>CM031235.1:817174784-817861016 GCA_018340775.1 Taxus wallichiana var. yunnanensis
GCTAAAAATTTTGTGAACGTGGTTTAGGAATATTTAAGAAATATTTTAAGGTTAAGGAACAAGTTTAACGAAAGAGGGTTTTTAAAGGTGAATGAGCTTATATTTCAAAATAACACCTAAGCTTTGGGAAGTGATTTTAGGAGCTCCAAAATGATTTTGAGGTCAAAAAATATACCATTGGGAAGGTATTTCAGTTTTATAAATTGTGGTGGTTTCATATTTTTCACAAGATAATAGCACTTCTTCCCTCTTCCCACAACCTATTTTTAGAAAGTACAACCTACGGTCCTAAGAAAAAATGATATTTTTGAGGGTTTTTTAGGAAGAATAAGAGCATGAGACCCATCCCATTCCTATAAAAATTTGTTTTTCAATCAAATTAATATAAAAAAGTACCTGAAAATACCTTTGGATGCTCTAGAAACTTCGTCGTCAAGCTTCTCTCCAAGGTATGCTTTCAGGACATAGCCAAATTTGAAGGTGGACACATATCATCACTAGGTGATGGAAAAATTTTGTGTCCAAAATTTATAATCCCATTGGGAAATTTGGAGACAAAAATTATCCCAAGCCCAAGATATCACCTGGATCATCATGTGACCCTGATGAAGCTCAAACTTGTCAAGTAATCCTGTTTCGCACTCATTCTTAGCTCTCCCTGTCGTGCCAAATCATGAAGTGCCACTTGTCCTCACAAGGTGAGAGAGAATTTTATTTCAAAAAATTTACCATCCCCTTGAGATAGTTGGGACACAAAAATGAAAACAATGCCCAAGTTGCCCCCGATTTTCCATGTGATCCCGAGAAGGCTCTGTAAGCTAATTTTCAGCCCCCTCTCCTCTCTACCTCACCGAATCAACTTCCACCACTTGTCCTCACTAGGTGATGGTTTATTTTCTTACAACAAATATCCCATCCCCTTGGGATAGTTGGGACACAAAAATGCACCCAAGCCTATCCCTTTCCCAGTCCTCCATGTGACCTAATTTCAACCCCAGGAGCTTTTCGAGTGTTTCTTCTCTCTCCTCCGTACATAAATCTCTGCTCGCCACTTATCAAGATGATAAGAGGGAAAATTTTATCCCACAAAATATCCCATCCCCTTGGTATAGTTAGGAAAAAAATCTTATTCTCCCATGTCTAAGAAGTGTAAAATTACAAAAATTGTAAAAAAATCTAACTGACTTGCTTCGTCCCTCACTCAGTAAGAGAAAAGTGTTATCGGAAGAAGGTATAAAAATCATTACAACTCATTGCATATTAATATTTCTTATATAAATCCATGAATTCTTTTGAAAATAATCCATTAAACTTGTAAATTCTTCAGACATCATGCCAAATTTCCCACAGAGCATCTGTGGTTGCGAAAAGAATGGTGGATTTTCACTATAGCGAAAAGGAAAGAGTTGATCGTACCAAGGTTTAAGATGATTTTTATTATCCAAAGATTATATGTGATATCTAAAGCTTAGTGAATCCATTAATGGATTCCATGGAAGCTTCAGACCTAAAACCCTTTCCAGGAAAAATTTCTTTTTTGATTTCCAAGCATTCCGGAGGGTAAACCACAGTGAAATTTGGAACACACGATCGTGACGAAGAGTCAAATCTAAAAATAATGTATCCATCACAAACTAAGTTAAAATTGTTCACTTACTAAAAATATCATATTTTATGCCCCTTCACATGCTAAAAAAGTAAGTTCCTTGAATTGCAAGTTTAGATCACCCAGAATAGTCAGAAACGGTGCAAAATGGAAGACATGACAAAATTGACAATTTTCCCAAAATAGCAAGTCTTGAAAAACACCTGCAAAAAAAATAAAATGGAACACAATAGCAATTTATCATCAATAGAAGGAAACTAGAATTTTACAAACGATCATATTGGAGCAAAACAAGTGATATTTCCCAAAATAACAGGTCTTGGTCTTACCTACTAAAAATAGAAAGATCCATTTTGGGTAAGAATTCACATATGGCTCCATTTTCACTCACATTTCCACTTTTTTGAAATATTCATAAGGTTATGGGATGATATTATAGCTCAAATAGATAAATGAAACCTTCATATTGAGTTCAATTGTGTCTAGAAGTATGGTAGATCATCTTGGTATGCAATAGGAGAAATTCGGTGACATTATACAATCTTAAGAGATTCAAAAGAGAGTCAAAGCTCAGTTGAAATTCAAGCTTAGAATCTATTGTTGCTCATTGGTCAGGTGGATCCATCATCATCCCTCGAGTGAGTTGAGTGATTTGATTTCGTGAGTTGATTCGAGCTCGAAAAGCTAGGTGAGTTGGCGAGATGGGTGTTTTGAAATGATGGAGTTGATCAAGCTAGCCAAGACAAGTGAGCTAGGAGTGAGATAGGAGAGAGATATCATATCTCGGAGAATCAAAGGCAAAGTTTGCAATCTTGCAGCACAATGTGCAAAATAGGGATGTAAGTATCAAGAAGTTTGAGCATCGTGAATGAAAATTGTGAAATCCTAAGGAATAAGAGAGTGATCCTCACTCTCATTATGAGATCAAGAATGCATCATCATGGGTGAGTTTCATGTTCATCTTGAGCTCACATTGGGAGGTCTTGAAATAATTTTTATAAACACTCATTCAATAGTCCAGAGTGTCTGTGTATCATGTAAAAGGAGGAGATTATGATCATCATCAACAAGTTCTTCATCAAAAGGAGCTTCTTCAACAAGTTCAATCAATCCCCTTCCCTTCTTCACTTCTCTCCCTTTCTTCTAATTCTTCATTGTATGCAATCATGGTATTTTTCCTATTCACTTAAGTGACAATATTTATAACTTGTAAAATTATTCTCTTGAAATTATAAGAGAGACTAAATTTGTCTCTTCTAAGGCAGTTGAAAGGTCATAATTTGAATAAGAACATGAAGAGTCGTGTAGAGGGAGATGAAAGATCAATTCACAAGGCTATAAATTGGGATGAATTCTCCATTCCAAAGGATCCTGAAAATCCGAAAGTTAGTATGTTTGGTAGAAATTGTGAATTATTGTACATGGATTGATGTTTTGTACTCATCACTACACAAGAAATGAAAGCTACTTTTCTTCCATTTCCCTTTCTCATGTTTCCTCTTTTCTCTCTTTTATGCACTTTGCAAGCATAGTGTTGGAATGAACCTTTCATCCTTGATAGATGAATATAAGGAATTGTGTGTCTTTAATTCATTGGTCCCATTAATGAATTCATTGTTACCTTCTTCTATATTGAATGATGAACTAATCTAGTTATTGGGTGTGAACTATGCAATTGGCCTACTCACAACAATAACCTTCATTTCCTAATTTCTCTCCTTTACCCCTCATCACTATAATTTCCTCCCTTGTACCCCATACAAGCACTTTTCCATAAGTTTATTGGAGTGTTCTTGTGTGATCCCGACCTATTTGGCCAACCTACATCATTTAGATAGGAATAGATTAGTTTTCATTCAATAATGTGAGTTTCACCATTCAATGTAGAGGGCGTAGCCACGCAAAAGTTGGTGGAAACACCTAATTTTCCATATCAAAAATTTTGAACTCACCAAAAATTTTGGTGACTCCATCGGGAGAGATCTTCCTTGGTGCACCTAAATAAATCTTTGGAAAAACAAAAAATTCAAAAGATCAAAAAGTAAAAAAAAAAGCACTTGAATGATAAAAATCATTTTTACAAAATCTCTTGAGAAAAATTGGCCAAAAGAAGATATACTATACTAAATAGATTGAGATGAATCATTGATCCTTCTTTTGAAGCTTTGCGAAATCAAAAAGAGCGAGTAAGAGATAATCCCTATTACTTTTCAAAATTTTCATCTCCATTTGATTTATCGAGCGGTACCCCTAGTAACCCTATTCAAAATCCTACTGACAGTCTTGAAAATTCTCCTATCTTCCACCCACCTTTGAATTTTGAATCCCCAAGAAAAGAAGGAGAAAGAGATGAATAGTTGGAAGAAGAAAGAGGGGAGAAAGAAATGGCAGCACAAGAACTTGTATTGTGGGGACAGAAAAATGGTCTATTTGATTTGACTCCACCACTTCATGAGCTTCCACGAGGATCAAAAAATACTTTTCCGAAGTTCTATGGATACAAAAAACAGCGTCTTGATGATCGTATTGCAACCTTTATCACATCATGTGACATCCTTGGAGTACAACATGAATATGTTGCTATGTGGTTGTTTTTTAAACTTTACAATATGTGCCAATAAATTAGTTCTACTACTTTCCATCGCGCTCAAGCTGCAATTGCGGTGATATAAAGAAAAATTTCGAAGAAAGGTTCAAGACCACCAAATATTCTCATGCCCTCCTTACTCAACTCACTTAGATGAAGAAAGATCCGTAAGATTCCATGAGAGACTTTGTGGCCAAATTCAACAAGTTGGTCAACAAAATTCCCACCGCTACTCTTCCCACTCGCAAGTAAACTGAAAATGTCCTTTGTGAATGCTAATTTTCCTGAAGTGAGTTTCTTTCTATGGAGATTTCAACCACAAGATTTGGAAAATGCTCAAGAAATTGTTGTTGAGGTGGAAGATGACCTCATCTTGTTAGGTAAGATCAAGAATCCTTTGATGAAAGATAAAACCCAAAGTTCCAAAGATGAGAGAACTAATCGATATTTCAGAAGTTGGAAAATGAGTTAATAATGTTGAAAAGGGAGGTTTCTTAATGAACACCTAATCCAAACCAAAACATAAATCAGATTATAGGAGAACCCGGAGGATGTCCTTTGATGCTCCACCGATCAATGTAATGTGTGAGATTAATGAATATGGAGAAGAAGATATTTTTGAATTGGAATTTGAAGATGAAGGAGGATAAGGATGTGCTAGGATAGGTTTTTGTGAATGCACACTTGATGATGAAGAACCCACCAATAGTTACTCATATGCAGTGTTCACCGGTCAAAAATGAGAAAGAAGGCTCTTATTATACTTCCCAAGCTAATAAATTGAATCCTTAAATGGAAACTCCAAGAAAAAAACAATGAAAGGAGGATCGTTGAAGTCCACTTCAGCAGGTTAGCTGATAAGAAATATGAGACCACTCCAACCAAGAATCCTTCTGCCTCTTCAAGTAAGTATCCTTCAACCTCTCTTGAAAAATCAATTTATGTAATTCCTAAGAACGTCCATGTCAAAGCTGCCATAACCCATGATGTTCCCACCACCTCTTCATCCTTTGATATCATTGACCATTTCAAAATATCCAAATTCCAAATTTCTGAATTTGAGTACTTGAGAACTCATCCTAGGAAAATTGATAAACTCGTGCAACTCGTGTAACTCGTGCAACATATCAAGGGAAATATCCCTATCCCGTGTCGTAAAGATACCACCACCATAGAACCACCTCATGTATCTCAAACAAATCCATCATTAAATTTCATTTCCTCCATGCCCTCTAAATCTAGGAAAGTAGAGCCTTTCTACATAACCTTTCTCATTAATAGGTATAAGCTAAACAATTGCATCATGGAATCTGGTGCCTTGGAAAACATCATTCTTGAAAATTTTGCTAAATCCCTTGGCCTCTCCATGGAAATGAAACAAGTTCCTCTCGTTGGAAAAATACAAAATGTTGAGGTAGATTTGGTGGACTTCCTAGCAAGAAAATAACAATGAGAATTGTTGTAGCAAATAGTGTACCTCATATGGTATGTTTCTAGGTGGAAGTTTATGTCAAGGTGTTGGAGGAGATATGCACATTGATTGGTCACATGCCACCATTCCGGTCAATGGTAAGACAAAGAAACTTCTTCATATTAGGAAGATGAAGTATACTTGTTCAAAATCCCAATGACCCAACAACAGATATCCCATGTTAGATTTGGAACCTTTTTCATGACCTTTGAGGATGACTTTGAGCTGCCCATGTTGGTAGAAGAATGCCCAGTCATCACGAAGCCAGTTAAAGAGCATAATGGTGAGTTGATACAATTAGAGTTTGAAAAGGTGTACTTTTCATGGGATGAAAGCATAAATGAAGTTGCTTCATTGGATGCTCATGATGGTGATAAGGACCTTGATTTGCAACAAAGTAATCTTGAAGTGATGAGAAACATGGATCAAGATGAAGGAATGTTTCTAGGAAATTTTCGCACAGTAACTTCAATATTTCTAATCACATTATTGAGGCTTAGTATGAGTTTCCATGTGATGAGTATGTTGGTGAACTTGAAAGATTATCTTTCTCATTGGAAGAAGAGGATAAGAAATGTAAAAATTACAGCATGCTTCCACCTCTTGAACTTGAACATACTCAAGGAGATGATGATTTCATCACAGAAATGGATTTCTTGGTTCTTGGTGACCAAGAATGGGAAGATGATAATGACAACATTTTAGCTCCAATGTTATGCTCATTCCCCTTTCATGAGGATGGAAACATTCTCAATGAAAAATGGAGAGATGGAATGTTACTTATTCCGAAGGTAGATTTTGTTCAAAATGAAAGCATTCTCAATAAACTTCAACCTTTCAGTGCTCACTCTTCCCAAGAAAGGGATGCTCTTAGCATAAAAATGGATGACAAAGCCCAAAATGGACAAGGTGAAGAAGATGAAAATTTCCATGTTGTATGCCCAATCTTGAGCTCATTCTCTTTTCAAGGTAATGATGCAATGCACATACCACACTACATAGGGCAACATGTTGTGAAAAATCAAGAGTGCGAAAAAGATGATTTCTTGATCCAATTGAGAAACAGAGAAAATCAAGAGGTGGATGATGATGCCAAAGTTTTTGAGACATCTGCCGAGAACCAACCCATGGAAGTGGTGGTCATGAAGTAGATGCAAAATAAAGAACAAATGTCTTGTTATGGAAATGATAAGTCAAGAATAATTAAGAACCATCTTCATGGAAGCAATGAAGAATCAACAAATGGAATGAACATGAGAATCAAGGAAAGGAAAGAAAGTTTAAAATTGACAGACGTAATGAATTGAATTGTTAGATCATAAATTGCACTAGAAATCATGTTATATTTGTTAAGAAGTTTAGGAGTGGTTCATACTTCATTCAACTCACAATGGATTTATGGAAGAAAGACATCTAGTGATACTGTTTATAAGTAAACACTCAATTCAAGTTCATGCTTCAATGAAAGTGGTAGAGTTAATCTTAAGACCCCCCTCCAAAAAATTATTATATAATGGGTGGAAAATCTGCTGAAAAGGCAATTCACATTGTTGGAAAATGTAAGAAAGGAGGTTTTTATGATGGTGGAAAATGGATTTTGTTTCAATTCACCGGTATTGATGTCCACATTTTTGGTTTGTTGTCAGATGACAAGTAGGAAACATTTCCAAACGGTAACAAAAACATGTTGGCATATGTCAATTTATGGTTTTTACCTTCTGGTAACACATTTCACTTGTTGTCCGACACTACCAGTGACTTCTCGATGTCTACTAAACACAAAATTATATTACTAGCCAGTATCATCAGGTTTGTTGTTTCCATCCGATAACACATTTCACTTGTCATATGAAACTACCAATGCATTCCTAGACATTGATTAAACAAACAATTTTGTAACCTATTGGTATCATGAGGTTTGTTAATGTACGGGAGTTTCTTTATGTTTCCAAACTTCTTCACCTATATTGTTATTTGTATTTCGCACAATAATCTACTTGTGTTGTCACATGTTAACATTCCCATGCACCATGCATTACCACATCAACCCGCAGCCCCAACCCTTTTCCTTGCCTATATATTTACACATCCCCATTCATTTTGTCCCATTTTAACTTTCAAGATCCTCCAAGGTATATTTTTCAGAGCTTCCACCACTATTGCAAATGGTTTGTTCTACGCTACTCGTCCACTTCCAGTATTAGCCACATGATTTGTTCTATGATCCTCATATACATGTATCTACCAACACCTCTTTTTTTTCAAAGAATCAAAAGATCAAGATTCAAGAATCATGGAACAAAGAAAAAATTGATTAGCACTCCTTATGTTTACTAAAACATATTGTATCCACAATTACTACAACTGCTGGAAGACCCACAAATAAGCAAAGCGAGTCAATCGATTGGATTGGTAACTCATGGTTCCATGGACTTATTTACATGCCTAAGTATGAGACATAATACAAGTTGTTAAATAATTTAATGCAAATGTATAATAGTTTTGATGGCTCTTTCATGTTTCATTACCATCCCACTAATTTTTCATCAAAATAACACCTGATGATATTCATCATCTAATAGGCCTACCCCATCAAAACGAATTTCCTATATCCACAAAATACATTCTACCTAATGAGAAAAATAAATTTTTAGAGTCTCATTACAATATTTCTATTGAGGTTGAGGTTAATAATCCCTCCAAAAGAGGGATTAACACATAATCAATCAAAGACCCCTTTCTCTTGGCCATGGTGGAATTTTTTTAGTCTCACATCATGTTACAAGGAAGATACAATGGATTTCCTCAGTAATCTTTGTACTACCTTATCCAAACCATTTCCGGTGTTAGATTCGATTAGTTTACATTTATTTCAACAAGGATTCATTCTGACCTTGACAAAGTCATTATGAATCCTAGTGGAATTATTTATTCTTCTTGTTTTGTTCTTATTTTCTATTATGAGGGTATTCGCGGTCTCAAATTAATAGCTATTCCAAGCTGTTCTATAGGAGAAGATGGATAAATATGCCATGCCCTCGGACCACTAGTTGGTGAGTATTTTGTTTTAAAAACATTTTATCTTGATTCTTTTCAAAAATAAAATCATTTTAAATTAATTCTTAAAAATATATAATTTGTATTCAACATGTCAAAGCAAGTGAAACAATGGCTCGACATAAGGTGGGATTTATCACATAACCTTGTTGGGCTTGAGGGGTCTAGTGACAACATTCCAATTGATGTCACCATGGTAAATGAATCTATGGTTTTCACTAGCACCCAAGATCATAGAGGTAGAACAGGAACCAAATAGATGCATGGTTCTATGGATAAATCCCATAGCTAGGACCAAAAGCGTACTCAACACAATACAAGTTTTAATTAATCCATAATGCACAATCATTTTAATTTTGATTAAATTTGTTTATAGACTAATGATAATCTAAGTCTTGACAATGACATATGTCATTTTCCTAATGTGCATCCTTTTCGGCACATCACTGAGACACATGGTGTCTACTACTGTAGACACTACATACATACCTAAGCAAGAAGAGATTCAGTCTGCACTAGTTCTTCACCCTTCAAGTTCTGGTATTAATAAATAGTGATTTAAATTTTATTTATATTAGTCTTTATTTTAGGATTTTATCATTCTATTTAACTATTTTTTCGTTAAATTTAGGTTTTGCAGTGCCACCACCCCCCTTCCACCTAGTGCCACATTTTTGATTATGGACAACAACATTCACAACATAAGAAATATTTATTGATTTCATTCTTTTTAAGTTCTTATTGTTCGTTGTTTGACTTCATAAATACAACATACTGATATTGTTAAATTATTGATGCTCGCAGAATTTTTGCAACCTCAATCTCATATTCAACCTGTGGCCACCCCCACTGCTCAACACTTAAGGAGTACAACACGCCCACCTCCCCTTCCATCTTATGGTAGGGAAAATAGGATAGTGTTCCATGAAATGATCGGGGGTGCATAATTTACAAAGGTCGAGTTCCCTAACTTTTCAATTGGCTACATGCAGAGTGTCGAGAGACACTTTTTTTTTTAAAATGATGATGATATGGATGAGGAGTATCTCGGTTTTGACAACATTTATGAAATTTTAAAGTAGGAAAACATACTGAATATCTCACTCAATCTGCACATAAGGAGGTGTCAGTGCCACAACAACCATCCTCTTCAGATCCTCCTTCCCCAACTAGGGAGGAAAATTTGGATGATGATGCAAAAATGAAATTTTCAGTAGACATCCTTATGGATGATAATGCTATAGCCCTTGTGATGGAAAATATTATTCTTGACATTAAGGAGCTAAAGATATGGGAGATCAAAGTGAAAGCTCTAATCAAATAAATTAATGAAATATATCATAATTTTGAACACATGAATTTTTTTTTCATTGATTAAAAATGAACTGGTGATGATTGATGCTTTACTTGCTCAAGCACAATCTGGTAATTCAATCACCAACAATATTTACAATAATGATAATGTTTTGACTATAATGCTTAACATATTGGATAATTTGAATTTCAAGGTGTAGTCTTACTACAATAAGTGGAATAGAGACAAGAAACTTGTCACTATTACAAATGCAGAGAAAGACTTGGCCGTGGTAAGTACTTAATTTTTGTAGATTATAATTTATATTGTTATCATTTATCTGCTTCTAATTATGGTATTTTTAATTGCAGTCCAAATACTAGACATTGAATATGAAGGTGTAGGTGTTAGATGAGAACTTGAAAAAAGTGAGATAAAGTGTACGTGGTGTAATTGCCTTCAAAGAAAAACTTGTTCTGTTAAAAAAATAAAAATACATTATGTAAGATTATAAAGGAGAATGGATTGGATCTGGATATTGTTGAAGAAAAAAATGATAAGGATCCTTCTCTCCTTTCAGCAGGAGATGCAGCTAATGAGGATAGACAAAATCTTGAAAATATCAATGCACTGCAAAATAATTAGTCCAGTCTGGTGTGATAAAAGATAGTTCAAATGTTGATGTTATAGAAGCTCCTAAAGAACAAGGATCCAAATGAAAGAAAACTATTGATGTAAATCATTTTATTTGTCAAATGAAATTTGAAAACATTATCTTTATGTCAAATTTTCAATTGTTTTATTTCTCTCATGCCTGTTGTTAAATGAAAACATTACTTTTTTTCAAGCTTGTATAGTTGATGAATAGTAATACATGGATTATGGAATCTAGATTTACATTGTACAATTTAGTTTCAAACATGTATGCACTCAATATTGAAAACTTGGATGTACATTTTGCTCTTGAATCTTGATAGTTGATTCATCATGTATAGATAGATTATAATTATAGAAAACATTATCTCTAGACTGTTATGTTTTTTATTAATCCTAATAATCATGATGGGATATATGGATTATAATATCTTTGCGAACATGTGTGCCTATGGATTTGATATTGAGAAATCAAAGATTGAACATACTTTCCTAGTAATGAAATTAAATTTTATTACATCATCTAGTTTGCAGTTTGCACAACTATCTACTATCTGTTATTTCCAAACATTATAAAAACATAGAAGCGATTTAAAATTTCCAAACATTATATACACAATATATGTAAATGAAAAAATAAATAAATGACGATTCACAATATATATTTCAGAAAATAAATACATTCAACTGTCTGGTAATTGAAACAACCCTATCTTAAATGGTTCTTCATCACTTATTTTATCTGTTGCAGTTTCTCGTCCGCTAGAGTCTAAGTCAATTTCACCATAATCTAAGACTCCATTATTTTCTATCTAATGAAAAACTCTCCACTCTGTAAGGGATGTACAATTATATAATTCTATTTCATATGCAAATGTGTCCATTCCATATCTTGAAACATACACTCTCAAACAAGTTTACAATTTTTTTCTAATCTGTTGTGAAGTTTTGATTTCACAAATGTTAGTGCGCTAAATACCCTTTCATCTTCAATCAGACCCAAGAATCATTATCTGTATGATTTCATATAGTTTAAAGTATTCTTTTATAATTTCTCTTAGAATGCTACCCTGATACAACTTTCTCCACAATAGTGTGATAACTCCTATTTCTCTTGGTTCAACAAGATTATGATATTGCTTACTCATTGCCATTGCTAAATGTTGTGATTTTGTGATATGAGTAATTTTTTTTCAATATACCATTCAATTCTCCTCCATTAACATATGAATATTTGCAAAATTGATCCATAAGTGCAGTCATGTATTTCCTAAAGAGTTGAGCTCTTTGTTCTTCACCAATCATTGGATTCCATAAATTGGGATTTACAACTCCCATGGCCTCAAGCAGATCACTATTTTTAAAATTCTCTCTAATCTCAGAAGATAATGTTTCGAGATATCTTCATCATTTTTTTCGTGTATCAAAAACTACAACATCAAAAAGAAGGCTTGTGACTAGTACTTCCTTAATTTTAGAACATGTTACATAATGATCTCTATGGAAAGTGTGCATTGGAATATTTTACCCATCAACTTAGATACAAAGATGACCATTCCTATTGAACTTCAAATATATGTTGGGATATTTTTTTATCGTGAAAACCTTCCACCTACCGAAAATCATCTTTTGAAACCGGTCTTGGGTGGGATATAAGATATCAAAATCATACATACTTTTTTCATTAATTTTTTAAAATCAACTATGTATATATATATTTCTTGAGCTTGTTTCACCAATTTGTTTATTTCCTTTGGCATTGGAAAAATAATGCATAAAGTTAATAATGTCTCCAAATATATCAAGTGATACAACATATCTTTAGCCTTGTCAACTTCTCTATGATTCTTGAACATATAACTGTTAATGACTTGTATTCCTCAAAAATTCTGCAAGTTGGATCATATAATGATATCCATCTTATGTCAACATCTTTCAAAAAATTTTTACCATTTTTATTCCAACAGAAAATCTTTGAAACTCCAAAAATATTTTAGGACTACTTGACATGTATGAATGCAAGTCTCATATAAGCTCTTCCACTTTAGCAACATTTTCAAAATTACTTATAATCTTGTAAGCAAGATTCATTCTATGAGCCATGTAGTGTATAGGTATCATGTATAGGGCAACTGTTGTATGAAGGTGAATACATATCCCATTATTTTGACCTTGCATGACAACTTCCCCATCGAGATCTGTTGGCAAGAAGATTTTTAGGGGGAAAATTTTGTGGGTTTTTTTCCAATGCTCTGGGAATGTAAGTCCCTCTACTTAAATGGTGCATATTCCATATTTGCATGTGTGAGTAAATTTATTTTTATCTAGGTTGGCCTTGCGGCTAGGGATCCAATAGGGGAACTCCACTTACCCTGCCGCAAAAGCTTACGGATATCTGCAAGAGAGGAATTTTCTAGGAGAGTGGGAAAGGGAGTGAGAATGTTAGATAAGAGGACTAATGCTTTGTAAGTAGAAAATCAGAGTCTTGTATACATTAGTTAAAATTTTCATCACATGCATTAAAATTAAGAAGAAATAACTCTAAAAATAGCAACAAGACCAATTAGAATTTATGAGCACAAAGTATCAATAAATCCCTCAGTCAAAAGAGGGCTAGAAACTCCTTGTATTGATGCTTAAACAAAAGTTGTACATAGTATGAGAATAGAGGAAATTTGAGAATGGGGGAATGGAAGAATTTTCTATCTCTTTGATTTTTCACAAGGATCTCTCTCTCATGAATTCACAAAAACAGTAAGAAGACCCTCAAATGAGGAGTTCATTACAATTTATAGAAGAGGAAAAACTCTTCAGCTTCCTAATGACTTTTCATATGCCATATTTTGACTTTAGGTTGTTCATATTCCTATTAAATATTAAGTCCCTTTTATAAAAACAAGGTGACTTAAATTTTACATCATGTTTCTAAAGTCACTTAAAGACATATCAAAAGTGCAAATCCCAACGTAAAATTAGAACATTGAAGAGAGAGAACGTTGGGAGGAAAGAGAGAGAGAGAGAGAGAGAGAAATAGAAGGAAGAAGAAGAAAGAGGAAGAATCATGCGAAGAATGAGCTACTCCATCGGACTTGATCTCACTCCCTAACCGGTCTCCATCTCACACTGCTAAGAAGATCTCTCGGTTATCCAAATTCTTTTCTCGAAATGAGCCGTTTGCAAGTTTCACTCTGTCGGCGTGAGGAATGCGTACACAACTTAGAGTCTCTATCCACCCATCAAACACACCTTGATGGATGCTTCTCTATAATGAGTGGAATGACAACTCGAATCTCTGAGAGGAACTCCAAGGTATCCTTATTGAAGGATAATGGATTACTACCCCTTTCTTAACATATTCCTTGAATAGCCTAATTAACTCATTGATAATTGTGTCTTCTCCCATTATTCGCTAAGGAGATTGATCACGTCGAATAGCCTTCACAAAACTCACATCTCAAAAGTGTTTTGGCATCCTTGAGGGATTTCTCCTTGTCTTCATCCATGATCCTAGTGCAATCCCTTGCATGTATGCATCCATATTTTCCCACTCATGCATGACCTTTTCCTTTGTGGACGACACCCATGCTTTGGGTGATGTCATAATCTACAGAGCAAGTGAGATGGTTCTAGGATTAATGACTACCATTTTCGCATCATTGTCATCTCGAATTATCTCGTGTTTCAGACTCATAGTGGTGTGAGTAGGCCAAGACTAGCTCAGTGCTTTGTGCGAACACAAGGTGTCCCACAACTTTGAAACCCACTTGTGAATACTTGATCCTCAATCTTCCCTCTTTCCTGGATGTCATGCGAGCCTTCAGATCATTGAAATCCATATAGGAGACATCATTATCTTCTATCTCATATTTGGAGGTGAAAGGTTGTGCCGACTTCTGTCCTGAAAACTTGTACTTCATGGTTCCTCAACACTTACTATTTCTAAAAGGGAAACTTACTATTTTTAGTAAGTGTGAAAATTCTTCTCCGAACTCCAACTGTAGCTGCCAATTTGAATGTTCAACTCTCATAATGCTCCTTTTGTAAAATTCACCCTCTGGAATGACTTACTATTTTTAGTAAGTGCCTATGAGACAACTTACTATTTTTAGTAAGTGTGAAAATTCAACTCTTTCGAACCTTGACTGGATGTGAAAACTTGAATTCTTCTTTCTCCCTGTGTTCCTCTCACCTTTTGGACTAGTTTACTATTTTTATCAGGTGTTCGTGAGACCACTTACTATTTTTAGTAAGTGTCAATTCTGACCGAGATGATCATTTCGATGATTTTCATCTATGATACCTCCTCTATGTTCACCGCCTCCTTCGTAGCTTCTTCAGATGGTGGCTTACCCGAAATAGTAGTCTCCCATATAGAAGGCCTACTATTTTTAGTAAGTACACTTTTGGTGGTCGAATCATGGTAAAAAAATTTTTACAACATGGGTTTTTTCCCAATATCACCCCTCTAAAATTTCAGGCCTACCCAATCACTGGTTCATGAGATTTTAAAATTTTAAATTTTTCACCTGGCGGCGAGCTATGGATATGACAACCATTAATGGAGATTGAAAATTGAAGGTTTTTTTTTCTCCTCCAATCACCAAAAAATTATATTTTTGATATAGTTTTTCCTTTCTCATTCCATTGGTGAATTTTCTCTTCAAACCGATTGTCGGTTGATAGGAAATTGGTTTTTGTTTTCATGGTGCCAAGAAAGAGATTTCTTCGCTGCAAACAATCCTTGCTAAAAAAATGGAGATATTTTGGTTAGGTTTTTATGTCCTTTGAGAATGAAGAACATAGCAAGAAATTGTTCTTTGATACATGCCCGATTTGTAAGATATGTTGATTTCTTTGTTTCACGGTAATGAGGGTTTTCAGGATAAGATCTTCATTTTCTCTTCTATTCTTCACTTCTTCAATCAACTTGTTCTCTAAGATCATTAAAAATTCAAAATATGGTGGCCATGGTGGAGGTGGTTCAGGTGCAGCAATGGTAGTAAGAAGTTCTAGACAAGAATGAATAGAGCTCTAGCAGGGTGTGAAGCTGCGGAGAAGAAATGGAGGGAAAAATGCTAATTGCCAGATTTAAAGTATTTTAAAAATACATACCAGGGGTGGGGAGATTTTTTATGTCCCTGATTTCCCTTTAGATAAAGGGATGAAAGGTTCATAAAATTTCACATCACACCTCCTCGTGACACTTGTTAATCATCCACTGGTTGAGCATTTAGGCTAAAAAGCTTGCGCTTGAAGCACATGGGAGCTGAAAATCAGACGTATGGAGGACTAGGAGGCATACCTAGGTCTGGGTGCATTTTAATATCCCATATTTCCCTTTAGATAAATGGATGAAAGAGACATCGGTTTTCACATCACGCCTCCTCGTGACACTTGGTGGGCATCCATCACATTGATGTCTGGGGCCACACGGGGCTAGGTGCATTTTCATTTCCTTCATGTCCCTTTTATAAATGTATAAAAGGTTCATCATTTTACACATTGCATCAGGCTGCAACACTTGACGCGATCTAAATTACTAAGGGGATAGGCTTCGAAAAACTCCTGGGGGATGAAGGCTGAGCGATACTGAGAGGGTTCCATGGGTGACTAGAGGGGAAAAAAGGTTGGGCAAATCTTATTTTCCCCTATATCACTTGTCTTAAGGGACGAAAGGGACATTAAAATGTGCAAGGCTCCTAGAGTTAACACATGTCCGCTTCAAAAATTGACTAACTTCCAAAATCTTACCTTGAAGACAACTTGTAACGACGATATCTTGAGCTCCTAGATGAGTTTCAAGGTGAAATTTTATATGAAATTGACTAAAAAATTCCTTCCGAATTTGATGGTGGGGGCTCAGCTCTTGATTTCTCCATTTAGGCCCGGAAAATTAGATTTTTGTCCCGCCTCCCGACTAAGCATGAGAAAAAGGATATAGACTTATTACGCCTAGGTGTTGTGAAGAATATTATTTCACCATATTGTATATATCTGAATTACCTTTCTGAAGATGTATTTTTAGCTCCTAAATCCTTCCGAGCTCCAATTGCTTCTCGAAGCTCAATAGCTTTTAGCCCTATGCCTTTGCCTAGGCACGAGAAATTGTTTCGATGAATGCCTAAAAACCTTCAAATATTTCTTGAATCTTTCAATATCATTTCCTTGATGTTAATAGACCTTTGATTCATCTCCATGTTTATTTTCTCTTTTTTTCCTCTCCAGAGGGTTGCACCTTGGATCTTGGAAAGGCCGGTGGTAGCTCTTCCCAATGTTAGAGTAGGTATTTACCTTAGCTCATGTTCACCTAGGTACTTTATTTACCTTTATTGTATTTATCCTCACCCACTTATGTGTGTGGATATTTCTTTTATCTTATTTAGATATTAGGAGATATTATCTAGTTGTTAGGTATAGTTATTTCCTTGATCTATGGTATTGACTAGTTCTTTCCTTGATCTATGGTATTGACTAGATCCTTGATGTCTAGTTCTCTCCTAAATCTATGGTCTTGACTAGTTCTTTGATGATTAGTTATTTCCTTGATTTATGGCTTGATCTACGACCTTGATTGGTTCTTAGATTGTTATTCCTTTCCTATTTAAGCTAAGGCCCATTCTCAATGTATTACATTGAGTTCCATAATAATATATAATATTGTTGCTCATTTGTTTGCAAAGGTTTTATGTAAAGTTATTCGGCGAATTTCTTTCATCTTATAGATCGTGGTGTTTGATTAGCATCTCGTGTTCTTGGCTTGCTTTTGCACGATCTAGTTATCGTTCCTTTCGATCTGGTTATCGATCCTGAGATTTCTTTTATGATTGTTTTCGATACTTTTGGCATGTTGATGATTCTTATGGGGATCTATTGGTGAAGTTCGGTGTTATTTTGTCGGTGTTCGAGTAGTTGATTTTGGGCAACTCATATAGATTTATAGCATCACTCCACCCATTTAGTAGTATGGGAGGGTGTGGTGTTGATCCTGCTTCTTTGGGTTTCGTGTTCTTGCCTTCTTTGCTTTGGTTATTGTTCTTGGATTGTGGCACACCTATTTACAGCAGTTGATCAAATTATGTTTGGTGTTTCTTTTTTTGCACTTTCAACATCACTCCGTTGACAGTCTCCTTATATGGAGCTATTCTGGTGAAACCCAGTGTCAGTTGTTTTTGAGTTTTGTGATCGAAGCGGTGGATTGGACATAGTGCACACCAAAATTCTTCAACATTATATGAGTTTTTTGAGCCGAGCTTCTTGGGATGCCTTGGAGCGGGTCTTTACTCTCTTTACTTTGTTGTTATTGGTTTTGGGTACCTTGCGGTGTCCCTTTTTCCAATTATTGTACATGAGTACCTCATCAGGCCTAGTTTTCGGGACTCATACTGTGGACATGCCACTTCTATTTTGGCCCCTAGCTTCACTTGAGGGGGTGTTAGAGTAGGTATTTACCTTAGCTCATGTTCACATAGGTAATTTATTTACCTTTATTGTATTTATCCTCACCCACTTATGTGTGTGGATATTTATTTTATATTATTTAGATATTAGGAGATATTATCTAGTTGTTAGGCATAGTTATTTCCTTGATCTATGGTATTGACTAGATCCTTGATGTCTAGTTCTCTCCTAAATATATGGTCTTGACTAGTTCTTTGATGACTAGTTATTTCCTTGATTTATGGCTTGATCTACGACCTTGACTGGTTCTTAGATTGTTATTCCTTGCCTATTTAAGCAAGGGCCATTCTCAATGTATTGCATTGAGCTCCATATTAATATATGATATTGCTGCTCATTTGTTTGCAAAGGTTTTATGTAAAGTTATTCGCGAATTACTTTCATCTTATAGATCGTGGTGTTTGATTAGCATCGTGTTCTTGGCTTGGCACGATCGGTTATCGCTCCTTTCACCCAACACTACCCAAAATTGGCATTCTTCAAGAAATCCTAAAATCACCTATGGGGATTGAATTGAATTTCCTAATTCACCTCGAGTGTTGAGTTAACATCCATTGGGGGTCATTGGGACCTGACTGGGTAAGGCCAGTCTTTGAGGACTAGAAGACCTGGGGTGTCTTGGAAAGGTAAAATTTGAAAAATTTGACACAGGGGTATCATTGTCATGCTTGAAAATTATAAATTTTCCCATTGTGCATTTGCATGACAAAAAGATCCTACACATATCATATTTTTAGAGATTGATTGATCATCCATACTAGCTATTTATTTCAAATTTTTAATAACAAGTTTGCATAGGTTCTTAGAATTGCAATTCTCCATCATTTTGTGCATAACTAGTAGATGATTTTCCCTCAAATGGTTATTAAAACTAAAAGTGTAGACATGCATACAAACCCACGATGTATTGTCTATTGTTGTGACCTCATCAATCAAAAATGTGATAAAATTCACATTTTTACCTTCTCTCTCAAATTAGTGATTTCAATTTCTACCATACACTTTTCCATTTCTCATGCTTTGGTATCTCACCAGTGTGTTGTTAGAATGTTTGGAAACCCATTACATTGAAATAATATCTTATAATCAATGAGATCTAAAATTGGTCTTCCCTTTTTTAAAATGTGAAATATTGTTCTGAATTGTATAAGTTTTTCCTGAAGACTTGCATCAGTAGATTTTGCAAATTTAGCCTTTATTGTTCCACCTTTCTCAACAAGGTCTTGAAGATGTTTATGATGATTTTCATATTATGTTGCATATATCATATGTAAACAATATTCCTTGGTTTTCCATCTAGTTGATTTATTATTGTTCCATCATCTTTCCTTTTAGACTCATATACTTTCCCACAATTCTTCTCTATTGTGTCCAACTTTAATTACATTTTGTGGTCTTTGCCTAGTACATCTACATTTTGTAGGAGTATCAGTATTGTTTTCTGGTTCAACAAGTTCAATGAATGAATATTTGGTTGACCATTCAAATTTATAAGTCCTTCCTAAATTCCACTTCCCACTCTTACATTTATGATGTGTGTTTCTGGAATATTTATTTGAAGTTTGAGTTGGATGGAAATTGGGATTATCAATACTATCAATGTGAATTGAATTACTCTGCTGATTGGGAATTTCATCTAGAGTATGGTCATTGTTAGGGTTTTTTGCATTTGAAATAAATTGGGTTGTTTACTACATCCTTAAGTAAATCAACATATAAAGTAACATTAACATAATAAGAGTCAAAATTACCTCTTAGCACTAGTGTTACTATGGGATGAATGAAATATTTTGAAATGTCCATGTCACATTTTCTTTTTCCTTGAGTTATTTTCTCATTTGCAACAGGGGCCATCATATGGGTGATTTTGAAGTTTGCACATGTGACAAAAATATAGAAGTTTCAAATAAGATCTATAAAAAATAAATGCAAGACATTGTGAAAAATAAAGATCATGCTACATGATAACATGGTAACATGGGTTAGGCTACCGAATAGGGTTATGCAAACATGATATCGTATCATTGCATTCAAATTACATACTCATTTTCTATAGAATGACAACATAATTTATGTTATCATCCAGTAACATATTCGTGTTACCATATGACATTCAATATTCACCTTACCAGATGGAATCATGTATTTACATTTTTGTCTGGTAACAATTCTGTAAAAAAAATGACAGAATGACAGTTCAAATATTTTTATTTACCTCTTTTGCTTATTCCTTCACTTTTTTGGCTTATACTTTCTTATTTTTCACATGCTTATTCATTTTTACCTTCAACTTCAACTACAAATCTCAAAATTAATGAATTTTGAAATTATATTATATTACTATATTATGGTGAATTAATCCTATATATAATGGTATATTATAACATGAAGGCAAATATACTAACATTGGTCGGCCCTTAGTGGAAACACTAAGGAGAAATTATGGTCAAATTTATTTAGGACCCATAAAATTTTGGCAAACATGCTACCGTATGGTAGTAAAAAATTCACCAATTTCAAAATTCAAAAATCCTAATATTCACCTATTTACGAATATTCACCCCTAAAATTAACCCTAGAAAGTGGGTTGTCCCTCGCATGTACATAGGTGATTTAGGATGTTTTCCCTTTGGTTTTGTCATTTCTTATCTCATTTCATTTTTTCCTCATGTTACATGTTTCATTTCTTGTTTTGTGTGTTTTTCTTCATGTTGTGTGTGTGTGTGTTCAATAAAGGAAGTTGTGTGGTATGTCTTTTTAATGACTCTTTATCCCAATATATGAGGCATGGTCCACATTGTGTATTTAGATTTTGGGGTTCCTAATTTCTCTGTCTTTGTTGTATTCGATCCAAAACATATACCCAAGATAGATCTATATATTTTCATGTGTTTATGTAAGGTCACAATTCACTGATGAAAACACGACAACTATACCCTATTGTCAAAACATTTTCTTGTAAACCCTCCTAGGCACTTCCCCAGATCAATTCTCCCTCTGTGTTAGGAATATCCTATCCTTTCAAGTACTGATATTTTTTGTGAAAACATTTCCCATGTGTTGTAAATGTGAAAAAAATCTCATGAAATTCTTTTGATGTAGTGCTTCTCAAGGCAGGTTCTTCAATGAGCCTAGAATGGCTATTTTGGCCTTTCTAAGATAGGTGTGCACCCACAAAGCAGAGATGAAGGCCCAAATTCATTAGGATGTGGTATTTAGGAGCTAAAAATGTTTTGAATTTTTTTAAGGAATATTTAGGAAATATTTGAAGGTTTAGGAACAAGTTCAGTGAAAGTGGGTTTTTGAAGGTGAAGGAACTTGCAGTTCAAAATAGCACATGAGCTTTGGGAAGTGATTATAGGAGCTCCATGATGAGTTATAGGTCAAAAAGATACTATTAGGAAGGTATTTTAGTTCTCTAAATTATTTCGGTTTCATATTTTTCACAAGACACAAGCACTTCTTCCCACAACCTATTTTTAGTAAGCACAACTTGCGGTCCCAAGAAAAATGCTATTTTTAGGGATTGCATCAAGAATCAGATAATGAGACCCATCCCATTATTATCAAAATTCTATTTTTAGTAAAATTCATATAAATAATTTCCCAAAAAGACCTCCAAATTCTCCGAAACATTGTCATCAAACTTCTCTTCAAGGTATGCTTTTGGGACTTAGCCAAATTTGAAGGTGGACACATGTCATCACCAGGTGATGGCACAATTAATTTTTTCCAACTATCCCATCCTTGGAACAGTTGGGATAAAAAAATTCTACAAGTCGAGATACCCCGGATCATCATGTGACCCCGACAAAGCTCAAAATTTCAGTTAAGTGGTTCGCACCCATTCATAGCTCTCCCCGTTGTCAAATCACGAAGTGCCACTTGTCCTCACCAAGTGAGGGATAATTTTCTTGCACCAAATGTCCCATATCCTTGGGAAATTAGGGACATAAAAATGTGCCACATTCCCAAATGGGCCCTTGATTTTACATGTGATCCGGGAAGGCTTCGCATGCCAATTTTAGCCCCCTCTCCTCTCCGCCTCACCAAATAAATTTCCGCCACTGTTCCTCACGGTGAGGGAAGAGTTTCTTACACCAACTGTCCCATCCTCTTGGAACATTTGGAACACAAAAATTCACCCAAACCTAGCCCTTTCCCAAGTCCTCCGTGTGACCCAGTTTCAGCCCCAGGGAGATTTTTGAGTGTTTTTTCTCTCTCCTCCACCAAGAAATCTATGCCCACCACTTGTCAAGATGAGAAGAGGGTGAATTTTTGTGCACCAAATATATTTTTCCCTTAGGATAGTTGGCACACAAAAATTAACTCATGTCCAAGAAGTGTTAAAAACCAAAAATTGTAAAAATTCTAATTGTCATGCTTCTTCCCTTCACGATGTGCGAGAAAATGTTACCTAGGAAGAAGGTATAAAAGTCATTACAATTCATTTCCTATTCAAATTTATTCCAAAAATGCATGAAGGATGCTACAAAACCTCCATTAAACATATAAATCCTTCAGAAATCATGTCAAATTTCCCTCGAGCATCCGTGGTTTACATAATGAAGATTTTTCACTACCGACGAGCGAAGGAATTGATCGTACCAAGGTTTGAGATGATTTTTATTCTCTAAACCATCTCTATGATGTATAAAGCTCAATGAATCCATTAATGGATTCCATGGAAGCTTCAAACCTGAAACCCTACTAGGAAAAAAATTCATTTTTGATTTCCAAGCATTCCGGTGGGCAAAACACGGTGAAATTTAGAACACGAGATCATGACAAAGAGACGAATCTAAAAATAATGTCTCTGTCACAATCTGAGGTAAAATTTTTCACCTACTAAAAATAACATATGTTATGACCCTTCATATGCTAAAAATAGTAAGTCCCCTGAATTGCAAGTTTGGATCACCTAGACCAGTCAAAAACGGTGCAAAATGGAAGGCAAAAAACATTGGTAGTTTTCCCAAAATAACAATTCGGAAAAATCATCTACTAAAAATAGAAAGTGGTTAAAAATAGCAATGCATCATCAATGAAGGAGAATGGAATGTTCCATAAGGTCCATAATGTCATAATGGAGCAAAACAAGTGTTATTTCCCAAAAGAGCAAGTCCTGGTCTTACGTGCTAAAAATAGAAAGATCCATTTTGGGTGTAAAAAGTTACATATGGCTACATTTTCACTCACTTTTCCACTTTTTGGACTCTTCACAGGGTTTTGGGATGATCTCATAGCTCAAAAAAAGAAGTGAAACCTTCATATTGAGTTCGATTGTGTCAGAAGTATGACATATTATCTTAGGGCACAACAGAGAAATTCAAAGTGACATTGTATAGCTGAAGAGATTTAAAAGAGAATAAAATCTCAATTAAAATTTAATCTTAGAAGTCATTGTGGATCATTGGTCTAGGTGGATCCATCATCATCCCTCGGTGAGTTGAGTGATTTGAGCTCGGTGAGTTGATTCGATCTCGAAAAGCTAGGTGAGATGATGGGATGGGTGTTTTGAAATGTTGGAGTTGATCAATCTAACCAAGGAAAGTGAGCTAGGAGTGAGATAGGAAAGATCTCACATCTCTTAGAGCAGCAAAGGAAAATTTTGCAATCTTGTAGCACAAAGTGTGTAGAATAGGGACGCAAGTATCAAGAAGTGTGAGCATCGTGAATGATAATTGTGAAAGCCTATGGAATAAGGGAGTGATTGTCACTCAAATTGTGAGATTAGGAATGCATCATCATAGGTGAGGTTCACATTCATCTCAAAATCACATTAGGAAGTTTTGAAATAGTCTTTCTAAACACTCATTTAGCATTCCAGGAGTGTACGTGCATCATACAAATGAAGGATACTATGATCATGGTCGATAAATTATTCATCGAAGGTACTTCTTCAACAAGTTCAATCAATCCCCTTCCCTTCTTCACTTCTCTCCCTTTATTCTAATTATTTGTTGTATGCAATCATGGTATTTTGTCCTATTCATTTAAGTGAGAATATTTGTAACTTGTAAAATTGTTCACTCAAAAGTATAAGAGATGCTAAATTTTTCTCTTATAGGGAAATTGAAAGGTCACAAGTGGAATAGGAACATAAAGAGTCATGTAGAGGGAGATGAAAGGTCAATTCACAAGGCTATAAATTGGGATGGCTTCTCCATTCCAAAGGATCCTGAAAATCCTAAAAGTTAGTATTTTTGGTAGCAATTGTGAATTGTTGTAGATTGATTGATGATTTGTACTCATCACTACATAAGAAATGAAATATACTTTTATTCCATTTCCCTTTCTCATGTTTCCTCTTTTCTCTCTTTTATGCACTTTGCAAGCATAGTGTTGGAAAGGAATCTTGCATCCTTGATCGAATATAAGGAATTGTGTTTCTTTAATTAATTGGTACCACTAATGAATTCATTACTTCCTTCTTCTATATTTAATGATGAAATACTCCAGTTATTGGGTGTGAAATCTATAATTGGCCTACTCACAACAATAACCTTCCTAGTTTCCCTCCATTACCCCTCATCACTTTGTAATTTCCTCCCTTGTACCCCATACTGCACTTTTCCTAAGGTTTAGTGGAGTGTTCATGTGTGATCCCCAACCTATTTGGCAAAACTACATAATTTAGATAGGAATAGATTAATTTTCATTCAATAATGTGAGCTTCACCATTCAATGCAGAGGGCGTAGCCCGCGAACATTAGTGGAAACACCAAATTTACCATATTGACAAATTTTATCACCAAAAACACCCAAGTCACTTTTTGTGTCTCCCAAAACAATAAATGAAAGAGGGGAAAAATTCCATGTCATCCCCCATAGCTCACACAAAATATCAAATCCATCCATGTGAGACACAGAAAAAAGATTTATATAGTGACTTGTGAGAGGGCGGAGTGAGGAAGAGGCTTTTTGTGTTCACAAAACGCTTCCCCCACCCATACGTTATGTCCCATGGACCATTTTTAGGTAAAGGATACCCTTACCTTTTAAAACAAGCCTTCAAAAATGCCCTTAAAGGTTAAATTCTAGATTTGGGGTTGAATGAGAGAATCAAGGTGAGGAATGGTCCCCACAAACTTGCTTAGCAACTCCCAAGACATCCCTAAACAAGTTCAAGACACTAAAACACCCCATAACACAAATCATCCCAAATAACCTCATTAGCACAAAGAAATCCAAATTAGGTGAGAAATGAAGTAAATTAAATTTTTACCATGGTGCTCAAGGTTAGGAAATCTATCAATGTAAATAATTCAAAACCACATGCAAGAAATACCCAAATTCCCCAATTACAAATAATGGCCAAAATCAAATAGGGTGAGAGAAAAGGTTTGACAAGATGGCTTAGGCATATTTTGTAGTGCTACAAATGAGTCCCACGTTCGCCAAGTGGTGTAACATGCAAATTCGAAAACTCAAGGAAAACATCAAATCTGCTTGACATGATAAAATATCCATATAAATCAAAATAAAATACGACTATACAATATCAGCTAAATAAAATTTCACCACATCTATTCTACCAATGATACATATAAGCATGATCCAATATCCACAATATATAACTCAAAATCACGATCATCAATGAATACCATATAGCAACATAGTCCATCAAATCTAAAACATCAAAATATCATCATCTCTAATCAGAATGAAATAACCAATTTCATGAATATCATATAGTGTCCCAAAAGTGTCCTGTCAAATATAATGTCATATACCATAGGATGATAATTGTAGAAAGTGCAAATCAAAATCTACCAAAATCAAATAACAATGTCTCATATGCAATAATCAAACTACTTAGATGAGTCAACAAATCCTAGGAAGAGATAGAAATCTAGTGGGCACTACATCCCCTCCCATAGAATTATAATTCCTCTTGTAAGTCACTAGAATAGGTAGCAATATTACCTCTCAAAGGTATCATGCCATTTCATATGGTTGTTAGTCGAAACAAGCATATCCCACCAATTCTAACAAGGTCATGCACTAAGTGTTTCACGTATTAAGAGAAAATTAATTAAGGAAAATTGTAATTGATGAAAAATTCACTAACATTAAATTGAAAACCCCTATAGGGTCCCATGTAAGTGGATATTTAGTAAAAATGTTACTTTAAGGAGCTAATGTTGGGTGAGCCAAGAAAATTTTAAAAAAATATCTCCAAAGGAAGTAACCAGTTATGCACACTTGATGTGCATGAACCCACTCATGAAAACCATCCAAGGTTGTTACAAACATCATACTAGAAGAGAGATTTTTTTCAAATTTATGAGAGGATTTATTCCTTAGCTCACACTTAACTTTAAAATATGGACAAGTGTTCACAAGACTCTCCAAATTGATCCCAACATTTACACTATTCCTTAAGGGGTCAAAGAGGAAGGTTCACACAATACCAAGCATAATACAAGGGTGATGAATTGATTTGGAAATTCATTTAACATTCACACAAAAAAGTTATAATAGGTTATATTTTTATTATCTATCCAACCATAAAGTTAGGATTAATTTCTAGTTTAGTTTTGGGTTTCATAGCTTGAACCATTTTCTAGGACATCACAATTAAGGATATAAATTTACTTTAGAAAACCAATAAATAATAGTTTAATTTGTTATAGTTTACAAGTTTATCAAAGTTTTCACCATGGAAATCTAATTTCCTCACTTTCGCATGCCAACAAGGCCACTATCACTTATTGAGGCCACAAACTATTAATTTTCAATTTAACAAGACATATGAGAAGTTTACTTAAATTTATCGTTCCTTTATCACTATAGCCAAGAGAATACATGAATGATCTAGGCGTAAAAATGTATTAAAAAGGATGTTTCCAAAACCTATCTATATACTAGGTAATTTACCAGATTATAACTTAGATGGGATAAAAAACTTTTCTTAGTCATACCCTCCCCAAGAGGTCAAGTGGACAACACACGTTTTCCTCGAGGAAAGGTATATCCTAACTCTTCTCAAAATTTGTAACCTATGTTAACTTTAACTCAACAATTATCTTGGTCACCAATGACCCATTATGTCTAAAGAGGATTATTGATATATTCTTCTTACACTAGAGGGGGTGAGTCTATTTTCAAACAAATAACTTTAATTTCACCACCTTATTGAGTGTTACAAATAATGGGTCATGTTTTCAAAGTACCGCAAAACAACATAGCTCTCGATAAAACTCTAAATTCACATTGCTTAACTAAGGTTTATATCGATATCAAAGTATGTCATTACCCAAGGTGGGTGGGATAAATAGAAATGTGTCGTTCTTAGTCTTCGCAATAGGGGTTAAACCATTTATCCATTAATAAGTTAATGAGATTCCTCCAAGTTGAAATATTATACCAAAGTCTCCTAAGAGTCAAGTAACCAAAGGAATATCCAACTTGGGAGACAATTGTAACCCTATATTATTCACATTACTTTCTCATGTAGACCTAGGAATGATAATACAATACCTAAGTTAATTACATAAGACCAACAATTTAGTGTGTAACCGAGATTAGATGAATATCACACAAATAAGAATAATAAACATCACTTATTTCATTTGAATCAATAAATTATGATCACATCAAATTTAGATTTTAAGGGGGTAATTGACGATAACATTTTCTTTCAACCAAGGTTGTTCAAATATATTCTACAAGTTCCCAATTACATATAATTACTTGATTTTATTCTTGGTTATAAGGTACAAGTACATAAATGTACTTATAAATATAAATTTTTATGGGTTATGAATTATTGTATTTATCATTATTACACCATATTACTTGTAATTCCATGAGTCAAAAATACGTTGGTATACCATCTCACTTCAATAAGAGAGCGATTGACATTAGTTCATTTGTATTTTACCGGGAGAGAGAGAGGATGAGAGAAAGTTGTTATTTTTGCATAATCATTGTTTTTCTATCTAAGAGATATGGTAAGACTGAGATGGTAATTTCATAATTTCCACAACCAAGTCTTAATTTCCATAAACATGACCATTTACAAGTGTTATAACCAATTCAAGAAGGGTTACTATCACGAGTGTACCTTCTATGGAAAAAACGTTCAACCAAGTTCCATAACAATGTCTCACGCGACAAAACTAATAAGAGACCATAATATGAAAATGGGTCTTTCGAGCTCAAGAAGGGTTATAAATAACTATAACATTACCAAGATATTTCCAAATGTTATATCGAGGGCCTCGATGAAATTTTAAGTTGTGGAACCCAAAGTCTACTTCCAATAGCTCAAGGGATTCTTAGTTTACTAGAAGGGGATAAAATAGCTATGAATAACACTTTGTATGAAATCATCATATATAAAGAGATACCAAAAATCCTTTCTCCCCTATCATTTATTTATTAGAAACAAGTTATAGGAGTTTAAGGAACAAAATTTTCACCCAAGTATGCTTAATTTATACATACACTTTCGAAAGGAAATAAAGGTTATAAGGTTGCTTGGAAAATTTTCTTATAAAGAGGGTTATCAAATTTGAGATGGGTAACATATACACAAGTAGAAATTATTCTAATTTGAAATAATGAAATTTTAAGACATGGAAGACATTTTTCCTTTATTAGGTTTCTCTACAACAAGGTACAATTATTTATTTCACACCCATCCCAAATGGGTTTTGTTAGGTTTAAAAGAGATGTTTTTCATACTACAAGCGAGTGTCAAAAGAGAATAAATCAACTCAAAGGGTAATATCAAACTAAAAAAACACTAAATAATACACCTCAGATCTAGGGAAAAATTCTACACTTCCAAATCAAGTTACTAATTATTCCCAAAACCAACAACAAGACTTTTTTATGGTGTCTAATATGACAAACTAACCCAGAATGGTTAGCACCCAAAACGCCCCAAGAATATAACTCCTATGGGTCTCATCATTCAACCAATGACACGATTAACACAACATGCTTACATAATTATAAAGGTTTTCACCCTTCAAAAGTGTCTTGAAATGTCAAATGGGTCACTAAGACCCTGTGTCTCCAAATGACATGATCTAGCCAAAATGGCTACAAAGGAGCCTACCAAATATTTTTCAAATGACCAAATGGAAAAAAAAACCCTAACCAATTATATGTTATATAGGGAATCCAATGAGACATTCAAAACCAAGAAGCTGGTGAATAGGTCTTGAACTGGAAGCACCTTCCTAGGGCCAACTATTAAAGTTTTATCTATTGCACTTCAACAACTTTAGCGAAAGTGGCTACGAAATGGGTTTCAAAAGCAAACATCCATAACTAGAAGACTTATTCCATCAACTCTCATATATTATCCTATATATAGATAATCCAATGCAATTTCGAGTTTAGAATTATGATAAATGGTGTTCAAACTATGACCTCCTTTCTGGGGCTAATTATCGTGATTGACTAGTTTGTTTTTATGAAAAAATGACCAGAGGCCTCCAAAACACTCTTGAAAAACTATCTTTTGATTGTATTTTCTCAAAAATAATGGTTGAAACCAATTGACATGGATAAATACTAGAGGTTAGAAGTGGTAGATTTCAGTTTTCTACCAAGGCTCCCTAAATCATGGGTCCAAATCGAAATGAATTTCCTAGTTTTTCAGTTGTCCCATTTAGCAAAACAACTAGCTATGCTCAGAATTCCCTCAACCAAATAGTCCAATGATTCCAAAAATAATTAAATGTTGTTGTGACATCTCATGTCACTAGATAACATGATCATCGTAACCGATCTCCACTATGGGAGCCACGGAGCCATTTTGCACGCTATTTTTGGAACATATTTTCCTAACTATTACCAAGTGTTTTAAAACATAAAATTTTGAACATCTTGCATTCCAAACACAACTGGTGGTTTCATTTCTCAAATATTCTCATTTAATGCTTGAAATCAATTGCAAAATACATCACATGAGTAGGAACAATGCTCCAAAGCGGTTGTTCTAGGTGTGCTACGCCTAATGCCTCTTTATGACATTTGGCCAACGTAGAAGGAATGTGATTAAGTTTAGCAGAAATGTTTTCATTAAATGGGAAAATAAACAAACCATACTTATTGTTTAACACTCGATCATTCCAAATATGCTTGGTGTTGGAACCTCGCTCCGATACCAACTATAATGCCCTAAAATTTATCCCAATAAAATCCATGAAAAAATGACACAAAAGAGTCCTAATTTGTGGATTTTTTTTTTTGTTTGAATATCACGTGTCGTAATAGAATTTAATTAATTAATTAATTATTCTCTTTGTTACGCACTTATGGTGAAAATTTATCAACGCTATTAAAATTTTAAAAGTAGCCGAAGTTTCCAAAAACAGGTGACCAACGGTTTTGTTTTGCAAGCGACAACATGGGTCATAATTTTTCCCATTAAAATTTTTGTGGTAGCTCCAAACCTATCTCATCATTTCGCAAAGGTAATCCTAAAAGGTCTTGATGGTAATAAGTGGCGGGCGGTTTACCTTTGCTAAGGTATTCTAGCTAGGATTATTAAATTTACTATAGTTTATTTATTTGATTTATTAACCAAATTTTATTTTATTATATTATTAGAATATTTTTTAAATACTCATGAGTGGAAGGGTCATGGGATTCCATTTGGCCCAACCAAATGAATCCCATGCCCACCCATTTCAACCCGTGATTATAACCATATACATAAATTTTCTTATTAAGTCCACATGGTTTCTAATAGTTTTATTTTTCTCCACTTCAATTATTTCGCACCTAAATACGAAAGTGTGCGGGTCAATCAGTGCCCCCGTGATTAAATGGATTGTAGCCTTAGGATCTAAGTTGACCTAGAAACCTTAATATATTCCTAGAGACATATTTTAATTCATTTTACTTATGTTATTTTCCTTTCATTTCCTACCCCATGTCGAATCCATGTGGGAGAGAGGAGTAGGGTTTTAATGGATAATTTTTTGTATTTGAATAGATATTTTTATTTGTAGGGCGACCAAGAATGGGGGTTTGTTATTTTCGGGGTTCCTTATGAAGGAAGGGGGAGTTCAAAAAGAATGGAGGCAAATTAAAGAGAGGAAGGCGGTGAGTATAGAGGGAGGTGTGGCATAGCAAGGTAGGGAAAGGCAGCCACACCTAGTGGGAGGTTGCAGGAGATCAGCCATGATGGTGTGGGTTGTGTCCACGCCACCCATGACATTTGGAAAATGGTTTGGGAAAGGTGTACGCGGTCAAGCCACGACCCCTCCACCTAGTGTGGGGTTTCTTTGTTATATGTATTTTGTTTTAAATAAAAAAGCATTTTCCCATTGTTTTAAATAAAAAGCATTTTCCCATGTGTGTGTGTGTGTGTGTGTGTGTGTGTGTGTGTGTGTGTGTGTGTGTGTGTGTGTGTGTGTGTGTGTGTGTGAATATGCAAATCCAAAAACGTATAAGCACAAAACATAAATATATTTAAAAACGTGTACACACACATCTATATATATATAGGTATACTAGATAAAATGAGAGGGTTAAGATATCTAATCTTTCTTACTTTGTGATATTCCTTACCCAAACCATATTTACATTTTTATTCACACACACACACACACACACACACACACACACACACACACACACACACACACACACACACACACACACACACACACACACACACACACACAATCATCGTGATTTATAAATGTCTAAAAATGACATTTTCTTACTTAGATGATTTTATAAAATCCTATTGCAAATAAGAGGAATAATGGTACATATCATAATTTTAAAATAGCCTTTTTCTAAGCTATTACCAAACTAAAATTGTCTTATTTCATTTTCAAATTTTATATTAAAATTTAAGACAATGCAACCAATAAATTTCTTTCTTTATTTTCCAAAACTCATAAAAACAAGCATATCATTTAGATAGAGCAATAAATTGATAAGGATTAAAATATTTTATATTCCCTCAAGATACTAATCTAATAAAATGTGATATAAAAACTTAGTGCAACTCAAAATACTCTTTATTTATTCATTTTTATAACCCATAAAAGAAGGAAAAACCTTATACAAGGAATTATAAAATGAGAAGTAACAATATTTTTAATTTTCCCATAAAATACAAATGGATAACAATCCTTCCCAAACCCATAGGTCCAAACTTTATAACCTTCATTACAAGAGATATATTTCACAACTCCTACTAACAATAGAAAACAACTATTAAAAATGCAAGGATAACAACCCTCCCAAATAAGGGGAAAAAAGACCAAATTTTTGGGTAACTCTCCAACTAGTAAATCTTTCAAATGAAGTCCAAAAAAATCTAATCTTCACATTTATCATGCTTCAAGCACCACAAGTTAATACATGTTATGCCTCCCAACCTATAGGCATCATCACATTCCTTATTCCCAAAGGAAGATCATGATAGCCTCCCCTAAGCCCATAGGAAAGAGATTTACCATGCTACAAAATATGCCAAGGGAAATACAAGGATTTCAAATCACTAAACAAGAATGACCAAGAGAAAACAATAGAAGCAACTTAAAAACTCCAAATCCATCAAAAACACAAAGAACAATGGGAATTAGAAGAAGGGATGAGGATTACATAGTGCCAAAATATATAATATTAATTTTGATCAAAATATCCTCCAAGAGTATCTCTAAGAATCATCACAAACTCCAAAATCCTTATACATCCTTTATCTCCTCCTTGCCAAGGATTTTCAATGTGCAAGCTTCCTTATAAAGAATAGGAGGATTCCAAAACCAAATGGGAATCCCTCCTACTTCCACCAAGGAAGGGAGTGATAAGAAAACATTCATGGCTTCCCCAAGAATCCATGAAGATGAGAGTTCCCTCCCATTCCCAAATCCCACTCCAAATCCACATCCAAATGGAGTGGATGAGAAAATAAAACCAAGATAAAATTTTCAACATAAATAAAAAACTCAAGAACATTAATAATCCCAACACCACCCCAAAATCAAAACCATTACAATTCATACATCCACACACATACAAACAAGTTTTATAAATAAAAATAAAATGAGGTGTGAGACCTACCTCACATTCAAATCTCAAGTCCACAAGCTCCTAGCTCTTTGTCTCCTCAAGCTCCTAAATCTCCCCTCCAAAGTTATCCACCCAAAAGACCCCTAAACATCAAAATTCAAACAAGATATAGGAAAATTATTCATCCCACAAAACCATCGGAGGATGGCATGTGTCACCCTTCCAAGTAGGAAAATTCTACATGACACCCAAGTCACTTTCCATGTCTCCCAAAACAATAAATGCAAGAGGGGAAAAAATACCACTTATCCCCCAAATCTCACACAAAATCACAAAGCCAATCATGCGATACAAGGAAAAGAGATTTATATAGTGACTTGTGAGAGGGTGGAGTGAGGAAGATGCCTTTCAGTTCACAAAAGGCTTCCCCACCCATAGGTTAGGTCGTATGGACCATTTTTAGGTAAGTAGACCCTTACCTTTTAAAACAAGCTTCAATAATGCCCTTAAAGGTTAAATTTGGGATTTGGGGTTGAATGAGAGAATCAAGGTGAGGAATGGTCCCCAAAAACTTGCTTAACAAATCTCAAGCGTCCCTAAAAGCGTTCAAGACACTAAAACACCCCATAACACAAATCATCCCAAATGACCTCATTAACACAAAGAAATACAAATTAGGTGAGAAATGAAGTAAATTAAAATTTTACCATGGTGCTCAAGGTTAGGAAGTATAACAATATGAATAAATAAAAATCACATGAAAGAATCACTTTCGTTAAGTGGTGAATCACATGCAAAAATCACATGAAAAAATGAAACAAGGTTCGAAATATGTCTTAGGCATATTTTTAGTACTACCAATGAGTCCCACGTTCACCAAGTGGTGTAACCTGCAAATCCTATACATTCAAGGAAAACCTCAAATCTTCTCAACATGATAAAATATCCATATAAATCAAAATGAAATATGACTATACAATATCAATAAATAAAATTTTACCACATATATTCTACCAATGATACATATAAGCATGATCTAATATCCACAATATATAACTCAAAATCATGATCATCAATTACTACCCCATAACAACATAGTCCATCAAATCTAGAGTATAAAAATATCGTCATCTATAATCAAAATGAAATAACCAATGTCATGAACATAATATAGTGTCAACGGGTGTCCTGTCAAATATGATGCCACATACCATATGATGATAATCATAGCAAGTGCAAATCAAAATATACCAAAATCAAATAACAATGTCTCATATGTAATAATCAAATTACTCGAGATGATTCAATAGATCATAGGAAGAGATAGAAATCTAGTGTGCACTATAGTATGGAATGTAATACGCAATACATGATCCATGATGTTATACATTGTTGAGCGTGGAAGACCATCAAAGAAGAGATTGATGATTGTTGATTCCAAAACAAAACGTAAATCCAATACAAATTGAATTTGAAGGATCTAGTTGAACTTGGTGAAATTACAATCTTCAATTATAACATGAAACCGAATGGAGAGGTGACACATTCACTTTACAACGGTATGTGGAGGAGAACAAGCCAAGGAAGATAAACAAAGGTGAATTCTAAGGTGGAAAGAGGAATGTGGGACCCTTTTGTGGGGCATCCTTCCATAAATTATGAGCTCTCTCAAATCATTCTTGACACGAATATGGCCACAATGAAATGACCAAAGAACCTAGGGTCATTCGATATTTTTGCATTGCATTGTCGAATGTGTTGGCATCAGTCTATTTTGGAAAAAAGGTTTTAGATGTAATTAATTAAACACATTACAAACCCATTTGGAAGAAATTCCAACCTATATGTTGAGGCATGGGGACATGTGTAGCCAACATTATCTAGTTATTTCGATAGTTGACCAAAGTAATGTTTAACCACCAAGTGTGATGCAAAATGGTGGGTGAGTCAAGGAAGATGGAAACATGATTGATCTTGTCGGTGGTGTGAGAAGATGGTATATGCGAGAAAGTATGGATCGCAATACGCAATACATGATCTAATGTAGCCTATAATCTACTATATAAAACCCAAAAAAACCTAGGCGCACTGGCACATCACCTAGCCTGAGCTGAGCGCTCACTCAAAGCACGCAAAGGTACCAAACCCCTCTTTATATTTACTTGTGCAAGATGTTAGTGTAATGAAGATACAACATATTTATAACCGTAAATAAGCATAAACATTCCACAGAGCATATTCCAGATTAGATCTTAGAGAATCATGAATTAAACAATAACTATAATAAGATTAACCATGCAAGAACCGATTCAATCATGTTTAAAACCATTATCCATCCAATATACTCCATTATATTAAACAATGAATTACATAGAAGCTTCTTACATTACAAAGCATCACCATAAGTTATGCTCGTATCGATCTAGCAAAGATAACTCTACAATAATTCACTATTCAGCCTCTCTCTCTAACTACACAGTTCACTACATATTTATAGGGTGGGGACTTTCCCTTCACCACCTACGCACTTCCCAAAATAGGTCGCATGCTGATAATAGCCATGCACCTTTACAATAACATGCACACATGCAAGTGCACTAATAATAGACATCCTATAGTTAACTAGAAGAAGTAATCCTATTATTATCTTGAACTCATGCATGGCGCTTATCATTCGCTCATTCCCAAAATAGCATTTGCGTGTCGTGCAAGTCTCCATCCCAATGTGTGCTCTGCACGTTATCTTCCAAAAATAGCCCGCATCCATGAAAATGGCTAAGTCCGAATCAGCTTGTCTGGCATGCATTTCCTTCCCTATCCTTCCGCGCCTTCAAGTACACCTTGTTCCCGCGTGAATCCTATGTGTGTCTTCTCCTTAGGACAATATTTTCTGCTCAACATTACCCCACACTAAAGTACATTGTTGTCCCGACAATGGGGATTCTTTTTGATGTTCCCAAAGAATAAATAATAAGAATGGAAAGAATGTAAAGAATCATTATACAAAATAATAGACCTTTACTCTACAACACCTTCTTCTTCAACCGAGAGGATCAATTCTAGATATTCTATTTTAATCTCAACCTCCAATGTTTATCAGTCATCTAGTGCGGTCCTTTTCTTCTCTGGAATGTTTGTGGCAATGGCTTCCAATTCGTCTTGAGTAATATTTTCCTTCTCATTCTGTAGTAATTGGAAAACATTGGCTATAGCATACATCCTTCCCTCCAGAAGATCCATCTTTTACGCTATGAACTTCCCAATATCATATTTTTTCTCCTTATGTGGATCTTAGGCTACTGCAAGGGCTTCGCGCTTCTATTTCACAAGTGCCAATCTTTCTGCACATCCCAGTGTCTCATATTTCATGACTTTCATAACATCATTATCTTCAACCAGAGTTCTAATCCTTATCATTGCTTGTGGTTCCACACAAATATTGAGCTTGGTGAGATATATTCAATTCATCCTTTAGAGTTTGGAGCAATGCCTCATAATTTGAAATTTTCCTAACCATGAAGGCCCTTTCTCTTTCTACTTCTTGTTCAGGATCCTTTGGCATTGGCATTCAAATTGGTCCATCTTATAGCACCAAATCAACCAATGTATGCACATAATGCATAGCCAAAGGAAACTTCTCAGGTACCTTAGACTCAAGATGAGGTCTTGCTTTCAGAACATAATCACCAATTTATTTTTCCATGCTAATGAAGGCCTCATTCTTTTTCTATTCTAGGTCCTTTTCTCCTTTTAAATGCGTTATTTCTACAATTTTTTTCCTTGTTATCTTCAAGTAGCACTCTAATGGTGGTAGCCTTATCAATGTTCCTTCGTGCCACCTCTATAAATACCTTAACCAAGGCATTGTTCACCTGCTCATTAGACATTAGAGTAGGATTTTGTCATGTGTCTACTTTGGGGTGCCTTCTTCACTCTCCTTGATACACAAGATTCCTCGCAGATGTCAAAATTTGGCTTGTCCATATGGGTCTGCATGGACTAGGATAATTATTTCCTTATGCATGTGGTGGCCATGTCTAGATCCATCAGCTCCCATCCATATAATTCCTTAAGACCTAATGTGCTCTGAAACCAGAGCACAAATGATTTTTCTTGTGTCCTTAGCATAGCCCATACTTGGCACAACATATTATTCACTTGTTCTCTTTGTTCTTGGCCCCTTAGGAACCTGAGCGCTAAGGTTTGGAATTGGCCCTTCTTCTTCCTAAGTAGTAATATGTGCTCTAGTTTTCTCTTGCACCGTCTCTTTTTCTTCCTTTATCCCTTCCTCTTCATCTTTCATTTCTTCATCTCTGGGTTCCTCCATATCTTTTGGTTGTACTGGGGTTCCAGGCATGCTCTCCTCAAACTCTTCCACCTCCTCATCTAGCTTCAACTTTCTCCTTCTCTTCTTCTCAAGTGCCTCTTTCTGAGGGGAGATTCTAGGTGATCTTCTTACATGATGTGGTGTTCTCGCACCTTGGGTCTTAGTTCTTCTAAATACCTTCTTAAAATGGCACTCTTCAGGGACTGCATCCATGTCCAAGTCCTCTTCTCCTTCTTGCACCTATGGTGGAGTATCTACACACTCACTCTCCACTTTATCTGTGGGCTACCTCGACCTCTATGATCCAAGCCTCCATTATCTTCATGTTCCTCTTCCTCCTCATCTATTTGTATGGTCACAACAGGATTTGGAGCTAGCACATTCTCCATTGTATGTTTGCCCTTAGGTGGCCCTGGGAGCATGAACTCATTCTCCACATACTTATTATTCTCCATCCTAGGCTTGAGTTGAAGATATATGAGCACGACTCCACTTGTCCCCAATAGACAAACTTACTAGCTTCATACTTATGATGTCTGAAATGAGCCTCTCAATGTAGGTAGACCAACTGGATATACATATGTTTTCCTGAGAGTGTGGTAGTCACAATCTACCTTGTCTGTGTTGAAGTTCAACCGGTGCGCATCAAAAACCTATGAACTGAAGCCTAGAAGTAGCATGTTGTGAAGGCATATGGAAGTTTGCACCATGGACTCCATGTCCCATCCTTCATGGAAAATTGCATGATGCAGAAGTGTTGATACACCACGAACTATACTTCCTTTCCTACTACTGAAGGTAGTTCCTTTGGAATGCGCCATTCCTCCTCAAACACTTGCATGGAATCGGTCATTTCTACCCTTTGCTTGAATGGGCCACTCATTGATCCTTCACATAAATATTTCTCGAACCTTTCCTCAGAGGGACTTATTCTCAGTGGGGTATTCCCAAATTTTATTCTTTGGCCCATTGGGCACTCCAATTTCTACAAAAACAAGAGATAAGAGGATGGCGCCAAAACTTATCTTTTCACCTATGTGCGCTTCCTCAACAATGGTTTTGAAATATAACAGGGTTCATTTTAAGAGACCTCTTAGAAATCGGAGGTGGAAAATACCTGGCGAATATCCTTGGAACCGGTTTCATGGGAAGGTGAATTTTTGGGGTTCTGATAGAAAAATTTTCACCTAATTTTTAAGTGGTGGGACAGAAGGCTATAGACACGCGAGAGATATTTGTTAACGCGCATCAATAAGGTGGTTAAGGAGCGTCAAAAAACCCCATTGATGTGTGTTAACAAGGTTGTTGATGTGCGTCAATGAGGTTTTTTGACGCACATCAACCACCTTGTTGACGTGCCACGTCAAGAAATCTCTATCACACGTCTCGCAGCCTTTACCATCCGGTCACATAACAAAAATATTTGTGTCACACATCAAAAACTCTCTGTCATACGTCTACTTCCTCCGCACTCCTGTCACGTGTCAACAAACTCTCCCTGTCACGCATCAACAAACTCTTTTTCATGCATTTGTAGCCTCTACCCTCTTGTCGCGTGTTTATTGTACTTGATAATACATATGCCCCTAGGTGGTATGAGTGAGCTAATAGTGTTCTACCTGGTGAATAATATAGGATTATATAGGGGATAGTTTCAAGGGTAGGTGAAGCCGACCCCTAAAAAAAATTAAACTGTAATTTTTAGGCGAACAAGTCACTGACCCGCGCTAGAAAATTCACCTTTTCAAATTTTCTACTATACTAGTTGAGAGGGTGCAATGGCGAGGTACTCGGCCCATGGAAGTGCACAAAAGAGAATTATGTAGCTAGAGGGTAGGAAGGTGCACTAGAAGGTTATAGCTGGGGCACGAAATTGTACCAAGCAGAAATTTAAAAAATGGTCAATTAATGAGAGGATTGTTGGTAGTGAATGAGCAAAAAATGCACTAACATTTTGAAAATTTATATAAGGACGTGATGTGGGTTCATTTTTACCTTTTTTATCACAAGTATTCGAGTGAGCTAAGTGAAACCGAGCCAAGAGAATCGTGTTGAGGTGTGGAGAGTTGTGAAACTAGACGTGGAGAGCATATTTATGTGCGGAAAAGGCTTGCATCCCCATTAGTGAAGGGTTTGAGCAAAGCAAAAGCGTTGAGAAGGAGCTAGGGAACACGATTTTGAGCTAGGGCACGCAATTTTGAGCTAGGGTTTGAACTTATTCAACACATAAGAAAAAAGGTAGGATTTTTACAATGGTATCAAGAAAGCACCTACAACAGGCACAAAAGGAAAGAAAAAGGTGGAAGTTGAGGTTGAAATTTCTCCCAAAAGAATTTTTTCAGAGATACAATACCGAAAGGAGTAATAGTTAGACAATATTGGGATTCCCACATCTGCAAATACAAAGTAAGTGACTACAACCACCGCACCACTGATAACAAGGGAGAGTTGGACACTTTGCTAAATAAGAAGACCAACAAGTGCATGGTGGAAGATATGCCGAGGTGTATGACACTGGGAAAAAAATCTAAGCAGGTAGGATTTTATCAACTATATGAGCTCCCATATTTTGGAAAATATGAACCTTTATACCAATGGCTTATGATCAAAGTCCATGAAGAATTCTTCTATTTCATCGAATGGAGGGTTAGGCTCATAACAACCCTAATTATGATATTAACAAGATTGAAGGGCACAGGGACATACATTATTAGTGATCTGACTAATAAATTAGTGGTCATAGCCACAAGCAAGGAGTTGGGGTATACCAAGGGTCCACGTGGAATGGAAATCTACAGATTGAGGAAGTACCCTATGGTGTAGGCGCTGGGCATCTACTCACCAAGCTGAATGATCAAGGGAGATGGTCATAGGTAAATACAATGTGGCTTTATGCGCAAAGAAAATGTCCCAAGGAGAAATATTTAACTTAATAGGCTATATTGCAGGGATAATTTTAGTGGCAAATATTCGTAATATGGTGAATATTCCATTTTTAAAAAATTTGAAAAGGTGAATTTTCTAGTGCGGGTCAGTGACATGTTCGCCTACACTTGAAACTATCCCCTATATAATCCTATATTATTCACCAGGTAGAACACTATTAGCTCACTCATACCACCTGGGGGCATATGTATTATCAAGTATAGTAAACACGTGATAGGAGGGTGGAGGCTACAGATGCATGAAAAAGAGTTTGTTGACACGCGACAAGGAGAGTTTGTTAACGCATGACAGGAGTGCGGAGGAAGTAGATGTGTGAAAGAGAGTTTTTAAATGCATGACACGAAGATTTTTTTGTTGCGCGACTAGATGGCAGAGGCTACGAGACATGCGGCAGAGATTTCTCGATGCTCGTCAACAAGGTGGTTGACGCGCGCCAAAAAACCTCATTGATGCGCGTCAACCACCTTATTGATGCACGTCAGCAAATCTCTCTCGCATGTCTGCAGCCTTCTGTCCCACCACTTAAAAATTAGGCAAAAAAATTTCTGTCAGACCCAAAAAATTGCCTTCCCGTGAAACCGGTTCCGAGGATATTCTCCAAGTATTTTCCACCTCTGATTTCTAAGAGGTATCTTAAAATGAACCATGAATTGCACTTAAGTAGTGTTTCATCTATCTTTTCTCCTTCATCAAAATGTGCTCCTGGGTCTACCTCACTAAATAACTCCTAAATGAGTTCTTCATCCTTTGCACTGTCTCCCATAGTTAAGAATTTTATAAGCCTTAATGCCTCTTCCACCAGAGGTTTAGTAGAGAAGTAGTCAAAAGTATGGGTCATTCCTGCAATCAAGTCCTGCCAATTTCTAGTCTCCATATCCAGATCTGCATAAAAATACCAGGCTCGTGCGTAGTCTTGTAAAGTGGAATAAAGTTTATACACCCAAAGTGAAGGTGGTAAAGCTTCGACCCTTTGTATAGAGTCTCTCACACTGCTAAACATGGTGCTGAACAATTTGATTACCATGATACATTTATATTGTAGTAGGCACATTACTCCTGAAGAACCGAGTGGTTAGAGAAATTCTAACTTCATTCCATTCCATAATATTATCCCTATGAACCATCCACCAGTGCGTTGTCATCCTACGCAAGGTATATACTAACATATTCCTTCTTTCCACTTGATTTTTCCACTGATCCTCCATGGCATGTAGGAATACCATATGATCTCCTTCTCCAGTGTACCGAGGTACAGGGTTATTACCTATCCTCCGAATACATCAAGGTTTGCTTCTCCACGCAAATGCACTTCTTACTTCATGCCCAACCATCTCATAGGTGCCATGTGCCCAATTATCACAAGAAATACTTGTAGTATCATTGATAGACTATGTATCTTCCCATTGGAGGATTCCTTCCTTTGATGGCTCAAGTACTTTTGGGTCTCGAATGGCATGTACATAAATTTTGTTCAAGTCTTCCTCACTCAAAGGTTCAACATAAGGCACATATTTCCCATATGTCAAAGGGATAATCACTCTTTCTTCCATGTTCTCAAAACTTATATACCCCTTGTTGAACCATAGATCAACATTATTTGCATAACACCAAGGGTGCCCAAGTAGAGCTGGGAGCGATCCCGATTTTTGCAAGTGTTAAGACCTCAAAGTCCCTAGTGAACTTGGCCCCTTATATAGTAATGGATGCATCCTTTAAAACTCTTATGGGAGTGGCCTTAGTTCGATTGGCCATGAATAGTACATTAGAGGATGGTTGTAATGGAGGTCTTCCCATCTGTACCCATGCATCCAAAGTAAGCACATTCACTTTCGCACTTGTATCAATCAATATATTACTCAAGAGCCACCCATCCACAATAACATTCAGAGTGATATCCTTTTCATAATCCAAGCTATGAGGGGGAAGATTAGCATGTAGGATCTGTCGTCCATTTTCTATACCTGCACGTAGAGTGTTTCCCTTTATCCAGTTCCATAATAATGGAATGATATTCTCTTAGCGCAGCATTTTGCATACCTCTTTCAAGTCATCAATATCCGATTGAACTGTCTTTGTTGCCTTATTTTGTTCTAACTTCCGTGACTATTCCTTCAAACACTGTATTTCACCCTAAATATTTTTTAGTACCTCCATGGTTTCCTGATAAACCTCCTTCTAATGTGCAAGAATCTAGGTACCTTACATGTAAAACTTCTTCCCTGGTGATGGTAGGATTATATTGTGATTCCTCTCTAGTGCACGCAGCTTCAGCACATGTAGTAATCTTCACAGGTAATACCTCACGCGTTCCGGTGCCATCTTTGACATCCATTTATTTTCCATAGCATGTTGTATTCTAACCATCCCTACACCTTTATTATCCTATTTATGTTGCTTTGCTAAGATGCTCATATAAGTCCGAGAATTCCTCATAGCCGTGATTCTTCCCACAAAAAGAATAAGTAATATTGTGAGGACATTCACGCCTGTAGTGGTCAGGAAATCCACATGTAAAACATGTTCGTGATGGAAATCAGCTCGTCCACCACCATGGTGTCGGCCCCCAAATCCACCACGGTATCCATGACCTCTGCCATGACCTCCTTCAAAGCACCCTTCATTATGATCATAGTGAGCTTGAATGCGGTCATGATCATGATGCTCACTTTTACCTTTAGAGCTATCTGATACTCCAGTATGTTGCACACCAATATCTATGGCATCATGGATCTAGAAAATCAACCTGCAGTCTTACGTATCGTGAGTCATGGACCAAAAAAATTTACACTAATAATATACATTCTTCCTTATCGCATGTTGTAATAATGGGAAACAACTTGCATCATGGTCCAAATGACATATCTCATAGTCCATCAACAATGAACGCACTGATTTGTAAGGACAACTATCTTTGGTGTGCCCTTCCACTTCACAATCTATACACCAAATTCCAGTGCATGTCTCATGTGATGAATTTTTTTATAGTTTCTCTAACTTATTTACCATAGTTGTAATTTGTGCCTCCAGGAATGGGCTCACTCCAGTGTCTATACTCTTGATTGCCTCAATGCGTAAATCTGTTTCAAGTGCTTCACATGGGTCCATATAAGTCTTATGTGACAGTGCCCTCCTAAAAGGTGTGATCAAGCCCCCAATGAACCACTGTGCATGTTAGCTTACATGAATATCATAAGAAATTTTAGATAACAGTGTCTTGAAACGGGCATCATATTCCCGAACACTCTCAGGATTTACTTTCTTAGTATCCTTGAGCATGCTTATACTCTTATGCTCAAACTCAGGGATATGAAACTACTTAAGGAAAGCATCCTTTAAAGTTGCATAATGTACACAAGTTTGATCAGGGTCAAAATTCTTATACCAATTGTGTGCACGTCCCTGTAATGTAGTCGCAAACTAACTTACCTTATGCTCAGTTACCATAACTCCTTTTACACGCCATAGTATCTCACACATGTGCACGTGTTCAACAACATCTTCTATGCCTCTATACTCTGGAAGATGAAGAGACATATTCATGTAAATATTTTGGGGTTGATGGGGGCCATTCCCATCTAATTTAGAACCTCTTGTATTACCTCTTCCTCCAGAACCACCAAATCCACCAGAACTAAAGCCATCTATGACCCTTGATCCTCCACATGTAGCCGGAAGTAGACCAGTGGATGTACTGCCATGTGTCCCAATAGTGGTACTAAATTGAACTCCTACAGTCTGCGAAGTGGTACTACTCCCAGAAGTGAGTCCAAAATTTTACGTGCTTGAGTTCTGTGCTCATGATGCACCTGAAAAGGTACCTCCAAAAAATAAAGAAGATGTTTTTCCTATCATAGATGTACTTGTTATCCGACTTCACTTGCTACTCTTCTCGCCCAAACTAGTTTGTTGACTACCGCATGTACTAGATACTAGAAATCCAAACGGAGGGGCTAGATTTCCGGGTAGATTCAGATGCACACCTACGCTCCATGTCATCTCTGTTGGCGCTCTCCCATGTGAGGCCAAGGAGGGCTCCCTATTATGCTTTCCCAAATGGGGAATTCCAGATGCTCTGGCTCCATGCCTCCTACATGAGCTTCAAATCCTTCATGAGCCATCTCTCTCCTCAATGCCATCCACTCTACAATATCACATTGTTTCTCTATCTCCCTCTCACACGCCTCATTATACTTAATCCATATTTCTTCTCTCTACCTCTCTGCCGCTAGGTCTGCCATCTTTCACCAAACTGTTCCTACCCCCATGTGTGGTGGGGTTTAGCTAGCCATTGGTTTTTCTTCCAAGTTCAAGGTTACCATCAATATTTTGATCACTAGTGGAATGCCTTGCAAATAAGTTCCCCTTGGATAATGTAAAAATTGGAACTCAGCTACCTCCAAGAAAGAATAAGTGGAAATTGAGTACTCCAAAATATAACTATTCAAAACACCATGGAACCAAGTATCCACAGTGCACATCCAAATCAGATCAGCATCATAAAGGGCCTAAAATTCTTCCTGCATCTAGACAAGTGTGCAATACCTCCAATTCCTTTTAGACGCATAAGCAACCAGCCACTCATACAACTCTACTGAAAATATAACAAAGAAGCTCTCATACAAACAAGTCATACAAATTCTACTCCACCCACACACATGTGTCAAACTCAGATCCAGTTTTGAACCTCCGAGCGTACTCTTCTTCTAGATCCTTTATCCACTCCTCAACACTTGCTAAGGTCAACCGATATGTATTCATCATGAAAATCCTTGAAACAACTGAAAAAGAGGTCCCAACAATGGAACCAATGATGCAACCTAGAATCTACTATATAAAACCTAGAAAAACCCAGGCACACTGGCACATCACCCAGCCTGAGTTGAGCGCTCACCCAAAGCACACAAAGGTACTAGGCCCCTCTTTAGAGTTGTTTGTGCAGGATGTTAGTGTAATGAAGATACAACATATTCAGAACCGTAAATAAGCATAAACATTCCACAAAGCATATTCCGATTTAGATCTTAGAGAATCATGAATTAAATGATAACTATAATAAGATTAACCATGCAAGAACCAATTACAATCATGTTTAAAACCATTATCCATCCAATATACTCCATTATATTAAACATTGAATTACATAGAAGCTTCTTACATTACAAAACATCACCATAAGTTATGCGCGTATCAGATCTAGCAAAGCATAACTCTACAATAATTCACTATTCAGCCTCTCTCTCTAACTACACAGTTCACTACATATTTATAGGGGTGGGGACTTTCCCTTCACCACCTACGCACTTCCCAAAATAGGTCGCATGCTGATAATAGCCATGCACCTTTACAATAACATGCACACATGCAAGTGCACTAATAATAGACATCCTATAGTTAACTGGAAGAAGTAATCCTATTATTATCTTGAACTCATGCATGGTGCTTATCATACGTTCATTCCCAAAATAGCATTTGTGTGTCATACAAGTCTCCATCCCAATGTGTGCTCCGACGTTATCTTCCAAAAATAGCCCGCATCCATGAAAATGGCTAAGTCTCGAATCAGCTTGTCTGGCATGCATTTCCTTCCCTATCCTTCCGCGCCTTCAAGTACGCCTTGTCCCGTGCGTGAATCCTATGTGTGCCTCTTCCTTAGGATAATATTGTCTTCTCAACATGATCCATGAAGAAATACGATGTCAAGCTTGGAGGAAGCTCAAGGTAAATATTGATGCTTACTAATTTAAAAATGAAATACAAATCTAACGTAGATAAAATTCGATGGAAATATTCAAACTTTGTGAAAGTATCATCTTCAATGATAGCATGAAGTTAAGTGAAGCATAGGGGAGAGACTATTCATTCAATTTACAAGGATCTATAGAGGAGAATGAACTAGGGAAGATAACAAAAGGTGCATTCCAAGGTAGAAAGAGGAACGTGAGACCCTTCTACATGGGACACCTGTCCTAAATTATAAGTTCTCTTAAATTGTTCAAGGAAAATATATGGATGAAAGGAAACAACCAAAGAGTCTAGATTCATCCCATATCTATGCATTATAATTATTTTCTCGTATCAGTCTATTTTAGATAAAAGGATATAAATGTAATTGCCTTTTAACATTACAAACCCAACATGCGGTATTGTGCAATATTGTTTGTGGATAATTCATAGGTATCTTTTATTTTTATCGTATATATAAGTGATGGTGTCTTCTTTTACATTCTATTTTTTTGACACAAGGAGTATTATTTATTTTTGGGTTTATTTCTATTACTCTACATTGCATGGTAGGTTGCAAAAAAATATTCACGGTTGGGGTCTTTCCACCCCCATCACTGATAAGTACATCTACAAAATGTAAGATGAGGACAACCTAATAAAAGATAGTATCATGCTTAAAAATAACGTTGTATCGAGCCTATTATAAACCATATGGAGGGTCACTAAATCATTGATGTTACCTTCTCAATTATTTCTAAGACCTACATTTATGTCAAAAAAATATTGCATTTGTCACCTCTCAATTTATTTATTTTAATCAAAGTAAACTAATTTAAGAAATTTAGTACATTAAATTCTATATTAAAAAGTGTCACAATTCTAACTACATTGGAAATAATGAGCCTCTATAAACCATGGAATGGCCATCTTATCTGTCTCAATTAACGATGAGTGTTTGTTCATCACATGTTTTCCATAATTACTTGATCTTAAAACTAAAAAGATGGCCTAAAATTTATAATAATTTCTCATTAATAAATACCATTTAATCCTAGTCACTAAACCAATATTTTAAATCAAACTATGTATATAAAAGTCATACATGAGTTTTAAAACAATCATAGACATTGTTTAGATAAGGGTAAAGGGGGATTTTTGACTGGGACCCTAACCAGGTACACAAAGGGATTGACAACCCAAATAAAGCCATGAGCACCAAAATAATAAAAATAGAAATAGCTGCTCCACATAACAAAGAAGACACAAAGGCAACCAAACTAGAACAAAATCCATAAAAAGACAATCAGGAAGTCCTGAGAGTCATTTATAGAGGAGCAGTGGCCTTTCTAGAATATTCTTTTTCTTATTGTGGGCCACTTTCCACTCATCCAGGAATTCCTCAACAGGAAGGACTTCTATAGAATTTATCGGCAGAAAGGAATTTTCATTCAAAAGAGATGCAAAATGAACATTCTCCTTAGCCACTTCACTGGATTTTTATGCCTTAAAAGGTGCCACTAGTTCTCTGATTGTTGTTCCGTGTAGCGAATCCTCCAAATCTGAATCTGAATATGAACCTCCATTCGAGTTATTTTTCATCAAAAAATGGAACAGATGGCATCTTTCCACTAGGTGGTTCTCAAATTATTTCTTCTCTCTAATTGATAATCAACAACGATATGTCTCGGTGCAGAAGCACCTTTGCACTGAAGGGAATTCCTTCATAATCCAGAGGTTGGGTCCACATTCTATCCTAGACTCTAAGCTCTATATTGGAAGGGAGGTTCTTTGAGGTGTCAAGTTCAACAAGGATATGAGCATAAGTAGTGTGAGTGTATCCCAAGGTGTGGGAGTCAACATTCAAGAAGCTGCCCAAAGTATTTCTAATGGAAGCAAGGCATTTTAAATCCCAAAATTGAAGTGGAAAATGTGGCATTCTAATCCAAACTAGTTTGATTGAAAAAGTTTCAAAGAGTGGATTAAATGAAGGAAACCATGGTTTCATAACCAAGTAGTGAGATTGACAAACCCAAATACTTTCAACAATGACATTCTTATAAAAATCTCAGTCAAAACAACAATAAAAATACCTCGCACAAGGGTAGATGTTTAGTGAACTTCAAGAAATAGAAGCCGATGTTTTAAGATCCAAGCATGAAGATCAGGAAGAGTAGGCCAAAGTTTAATAAATTTGCGAGATCGGGCCATGTTCTAGAAGAAATTCTTAGATTCAATCAAGTCCTCACCAAAATTCATGTAAGGGTTTTTGGATGCACATGTCATGGGTTTTATTAATAGACATATTATGAACTCTTTATTAAAAAGTAAAGCATTATTATTTTTTATTTTTAAATATATAACGATTCCACAATACTTCATTAACTTGAAATATTTGTTCAACACATTATGGAAAAGGAAAAACATTATTATTACTTTGAATTATGGATGTCTAATTTCCCATTAAGTGGGAAAAAGTAAATCACCACTTACCAAGTGGAAACCTATTTTTTGTATGGGACAAGCTTTGTGAAATCGACATTCAGTAAATTTTTCGTATGTCAACGTCCATATTCATTTGATCATCACCATTCCCTTTCTAACACTATATCAGCGAGAGCAACCCTCAATCTCATAGTAAACGCCTTCTTCATAATAATGTTTTTACAACAAATAACATAAGAGTTACCTATTATAAATATTTAAGGGTTGTACTAAATATTGCTTTTATAAAATACGGTTTTTAAAATTTATTACAGGATATGTTTACTATCTTTTTTAATAGGTAAACACTTTTGACTGGAGCTATGAACCAGAGTACAACCACCTAGAAAAAGTAAACAATCCAAACCCAATACATAAGAACCAAAATCGAACTAACAGGGAAAGATTGACCTTTGACTATTAACGCTCTTCATACAAAGAGTAGTAGTAGAGAATATTTACATAATGCCACCCTTTTCCCTTTGTCTTTCTGACCTCGTGCCATTTGTTTTGATCAATGACTACCACCAACATGAGATTGTTGGAAGGGTTAAGATTTTGTTCTTGATCCGAATCGATTTGTCCGATTTATTAGATTCATGCCCCTATTCATGCCTCCTACTAATGTCTTGTTTTCATCCGAACTGTTCAAATGGGTCATGTTGATTGGAATCTTAGATCCATTCCCTAAATTTGTTGGATGAGCCTCACCGATATCTTCTTTATGTTCTATTTTACGCTTTGAGTTTGGGAAGGATTTTTCCAGCCTCTTTTATTCACCGAATTATTTTTTCGTTGTAAGAAATTTTCTTGCAGATGACCTAGAGTTTGACAAATACGGCCCCTGAATGTCGTGTTCTCATAGTCAATGGGTTGGACATGCTTGAAGTTCCCCAATTTCAGCATGTTCTTATCTGGAAGACCCTTGCTCAAGTTGATCTCTACGTAGAATATGGAATAGGTTTGAAGACCCATCATCTACCTGGCTAGATCTATCTTAAGGAATTTACCAAGGGCATTACCTATATCCTTGAGAGCATACCAAAAATGCAGCAGAAGGTTGGGGAGGTGGACCCACACAAGACATTTTTGTGATAGAAAAAGTATTTGGGTCAAACTGGGAACCAAGGTATAAGAAATAGTCTTGGGTTTCCCAAAACCATAGACCGTCCGTCAGAAATGTTTGGTACTCTTCAGCCTCTTTGAACTCCGTCACAAATAATCCCTTTGAGCAGAAGGATACTTCACAATTTGTGGACCAGTTTTCAGAAATCCATAGGGAGGGAGCAAAATAATAAGGCCACATACCGTATAATCTACCAATGACAGCGAGCTAGGACAGGGATAAGAGATGGGCCAAAACCTTCGGGTTCTCCAAACTCAAGAGAGGAGTCTCTTCTGCTAGATCAACAATGTAAGCCGACAAGATAGATGCACTATGGGATTTTTACTTCAAGGCATACTTAAAGGATGTGAAGCTAGGAGTAGCTACTTTGGAGGATTTTTCACCATCGCCAAGATGCCTCTGCTCCCAACCTTGAGATCCGTGTTCTGTCTGTCATTCATGATTGAGGGAGACACTTTGATTGCGTCAATAAAGGGGAAGCCTGGAAAAGCGTTTCGAGGTTCCTAACAGGGGTTCAACAACCCTTCGTCAGCTAGAAGCTTTATGTAATCTATATGTTCCTCCTAACTCATGGAAAGGAAATCGCGGATGGCTATGAATTCCCCCTGTCGCCGGTGAGGTTTGTATTACTCTTCTTTGCCCTTGTTATCTCTTTGCCCTTACCACTACCCCCTTTTCGCTGGTCTTCATCTCCATGGCCTGGAATGGTGCCAAGACCATAGGTGGTGTCATTCCCAGCACATGAGCCTCTATTAGGGTTTCATATCGCTTTCATCCTTCCAATCTCTCTCTCAAGTGATCTTTATTATTAGCTCTCCATTTACCGTCTATTTTTAACTCTAACTATAATTCATGGTTAAAATATAAATATAAGTTACTTCTTATAAATTTCCAAACATAGAAAAAATATTCTTCATAATCTAAAGAGTCTAAACTAATTTAGTTATAATTAATTATATATAGAAGTTATAAAATTTTGTATATATATAATTAATTAATTAGAAGAGGAATAATATGGCTTTCAATTTTTAGTAGAAGAATAATTTTATGATGTTTTGCATGATTTGGTAATGTTTATTGTTTAACATCTAGATAAATTAATGCTACTTTGGTCAACTTTAGATATTGTTTATGAATAAGGTAGAATTTGAACATCTAAAATAAGACCTTTTATTGTCAATTTATTTACACCTTGATTTTGGTGTAAATTTATTTATAGTAAATATTTTAAATATACTATAGGTAATATGGTACATGGGAAAAAGACTTATCTTAAAAATTAAAAATTTATGAATAACAAATATGAGAATGCATATGTTCTATATTATTAAGGATAATAATGAAAAGTCCGAGGGATGTGAGAGAATACATATAAATAACTATGAAAAGAAACATGTAAAAATGGCTAATTTAAATAATACAATTAATAAATAAGATGAAATCAAAAAATATTGTAAAATGGAAAAGACCTAAGTTTTGCACAGAGAGGAGAAATTTAGATCTGTTAGGGTTTTATGCTTATGCTTGAGATATCCCATTGTTTACATTGTGCCTCTTTAGCTATTCTAGGGTTTTTCCTTTGGTCCTATCATAGTGTTAGTCAAATATTTTCTAGCCACTAACGCAGTGAGTTGCCTATAAATGGCTAACTCTCCATCCATTGCAATGACTATTGCAACTGGTGGTGGAAATAGCTCCTAAATGTGCTCAAAAGTTTTACTCAAAGTCTAAAATGAGGTATGGATTCTGAATCATCCCAGATGTTGTTATTTTCGATACATTTTTGGACCCCCGTGGTCAAATGGTATTGAAACAATTTCTTTATTTCTTATTTATGTGGCCACATCCCCTCAAAATCTTACCTACAAAATTGGATAAAGAACCATTAGGATTCTAATGGTATCTTGGTCTTAGGTATTTGTAACCTCACCAAGGGATTTTATCTCTTTTCGTTTCACGAGCCTTCTCAGATCTAAGCCCTCCTTCTAAAGGTTGTTTTCTAGTATTTGGGTAATACCCTTTTGGTGCTTTCTTAGAGGACTCTCGACTTTAACCTCACCAGTCAGGTTACGTTGAAAATACAAGTTTGGATCGAGCTTCCTGGACTCCCCGTTCATCTCTGGTTTTTCCTTCTAGAAATAGTTAAACCCATTAGCATGGCGATATGCCATGAATAAGAGAATTTTTCTATGCTCGTCCTAACAAATGGGTTTGTTTCAAATTTGACCTTGCGAAAGATCTACGGAACCACCCGGATATTCAATTTGGGTCCCTGTGTATCTCTCAAAAGGTGGTTTATTTCAATCTTGCTAACATGTGCTTTTGTTTTCAAGCCCTGGACCATCACATTTGTGAATGTCCTCTTCTCACTTGTTCTAAGCCAGTAGTGACACAACCCTCAGTGTCTAAGCCTAAATTTGTTTAGCCAAATGATGACCTGGAATGCATTTGGGAATAAGAAGGTTTGATGTGTGAAATACACTCTTGTGGTGCCCCCTTCTCCCTCTCTTTCTTCTCTCTCATATAATGACAATTCGGGATGGTTCCCCCTCGCCGCTTTCCTTTTCTTCCAAGCCCTCATAGAGTCTGGTTTCACCTTCACAAATGGAGGAATCGGGAATTTAGTTTCAAATTCTCTTCCTCTGCGTCACTCACAAAATCCACCCTGAAGGTGTCCCACGATCGCAAGGAAAAATGGGGCTAAACGCTACTCCATTCATGTTTATCTTTCTAATTTAAACCATATCCCGCTTGCTAATAATTTTGTATTTTTGGCTCAAAGGATGACGTGCATGACGAGTAAGGTGAGTTTCACATGTCATATTTTTCATGAATTTCATCTCATTGAATGTTAGGAGGCTTATATAACCCTCTCATAAATATTCCTTTCGATTATCTTACCATTTTTTTAACAGTTTGGACATTATTTGTTTATAGGAAATGAAATTTTTTGGTTTTTTACTTCAGACTATGCTAAAGTGTATTGCTTCCACTTTTTAACATTTTCATACTTAGCACATCAATGGAAAAGGTGGTGCTAGTATTTCCATTGCCCCAAAATTTTTTCCTTAATCATCTCCTCGGGCCAATATCCCTCACATCGTAACGTGTGGGTGATTATGAAAATTAATGATCTTTCTTTTGGTATACTTAATGTTTATGCTCCTAATGATGGTGTGGAAAGAATGATGTTATGGAAATGGTTAGGTGATAACTTGCCTTTAACTTATTGGTTGGTGTGTGGTGAATTTAATATGATTGAACATCCTGATGACAAGCTCTGTGCCCTCCCTATGCATTGGTGTGTCAACAAGCTTGCGGCTTGGTATTACTTTAAAATCCATTGGGGCTCTTCGATCCTTTACTCAAACGACGGCAGAGATTTAAGTCTCAAGTTTGGTATTCTTGGACCAATCTTCGAGAAGGATACAATCAGGTTTTTAAAGACTTGATTGTGTATTTCTCTCTCAGTAGCCAATATTTGATTTTGATAAGCAAGGCCTCTCCCCTGTCATGGTGTGGTCAGATGTTCTTTTTTCAAATCACCATCTAATCTCTTTTAAGATTATTTGACATGGGACCCAGTATAAAGTGTCCTCAAATCAATTCCATCTTAATGTTTCCTTGCCGAGTCACCGGGGTGGTCCCTCTTATTTCTAAAGTTTGGAACATGTTGTCACATTATTGGTTATGGAGCCTAATAGCGATGGGGGTTACAAGTGGGGCTTCACCCCCTGCCGCAGGTTAAGGGGCGTACCCGTAAGCCACATTTTATATATATTTATGCATTATGAAATCTGGACCATTCCTTATTAGGTCACAGATCTAACGGGTGGTTTTCTATGTTTCCCCAAAATGATAAAAACCCTAATATCTTTAAAGGGTCATTATGTATGAGGCTCATTGTATTAGTGGCGGCACTTTGCAAGGGAGAGATTTTTGCTAGACTAAATAAAAGGATTGGCTGTTTCGGTGGACGTAGCCCATTTTGGGTGAACCATGTTAAATATGTGTCTCTATTTTATTGCATTATTTTCTGTTTTACGTTTTCTACATTATTCATTGCATGCTTGTTTATCTGTACAACTGGTATAATCCTAACACACGTCATCCTTTATCGCCATATGGAATGAGTGGTGGGAGGCGATGATTCAACACACTACCCTGTTCCTCCACTAGTTTGGTAAGAAGGTTTCTCGTGTTTGTAAATGGGTGGACTTGGATTGCACAAAGAATTTTGGAGGATCTATGTTCTCCTTAAGTCCAATCGCTTCAACACCCCTCCTCAATCGCAAGATTCCAATCTTGAAACAAACTCAAGATAATGGAATCTCATTCAACCCATGGCAAGTAGATCCGGTTGAGGCTGCATTGGCTCAAGGTGGGAGATAAAGCATCTAAACACTTTTTCAAATCCCTCCGGGCCAAACATGCTCATCAACAGATCAAAGACATTCAAGTTTCCTAGAATCAGCTCACGAATTTTCCTAAAATCACTAACACCTTTGTAGAACATTATCAGTTAGTCTTACAAGATGAAGAGGCTTTCTAATGAGTGATACACCACTTTACAACAATGTATTGAGGTGGTTTTGATTAAGCTTTCTCCTAATGATCTTGTTCAATGCAATATTTTTATGTTGCTTTATTGTGTCTTTCCGATGATAAATATCTAGGGTGGATGGATTTCCTTATGAATTTTACAAAGCCACTTGGTCTTTTGTTGGTCTAGACCTACTTCGTGTGTACAATGAAGCTCTCTAATCCAATTCCTTAGGGAGCTTCATCAATCAAGGAAACATTAAGTTCATTCCTAAAGTGGGAGATCTAGACCTGATCACTAGTTGGTGTCCTATTACTTTGTTGAATGTTTCCTACAAAATTCTTGTTAAGGTCCTTGCTCTTTGCATTGTCAATATTTTACCTAAGATTTTTCAACCCAAATAGATGGGATTTGTCAAAGGCCACTCCATTATGAATAATCTTATAGCTATCTTGGAAGGAATGAATGGGCTCGGTTGTCTCTATAAGGGCCCTTCTTTCTCAAAATTGACTTTGAAAAGGCTTATGATTGTATTGAATGGCCTTTTATTTTGGATATACTCGTGCACCTTAGGTTTTGCTAAAATTTTCACCTCAATTTATCCGCACTTTTTCTCAAATGCTTCTACTTGCCTCACTATCAATGGTCATTAGTCCTACTCGATTGACCTCTTCATCTCTATCAAAAATGTGTGCCCTCGTGCACTGACCTTTTTTTCTTAGCCGTTGATGATCTTGGTTATCTCATTGCTCAATGAGTGATCAGGCTGCATTTGGGGAATATTTTTACTAGATCATTCAACTCATCTCATTAATGGTCACTTTGTTGATGATTCTTTTCTTACCCTTACTGAAAATGAGTAGAATTTTGTTGAATTTTTTGAATTCCTTGACATCTTTTGTTTAGCTTTAGGATCCAAAATTCAAATGGCTAAAACTTTTGGCTATCAAAATTTTTTGGCCTATGCCTAACTGGTTGAAAGCTTACCCCTAGAAGTGGATTGGGCATGGAGAACAATTTAAATTTTTGGGCATTCCTTTTTCCTTTGATAGTGATTCGAAACTTTATGGCAATATGTGATTGATGAGTTGAGCATAAAGTTTCTTGATGGTCTTCTAAATCCCTCTCATTGGCCGGTAAATTTTAGGTGTGTACCAAGATTCTAGTGGCCACTCATGTTTACTATTATTATTATTGGTGCCCCTCCAGGATTCCTTTGCCAAAGTTATTAATTTTCTATGGGATTACCTTTGATTTAAAGGTTTTGGTTCATTGGCTTCCATCGGGTGGCGTGGGATGTTTTTATTCCTCGTGATCAAGGTGACATGGGTATTATTGATGTCTACAAAAACATCACTTTATGTTCTAAATGGGTGGTGCAATGTCTCTTGGGTATTCAATCCTAGAAAATTCTACTTTGACATTGCACTACTTCGTGCACCCTTTATGGAAAAAATGGAATAATCTAGGGTTACACACCTTAATTATCACCAAGGATCTTGTCAAGGTTACGTGAAATTTCGTTGTAAAAATATATGGAATGCTCGTGAAGCAATGAAACCCTTACTGTGTTGGATTGGTGATGGATTTCACACCGAGCTCTCTTTCAATTCCCAAAATATCTAGTGGTCTCTCATTATCATGGAAGATAGTATTCCACTTGTTAGAACTTTGAGCATCAAATCTCTTTATTTATATTGAAAGGGAATTCACACCATTCAATATTTGATTTCACACAAAGACTGGATTTCCTGTCCTGAGATCAAGATGAAATTCAATCTTTCTAATTCAGACCTTCCATCTATCCATAGAATACAAGATTTGATGTTAGATGTCATGATTTATAAATTGGGACTCAAGCCTCTAGATGTGTGGTGGTACGATTGACGATGGAATCATGATATTTCCTTTCTTCACTATAATGCCGACACCATCTACTAGATTTTGAGACCTATCTTGCCTTCCATTTCCAAGCTTAACGGCCACGAGGGGGCTTGCATTCTGCTCTCTGTCTACTTGGCTTCATCAACTTTCTTGTGCTTGGAATCCTTTTTTTGAGCCCAAAGTTAACCATTTTCTTTGGTGCCTTATATATCAGGGCCTTCCTATTGGTGAACATCTTAGTTATATCAGAATTCCCAATCCTAAATTCCCCTTTTTCTCTTGACCTAAATCCTGTAAACATTTATTTTGGTCTTGTTCCCATGCTCAAGATGTTTGGTCATAGATTCATATGCTATTTCAACCCTACCATCTTAAATTTTTTCATTGGCATATGACGTTGTTTTGGGACTTGAGTTCTTGGCTCAATTATAATGATAATACGTGGCATGTGTTTAGAGCTTGTATTATCTTTTAGATTTGGAAATCTCATGATTCTACTATATTCCAAAGTGATCATTATGTTGCTATCTTTATACTAATGATAAAGTGGATATTTTGTATGTTGTGTGCTCACGAGTTCAAGCTTAAGTGAAAAGTTTCTCTAGAGTTTTCCCATCTACGGGAATTATTGGTGCACTAGGGAGTGCTCTTTACACGATGAGTTTTTCCCTCCAAAACCTTTACTACGGCTACCTTGGCCATCTCTCGCCATGTTGTCCACCTCCACGAGGACTATGTCATAGAAGCTACTCCCTGGATTCATCACTATGCCTCTCCCAAGGGTCACCCTTTAGCTTTGTTCTCTTGAGGCCGGGATTGAGTCCTCCTCTGTGGTGGAAAGTGGTGCTAGGTTCTCCATGGTGGGCCTCTCCTCCACATGGTGTGCAAAATTTTGCTAGATCTCCACCCCCTAGTTGGGGAGTTATGGTACCCCTACAAATGAAAATGCTTGATTAGGATGGTTGGTTGGTCGATCCCCCTTTGGTTTAGCCAATTGGATCTTTCATCCATCCTCGGGATGATCCTCCTCCTCTTGGAGTGGAGGTATGTTCGAATGTTATCTAGTTTTTAATATTTTCTGTGTTTTCCTTCATGGCATTCCCCTCTTTGGGCCTTTGAGAATATTATTTTACCTTGTGGATTTTTATGGGACCATGAGTATTATGGTATCCTTGCTCTTATAACTTATATATATTTATATTAATGTGATGGGCAGTCCCAATAGTAAAAAATATTCCAAAATCTATAATTGAAGAATATAAAGACATGTTGCACATAATAGAATATGTGTGACTTATTGAGGTAGTTAGATCTTGATTGTTCAATCCTAAAAATTTAAGAAGGGATAAGTAAAGGATAATAAAATTAGGTGTTATTGAGAGTGTTTCGCCAAGGTATTATAATATACTTAATAAAGAAAAACAATAATTTGTTGATCTTTGTTTGACAAGGTTTATTATTGCAAATACCATTTCATCATATAAAGAGTGATATAGGCCTTGTGATAAAACATTAAAACTCAATTGTGATTAGGATTGATATCATCGCTACACCAATGACACCTTCTACAATTTTCTAAGATAGATATATTAGTACAGAGAGATATTGATAGGAAAGTGCCTTGGAATATAAACTACAGGTGAAGGAAAATGAATAAAGATTTATTATTATAATAACTTAAGAAAATTGCTACCTTGGAATGAAATAAACACTTGAACTAATTTACTTATATTAATTTTAGTGATGAATAAAAATATCATTTTTTATAACTACAAAACATTGTAATCAAGGACATAGTGCACCTTTATGTATATGACAATCAAAGGTACATTATGACCAAGAAAATCATATTTCTTATTCCATGGATCAAGATAGAATTTTTGGGGCTATCCCATCCACAACATAAATCCCTCCTACTACCTTTTCAAACTCAGATTGAAACATTTAACATTGACAAATCAACGATATTTATAAACAACAATAAATATACTAACAATTAAAAAGAAAAGCAATATTATGGTATGTTATTTTAAGAGGATGAATTTTTATATATGGTTGCTAGTATTTTATATATATATATATATACATATATATATATATATATATATATATATATATATATATATATATATATATATATATATATATATATATATATATATATATATATAATGCATGTAACAAAAAATTTAATAAACATATCAATAATTAAATAGAAGATGAATATTTTGGCACGTTATTTTGAATATAAAAACATTATTTTTTATCATATCGTATAATTAGAGATAGAATTATTATTATTAATCATGAGAATTTAAACTAACTTAATTATATTTAGCTTAATGTGTGTGTGTGTGTGTGTGTGTGTGTGTGTGTGTGTGGCGGGGGATAAAGCAAAGCATTGCCCACTATCGGTGTTGAGACACAAGGTAAAACCTAGGTTAAGGGATAGTTTTATGCACATTTTCATAAAACAATAGTAGAACTACATTGAGTCCGAAATGTAGTGCAATGCTCGGTGACTTACAAATAGGGTGACCATCGAGGTCATCGACTCAAGCATATGCATATTTATTTTTAGATCTAATGTTTGCTTGAGTGTGTGGTAAGGTAGTGATTATGCTAAAATTTAAATATCCTAGCCTAATCTAATGCAAGTTTACTGATAAATTAAATGAATAAATGCAATACTAAAAATACCCATGCAACTAAGCTATGAAATATATGAAACCCTAATGTGCAAAGAGGGTTAGAAAGGCCTTATTTGATTTGGATATGTTGTAGGGTTGTGTCAAAGTGGAGACTGGATGAACATGAGGAGGAACCATCATACGGAGCACGAGAAAATGTAGAACTAAGTTGTTTGGCTAGACTGGGGCACCTAGAAAAGGGATTAGAGCACGTAGGGTGACCTAATCTACAATATGAGTTCCCTCGCTTGCGGAAAATATTTGTAACCCCCTATGATGTGTCACTAGATGTTCTCCTATGTTCATCTTTAGTCACGTATATGTCATTGTATGATCACCAATGTCATTGTAGACATGTAAAAAGAAATCACTTGCAAAACCCCAAGAAAAGCATCAAAACGCCAAAAAAGATACATATAAAGGATTCAGGACTATCCTCAACTGCCACAATGGTGGAATTATCACTGAGCGTTGCACTACATCTCAGACCCTATGTAGTTTTTTGTTTGTGTGTAGAATTGTGCCCTAGGTGCTCTTGTGCTCGTCACACTTTGTGAGTAGTGAGAAATAACTAGATGTAAAATGTAAATAATGTATGTATGGAATAGAATAAACTCTCCTCCTATGAAGTGTGATGCAGACGAACCATCCATTTGTCCCTTGTGATGGAGCTAGATGGATGCAAATGGATAAATATAAGCCTTGATGGATGCAACCTTAGGTGGAGATAGTAATGCTTAGTGCTTGGTCCCTTATTATGATCACATAAATTTATATTTATATGGTTCCTTCACTTGAATTTTGTAATTAACCCCGAAAAGGCCGACTACCAAAAAGATAGAATGCTCAAATGGCTAGAAAGGACCCAAAAGTGAGAGTAAAGTGTAAAGAGGAAAGGGGTGCCCAGAGGAGATGAGGGCACCTAGTGCTAGCATCATGATCATGAGGCGCTCCAGTCAAGAAAAGGTAAAACTGAAGTATAAAAAGATACACTGAGCCTATAAAGTTGCAAGACCAAAAGTAGGAACAAAAAACAACAAAAGGTGGCCAAAGACAGATTAATTATTACTTTTCAAACTTAGGAACCATGTAAATAGTAGTATGTAATCGAGACTAGATAATTACCCAAAGTGCGTGATTTTGTGTCTACATTTTCCCCACTTTATGTTGGTGAGCGGAACGCTTGGTAACATAAAGTAGATAGAGATGCGTACCTGATATCCATGTATATTGATGTAGAAAATGTGCCGAGGGACTAAACAAAGTATGGAGGGATAAAAATATGGAGTGTGGGGACTAAGGATGGAAAAGTGTAAATATGTGATGAGAGTGAACCTAGGGTGGAAGCGCATGTGTATATGTCAATGTGTGATGTACCTACATGTTAGTGTTGATGTGTGTGATGTCAAGTGATGTTGTTGTTGATGTTGACTACTTGCTTCCCATATAGACGGACCTACAAAAGAGAAGACGATCAAGTAGTCAAATATGCATGTATATGTGTAAAAATGTGTGTAAATATGCATATATGTATAATGAAAGTATGAAAATGAAAAAGGAACATGTGCATTTGATCCATGATGAGAAAAATGGTGTAAAAAGGATTTTTTCGATGTCATGTGATGTTTTTGGGTGATCTCACGCCATTGGCTGAAGAAGTGTAGGGAGGAAAGTATGATTTATCCTCCAACCTATAACCACTTCCCAAAAATGAAGAGATCTTTTTACTGTCTATTTTTTTGGGCGATCTAATGCCATTGGCTGAAGTAGTGTAGAGAGGAAGGTTTGGTTTATCCTCTAACCTATAACTACTCCTCAAAATTCTAAGGACAATATGCCCTGTAAAATATGTTGTGTATGTAGTTCTATAGATTGTGTTGAACCCACTCATTTGTGTAACCCACTATGTCATGGACAAAAACTGAACTGTATTGGTATTGTGTTGTGTACTATGTGTAAACTCAACTAATTTCCCGCTAATGGGGGCACATGCAATGTTGTTGTAGGAGTATGCGGCCCAAAAAGAGGACCAACCATTGTAACCAAAACTATGCCCTACGGGGGAATGTGCACAGTAGAAACCAAGGCACATACAAACAAGTGGCTAGGAGACAAGTGTTAGTACGAACATAGAAAAATATGCATGTACAAGATAAATTATAAACTACGCAAAAATGTAGAAGTTAAGACATAAGATGATAATGTAAACACAAGAAGAAGCGCCGTAGGCTGCAAAAAGTGGGATGCAAACATGGGACACCACTCATGATGTCGCAAGACACTCCGAGGCCATAGTGGATGCAAATAAACAAGAAAATTTTCACACAAAACAAATTTAAAGGCCTTCATATAAGCGTCGATCAAGTATAAACAAATAGATAAGCTTGTGATGACAAGTAGTCTTGTAAAATAATTTTTTCACATGAAGCACCTGTTAGCATGTTAGAAAGATAAAATGTATATCAAAGGTTTGTATAATTTGATAAAGTAAAGTGCTAAGTACAAAATGAAATAATATCACCTGTAGTGTACAAAAATGGATGCCCCGGGAGCCACCTTTGTGGGACTGGTATGAGGTATTGTGCCAAGCATCCATGCTACGTGTAATGGCCCTGTATAATTTGTGATCACAACTAGAAAGAAAATGAACGCGCATGTGTGTATGGTAAAGATAATGACATACAAGATATCTATCTAGCATGTGTAATAAGATGAACATGTACAAGTAAATGTGAGAAATAGTAAAAGCAACTAAGATATGCAATATGATGTGGATGGATGGAATGGAATGCATAATGAATGATAGGATCTACGTGCCCCCCGAGTGAATGGAATTGTATGTAGTGAGGTTCATTTGTTTATTCCCCCTCAACAGTCAAGAATGAACCATAAACGAGAGTGCATCATCAGGAAATGGTCGAACTATGTGTTGTGTGTAGCATGTTGTGGTGAATGTGTAGTGATGACATGCAACATAGAGATGAAGTGTGTGTGATGATGTAGCCTAAGCGTATATCACGACAAGATGATCAAAGGAGTGATGATTTATCCTAAAGCATATATCACTAAATGATGATTAGAATAAGTGATGATGATGCTAGAGTAAGTGATGATGTAGCCTACGATGTTTATCACTACAAGATGAGTAGAAGGAGTGGTGATGTAGCCTAAAGCGTATACCACTAAATGATGTAAGCGGAAGTGATGATGTAGCCTATGGCGTATATCACTATTCTAGGAATGTCACATGATGAAAGGATTGAATGATGAACATGTGGATGTGATGTAATCCATTGGAGATGTATATCCTCAACAGTTCAGCATGGACCATGAGACTAGAGTGCGTCATAGGGTAGTGAGTGCAACACATATGAGTAGAAGTGTAAGATTCATAATATGTATAGTAGATGTAGTGATGAAACCATGTCATGTCGTGTGTAGAACATGCAATGTGTAATGTAGAATGTGTAGTGTCTACCATGTAGTATGTGAGGCTTATGTGTATAGTATGCCCTCAACAGTCAAGTGTGAACCAAAGAAAAAGAGTGTGTCATCGAGTAATGGTTGATGCTAACATGTAGATGAATATTCATATGCTAGGAGTTTGATGTATGATGATGTGAGTATGGGAGATTTTTTTATGCTAGGGGGTGAATTTCATGCCCCCAAGTGTGTGTATGATAAAGATCACAATCATGTAATGTCATCTAGGAGGTCATCAACGTTATGATCAAATCCAAATGGTGATGCATCAGAAACTTGATAAGAGATAGTGTCAAGTTGGTCATGTAGGGAGCCATTGAGGCGTAAGTTATACATTCCCATAATGTATTCCTCATCAGTGAAAGGAGGTAATGTGAATTTGTGTGCATACCAATGGGTGATATTTTATGTATAACCCATAAAGGAACTGTTACAAATGAATATACGACCAAAGGGCATAGGAAATGAGATATCAATATGATCAGGGTCCAATGTACCCCTATATAAGTAAGCCAAGACTGCCCTAGTGTGAGTGGAGTAGAAGGAGGAGTACGCATAAGGTAGACTATGAGATGGAATACATGTAGACCATAAGTAGCACGATAATGATGAATCTATAATATAGGTGAGTATCATGAGTTAGAGGATAAATATCCTCAAAGGCGGAGCCGATCTCGAGCCAAAACCTCATGCAAACATGTATTGACATCGTATGTAGGATAAAATGGAATAAGATCCCAATATGAATCATTCATAAAAGCCTACATGTAAATGGTGGGCATGTTAATAGAGGAGGTTCATGTGAATGTGTAGGGGATAAATCGAAATTTGTAGGCTAGATAGGACCCACGATAAATAATGATGGAAGTAGTAGTAGTGGGTGGAGGTGGCAAAGGTGGAAGAAACAATATCTATCACACAAATAACACCTTCAAGTGATGGAGAATCAGGTGATTCATCTATAGGTTGAGGATCATCAGTAGTATCAGTTTGGAGTAGGGAGTGTAGTATTAGGATCACGGTCACAATATTTGTAAGGGTGACGGTCACAAAAATAGTATATTTGATGCCTTCATGTATGAATTTGATGCAATGATGGACAATAGAAGCAAAAACTTACATGACATGAAGCCATGACCTACTACGTAAATAGTTATATGAAACCAGAAAGTCAATGAAAAGAACGCAATGTTAATGGTTTTGGGACCTACAAAGTGATATGTAAAGTAATGTGACCAACACATGGATGAACAAAACCATCATATGCATGCAAAGTGAAAGACACGATGGATTAACATCATTAGTAGCAGAAATACCTATCTTTTCAATGAATGACATGGGACATAAGTTGAGTTTAGATCCATTGTCAATTAAAGTGTGCTTGACACCCACATTGTAAATGTGAATCATGATATGCAAGGGTGGATCATTGTAAAAATTTGTAAGATTAGTAGGAGGATTATATTTGAATGCAATGTGTTGAGAAAATGCATCAAAAATGGATTAGTAGACTCGAGTCTGGATGCATATCAATAGGAATGCAAGTAGTAGCAAGAAGATGTTGGACTCTATGCCTTAAATCAGGATTTGCAAGCAAGAAATCATTGATTGAGATACTCATGATCACTAAAATATAGGATAAGAAGAAAAGAATACGGATCATAAGAGTGTGATGATCGAGTGCGGGTTCAAAAAAATAATTATTTTAAAATGTAAATATCCTAGCCTAATCTAATGCAAGTTTATAGTAAAGTAAATGAATAAATGAAATACTAAAAATACTCAATCAACTAAGCTATGAGAGATATGAAACCCTAATGTGTAAAGAGGGTTAGAAATGCCTTATCTAATTCGGATATGTTGCGGGACTGTGTCGCAGTGGAGACCGGCTGAACAAGAGGAGGAAATTGTTGCATAAGAGCCTGAGAAAATGTATATCTCGAAAGCTGTTTGGCTAGACTGGGGCCTGGAAAAGGGATTGGGGTGCCTAGGGTGCCATATTCTATAATATGAGTTCCCTCATCTATGAAAAATCTCTGTAAACCCCCTATGAGGTGTCACTAGATGTTCACCTGTGTTTGTCTTTAGTAATGTGTATGTCACTATATGATCGCCAATGTCATTGTAGACCTGCAATAAAGAAATCACAGTAAAACCTGAGACACAACATCAAAACCCTAAAAGTAAATATGTATATAAAGGGATCATACTTTCCCAGTCACCACAATGGTGGACTTATCACTGAGCGTTGCACTACATCTTAGACCCAATGTAGTTTTGTGTGTGTGTTTGGAATTGTGCCCTAGGTGCTCTTATGCGTGTCACACTTTGTGAGTAGTGAGCAATAACTAGATGTAGAATGTAAATAATGTGTGCATGGAATAGAATAAACTCCTTCATATGAAGTGTGATGTAGATGAACTAACCTTGTGTCCCTTGTGATGGAGTTATATGGATGCAAATGGAGCAAGTAAAAGCCTTAATGGATGCAACCTTAGGTGGAGATAGTAATGCTTAGTGCTTGGTCCCTTATTATGATCACATAACTTTATATTTATATGGTTCCTTCGATTAAATTTCATAATCAACCTCGAAAAGGCCAACTACCAAAAATATAGAATGCTCAAATGTCTAGAAAGGACCAAAAAAGTGAGAGTAAATTGTAAAGAAGATAGGGGCACCCCGAGGGGGACAAGGGCACTTGGCGCGGCATCCTATTTGGGCACTTTGGTCCAAAAAAGGTAAAAACGAAGTATGAAAAGATAGAATGGGACTATAAAGGTGTAAGACTAAAATTATCAACAGAAAGAAACAAAAGGTGCCCAAAGACATAGGTTAATTATTACTTTTCAAACTTAGGAACCATGTAAATAGTAGTGTGTAATCGAGACTAGATAATTACCCAAAGTGTGTGATTTTGTCTCGACAAGTAGCTATGGTTTTGTTTTACATGTTTTCGGTGTGACATCTAGGTTTTCATGCAAAGTTGAATGTATTAAAGATCAACAAAAAATGACACTAAAAGTTATATACTCCAACCATCGAAGGTTCACAAATGTAGAATTGGTCTAAAACCATATCCTACGTTCCTACCCCTATTGTGCGAGTCATGGCCTTGTGGTTTCATAGCTCTAAAAAATGATTGTTACAGATCAAATAATCTAATCTTTCCCAGATCATCCATTAACACATCTATAACATCTTCTAAATATGGTGAATTCCTCTTTTTACCTTGTTTTTATTTTGAACTACACGTGCTTGATTATACGATTGATTTTTATGATCTCAATTATAAATATAAAGTCTTTTAGTAATGTAATATTTGTTATATTAGTGTAAGTAAAAACCTACTTAAACTGACCTAGAAAATTACTTTATGGTTTAACATTTTTGTGAACCCACTTTTGATATAACCCTTCACTTAATCTAGGATCTTCTTCATTCATTATATTGGGCCTATTGATATCAAAACCCTAGGCCTGTCTTAAGGAATGTGTGTTTCTACTTCTAGCAAGATTACCTCTTCTTTTTGTGGTCATGGCTTGTTATAGATATTTTATAAACCAAAGGGTTCCCATCCCTCTAACTAGGTCCATACCACTTGTAGTTTACTAAACTCTAGTGATACTTCTAATCTCATTCCCCTTCATCATGCTTTAGATAATGGTATTTTTCTTGGACCACACGTGACCATCATAATTATGAGGTTGTCCCACCGAGTCTAACCCTTATGATGTTGTCCTCGGTTGTGTTACTTATAGTAATATTACTTTTCATGATGCTAATATTGGTAAACATTTTTATAATACTCCTATTGATTATGACGTTGCGTTTGATTATGATCAAGAAGCTAATATTCTCGTCTTTCACAACCTATTACCTCATTTTACTAATCCATCTCAAGATCTTACTCGTATTACATCGTGTTTTGTACTACCCCAATCCATTATGGAGGTATTACAAGAGACATTCCCTATAGTTAACTTCACCAAAGATGCTGCTCCTATTTTACCTATTATACAACCCACAAATCTTGAGACCTCTTGTGAGTAAGTTTTTATTACTACCCCTAGTCTTTAAAATCATATAGATGTTAGGGAAATTTATGGTTACCAACCATCTTCCCCCACACCTGGTAATGCTCCTCTTGAGGCCATAGATCCCATATATTCTAGTGATGATGAGACTGTTTCTAGCTTGCATGAGGAGGATATTTCTTCCATTTATACATTGATTGATGGCGTTCCTTGTATTTACGATAGTGATTCAGAATTATCCCATAATGAGTTCCCTAGTGATGGATTTTATGATGATTATTCTATTACACTTGATCATGATTGTGTTTCTACTCTCCCTCCTAAACGTAAAAATAATTTTAATAATGATGTTATTCATATGCCTCTTGGGAATGCTTACACTAGTGTTTCTACTAATTCTATTGAATATGAAAAGAAAATTATTATTCCTAATATTCCTACTTATATTCTTGAATTCACTAATTATACATTTGATTTTATTCCAATAGCACATAATACTATTGGTTTAACTTGTGGTTCTACTTCCTCTACTAAACTTATTAGAAACACTTATCCACCTACTTTACTTGTAAATAATAATTTTTTTACTTCTCTTAGCTCAAATAAACATGTTGATTGTAAATTTTTTAACTTTAGATTCTTCTCTTAGTGTGGATAACATGTTTAAGTATAACACCCCTTTAGATCCTCAACATGTGTCCAAACCCATAAAACCCCAAGTGTTACTGATGTAGTTGTTCATGAGACATCACCTCATATTACTTTCAAAATAAATAGTATCTATATGGCTATCATTAATGGTAAGGTGAAACCTATGAATGAACCTATAGAAACTTATGCCATACTTCCTAAATAATTCATTTCCATTGTGCATGTAATAAGTGATTTACAATGTGAGGTTCAAAATTTGACCCTTGAGAGAAAATCTTACTATGCTAGCATTGATTCAAATACAATCTATGGAAATCCCATTCCATGCAAGATCTTCCAATATCCATTCCCTAGGAATTTTTTCATGCATACATTTCCCTTGTTTGATTTCACATAAGATCTTTATTTTCACCTCAATCATTATAGGGACATTATGGCCTCATATAGGAATGATGGGTTACTTCTTAAAGCTTTCCATCACATCCTCATAGGAAATGCTTCATATTTGTTTACACAGTTACTTAGCGGGTATTTAAGTACTTTCCTATATCTTGAAGATGTTTTCCTATATTCCTTTAGTTTCAATAAAGGCCCCAAAGAAACATATGATCATTTACCCTCTCTTCATCAAGGTGGCGATGAGATTGTATATGATTATATATTACACTTCAAAGATAACTTGCACTTGTTATTATACCAACGCATGTATTTAGAGATTCAATATTTTTAGAGGCCTCGTTCGACCCCTCAAAAATAACTTATTATATGATACTTGTGATTCTTTTGCTAAGCTATGTCATCATGTTCGGACATAGATAAATATTTTCCTCTAGCAAGTCACCCTAAGCAAGTGAATGAAGATAATACAACCGCATTTATTTCACATGATTTTGATCCACCATTAACACCATAATTTACTAATAAAAATTCAAGGTTTTACATCATGGTAATAATTTCTATCAACCTCCTCCAAAACCTAAAATTTCTATACAAGATCCTCCTCACTCTCAACATAGACTAGTTTACTTTAACATGCTTTTTTGACCAAATGATATTCTACTTTCCCTCATGGATATAAGAAAATCTCAAGTTCTTAAAAGATAAAGGCATAATCAATTTCAAGACATGACATTATAATAGATCTATTTCACCTCCTCCACATTATCAACATATAACAAGTGTAACCCTTGATCCTCATTATACTGATGTAAAAAATGGTTCTCCTCATAATGAATCAACTCCTTCGAGAGGATTGTCTATAACTCACATATACATGGCTTCCCATGGAGCAGAGGTGGGTAATGAAAGTTACACACATGAATTTCACCTCTTCTTTGACACCATCCACAACATGCACAGTTAAACTAGATCGTTGTGTATAGTTCGCACTAGTGTTCACTCGATACCTCATCTTATCTTTACCATAACATGATCCAACTTGACAGCTACTTTATAAAATTCCTATGAATTTTACTATCAAGTGTTATTCTTACTAAGTCCCACATGGCATATATGAGGATATCCCTCCCTTATTTAATGAGAATAGGTTTCCTCACCATATATTCTCATTGAAACTTATTTGGAAGCTACATACATTGTACTTATAACATCTCACCATGTATCATTCACTCCATCATCATTACCTAATTCACAATTACCAAAGTCAATCCATACCCTAACATCAAGTAATTCAATCACACACAAAAAGACTACAACAAAGAAATATTTATCATCTAAAATACCAATCATAATACTAATCATACATACATCTTAACCCAATGCAATCACATAGTCATAATCACATATCAAGCAATCAATACACAATTAGGACACAATTTTACTCATCACATAAACTACAAAATTATCATGAGATCAATGCTCATATATATATATATATATATATATATATATATATATATATATATATATATATATATATATATAAAACGCACACACACACACACACACACACACACACACACACACACACACACCAATATTTTTACAAAAATACCATATACAATATACCAAGGGGTATAACCCTTTGTTTTATCAATCATCCTCCTCATTACTAGCAATAGGCACTAGTCGTCATGAGCTTGAGGTTCCTCCGATGTCCCTACGCCCTCTCGATCGTGATATAACCCAATATTTTGATAACCACTCCCATAATGTAGAATTCTCTGCAAAATACATGTGCATGTTGTTCGGGACTCCATCAATTGTGATACCAAGTACCATATTAGATCAGCCCCAAGACGCATCTCAAGTCATCAAAATAGATCTTCTCGTATCTCATCTCACTCACGCTACAAAATAGTGCATGTTGTTGTGGCCACTACCACTAGATCAAATAAATAAGCATGCTCACTTAGAAGTAGAATAAATTATGTTAATGAAGTGTGTTGTGTAATCATTCAGTGAGATTACGCAACTTGGAGGTTCTTGAGCGGCATGGATGTCTTCGGGCATACAAGAAGACATTATCATAGTGAGAGAAGATTTTCCTTACTATTACATTGGAGGTTACATGCCTCGCTTATATCTCATAGATGTCTCTTATTAAACTAGATCACGCCTCCCGATTGCCTTAGTAGAGGTGGTGGAGTGAGATTGAGACCTTCAAACCGCCAACCGACGAGATGTCGGTGACCTAAGAAGATGTGTAAAAAAATAATAATACACACATGTGTTGTAGGTTGCCAAAGGTGCGAAAACCCACATTTTAAATACAAGATAGAAAACACCCCACTTTATTCAACATATTGTATTTACGGGTTTCAATTAAGAGATATGGCTTACCCACTTTTAACTATGGGAATTATCTTGGCATAAGCCATAAAAATCATTGTGAGGATTACCACAGGAAGCCCAAAGTAGTCCACACCTTAAGGGAACTAGTGGACAAAAAGGGAAGTGCCTCCTTACCCACTTGAATAATTGAAAGAACCTTGTGAGAAAATATTCATGTTTCCCGTATGAGGCCCCGTTCATCAATTTTATTGTGGGGTAATGGTCTATTGTCTAGAAGAAATTCTATAAATACGTACATATCTTAGGAAAAAATTGGTGAGGATGAGAACAAAAGCTTAGGAAACCATTTGGCATTAGGTCCAACATGACTTTTCCATCGTGTTCCAAAGAGTTCTCACAAAGTAACAAATTTCTCAGAGTAAAAACCTTGTTATTTGAACAAGGGGAGATTCCATTAAAGTTATATCCATGTGTTTTCATCATGAAAATTACAAAGTGTTACTTTGTCCTAGTTTCTACCTTGTCCTAAGACAAGGAGAAACTCTGCCAAAGTTACGCCAAGTATTCTTCATCACCACTTGGTCTATTCCCTTTAATCTCTTGTTGACATTTTTAGTCAAAATATGAAAACCATACATGTGTATATCAGAAATAATTGTGTCCACTACTCATTTGTTCTAGTCACATGACTAGGTTGCAATCTTTGGAATGTGAGTGTTGTAAGTGTGAATGGTACGTCTTCATGTTTCAATAGCCATTGTCTCACATCCATATTGAGACTCATGATCATTGTAGTTTAGCTATGTCTCATAATTGATCTCCTCTTGAGGTTTTACACTACTCGCATCATCTTCAATATAGTGTTGATACGTACGTCATGTTTCTTTGTGAAATTTGATCAAATTGTCTAGATTGTATTGTTATGTTGCTCGCAAAATATCAACTTCTTGTTATAATTAGACTTTGTTTCTATCCAAACTTTTCCTTGAGTTTTGAAAAGTTTCGTCGTTATAATGTTTGCATCATGTCAATACTATTTTGATACTAATATCTTACTTTTCCTAAAATATTTATTAACGTATTCAAGTTGTACTATTATGCTGCCCATAATTGAACTTCCATTTTTAAAAATATTTGGAATTTGTTTGTGTTTAAACAAGTTTAAGTATACCTTGTTTAGGAATCACTTCAACATCGTTTTGATACTTAAGTCTTGTTTATCCCAAACTTGATTTAAGTATTGACATTGTGTTGTCATTTTTATACTAAACCACATTTGAGACATATGGAGTAGTTACTCTTATGATTGGATTATTGTTTGGAAATTGCTTGTTTATCCTTGGTAGCTACTCATAGTACATTTTTGTGTCATTTTTGATTCCTTAGTTTGTTATACCTTGATTCTTTAGATTCCTTGTCATTATTTTTATACATTCTTTAGCATTCTTTGTGGTCGGTTTATATTTGTCATGCTACTGAAATTTTCCTAAGGTCCTTGTAATATTTGTACACATTTGTTACCCTTAGTGAAATATTTCCTATTATGCCTCCTATCAATAGAATATGGAACCAAAATTTAGGGTCAAATCCTTTTGTAAATGATAAATTGAACCCTTTGTTTGAATAATATACCATGGTCAAACATAGTGGTGATCAAGATAACTCTCCTCGGAATGAATTTGAATTTAATCCTACCCACATAAACAACTTCCTCTTTCAAAATAAAAATGAATTCCTAATACGTGTTATAGAGTTAGGGGAAAAGTTGCCACCTACATTTGATCACTCTCTTCTCACGAACATGGTTCATGGAGATGAAGAGGTAGAACATCCTCCTAGATCCGTTGATGAAATATTAAACCATAGATTTTCTTCTACTTCGCCAACGGAACAATGAAGAAGACCCTTTTAGAAAAAGTGGTGGTCGTTGTATACCTATCGTTAAGATTAAGTGTGATATAAATGTAGAACATGGAAACAATGAAAAACCACCTCCTCATGAGACTCGTGAAAAAAACCCAAATGAGGAGGTCACGATACAAAAACAGTTGTAAGATATTAGTCGCCAATTGGTGAGTTTAGCTTCTCATGTCCACAAAACCCTAAAATTAGTTAAAATTCCATGTCAGGAGGGGCCTAAAGCTATGAATCATGAATATTATACCAAACCTCCTCAATAAGAGAAACCAAAATCTTTACACCATGAGTTATGTACGATAACAGATGCAGAGAAACCTTCAAGGATAACCATGTGTATATGCATGCCTCACCTACGAGAGGAAAAATATTTGATCAAGAATGGAATTCCATGAAGAACACCCTTAACATGTTACAAGAAACTAATGTAGGTCATAGTAAAAATTATCAATTCGAAGAACTATTCCCATACCATTTGACAAATTAATGTTAAGGACACCTTTCTCTCTACATTTTAACTATCCTAAGTTTGATAAATACAAAGTAAAGGTGATCAACATGATCACGTTAAATACTTCTTTATGGTATGTTAGGAAGTTACCTATAGTGAAAAATACCTCATTTGTCTATTCCCACCGAGTCTTATGAGAAAGGCATTAGAATGGTTCCTCCACCTACCTAAAGGGTCCATAATTACATGAGACGAGTTAGCGAGAAAGTTTCATACGTCAATTTTCATTCAACATGGAAAGAAATGTTACCATGATAGACCTATGTAACATGAAACAACGAAATAACAAGAACTTTACTAGTTTCTTATAGAGATGGAGAGGGTTATCTATTCTCTTCCTTTTCTCAATACTAGAGAAACAACTGGTTAGCATTTTTGTACCTAATTTACACCCCAAAATAGCTTTTCACCTATAGATGCATTGTGTGAATACTTTTGAGGAGGTTATCAAAAATTATAGTCAAATAGAAAAAGCATTGTTAGAAAAGGAACTTTGAAACCCTTTTCATGAGAACATCATGAGTCTAAACCTATAGAAAAAACTAAGTTCTTTCAAAATAAGAATAAAAACATCCTAGGTGATGGTATAACCGACAATAAACATGTGCAAGCCATTCAAAAGAAGGATCCATTGAAGCTTACTAAAGGACCGGTATCTAAATTTAAACGTCACGTGTTTACCCCTCTCATGGATTTTTTTGTCTATATTAAAACACTTAGATGCGATAAACATGGTCACATTCCCAACAACCGTAACTTTTACGAGATGATGTTGTTAAATGAACATGGTACCAAGACAATGATTTTTGTGACTACATTTTAAAGCTTAAACACTTCATACAAGATATCATTAATAGTGGAGAGGTTGAAATGGATTCACCCGAACCTAAAAAGTGTCCCAATGCATAGTTGGGGATATATAAAGAGCCAATTACTAAGCATAATAAAGGTGAGAAAAAGTCGGATCAAGGTTAGTCTTCCCAAAATAAAAGTTCCAACTATGTTGATAAATATTCAAATCCATTTGATTCCCTGATTGGTTTTGTATACCCACCTATTAATCATATCAACACTATTAAGATTAAAGCAAGAGTGCATCGTGGCAATGCGACGTGCTTGTCTTGTTATTCCGAACCTTCTTAGACTACCCCTCATGATAATCATTTTGACATTTTAGAACAACTTGAGAAAACCACTACTAATATTTTGATCTTAGATATTCTCAAAATATGTAATTTACATAAAGATATTCTTTGTAAAATACTCCAGGGGTTAGGAGTTTCAACTAATGTAGATCCTACGCATTTCTAAGCCTTGGTTGCGAAGATTGCTCCTTCAAAGCACATCACTTTTAGTCAACATGAAATCCCAAGTGATGATCTTACACATAACCTACCATTATATATTGAGGTTATTGTCAACCATAAGAAGATTAAAAGAGTTCTTGTGGACAAAAATCAGGCCTAAATATTTGCACTTTGAAGCTTGTTAAGTAGCTAGGTCACACTGATTTGATTTGGATCCCAAAGTTATTTCTATCAAGCCTTATGACAATGAAGAATGTCGGTCATCCGGTATGATTTCCTTTCCTATGGGAGTTTGACCTATCAATCATGATACCGAGCCCATGTCTTGGAATTGGACCTTCCTTACAATATGCTCCTTGGTCGCCCATGGATTCATGCCATGAAAGTTGTACCTTCCACCTATCATCAGTGCCTTAAATGAGTTATGAAGTACAAAAGTTTTATCATTCAAGGAGATCCCCAACCCTTTTCCCATTGTAGTGCATTGTCGGGTTATTTTCCTTCCACATATGATTTTCATTCAACAAAAATAGCTATTAGGGTTCATTTATAGGATATCACCTCTCGAGTTGATCCAGATACACTATCCCCTTATGATGATGGGAGATGAAATTCAAAGCAACCGAATGTTGAGAATATAATATCCTATAGGCTCTCCTAATTTATTATCTACCCCTATCACCTGGAACATGTGGTAGGCCTTGTTACAAGTATCAATGTTCCCAAGAGAATCGTAACATTGACACTTTCACTCCTAGTAGTCTCTTAGAAGATGAAAAATTACTTGAAAATTATACACTTTAGTATCCTACTGATGAGATGGCTTCATTCTATCAATCACCCAAGTTTTCTATCCCTAATAAAATGATGTATGTTATGGGATATCAAGTCTATGGGTGTGGTACATGATAAGCAAGGTGTGTGGGAATATCTTCGATGCCCCATCACAAGGTATGTAAGGATGGTGTTTGTATACGAACGTATGGGTCTAATCCTCTAGAAGTATATGCTACCTCTTCTTAATGTGATGATAGTTTGACTGATTACGATAGTGAGACAGATTCCCAATATAGACTCTACGAGGACCTTGCCTCAATGAACCTATTTTTGAAAAAACTTTCTTAATTATAACACCTACGAGTCTTGAATTTAACCTTTTTTACCCTTCCCTTTTAACCGAGACCAACAATGTTGATTAGAGAAAACACTTAGTTGAACTTGCACACAAAGTCTGCATGGAAGAACAACATAGGAGCAAAGGCGCAAAGGTATAGGAAGGTGTCACGTGTGGAGGTGTAGAGTCAGACTTTCAGGACTTAGCCAATTTTGGAGATCAGGTCTATTCTTAGAGATTGGTGTGCGGAGCACACAAAGTGATGCCGAGACTTGCGCGCCACTCTTCGTGGAGATTTTTAAGGAACATGTCAACTCACTCTTGCATGGGCATAAGCTAAGAATAGATCCACCACTATAGTTAACTAAGAATTCTAGGTTGCATAATTGGTTTTGTTGCGGGACCTTTTTTCAGTTGTTTCAGAATGGTTTGCAATGAAGACATACCGGCTAACTTTGGTGAGTGTTGAAGAATGGATTCACGATCTTGAGGAATAATACGCATGAAGGATTTACACTGGATCCGGATTTAGTGCATGCACTTGGGTAGAGTAGAATTTGTATGATAGCTTGTATGACAACTTCTTTGTTATCTTTCTAGTAGAATTATACAAATGGTTGACTGCATATGCATCTAAGCGGAATTGGAGGTATCGCACACTTTTTTGGACACAGGAGGAATTTCAAACACTATACGATGCTGACCTGAGCTGGTCTCGCACGGTGGATTCTAGAGTATTCAATTTTGACTTATTTGTGCCCAGAGGTAGCAGATTTCTAGTTCCTACGATATCCTAGAGGGACGTATTTGCAAGGTATTCCACTAGCAATCAAAATACTAATGGTAACGTTGAACTTGGAAGCTAAACTCATGGAGAGATAAAAAAATCTCCACACGTGGGGCAGGAACAAGATTGGTGAAAGATGGTAGACCTAGCGGTAGCATGACAAAGGGAAGAGAGGCAATAAAGTATGATGAGGTGTGCGAGAGGGAATTATGCAAGAAACAAGAAATTACAGAATGGATGGTGTTGTGGAGAGAGATGGCTCGTGAAGGATTTGAGGCTCATGGGGAGGAAGAAGAGCAAGAGCATCAGGAACTCCCCCATCTAGGAAAGCATGATAGAGAACCCTCTTCACCTCACATGGAAGCACGCTAGTAGATATGACCTGGGCCGTGGGTGTGCATCTAAGCCAACCTGTTGACCTAGCCCTTGTGCTTGGTTTTCCAGTATCTAGTACAACAGGTAAAAATAATTTTAATTTAGGGAGTGAAAGCACAGAAATAGGTTAGATAGCAAGTACCTCAATGGCAACATAGAAAGCTTTGTTATTCTTTGGGGGTATGTTTTTAGGCTCATCATCTACACAGAATATGAGCGCGCCGAGTGTGGGATTCACCTCTAGAAACTGGGACTACCTCACAGACTGTAGGGGTCTAGTATAGTACCACTGTAGGGACACAGGGGAGTGCATCCACGGGCCCTATTCCAAATCCTAGAGGAGGATCAGGCGGTATGGGCGTTCTAGTTCCGGTGGTTTGGGTGGTTTTGGAGGAAGAGGAAACCAAGGAGGTTTTGGGTCGGGTGGTCAAGGCCCGCAGCAACCCTAGAACATTTATATGGAGATGTCCCTTCATCTCCCAGAATATAGAGGTATTGAGGATGCTATTGAACATGTTCATATGTGTGAAATATTGTGGCACACGAAAGGTATTACGGCCTCTGAGTGCAAGGCAAGTCAATTTGCTACTACATTACAGAGGTGCGCGTGCACAACTGGTATAGGAAGTTTGATCCCAATCAAACTTGTATTGACTATGCAGCATTGAAAGATGCTTTCTTAAAAGAGTTCCATATCCCAGAGTTTGAGTAGAAGAGTATAAGCGCACTCAAGGATATAAAGCAAGGCACTACTGAAAGTGTACGTGAGTATGATGCCCATTTTAAAACACTTCTATCCAAACTCTCTTATGACATTCATGCAATTTAGCATGCACAATGGTTTGTCAAGGGATTAATTACCCCATTTTAGAGAGCACTGTCGCATAAAACTTATACTGACCCGCGTGAAGCATTGGAAGCCGCTTTACGTGTTGAAGCAGTTGGGAGTATTGACACTAGAGTTAGTCCATTTTTGGAAGCTCAGATAGCAACTATGGAAAAATAGTTAGAGAAATTATTGGAAAACTCAACTCATGAAACGTGCTCAAGAATTTGGTGTACAGATTGTGAAGTGGAAGGGCACACCAAGGATAGTTACCCCAGAATTGTATGTTCATTGTTGTTGGACTGTGAGATTTTCCATTTGAATCATGATGCTAGTCACTGCCCCCTACTACAATGCGCGATCAGAAAGAATGTATCCTCCTTTTGTAAAATTTGTAGGTCCACAACCCATGATACTGAGGACTATAGATTGATTGGCCAAATCCATGATGCCATTGATATTAGGGTAAGACAGGCGAGTGTGGCTGATAATTCTAAAGGGAAGAATGAGCATCATGATAGGGATTATAATAAAATGCGCTATGACAGGAATGACAGAAGGTTTGAAGGGGTTCGTGAAAGATGACAAGGATATCAAGGTGAATATGGATGACAAGGCCAAGGTGGAGGAAGGAGTGAATTCCCTTAAGGAAATTGCTATACATGTGATTCACCTGACCATTATAGGTGTGAATGCCCACAAAATATTTCTTGTTCATTTTGTGGAAAGGGGCATAGTTATGAAGAGTGTCCGGACTTGTATGAGCATCTCAGTAAGCAACACAAGCAAGAAAACAAAGGCGTGGGGATGGTTAGAATCTAGCACGTGATAGAGAATCAGTGGATGCCCAAGTTAACACTGGAACCTGAGGTAGTAACAGTCAAGATAACCACATGAGCTGAGGCGGCACGCACAAGAGAGGTGTTGTAACAGAAGTTGACAATCACTAGGGAGGAGGTTTTACATGCTAGATATCCAGATCCAGCTCATCAGAAAGAAGTCTATTAGGAAACGATGGAGGTCCTTAGAAGCCTTCAAGGTGAGATACAAGGTTTGAAAGAGAAATCTCAGAAATTGGAGCACAAGGATACAAAACAGTCCCATCGAATACCGATGACATCGAGAGGTATGTAGAACGTTGCGCCAGGAGAATATTATTCCTTTATTAGGAAATTGGTTGAAGGGGAATACTCCACGCACGGGAACTGAGACTAGAAGACAAATACTTCATGTGAATCTTCCCCCCGATAGCATTGATTACGACAAGGAGATCACTTTGAATGTTGTTGTGGATGGGTGGTTGTTGAGCAATATTTTGATTGACACAAGTGCGGAAGTAAATGTACTTACATTGGATGCATGGGAACAAATGGGGAGACCCCCAATGAAGCCATCATCTAATGTATTGTTTATGGCAAACAGAATGAAAGTTACTCCTATAGGAGTTTTTAAGGATGCATCTATCACTATACAAGGGGCCAAGTTCACAAGAGAATTCGAAGTGCTAGCGCTTACGGAAGCAGATAGCTTCCCAGATTTGCTTGGGCGCCCTTGGTGTTATGCGAACAATGTTGATTTGAGGTTTAACAAGGGGTATATCAGCTTCAAGAACAAGGAGGAAAGGGTTATAATACCATTGAAAGATGGGAAATCCATGCCATATGTGGAACCTTTAAGTGAAGAGGACTTGAACAGAATTTATATACGCGCTATTCAGACCCAGAGGTCCATGATCCATCTAAGGAAGGAATCCTTCATTGGGAAGATTCTCAGTCAATCAGCGATACTACCAGTGTTGCTTGTGATAATTGGGCTCATGGAACTTATGAACTGGTGGGGCGTGAAGTTAAGCATGCGGTTGCTTGCAAAAAGGGTTTTCACTCTGTTTGGTGTATAGGTCACTCAGTACCCCACTATACTAGATCCGAAGATTTGGCTGGATTCTTACAGGCCATGGAAACAAACTAGGTTGACCAGCTTAAATGACGAGATATGCTGTCATATACTTTGGGTGGGATAGCCGCGCGTTGGTGGGTGGTCCACAGGGATAATCTCTTAGAATGGGGAATGATTGGGACCGCCTTATCAACTAGGTTTTCAAGAAGTAATGCACCTACAAAAATTTTCCCTTATCATGGTGATCAACCTGCTCAGCATCATATCCAGCAGTGTGAGAGACTCTGGACAGTAGGATAGGAAGCATTACCGCCCTCACTTTGGGTGCACCGGTTTTATTCTACTCTATAAGGTTGCATACGTGATTGGTATGTATATGCTAAATTACATCGCAACACTGGAAATTGGAAAACTTTGACTGTAGGGATGATCCAAAATTTTTAATTCTTTTCATCTACACCACTAGTGAACACAACTTTAAGCTTTATCAAGTGCTTAACCATGGGAGATAGTGGGAAAGTGGAAGAACTTATTTAGGAATTATTTGGTGAGACAGAGACAGGGGCACATTTTACAGATGAAGAAGATGATATCATATTACTTGAGCGCACTTCTCTGGAAAAAGATAAGGGGAAGATGGTTTACATAATTGATGAGGAGGAAGTTGAGCACTTGGATTTGGATCATTCACATAGAACACATGAAGTGTTATCTAATGTGGATGTAGATGCATGTGCATATCATGAACCTATGAAGACAACAAAGGTCAATATAGGTACGAATCCGAACCTAAGGAGGTGATAATTGGTAATTACCGGTCGAATTAGAGGTAGCAAAGATCATAGAGTTACTTCGATATTATGAGGACTTATTCCCAAGAGGATACCATGAACTTAAAGGCGTGCATATATCACTCAGAGAAATGAAGATAAATCTCAAGGAAGGTGTGCGCCCTGTTAGGAAGTGACCATATCAGATGAATCCCAATTTACATGAGAAAGTAAAGGAGGAGATTGACAAGATGTTGAAATCGGGATCATTCAACCATTGGATGAATCAGAATGGGTCAGTCCTATGGTGATAAGCATAAAAAAGGATGGTAGGATTCAAATTTGTGTTGATTATAGAGAGTTGAATGCAGCATGTATTACAGATCCATTTCCTACGCCATTCACCGAGGAAATATTAGGAGTGGTTGGGCGCGAGATATATTCATTTACAGATGGGTTTTTAGGGTATCATCAGGTTAGGATTTCCCCGGAAGACCAAGAGAAGACCACCTTCACTACGGAATGGGGAAGCTTTACCTGTACTGTAATGCCATTTGGATTGAAGAATGCACCTGCTGTATTTTCAAGGATAGTGGTACAAGCCTTCAAGGATTTTATTCATAACTTTTTATAGGTCTATCTTGATGATTGGACCATTTATGGACTAATTAAGGATCATTGTGCCAATCTGTGCTTAATATTTGAAAGATTTCGATAGTTGAGTATCTCATTGAACATCAAGAAGTGCATCTTTGCTACTCCCTTTGGCACACTTTTAGGACACATTATCTACAAGGAAGGGTTGCTGGTTGACCTAGCTAAAGTTACAGTCATCATAGGCTTGAAAGCGCCAGCCAGTCAACACGAGGTGTGCAGATTTTTGGGTATTACAGGAATTTTATAAAAGGGTATGCAAAAGTTTCCATGCCCTTAGAAGAATTTCTCAAGGGAAAAGGTACATTCTATCTGGGAGGAGTCACAACAGTGCGCGTTTGAGATATTGAAGAAGAAACTTACTACCCGCCTATCTTGCACTTTCCTTCATGGGATAAACCTTTTCATGTTCATGTGGATGCCTCTGGCATAGCCATTGGTGCTATCTTAGCTCAACTAGGAGAAGGTATTGTTGATCATCCCATTTGCTTTACTAGTAGGAAGTTGACTCCTACAGAACAGAATTATACCACTATAGAGTGTGAGGCCTTGTCCATGATCTATGTCTTGCACAAATTTCATCAGTATTTATTGGCTACACCATTTGTGTTTTATACAGATCACATGAAATTAAAGTATTTGGCGAATAATCCCATTTTACAGGGGCACATATGCTGATGGATACTCTTATTTCAAGAGTTTGACTTTACAGATTGTGGTAAAACTAGGAAAAATTAATTCTAGAGCAGATCACTTGTCTAGAATTCAATCAGGAGAAGAGGCACAAACAATAGAAGAGACCATGGCTGATGCATAGTTGTATAGGTTACAAGTGCATGCCATCGAATTGGAGGACATTGTTGTCTTTTTCGAGGACCGGTATGGCACGAAGGCATGAAAGATTTAGAGAAGAAGTAACTTGCTATTTGTGCAACACCATTCATGTTAATCAATGGTGATTTGTACAAGTTAGGCAGAGATGAGGTGTTATGCTGTTGTGTATTGGATCATGAACGAAAGGATCTAATGGAAGAAGCACATGGTGGTATTTCAGGTGGCCATTATGTAGGTGATGCAACAACGCACAAGATCCTACTTGTTGGTTTGTGGTGGGAAACATTGTACAAGGATTGTAAAGAGTATTGTAAGACATGTGACCATTGTCAACGTCTCGGTCGACCATGAAAAAGGGATGAGATGCCTCTATGCCTAATTACAAGTGCGAACCCTTTGAGAAATGGGCAATTGACTTTGTCGAGCCTATTTCACCAGTCACGCATAGGATTGGATCATGTTATATCATCACTTGTACATATTATCTTACTCGATGGGTAGAAGCAGCACCTACAAAGGACTACACAAAGTGGCTACAACAACAAGCTTCTTATGGGAGAATGTTATTACAAGGTATGGTTGTCCTTTAAGTTTAACAAGTGATAGGGGTACACATTTTTTAAATGAGACAATATGAATTCTTTTAGATGATTTTATGGTTGCCCACCATAAGAATACACCCTATCACCCTTAGGAAAATGGGATTGCTAAGGCTTTTAACAAGAATTTGAGCCACACATTGACCAAGATTTGTGATGTTGGAAGGAAAGATTGGGATGATAAAGTATCTGCTGTTCTTTGGGCTTATAGAACAACATACAAAATATTGAACAAAGCCACACCTTTTCAATTGGTGTTTGGCATGGAAGCTATTCTTCCTATAGAATTTATGTTACCTTCTTTGCATAGTGCACGTGCATTGGAGGTCTAGCTAATGAGCAAGCCTTGGAAGAACGGATTGCAAAGATGGTTCAACTAGATGAGCACCGAGCCATCACACACTGGAGTCGAAATAGGAGAAAGTGCGCCAAAAGGCATGGCATGATTGACACATCAGGGATAAGAAACTTGCGGTGGGACAAATGGTACTTTTGTATGACTCCAAGTTTTTACACCATCCAGGAAAGCTCAAGGTGCATTGGTTGGGGCCATATGTTATCAATCATATAGTTGAGTCAGGTGCTTGCCGATTAGAAACATTTGATGGCACAAGGTTTCTCGGTTACTTTAACGAGTAGGTTCTTTAACGAGAGTAGGTTGAAGCCCTACTATAAATAAGTCTTCTTGGTGTTTGTAATAAGGCAGTATTTCCAGATAAATTAGGTTTCCCTTTATGCATTTCCTTAATGTATTTCTTTCATCGTCGTTATGCTTTGTCAATTTATCTCTTGTTTGTGTAATAAGCGACTTGCGCACATGAAGCTAACTACAATATGAAGCATGTTGATGCACAGAGGACTGCACATCCTTTTCCTGTGGGGTGGATTGTTGGTGACTCTTAGGTATATGCTATGAAGATTTCATGTTGCGGGTGTTGAGAAAGAAGGTTACTAAGGGTAACTGACAAAAGATTGCTTCTCAAGATAAGAAAGGATGAAGATGGATGATGGAATGTATAACGCAAGGTAAGCGACAACCATGGTAACTACCAGGAGATGATGTAGTGACGAGGTACTCAAGCACTAGAGCACGCTCGAAGAGAAGTCTGTGACAAAGGGTAAAAAGGTGCGCTAGAAGGTTATAGCATTTGGTGCAAAGGTATACCGCGTGGAAATGATAAAAATGGGTCATAAATGAGGAGAATTTGGTAGGTGGAGGAGCAATTAATGCAGCGAAAAGTAGAAATCTATATAAGGACGGGATGTGATTTCATTTTTACCCTTGCGACTATGAGAATTCGACAAAGAACCTACACACAAAGTGCTAAAGTAAAGTGATTCAAAGTATGAAGCAAGTGAACCAGGCACAGAAGATAGATCTATTTATTGGAAGGGCTTGAATCCCTAGAAATGGGTTTGAACGAAGCAGAGTAATAGAATAGAGCTAGGGTGCACAATTTCACGATTGTAAATTAGGGCATAGTTGAATCGAGTTAGGGTTCGAAGAAAACTACTCAAAACACATAAGCAAATGGTCTAGAAAACAAAACCTAAAAAGAAGAATGGCACCAAAGAAGAAAGCAACACCAGTAAAGGAAAAGAAGAAGGTGGTGGTGGAAGAAGAAGAAGAGATGGCCCCGGAAAGTAATTTTTCAGAAATGCAGTACCCTGAGGAAGTTATTGTGGGCTAGGAATGGGATACCCACATACGAAAGAGTAAGATAAGTGAGTATAATCACCGGACCAACAAAAACCAGAAGAAATTAGATGACCTGCTCACTTCCCAAATGAACAGGCGAACTGAGGACGGCATGCCAATATATGATGATGCCGGGGAAAGGCTACTAAAAGGGAATGGTGTCTACTAGCTGTATGAGCTCCCATACTTTGGAAAGTATGCACCATTGTATAGATGGCTGATGAGCCAAGTCCATGAGGACTTCTTCTACTTTGTAGGACGGAGGGTAAGATTGACACCCATTCTTATTGCCATAGTAACCAGATTAAGGGAAATAGGTGAAGATATTAAGACTGACCTAGCTGACAAAAGTGCCATCTTGGAGACACAGAAAGCACTGGGCTATCAGAAAGGACCACAGAATGGACATTGACAAGCTGAAAAATTGTCCAGTAGTATAGGTAGCAACACACCTGGTCACAAAATTGAATGACCAAGAACATTGGTCACAAGTTAATTCTATGTGGTTACATGTGGCAAAGCACATGTCAGAAGGAACCACTTATAACATTGTCGGCTTCATTGCAGAACAAATAGTAGAGGAAGCACACACAGGAAATAAAATAAGTTTTGGTTGTATCTTACTAAGTTTAGTCTTCATGGAGATTGGGGTACCAGATGGCCCAAAAGAGAACATATGGGAATACCCCATGAATCATAAGTCTCTAGCTGAATGATTCAACAAGTATCTTTGTAAGGGTTCAATGACGGAGGAGGTGAAGGAGCACGCAAAGATGTGGTATGATAGGCTCTCAGGTGGCATTTGGAGAGGAATGGCGCATACCAAAGGATTTTCCTTCGGTCCTAGGAAGTAGGTATAGTTTGCAATCTACTAGCATTTTTGTATTGTGTGCTTTCTAATGGTAGATGGGTCATCGAGCCCCTGGTGCAAACTGCCTTACACATTTCCCGCACAATACTTCCAAGCTGTAGTTCATCGGTTCACCAACACACGGAGGTTAGTGTTTAATGCAGACAAGGTGGACTATGAATACCACACCCTACGGAAGACGTATGGATATCCAGGAGGAATGCGTACAATGAGAATAATATCTCAGAGATTTTGAGCATTAAGCCAGAAACACTGGCCATTGCGGATATCGGGGCCACACTAATATATCTCCAACTGAAGCCCAAAATGGAGAATAAAAAGTATGTGGAAAACAAGTTCGCACTTCTAGGGCCACCAAAGGGGAAGCATACTATGGAGAACATTCCGGCACCTAGGCCCTCTGAACCCAAGCAAGATGATGAGGAAGAGGATGAAGAACATGAGGATAGTGGTGGCTTGGTGTGAAGGAGGAAGTAGCCATCTGGCCAAGAGAAGGAGCACGTGATAACTTCCTAGGGAGAAGGAGTTATGGGGGAGGAGCAGGGTGACCAAAGGTTTAAGAAGGTATTTAAGTGCACAAGGGCACAAGGAGAAACCCCGCAAGTGAAGGAGCTAGAGGAGAAGAAAAGAAGAAAACTTAGGCTAAGTGAGGAAACAGAAGAATCTGAGGAGAAGGTGCCTTCATCTCCAGCAGAAGAAGAGCCTCAACACAAGGAGGAGAGAATAGAAGGAGAAGAAGGGGAACAATTAGAGGCTACACAGACAAGGGTGGGGATACATCTAGTATTCCTAACCTTGATGTAGCCATTCCCAGAGGGCCCCGATCCCATCGAACAGGGGAGGATGCCAAGGCACATACCATGGGGTATGTAGAAGACCCAAAGCTGATTATTCGTGCTTGGTTTCAGAGCACCATCAAGAAAAAGGATTTATTTAGATGGGCACTCATGGATGAGGACAAGGTGACTCTGTGCACAAGGAAGCAACTTTCATGGTCTATGCACATGCATATGGATGAGCCCGACTTTGATGTCGGTGAAGAATCATGCACGTCAAGACAGTTGAAGAAGGCACCTGAAACGTGCCACATGAAAATTAAGCCAACGGTGATGTTAGATGAGCAGGTGAGCAATGCTCTAGTAAAGGTATCTTCTGAAGTAGCAAGAAGAAACATTGATAAATCTACTACCATTAAGGTGCTGACGGAGAAATTGAAAGCCAAGGATGTGGAGATAGCACGCCTAGTACAAGAAAAGGACTTGATCAAAAGAAAATATGACACTTTTGTTAATATGGTAGAGGAAATTGGAGATGATGTTCTAAAGGTACGCCCGCATCTGGAATCCTAGGTACCAAAAGAATTTCCTTCTGTGATGCACTATGTGAAAACAATGATAACATTAGTGTTGGAGGATGAAAAGGTGTGTGTATCAACACAGCCCAAGGACCCCGGGAAAAGTCAGAGAAAGCGCAGGCTACAGTAGAAAGGAAGATCGCTACTTATGAAGGCCTACTGCAAGCCACCCACGACAAACTAAAGGAAGCCGATCATGCACTAACGATATGCACAACCCCAGATGCGATCATCGTGGTGAAAAAATTGGAGGAAAATGAAGTCCACAAGGCTATGAAGGATTCTACCCTAGGCCGTGCATTGCACGGTTAGTCCTGGTGAAGCAAAAGTGCGAGACACTAGCTGCAATGGCACAGGCACCACATAAGGAGAGGTTAGAGGAGCTTGGAAAGATCATTTCTCAACAGATGGATGTATTAGAGGGGGTGCAAACCTCTATTTCAAGTGTAATTATTTTGATACAAAATGAGCAAGGAAAAATCACTATGGAAGAGCTGCAGTCCATCATTGTAGACGTGTCAGATATGGCAAGAGTGGCGTTAATGGCGTGGGAGAACCAGGAAGCAAATATCAAAGAATAATATCCGAATTATCGCTTTAGGATGAAACGGAGGGGCCTGAGGCTTGAACAGTTTTGTTAGCTTTGTATACCTTATTCAAAATTTATCCATTCTTTATTTATTCAACCATTCTTTATTTATCCATTCTTTGTGTAAGTTTTGGACATTGCCATTGTTGAGGCGACAATGAGATTAGTGTGGGGTAATGTTGATCAAAGAAAACACTTATTTTAACTTGCACACAGAGTCTACGTGAAAGAACAACACAAGAGAAAAGGTGTGAAGATATAGGAAGGCGTCACCTGCAGAGGTGTAGAGTCAGACTTTCAGGACTTAGCTGATTTTGGAGATCAGGTCTATTCTTAGAAATTGGCGTGCGAAGCACACAAAGTGATGCCAAGACTTGAACGCCACTCTTCATGGAGATTTTTGAAGAACATGTCAACTCACTCTTGCATGGGCATAAGCTAAGAATAGATCCACCACTATATTTAACTAAGAATTATAGGTGCATCAAACAACATCATGTACTAATTGACTTTTTTGAGTACGATGAAGAAATTGGTGAGTTTATGGGTCTCTATGATGACATTCCAGTTGGTGATCATAAGAAAGGATTATCCATCAATCTTGATGCTTTTGTACTTTTTGGGAGGAAGCTAAATTCTCTCGCCACCAAAATAAAAATAAAAACAAGGGAAAAATATCTTCATAAAATCCTTGTATAAGGAAAAATTCAAGTCCTACAGTGAAAACCTTTTTGAGGCAATCGGCTGACAGACAAACAAAGGGAAAAAGTAATATACATCAAAGATGACCAACCCAAGGGTGAAAATATCATCAAGGTACCTTTTGAAGAAGATCTCAATGTCCCCCGATCCTACGTGTATGGAGGACGAGTCCAAGTTGTTAATGGAGGAGACCGTAGATGTGAATATTGGAGCAAAACAACATCCTACAATGCTCAAGTTGGGAATTTTACTTTCAGCCTAAGAGCAAAAACCTTCATAATGCTTCTTTGGGAATTCTCAGACATATTTTCTTAGTCCTATTTGGACATGCCAAGCTTGGATCCATCATTGGTATTGTGTAACTTAATTGTGCATGAAGTAGAAAAGCCTATCAAGCGAAGCTTCAAAAGATGCATCCTCATGTTGCACTCTTGGTTAAGGAATAAATCAAGAAACCATTAGCGGTAGGATTCATTAGGCCTATTGATTATTCAAAGTAGATATCAAATATAGTACTTATAAAGAAAAACCCATTGGTATCGTGGATTTGTACTAATTTCAGAGATATAAATAAAGCCCGTGCCAAAGATGATTTTACTCTCCCCAACATTGACATGATTATCGATTCTATTGTAGGTTATGAAATGTTGTTCCTCATCGATGGAGTTTCAGGATATAATTGGATAAAAATTGCAAAAGAGGATCAACACGAGATTGCTTTTACATCCCCTGGGGGACATTTTGTTACCAATGCATGCCCTTCGGCCTCAAGAACATAAGAGCAACATATCAATGGGATATGATTGTCATATTTCATGACATGCTTAATGATATAATGGAATATTATGTAGATGAAATATTGGGAAATTCCAGGATGAGAGAGGATAACCCAGATATTCTCCGACACATCTTTTAAAGGCTTAGAGATTACAAGGTTATACTTAACCCAAAGAAGTGTGTCTTTTGGGTGGTATTAGGAAAAATGTTAGTATTTAGAGTGTTAAGAAGAGGAATTGAGGTGGACCCGACAAAGGTCACAACAATCACATAAATTCCACTCCTAAAAATATCAAGCAACTGCAAAGTTTACATGGAAAGATCCAGGCTATACGCAGGTTTATCTCTCAGTTGGCTGATAAGTGTCATTCTTTTACGCATCTTGTGAAGAAAGATGTCAATTTCAATTGGGGTCTATAACAACAAAAGTATTTTTCTTTGGTCAAATAATATTTTTCTAAACCCCTATGCTCATGCTACCTACCTCAAGAGAACCACTTTGTTATTGTAAATTTCAGCTACTCAATTTGCTATAAGCACACTCTTATCTCAAGTATGATATGAATGAGAAAGAGAAATTCATCTACTATTTAAGTCATACCTTAATTTTTTATGAGTGGAATTACCCAAAATCAAAAAATCTTACTTATCCGTTATTTTTGCATTCCTAAAACTTTGTCATTACTTATTAAATAATAAAGCCAATCTCATATCTAGAATTAACCCATTGAAATACCTATTGTCAAAACATGCACTTACTGGGAGGATGGCTAATTGGATCATCCTTATTAGTGATTTTGATATAGAATATGTTAACTAGAAGTCAGTAAAAGGACAAGTACTTGCAGATTAGCTAGATGAATCCCCTTTTTCGTGCATTGAACCTTTGAGTTTGGAGCTTCTAGATGCTATTATGATGTATGTTGAAGAATCTATCACATGGAAACTTTAGTTTGATGGATCCTTTATCTTTCATGGAGGAGTTATGCTTATCATTCCTATAGGAGATTTGATCCCTCAAGAATTGGACTGTGTTCCCATGTATGAACAACATAGCGGAATATGAAGCCCTCATTATAGGACTCAAAATAGTTAGTAGATGGGACATTTGACAGGAAATGTGATAGGTGATTCTATACCGATCATAAAATAGGTAACTAATGAGTATAATGTTAAGGATAAAAATATCATCCCATATAATAAAATGGTTGATACATTGAAGGAATTCTTTGTACAAATCACATTCCAACAAATACCTAGAGGGAAGAATCACACAACGGATGTTATAGCCACATTGGTTATTTTTTGCGCATTTCACCTAAAACTAATGACAAGTTTTTCTTCGTAGAGCATTTAATGACACCAACATATGACATGCCAGAGTCTTGTTTGGTATGTGAAGTTGTTGGTCCCTTATCCCCCTGGTATAATGACATTTATAATTACCTCCATGATGGAACCCTCCTACCGACATTTCCAAATCTGAAAAATGAAAACTTATCCAACAGTGCATAGCCTATTATACCCTCGCTAGGGGCACACTTTATTGTAGAGGCTATGATGGGAATCTAGTGTGTTGTCTTAATTCAGAAGATTCTATTGTAGTGGTAAAAAAGGTACATGAAGTAATCTGTGGGGCTCATACAAGTGGTATGGTTATGGCTAAAAATTGTTGAGAGTAGGCTATTATTGGCCTACCATGGAAACTGATTGTTGTCAGTATGTAAAGAAATTTTGTTGTGCCAAAAGTATGGCAACTTGATACATGCCCCAACACAATCATTGTAACCTATTACAACTTCATGGCCTATTTCAAAGTGGGGACTCGATCTTATTGGAAAGCTTACCCCTACTTTATCTGATGGCCATATGTTCATTATTACTACCACTAAGTATTTCATGAAATGGGTAGAGGCTATCCCTCTTACCTATGTTATTGGTGCATAGATTTCAAAGTTCATCATGAACCACCTCATTTTCCATTATGGTATCCTTTCTCGCCATCAGAGGTGACAATGGTAAGTCATTCAAGAATAAACTGTGAAAGCATTGTGTCACCATTTATAAATCCGACTCAAGACTCAACCTCATATTACCCTCCAGGGTAATGGACAAGTTGAGGCCTCCAATAAAACTCTTACTCATATTATAAAGAAGATGGTTAGTAAGAATGGACATAATTGGAATTTACATATACATCTTACCCTAGGGATTATCAAACCTCCATCTCGCAGCCCTACTGGTGCTACTCCATATACCCTAGTGTTCGGCATGAAAGTCATCCTACCCCTTGAGATCGAGATCCCTTATTTGTGTACATATTTGCAAGACTATCTAGACAAAAAGGAGGATTATAGAGTTTCTAGACGTTGTAACATCCTCATTTTAGACAATAGAAAAAGTCATTTTTTTTTTTGATAAATGCTTCCTGGTTCTAAATACAAAATTTAGAACTCACAAATCAAATAACCATTCATATAACAGATAACCATATGCAGTTGTAATGACTCGGAGTACCTCCAATCTATTCATTCCATGACTCGGTAATCTACCGATCTATTCATGAGTAATAAGAGTTGGCGTTATTATTTAACACATCACTCTTGCGGTTCTCTTCCCTATTATGGGATTCAGAATTCTCTGTCCAAGGAACCTAACTGAATAACTGTTACCATTATTCATCGGCATCTCATCCCTTAGACCAGGTGACTCAGGACAACGCAATCAGCAGCTTGCGATACTTTGGCCAAAGATTTGAAACATACTGCTTATGTCTCGTATTCCTTAATGGCATACTCGTCAATCTAGAATACGTCCTTCACCCCATTCCTATGTTATGTAGAATGTCTTATACCGACTTCTGTCAGTCCCTATTATCCCAAGTTAATCACTCGGGAACGGATTAGTAAGGTGACAACGTTATATGGATGCTCCCGAGGACTAGGGATAAGATGACATACTGGGTCAATCCTAATTAAACCAGTGTGTCAAGATACCCCGAGTCTCCTAGGCAGCCATATAACGTGACCACATTCCTAATCGGTCCCTGAGTAACTCGTTCGAGATCAAGATGTAAATCTTAGCGATCAATGCAAAGGGTGTCGTCATAAGTCACCTGCATTGTTGTAACTTCGAGAAGATCCTAATCTTCTCGGAGGTACAACCCTGCAGTTGACTTGTGCCGTCAACCTTTAAATCTGCCTCGAAAAGATCTACTTATTAATAAGTGTTATGCACACTAAGTTTAAATTACATTAAAGACGTTCCCCTAAGGTTAGCCTTTCCCGATCCCTGGATTCCTCATCCTAGGATGACCTTTCTCAATAAAACCCATTACACAGAGGAGTTATTAAGGCCAAGGTCTCATCAAGGAGTTCATAGAATATACATAATTCTAAAACAACGGAATTGGACAATATCTCATAAACTTCACATGAGATTGCCATCTGAACCCCATTAGGTTTATATCAGTTCTCATAACTGAATTTATATCATACTTATTAGTATCAAATATAAATGATTCAGAATCCAATTAAATGTTGTCCTGTCATAATCAGGACTAGGGATTAATAATTTAATTCAGTTTGTTTAGCGTTCTGCTTAGGTATATTTTAACCCTATCTTCCAAAAAGACAGTTACCTAAATTTCCATTTAGCTTCTGATAGAACATACTGGAACTGCTAAACAATCATAAGAATTCAATCACATATTCTTGTAAAGCTTGCATTGATAATCACCAAAGTCTCCAAATTATATAATAATAACAATGCTCTTTAGATCATTTGAACCGAAGAAGGTCAAACTATCAAGATAAGAATACAAACACATAAGTAACAATATCAATTTCCATTCCTTTCAGAACTAATCAAATACATTTTATGCATTCAACATACTTGATACAATGCTCAACGGAAGAAGAAAATCTTTCCTCTTATAGTACATTTAAAGAAATTCAAACTGAAATTCTACTTAAAATCAAATCTAAACAATCTGATCATCCTATCAGATCTGCATGCTTTTACCACTTACGGCAACCATCTGCAAAAATAGTCAACATGGGTCAGTTCGATGAACTGAGCATGATAAGCACTAACTCTTAAAACAATTGCAATCCACCAACTGTTTTCATTAAACAACCTGTTTAAATGAGATCAATTCACCAAACAAGTATACATATTTCAGACTATGCTGATGTAATACAAAAATGACTACAAACGTGTAACTCTATTATCATTACAGAATAGTCCTAAATACTTCCCAAATATTTCATCACAATATTAGAAATCAAGAAGAACGAAAGTATCCATATCATCTATCCATCTGAATTCCAAAAACAGCAAACTTCAGACAAATCATTTCATTCAACAGTAAAAGGAATATCATAATAAATCATGATTCCGTACATAGGTTCAAAACAGTTCCAATGGTTAGATAAAAATATCATCATATATTTTCATAACATAGAAGAGAAAGAAAAGAAGTCATTCAAATTTCCCTTCAACAAGCTCATGACTGTACCACTTCCTTAAATGAAAACATTCACCTTACATGCATATGAAAAGTCGATTTGACGAGTCACAAGAAGAATCATTGTTTTGTTAACATCAAATATAACAAAACTTCTACAAAGTAGCTATCACGCCAAAGGATGACTATCTACCAAATACACTCCACATGACCTTCCACATGAAATAGCCAACAAGAAGATATTCCCCACATCACCCGTCGAGGTGCAGTCGACGGCTCATAGTTCAGTCAAGCTCAAGGCAGGATAGTCATGCAACAGAATACGTAAACACGACTACAATCCCATACATTAACCTACAGTCCCCTTCTAGTTCATAATAAACACTACAAGGCTTTCGGACCCAAGGTCAAAATCAAAGAGCTTCAATTATTCGCAGTCAACAATAGACTCCCTAGCATTGAGCAATTGATGTTTCCCTAAGACAATGCCGAGGTAATCACACAGAATTCCCGCAACATGCACAGCCTCAAACTGACTGGAATATACAGAAAGTAAACATAACATGTCTATTCTCATCTGGACGCATTCAGAGTTTAAAGTATGGTATTCGCGTCTCACTTCAACAGAGCCAGGACACATGATAACTATCCATACTCAAGGAACTTCCACAGTGACAAAAACAACAGTGTACCAAATCAGGTTTAATTTGAGGCAAAAATACAGGTTACCTTCCAAGATTCAACTGAATCCGAACAACAGTAACAAGATAAATAAATTAAATGATTCCATCTGTGCCAATCAATGGTACACATTTAAAAATCAGGCAAAAGTAAATCTAAATACTGATTTCAAAACAAGGAATCCGACTGAACCCTTATCAATTTTTCGCACAAGTTTGCACAGAATGTAAACGTAAAAATACACCCAAAGAGTCTGTACCACAAAATCCTTGCAACACGAAGGTATTCTTACAAAATAACAGAGGTCATAATACATGTTATTCCTTCAAGTCTCTGGCACATCAATTACCAATATTCAATTATATTAAGCTTCAACAGTGGTCCAAATATATGAATCATTCAATCGACTCCACGGAGTCGTTTGATTACAACAAACATAAATATATACATATTGCATACTGTCAATGGGTTGAAACCCATAACCACAACGCAAAGGAAAAACAACCTCAACAGGGTCGCAATGAGATACAGTAACACAGCAAGTTATTTATTAACAAATAACTTTAAATTTCAAACGAAACCCAACAAGAATCTATAACCACAACCAACATTTACCACGACAGAGCTTACAAATAGTTCAATAAAATTGAGCAATCAAACAAAAGTCCATCAGTATTCCTTTCTACGAGTAACCACAACCAAAGATTGACGGCAAATATCAACAACAAGCATCGACTACGAGAATCAATCAACAAGCATCACAAGAGTTCGAACTCAAAGAAGGGAATCATGCACGGTTCTCACAGAAAGCAGGATAAGTACCCTTCAAGCATACGTTTCACAAAGCTTACGCCGGAATATAAAACGCAATAAAACAATAATACTTGAGTTCAAAATACAACACACACCCTTCAAGGGTTAAGTTTGAAAATCAAACAGCAAGAAGATACAGTAACAAAATCACCCGTAACTGCCATAAAATCATCAAAACACATAAATCATTTGAACAGAGTTGTTCTAATGAAATCACTTGAAAGACAGCAAGATTTTTAAAGGTTAGGGCCTAACATGCCTGGATATTTGCTTAAAATTTTGAAGCAGACCACTGAAAGAGCTCAAACCTTCTCCTTCTTTTCCAAGTTAGATCCACCAACAGAAATTTACTATTTCCATGACTTATATATTTTCCTTGCCAGAGGAAAGAGCTAGTTACGCTCATACTTGCCATGCAACACCAAGAAGACTGGTGCGAAGAACCAGTGAACAGACAGAAGGAAAACCGGAGCGCATGCAAAACCAAACAAACAATCAACTTTCCATTTTGCATGCTTCCCCAAGAAATCCGAGCTCGAAGCCCGAGTGCATTGATTGCATTAATTCCCAGTTTCCCGCTCAAACTCCACTGCCACCGACCGCCATAGTTGGCGATAGACAAATGAAATTCCAAGACCATTTCCAATTTTGGTGACCTGCCACGTCGACTCAAGATAGCCGTTATAAAACCTCCACCAAATTACCTATCTTTCATACTTATCCACGCATTTAATAACATAGAAACTGCCGCCCATGGTTCGCACCCCTTCCATAGGTCCCCTTATTCTTTTCTCAATAGTTAGGTTAGTAACTTAGGTTAGGATTTAGGATAACACCTAGTCTAACCACTTAGCACATAGATACTAACTTAGAACATTAGCTCTTAGCCTAGGTCTAGGTTAGATTAACACTAATCTAACCCCTAGGTTAAGTTTAGTTTTAGGTTACTAACATTAATAATTCCAGTTAGGTCTAACATTTCATATACTCAGAAAAAGACCTACAACATGCATTCTCGAACAGGGTTCACTCCTGTACTGCCATTAGGCTACAGAATTATATGCAACAGAATTATTACCTGGTCCATGACCAAGACCTTCCAGATATACTTCGATATCGGGAACCATTCCATTTCACACGATCAACCTGAGTTAGACTCGGGATTGGCTTTATTCAACGAATTCAGACCTTGCAACCTGTGAAAGGTTTATAATTTTTAATTCATCACGAATAACTTAAAGCACCACTTGGATCAATACCACTGATCCAAGGCTAGGTCTTATAGATGAATAACTTCATAATTCGTTCCGAGATCAGATTAAACTCAGATGCAAAATGAAATAAATAAAAGAGTCCAATCATAATCCGACTCAGTCAAAGATCTGCAATCTACAAAGAAGATACAGTACATATCAAGCATGACTTCTCAATCAAGGAACACATCCTTTTACAAAGAAATCACATATCAACACTTGTATGCTTAGGAGGAAGTAACAACAGTTCAGGGTGTTACATGCTTCCCTCCTAAAAAGATTCATCGTCCCGATGATTACATATTCAATTAACCTTCAGGTCAACCAATTTATTAGTTCACAAGTCAATGTGATTATTTTCCACTTGAATAGTTCCAGAAATCAATGTCACAACACATTTTATTCAACTTGAATAATGTTTGCCTTCATCTGGCCTTCATAAATACTTTAAAAAAAAAGTTCATAAAAGAATGTTTTGTCAACAGATTTCATTCTGTTGAAAAAGAGAGGGAAAAGCAATTTTCATCTCTTCCAGATTTTCCCAAGTTGCACTTTCTTCGTTAAAATGGTCCCACTGGACCTTACATTGCTGTATTTCACGATTTCTTAAATGCAATTGTCGAGTTTCCAAAGACTCGTGTGGGTTTAACCACGATTATTCCGGGTCTTGACCTGCAAGGAATTCTAATTTAAAACATTTGACAGATCTGAAACGTATTTCTTAAGCAAAGAAATATGGAAAACATCATGCATGCGAGATAAAGCGGTGGTAATGCTAAACGATAAGCTACAGAGATTGATTATTTTGACAATTTCGAAAGGTCCCACGAATCGAGGTGACAACTTGGCAAAGATTGCCAAAAGTTATAGAACTCTTTCGGGTTTAACACGAAGAAAACCTTCTCACCAAGCTTGAACCTTCTATCAACCCGCTTAAGGTCAGCATAGCTCTTCTTCCTATCCGCTGCTTCCTTTAATCTTTCATGAATCAGCTTAACTTGCTGCTCCATTTTTGTGAGAATCTCTCGGTCCAATTACCACTCTATCCTCAACACTATCCCAGCTAACAGGAGTTCTGCACTTTCTTCCATAAAGTGCTTCAAATGGTGCCATTTTAAGAGATGAGTGATAAGTGTTGTTGTATGCGAACTCAACTAATGGAAGATACTCTTCCCATTTATACTGTTGATCCATGCAATACATTCGCAACATGTCCTCCAACACTTGATTTACCCTTTCAGTTTGTCCATCCGTTTCCGGATGATATGCGGAACTGAAGTTTAGTTTTGTTCCAAGAGCTGTATTAAGTGTTTGCCAAAACCTTGACATCATTCTTGGATCCCTGTCAGATATAATCAATTCTGGTACACCATGCAATCTGAAAATTTCATGTACGAATCTTTTGGCCAGCACTGGTGAATCATCCTTTAGATTTCCAATGATGAAATGAGCTACCTTAGTCAGTTTATCTACAACTACCAGGATAACATCATGTTTATTCCTGGACATGGGTAATCCTTGTACAAAATCCATGGTTATTACTTGCCATTTGTACTGCGGTATGCTATGAGGATATAACAGTCCAGCAGGGTGCATATGTTCTGCCTTAACCCGCTGACACTCCAAACAATGGGTCACAAAATTTATGACATCCTTTTTCATACCTTTCCAAAAGTATTGTTGTTTCAGATCAGCAAGCATCTTTGTGATACCCGGGTGTCCAGAGAAAGGTGAATTATGAAATTCCACTAACAACTTCTTCCTCAAGTCGTTCAACATAGGTACATATACCCTATTTTCATAACGCAAGATTCCTTCATTATCAAAATGAAAACCTTTATACCTTTCATCATTAGGTTCTGCAGCAAGCGCTGCTTTTACCTGCAGAAAGTAATTATCAGATTCTGAGGCACTCTTTACCTCCTCCTTGAACTGAGTTCTTAATGTTATAAGAGCAGAAATGTGCCTCCTATGACTTAGAGCATCAGCTACTCTATTCTCCTTCCCTTTGATATAGCTAATATCAAAATCATATTGTGATAAAAATTCTAACCACCTTCTCTGTCTGGCATTCAGATTAGGCTGAGTAAAAATATATTTCAGCCCTAAGTGATCAGTTTTCAACTCAAAAGGTTTCCCAAGTAAGTAGTGTCTCCAGACTTGAAGTGCATGAACAATGGCAGCAAGCTCCAAATCATGAGGGGCATAGTTCAGCTCATGTATCTTGAGTTTTCTACTTTCATATGCAATGACTTGATCATTTTGTAGCAAAACACCTCCAAGGCCTTCCCCGGAAGCATCCGTTACAACAGTAAAATTCCCATTAGGGTCTGGTACAGCTAAAATAGGTGCAGAAGTCAACTGGTCTTTCAGACTTTTGAAAGCCGCTTCGCACTTGTCGTTCCATATGAATTTCTTATCCTTCTTTTGCAATGAAGTTATTGGTGCAGCTACCTTAGAAAAATCCTTTACAAATTTTCTATAGTAACCAGCAAGACCCATGAAGCTTCTTACTTCATGCACATTCTTTGGCGCAGGCCACTCAGTTATTGCCACTATTTTTGAAGGATCTACAACAATTCCTTCTTTACTTATGACATGACCCAAATAGTGAACTTCTGAATCAAAGAAAGAACATTTGGATAACTTACCATACAACTTTCTTTTTCTCAAAATTCCCAAAATTATCCTCAAATGCTCATTGTGCTCCTCAACGCTTTTAGAATAAATGAGAATATCGTCCAAGAATACAAGTACAAACTTGTCCAGATATTCTTGAAAAATATTATTCATTAAGTTCATAAAGGCTGCGGGTGCATTAGTTAATCCAAAGGGTAGAACCGTGAATTCATAATGTCCGTACCTTGTTCGGAAAGCTGTTTTATGAATGTCTTCTTCTTTAATCCTTAACTGATGATAACCAGATCGAAGATCTATCTTAGAATAAACCGCTACTCCACGCATCTGATCAAATAGATCGTCGATCCTAGGAAGTGGATATCTGTTCTTGATTGTTGCTTTGTTCAACATCCGATAATCAATACACAGCCTTAGTGTTCCATCCTTCTTTTTCACAAATATCACAGGCACACCCCAAGGTGAAACACTTGGTCTAATCAAACCTTTTGTCAAAAGTTCTTGCAACTGTGCCTTAAGCTCGACTAACTCTGTAGTAGTCATCCTATAAGGTGCTTTGGAAATAGGTTCAGTTCCTGGTTTGATTTTGATGGTGAAGTCAAATTCTCTCTTGGGTGGTAACCCTGGTAATTCTTCAGGAAAAACATCCCTGAAACTTTGTAACAGAGGAAATTGCTTCATGTAATCACCATCTTCTTCTGAAGATTCAGATATCTTTACTGCATAAAGAGTACATCCTTTATTCTTAGCCTTTTTAAGCTGCATAGCTGACAGTTTTCTAACTGAAATTTCTCGTTTCACACCTTGAATCTCTGTGGTTTCCAGCTGATCATCTAAACACTTTATGTTCTTTTCATAGCAATCTACCTTTGCTTTATGGTCAGCTAACCAATTGACACCAATGATAATGTCATACGATCCTAAAGGTGTAACATAGAGGTCAACTTCCGTGGAAAAGTTAGGTAAGTCAAGGACTGCCCCAAAAAGACACATACTCACTGTATGAACAGAGTTATTACCATACTGTACAGTCCAAGATTTATCCATTTTCCCAGCTTTTCTTTTAAGTTTAGAAGCAAGTTTATTAGAAATAAAACATTCAGTAGCTCCTGTATCAAAAATAATAGTGACAGGTATGCCAAATAACTTACCCGGAACTTCTATAGGTGTTACTTGCTTTTCAGCTTGCTTGTCTGCTACTGCAGCATGTATCTTATGCTGCTGATTACGATCATCCTTCTTCAAAGGGCATTGATTAGCATAGTGGTCTTTGCCACAATTGTAGCAGCCTCCTACAGGTCCCTTTTAGGCTCAGAATTACCTCCAGCCTTGTAATTGTCACGTTGTCCTCCATAGGGCTTCTGCCCATTGTTATAATTTTTAGCAAAATTATCCCTTACATTTCCAGCAGGCTTATTTACTATTGCTTTCTTACTGTTATCTCCTGGAAACTTACTCTTGTTTCCTAACTTTTTCCATGGTCCTTTTAAGGTGCAAGAGAGGTTGAAGAAGGATTTGCAGTCTTCTTCCGCACTTCCTCTTTATGAGCAGAAATAGCCTTTAATTTCTGTTCTTGCCTTATGGCCTTTTCAACAACTCCTTCCATAGTGGTTGGATTGTGAACATCGACCTCTCCCCCTATCACGGGATTCAATCCCATGATGAATTTTCGTATTCTGAACTTCTCGTCGTCGGTTTGATCACTGCGGTACATACTTGAGGAGTTTTATAAACCGCTCCCGAATCGGCCACGTTAGCTTCCCTTGAGCTAAGTTCTGAAATTCTGTCATTTTCTGATCATAGAAAAGTTGTGGCAACCAACGTTGCCTAAAATAGCCTTTAAATTGATCCCAAGTAATATTGGTCTCATCAATATTTAGTTCAGCTTTACGGCTATCCCACCACGAAGATGCTTTATGGGAAAGCTGATAGGCTCCCCAAATAGCTTTGGTTTCCTCTGAGAAGTTCCTTATTGCAAAGTACTTCTCCATTTCACTGAGCCAATTCTCAGCTCCATCTCCTAATGTGGTGCCATCATACTTAGGTGGGCTTATCCTTTTTATATCATTAGTGAGTTCTGCTGCCAACCTGGCCTTTTTGTTTTCTGGTTGGACAGGTGCATTTACAGCATTAACATCAACACCCATATTGGGGTTGTCCTCTCAGAGGTGGCTGATTGTCATTTCCAGCTTCTTCATCCTCCTCATTTCCCATCGCCTGCTGCTCAAGTACAGCTAAACGATCTCTTGTGTCCAACAGGGCAGCAAGGATCTCATCAAGTTTCTGGGTTGTTGCCGCCCCTCCTTCAGGTGGAGCATTATTCGCAACGTTCCCCCTTGTTCTAACCATTTTCTGTTACAAGAAAATTTAGGTTTTTATCAGATTATGGACACAATAGGTCCAAGAGCTGCAACCTTCAGCTCTGATACCAAGATGTAACATCCTCATTTTAGACAATAGAACAAGTCAATTTTTTTTTTTGATAAATGCTTCCTGGTTCTAAATACATAATTTAGAACTCACAAATCAAATAACCATTCATATAACAGATAACCATATGCAGCTGTAATGACTCGGAGTACCTCCGATCTATTCATTCCATGACTCGGTAATCTACCGATCTATTCATGAGTAATAAGAGTTGGCGTTATTATTTAACACATCACTCTTGCGGTTCTCTTCCCTATTCTGGGATTCAGAATGCTCTGTCCAAGGAACCTAACTGAATAACTGTTACCATTATTCATCAGCATCTCATCCCTTAGACCAGGTGACTCAGGACAACGCAATCAGCAGCTTGCGATACTTTGGCCAAAGATTTGAAACATACTGCTTATGTCTCGTATTCCTTAACGGCATACTCGTCAATCTGGAATACGTCCTTCACCCCATTCCTATGTTATGTAGAATGTCTTATACCGACTCGCACGGTCCTATTATCCAAGTTAATCACTGGGAACGGATTAATAAGGTGACAACGTTATATGGATGCTCCCGAGGACTAGGGATAAGATGACATACTGGGTCAATCCTAATTAAACCAGTGTGTCAAGATACCCCGAGTCTCCTAGGCAGCCATATAACGTGACCACATTCCTAATCGGTCCCTGAGTAACTCGTTCGAGATCAAGATGTAAATCTTAGCGATCAATGCAAAGGGTGTCGTCATAAGTCACCTGCATTGTTGTAACTTCGAGAAGATCCTAATCTTCTCGGAGGTACAACCCCGCAGTTGACTTGTGTCGTCAACCTTTAAATCCACCTCGAAAAGATCTACTTATTAATAAGTGTTACGCACACTAAGTTTAAATTACATTAAAGATGTTCCCCTAAGGTTAGCCTTTCCCGATCCCTGGATTCCTCATCCTAGGATGACCTTTCTCAATAAAACCCATTACACAGAGGAGTTATTAAGGCCAAGGTCTCATCAAGGAGTTCATAGAATATACATAATTCTAAAACAACGGAATTGGACAATATCTCATAAACTTCACATGAGATTGCCATCTGAACCCCATTAGGTTTATATCAGTTCTCATAACTGAATTTATATCATACTTATTAGTATCAAGATATAAATGATTCAGAATCCAATTAAATGTTGTCCTGTCATAATCAGGACTAGGGATTAATAATTTAATTCAGTTTGTTTAGCGTTCTGCTTAGGTATATTTTAACCCTATCTTCCAAAAAGACAGTTACCTAAATTTCCATTTAGCTTCTGATAGAACATACTGGAACTGCTAAACAATCATAAGAATTCAATCACATATTCTTGTAAAGCTTGCATTGATAATCACCAAAGTCTCCAAATTATATAATAATAACAATGCTCTTTAGATCATTTGAACCGAAGAAGGTCAAACTATCAAGATAAGAATACAAACACATAAGTAACAATATCAATTTCCATTCCTTTCAGAACTAATCAAATACATTTTATGCATTCAGCATACTTGATACAATACTCAACGGAAGAAGAACATCTTTCCTCTTATAGTACATTTAAAGAAATTCAAACTGAAATTCTACTTAAAATCAAATCTAAACAATCTGATCATCCTATCAGATCTGCATGCTTTTACCACTTACGGCAACCATCTGCAAAAATAGTCAACATGGGTCAGTTCGATGAACTGAGCATGATAAGCACTAACTCTTAAAACAATTGCAATCCACCAACTATTTTCATTAAACAACCTGTTTAAATGAGATCAATTCACCAAACAAGTATACATATTTCAGACTATGCTGATGTAATACAAAAATGACCACAAACGTGTAACTCTATTATCATTACAGAATAGTCCTAAATACTTCCCAAATATTTCATCACAATATTAGAAATCAAGAAGAACGAAAGTATCCATATCATCTATCCATCTGAATTCCAAAAACAAGCAAACTTCAGACAGATCATTTCATTCAACAGTAAAAGGAATATCATAATAAATCATGATTCCGTAAATAGGTTCAAAACAGTTCCAACGGTTAGATAAAAATATCATCATATATTTTCATAACAGAAGAGAAAGAAAACAAGTCATTCAAATTTCCCTTCAACAAGCTCATGACTGTACCATCTCCTTAAATGGAAAACATTCACCTTACATGCATACGAAAAAGTCAGACGAGTCACAAGAAGAATCACTGTTTTGTTAACATCAAATATAACAAAACTTCTGTACAGTAGCTATCACGCCAACAGTGATGACTATCTACCAAACAGACTCCACATGACCTTCCACATGAAACAGCCAACAAGAAGATATTCCCCACATCGCCGTCGAGGTGCAGTCGACGGCTCAAAGTTCAGTCAAGCTCAAGGCAGGATAGTCATGCAACAGAATACGTAAACACGACTACAATCCCATACATTAACCTACAGTCCCCTTCTAGTTCATAATAAACACTACAAGGCTTTCGGACCCAAGGTCGAAATCAAAGAGCTTCAATTATTCGCAGTCAACAATAGACTCCCTAGCATTGAGCAATTGATGTTTCCCTAAGACAATGCCGAGGTAATCACACGTAATTCCCAAACATGCATGCATGACCTCAAACCGATTGGAATATTCGTAAAGTAAACATAACATGTCTATTCTCATCTGGACGCATTCAGAGTTTAAAGTATGGTATTCGCGTCTCACTTCAACAGAGCCAGGACACATGATAACTATCCATACTCAGGAACTTCCACAGTGACAAAAACAACAGTGTACCAAATCAGGTTTAATTTGAGGCAAAAATACAGGTTACCTTCCAAGATTCAACTGAATCCGAACAACAGTAACAAGATAAATAAATTAAATGATTCCATCTGTGCCAATCAATGGTACACATTTAAAAATCAGGCAAAAGTAAATCTAAATACTGATTTCAAAACAAGGAATCCGACTGAACCCTTATCAATTTTTCGCACAAGTTTGCACAGAATGTAAACGTAAAAATACACCCAAAGAGTCTGTACCACAAAATCCTTGCAACACGAAGGTATTCTTACAAAATAACAGAGGTCGTAATACATGTTATTCCTTCAAGTCTCTGGCACATCAATTACCAATATTCAATTATATTTAGCTTCAACAGTGGTCCAAATATATGAATCATTCAATCGACTCCACAGAGTCGTTTCGATTACAACAAACATAAATATATACATATTGCATACTGTCAACGGGTTGAAACCCATAACCACAACGCAAGGAAAAACAACCTCAACAGGGTCGCGATGAGATACAGTAACACAGCAAGTTATTTATTAACAAATAACTTTAAATTTCAAACGAAACCCAACAAGAATCTATAACCACAACCAACATTTACCACGACAGAGCTTACAAATAGTTCAATAAAACTGAGCAATCAAACAAAAGTCCATCAGTATTCCTTTCTACGAGTAACCACAACCAGCATTGATGGCAAGTATCAACAACAAGCATCGACTACGAGAATCAATCAACAAGCATCACAGTAGCCTGAACCCAGCAAGGGAATCATGCACGGGTTCTCACAGAGCAGGATAAGTACCCTTCAAGCATACGTTTCACAGGCTTACGCCGGAATGTAAAACGCAATAAAACAGAATAACAGTTCGAAATACAACACACACCCTTCAAGGGTTAAATTTGAAAATCGAACAGCAAGAAGATACAGTAACAAAATCACCCGTAACTGCCATAAAATCATCTAAACCCATAAATCATTTGAACAGAGTTGTTCTAATGAAATCACTTGAAAGACAACAAGATTTTTAAAGGTTAGGGCCTAACATGCCTGGATATTTGCTTAAAATTTCGAAGCAGACCACTGAAAGAGCTCAAACCTTCTCCTTCTTTTCCAAGTTAGATCCACCAACAGAAATTTACTATTTCCATGACTTATATATTTTCCTTGCCAGAGGAAAGAGCTAGTTACGCTCATACTTGCCATGCAACACCAAGAAGAGGCAGTGCGAAGAACCAAAGGAATGCATGTAAGGAAAACCGGAGCACATGCAAAACCAAACAAACAATCAACTTTCCATTTTGCATGCTTCCCCAAGAAATCCGAGCTCGAAGCCCGAGTGCATTGATTGCATTAATTCCCATTTTCCGCTCAAACTCCACTGCCACCGACCGCCATAGTTGGCGATAGACAAATGAAATTCCAAGACCATTTCCAATTTTGGCGACCTGCCACGTCGGCTCAAGATAGCCGTTATAAAACCTCCACCAAATTACCTGTCTTTCATACTTATCCACGCATTTAATAACATAGAAACTGCCGCCCATGGTTCGCACCCCTTCCATAGGTCCCCTTATTCTTTGCTCAATAGTTAGGTTAGTAACTTAGGTTAGGATTTAGGATAACACCTAGTCTAACCACTTAGCACATAGATACTAACTTAGAACATTAGCTCTTAGCCTAGGTCTAGGTTAGATTAACACTAATCTAACCCCTAGGTTAAGTTTAGTTTTAGGTTACTAACATTAATAATTCCAGTTAGGTCTAACATTTCATATACTCAGAAAAAGACCTACAACATGCATTCTCGAATAGGGTTCACTCCTGTACTGCCATTAGGCTATGAAATTATATGCAACAGAATTATTACCTGGTCCACGACCAAGACCTTCCAGATATACTTCGATATCGGGAACCATTCCATTTCACACGATCAACCTGAGTTAGACTCGGGATTGGCTTTATTCAACGAATTCGCAGACTCTGCAAACCGTGAAAGGTTTATAATTTTTAATTCATCATGAATAACTTAAAGCACCACTTGGATCAATACCACTGATCCAAGGCTAGGTCTTATAGATGAATAACTTCATAATTCGCTCCGAGATTAGATTAAACTCAGATGCAAAATGAAATAAATAAAAGAGTCCAATCATAATCCGACTCAGTCAAAGATCTGTAATCTGCAAAGAAGATACAGTACATATCAAGCATGACTTCTCAATCAGGGAACACATCCTTTTACAAAGAAATCACATATCAACACTTGTATGCTTAGGAGGAAGTAACAACAGTTCAGGGTGTTACGGACGTGTAGAACTAGAGTTCTTTGGACAAGAAACACCTTTATGTATGGGGTCACCTAAAAGTGTATCGAATTGAGTGTGTTGAGGCTACAATAAAAGAGTCATACCTTGCTAGTTTGAGGTAGGATACCTTTATTTAAAGGAAAATTAGTTCAATGCTAGTAAATATTGGGAAATAAGGGCAAGTTTGAGCCTAATTGGTTAGGATCATATGTTGTGGTTACTAAATTTGGTTCAAGAGCATCTAAACTTGTTGATTCTAATAGTGATGAGCTGCGAGAGCCTATGAATTACATGCACTTCAAGTGGTTCTATGCTTAAACATGGGGACCTTTAAAATATCATAAAATCAAAAAATTATAAAAATTATAAAAATACAGAGAAATCAATCGATCAAGTATGAAAACCACATAATTTTGGCACATTGGACAATTCCTTTGGTGAAACCCAGTTTCTGCCATTATCAGAGGGTCCGTTGTTCACAAGCATCTCATACCTATGAGTATAGTGACTTTATCCTAAAGTCCAATTTATCCCTATGTCATGGGATCCTTCTGAACCTATTCTTCGTGGCCTTGATCCAGTTGATCCTACTCATGTTGTGAAGAATTTGCCTTTGTACATTCCCACCTAATGCTTAGGGAAACTTTGTCTTTTCACTATTTTGCACATGCACGTGGTGTTTTCCTTGTAGAATCCCATCTATCACTAAGGGAATCCATGTTTTCTCATTTTCTTGCACATAGTTTTAGAAAACTTTTAGAAAATACCTAAAACATTCGTATAAATTTTCAAAAAAATTCAAAAAAATTCATATATGTTTAGTCAAAAATATCAAAACATTAAAAAATTGTCCCATAGAAAACTCAAAAACAATAAAAATTATCTTAGAAAACACCAAAACAAAAAAATTGTTCCCAAAAAGTCCCACCGAGTGTGCTAAATGTATCTATGTTAAACTTGTCATACTTAATTGAATGAAGCTAACACCTATTAGCTTCAAAGAAAAGTAAATCTAACTATAAACATCAAGATAAGAGCTTAAGGGAAACTAGCTATTTTGCATAAACATGAATTAAATCACCTAATGATAACCATTCCTACTCTTGTATGCATGATTACTGTAAAACATAAGCCTCTTTAGATCAATGAACAATTACATTTTTGTGTTAATATCTAAAGAGAGGGAAGAAACTCACCAAGAAATGGCTACAAGGCCATTCTTCGATCTTCCTTTCTACTCAACAATGGTAGAATGGATGCAATGGATGAAGTAGCTATTCCAAATCAATGGAGAATGCTCTTATCAATATGCCTATAATTTCCACTATTTAGAGTGTGGTGTGGTGTGTAAGGGAAATACTAATTTTATTATATATCTTTCCAATTTGGAGAAGCATGAAACCTAGTGCATGTGGGATAATTGAAAAGTTCAATTAGAAGAATTAAGCTTGATTAGGAGAATTAACAAGTGATTAGTAATCGAAGGGATTTGGGGGTGCTCTAATTAATCAAATAGGATTAATTAATAAGCTAGGATAAGCTTAGAAATCCTTTCAAGATGATTTGGAGGGAAATGGGGTGATTTTGAATGGTTGGAAGAGGGGTTTCAACCAATAGGAGGGTTTATTGATTAAATACAAGGGTAAATAGGCTTAATTAACTAATAATAGATAATTTTTTGATCGGAAGAGGATTATAACTAACGAAGTGTTGTTAATTGGCATCCGGAGTGAAGTAGAGACTAGTTAATTAATGAAGTGTCGTTAATTGGTTGAAATAGGGAAAACGTTAGTTAATTAGTGGGAAATCACTAATCATTATGGAAACAATGGGAAAGAGGGTTATTACTACAATTTCAGTAGTAAACTGTGTAAGCATATTTTAGGTGTCTACACTATCTATCATCTCGCATCCAAGTAATATTAAATAAAATAGGATCATGTAGACAAAGAAATGAACTAAGTGTGTAAAAAGACAAAGAGAGGTTAGGGAACTCACTTGTACCTATAGGGTGGTTATTGATGCACAGTAGACACAAAATCTATGCACTTGGGTACATTCATAGGTCCTAAAAGATAGTAATGTATACATGATTCCTAAATAAGAAAACTAGTGGTTGACAACCCCTTTTGGAATTTTGGTTGCTTTATCTCTTACACTTTATTGGCTTTACACATCTTACAACTTTGCCAACACTTAATTGATTTATCTTTTGGTAGCCTTAGATACTAGTGCTCAGTTAGGATAGAATATTCCAAGTTCTCCTTTCCCTCCTTCGCACCCATGTCCCTCTCTTTCTTCTTCTTACTCTTTTGGGTCTCTTTCACTTCTTGGTCACCTTTTAATACTTTAGGTCATCCTTTCAATTTTCAATTACAAAATCAAAACAAGGGAATCACACACACACACACACACACACACAGTTACTTCTTTCAAATAAATGGCCAAACACTATAAGATTATCTATCACCACATAATCTTGCAAAAGTCACAAGAGCACTACAAAACATACATCTAGCACATTCATACAAGGAAAAAGGTTTCTTTGTTATTCATACATAACATAGAAGGGGAGTTCATTCTACTCCATCACACACATTCTCGCATACTTGGAACATTCTATATCTATCCCTATATCATCATGAAACTTTCACAAGGGAAACCTAGGAAATGAACACACACATACATGGAGAAATATATGGATTCTGAGATGTAGTGTAGAAATCGGTCATAGGTTCACTCTTCGGGTGAACGTTGGGGTCATTTTGACTCCCATTCTGCATATTGTTTTATTAGATTTGATGTGGTCTATGGGCATGTGCAAATAGTCATCTATTTTGTAGGTTACATGTGCGATCGAACCCTAACAGTGAAGTCGAGTAATAAAGTGAATATTGGTGATCCGTAAACTTCTACTTTGGAACTCTACAAAATCACACAATTATGTTGTTCTAATTTCAACTTTGGAAAATGAAAATTGATTGAAGATTAGAGATTTAGTGACTGATTATCTAGTGTTATAGAAAATAAATTACAGAGAATATGAAATAATTCAAACTCCAAACACCAATAATTTTATCCTGGAAACCTCCAATGGAGGAAAACTAGTCGGGAAGGGAAAAACACTCTTTCTTCCCACTTTTATTGGTCAATTATAGACAATTACATATTACAAGAAGTAGAAAATGGAGACAAAAATGTAAACATCTCCCTTCCTATGCTTTATTTCTCTATTTCTACACATTGCTCATATAATTCCACTCCAGAGATGAAGATATTTCTCACTTTCTCTCATTAAGCTTAAACCTTTCCTCTTTGATCTCTTTAGATCTCTGAATGATCAATTCTCTTGCTCCTCCTTGTATTTATAGCCTTCTCCCTTTCCTCCCATGCAATGGAGAGTGGGAGAGGTAAGGGGGAAGAGACATAGTCAGCGCTTCAAATTCACATCCATTCGTGCTCTATTTCTATTTTGTCTCGAAAGTGTCGGGACTTCTCCACCTTGATCGAATGGAAGTTTGAAGAACGTCACCATGTAGGGAATAAGTTCTATCCGTAACCTTCTTTTATATCATTTTTCTTCAATTATCCTTCTTGGTGTTGATGGAAATGATGAAGTGGTGTGTTTTTCTGGATCCCTATGGATCATACCTCCCCGATTAGGAGGCTTTTGGTCCCACAAAATCTTAGTGGGGGAGTGGTAGAGGAATCAACTCCCTCTCTTGCTCCTTCGAGTACCATCGGGTTTGCCTTGGTGTCTTCTCTCGTCTAACCTACCAAGAATCCTATGGATCTTTGGTTTTTTGCTCTAGTGTTACATCCTCCTCTGAGTTTCCTCAAGTGCGATCCCCTTTTGAAGGTAAATTTTGTATGTTTCCTTCTTTGTCATGCATAGATGGCTTTAGTAGGTGTGAGCTCTTGTAACTTGTTATTGCATGCATCTACATGAAGTGTGGCCTGAAGGTTTCTTTTCCAACTTTCTCAAGTATGGTGAAGGTCCCATACTGTAGTGGTTTAGTCCTTATTACTCTTCTTTGTCTCTTGAGATGGATTGGCCAAATCCTCTCCATATACGTTTCTTCATTTCCATATATGTTCCTTCTATAGTTACCATTTTTCCTTGTATTTCCTCTTCTCCTTGCTGCCTTACGGCCTGTGTCTAGTGAATCAATAGGTAGATACGTTGAATGCATAGAGGAAGTTTGTATTGGTCCATAAATTAGTAGTTTTTGTGGTGGATTCTTCGCAAAACCGACAAGTGCTATCCAAATTCTCCATCCTTTGGTCAGAAATATCCATGCTCTCACGTCCATTTTGCTTTTCTTCCAATGAAAGTAAAAAAATAATGATTTTCTTGAATAAATGTCGGTGCTTGGTTGGCACTTACCATAGCCTCCTTTTATTTTTTCTGGTGTGCCTAGATGTTGAAACCGAATCCTTCTTTGATTCATTTTTATTGGTTCTCCTCCTTACGAACACAACATCCCGGAATACAAGTAAAGACTTCGAAGACAACATGAAAAGCATCAAGTGGAACAATATCAACTTCTATTACATCTATGTATTGGGTATTTATCCCAAACTAAAACTTACACTTTCTTGTAACTTGTATTTCTACACCCCTCTTCACCCATCCCAATGGGTATAGATGTGGATGTGCGTAAGTCTCTAGGAAAAGTTGTTCTACAACTACATCAAAAATCAGATTTGACTGAGAACTAGAATCTAATAAATCATTTACCTTAGTCTTCTTGATTTGGATTCTAATTTGAAAAATATTACTCATCTCTTCTTCTTTCTGCTCCCCATACATGTTAGTGTCCATGCATCCCATTCTTTCATCTACATTTGAATCATCCTCAATCTCCACCTCTCCTTCTGTTTTCACAGCTGCCATAGATTTCTTGGAATCGTTGGTTCAAGCTTTGCTTTGGTTACAATTCCGGATGCAACTTCCAACATGTGGCGTCGATGTGTCAATTTATATCACAATTCTTACAAAAATTATTAGGGTCTTTACAAGTATGCAAAGTAGTAGCGACATGTTTACCTTTCCATTTACCTCTACTACTTGTCTACCCTTATTCTTTTCCTATTGTTTTGTTAACTGGTCTTTTTTTGGCTTTGTTTCTCCTTGCTTCTTCTCCTCATCAATGTCGTATGCATGTATACAAGCTTCATTTAGATCCTTGGGATTTGTGGAGATTACCTTCCTTCAAAGGTGAGTGTGAAGTCCTCCCAAATACTTGGTCAAAATGTCCTCATCCTCCAAGTCCATATTAAGCAACATGGCTTGTCTTTGAAATTCTGTAGTGTAGTCTTACATGCTTTGACCGTTGCCCTATCTAAAGTACTACCACTTAATCATCATGTTAGTCTTATGGCCAATATGATAGAAGTTAGATCTAAGTAATTATTTAAAACCCTTCCAAGTACTAATAATAGGATGTTTCTTCTTCTCACAAGTGGATAGATGGGTTTCCCACCAAACCAGAGCATGACCTTCCATTTTGAGATGTGAAAAGGTAATCCTTTGTGCCTCAATAACATTATGCACACTAAAATAGACTTCTAACTATTTTAGCCACTTATCAAGAAATTTTGCATCTACTTGTCCTTCAAAGTTCTTTATTTCCACTTTCATTTCAACTTTAAAAGGTGTATGAGCAGATTTTACCTTTTCACTTACAATTGGTGTCTCTTCTTCACTTTCTTCCCATTCTTCCTCTTCATGGCTCTTTCGATACCTAATTTCAGCTAGTGCTCAAACCAATGAGTCCATGGAATCTTGCTTAACCAAATCCGTCTTTTGTAGATTTGAAATCTCTTCTTATTTTCTATGTAACCTATCCATCATGGTCTCTAGCATTTAGACTCTACGATCCAAATTATCTTCCTCCATTTGAGCTCAAATTTTCTGTTTCCACTTCTTTGTAGAAATATATGGCTCACAAGGTAAAAATTCTTTGCATTTGGACCTTTTCATTTTCATACAAATCACAAGAAATAATTGAATACCACAATCCTGGATATATAATCATCTTTGATACCAAAATGATCTATAAACTTATACTTTATAACTATACGAAATCACATAGTTATGTTGTTCTACTTCCAAATTTGGAAAATGACAGATTGATTGAAGATTAGATCTTTAGTGTCGATTAGATATCTTGTTGAGAAAGGAAATTGTAGAGAATAGGAAAGAATTCAAACTCCAAACACCAACAATTTTATCCTGGAAACCTCCAATGGAGGAAAACCAATCGAGAAGGGCAAAACACTCTTTCTTCCCACTTTTATTGGTCAATTATAGACAATTACAGATTACAAGAAGTAGAAAATGGAGAAAACAATGTAAACCTCTCCCTTCCTATGCTTTCTTTCTCTGTTTCTACACCTTGCTCCTACAATTCCACTCCAACACTGAAGATATTTCTCACTTGCTCTCATTAAGCTTAAACATTTTCTCTTTGATCTCTTTGGATCTCCGAATGATCAATTATCTTGTTCCTCATTGAATTTATAGCCTTCTCCTATGTCCTATAGTACACTCGAGAGTGGGAAAGGTCAAGGAGGGAAGAGACATAGTTGGGTGCTTCAAATTTGTGTCCATTCATGCTCCATTTCTCTTTTCTATTTGAAATTGTCAATACCATCACCTTGAGTAGACTAGCGCATTCTTGGACCACTGCCTTGCAGGGTGGTAGTTCTACAACCGCCGCTCTGCATAGAGTAGCGGTTCTATCTAGAACCTCTATTTACCTCATTTGTTTTCAATTCTCTTTCTTGGTGCTGATGGAAATGATGAAGTGGTGTGTTTTTCTCGGATCAATTGGAGCAAAGACCTTCTAACCTAAAAAAGTTAGGACTCGAGCATCTAAGTGGACACTAGCACTGGGACGCTCCTGTCCTCGCATGGGAGCTTCGCCTAAAAATTTGAGTACTTTTTTACCATTTTTGGTCATCATAGTGGAGGGGTACAAAAAAATTAGGTTCCTTATTTTTAGTAGATGAGTAGCAGCAAGGAATCGGTTTCAAAATGCCCACCCCCCATATAGGATGCCATTCCAATTTTTCATCTTCACAAAATCATGCATCAACCATTGAAGATTATTGCGGGGACCTCAAGGAGATGAGAATGACATCTTCCATAAGAAATGGACACACTAGATCTATAAAGGATTCATTCACTCATTATTTCAATTTTCTTAGTTTCAAATGATCGAAAAGGTACAAGAAATTTATTATTAATTCCTTATGATTATATGCAAGTGTATTAGACAATTGAGTTTTCATATGTTCATTCAGTTATGAAATTAAAAAGCAATGTAAAGGAAGCAAAAGAAAATCATTGCATAAAACAATTATGTATATTCATAAGGAAAATTGTACAAGTTTCCCCACACAATCCATGGGATATAACTACAGATGTAAATAATACAAATATATTTGAAACTAAAAACATAAGGAAGAGAAGGGGACCCATCATTACGAAAGACAAATCCTCTTCCTTGATTCATTGTTGCTCCAAAGGCACCCGAAAGAGAGAGGAAGGATTTTAGAGCTCAAGGTTCCTTAAGATTTGTTATATTTCCAACTTCAGATGTATGTGTGTTCTTTCACAAAGAAGAGTTTTTTTAAAAGAAAATAGTGTAAAATAATCTTAAATAATGCATCTATAGGAAAAGAATGCATTAATGATTACAATTTCTCTTTACCATTGTGCATTGAAAGCATTGCATCAATATAAAGAGAAAGATAGAGTTTAGACTAGAATAAATCATCATGCATTTTAGGTTGTGTATGCAACATGTAAGAGTACTTTCCATATTTTTCAAACATGGTAAATTTAAAAAGGTAATGCAAACAAATAATGGAATATATCATTATAAGAGCTGAAGATGAAAGAAAACAGAGTGCAAAGCCACTTCATCTATATCCATCCATGAAGGTTGTAAATAATCCATGAAGTTGCAAGTTCTCTCATACAAGGTGTAAATTTTCAAAAGTAGAGTAGGAGAAATGCAATTTTCAGATTTGAAAATGGACACATCTATGTTGCAAAGAATACATATTTTCCTTATATTTGCAAAGAATGTGAAGTTACAAGTTTTTATTATGTTATAGTAGAGCACAAGCTCTAACATCACAACCATACTATTGCAAACATGTACATTTTGTAATCTACAGATGTCAAAAACAAGTTCCAAAGAATGCGTAAATTTTTAGATCTAGAAGCATGTTGTTTTACACAAGAGTGAGATAAATTCAAGAGAACAAAGTTGTAGAACACGCTTTAACCATGGCCATATATATTACAAAAATTAAAATTTTAAAAATAGATTCTGGAAGCAATATGTAAATGTTTAATTTACAAAAGTTTCACAAAATTGGAGGTTTTCTCATTATACAAAGAAAGCATAATCCCCATTCATTTTTAGAGTAAATATTTTTTAGAATTGCAAGAATATTGATTTGTAAGATACATCAAATTTTCATTCAAAATGTTTTTAAAAATATTCTTTTCAGAATTTGCATATGAAATACATGTTCTAGATCTAGAAATAAATGAAGATAGAGTTGTAGCTAGGTCATGTCTTTCAAAAAAACCCAAATTTCCAAATACCCACAAGCTAGAACAAGCTAGAATAAAAATACTTACCTTTTTAACCACATATGTGATGAAGACTTAGGTTGATCGGGTCCATCACGGGAGTCGGGTTTCACCAAAGATCGATTTCATATAGAACACAACAAGCCAACCAGTAACACACAACTTCAAACCCAACAAAGAATGGCTAAATTTATTAAAGATAATAACATCCCAAGTAAATAACTAGATTTGAGCTCTCTTTAACAATGGTGAGCTAGGTTTTGAGCATGGCGAGTTGGATTTTTAAACATGGTGAGATAATGTTCCAAACACCATGGCTCGGCTCGATCATGATCATCATAGTGATTTGAAAGAAACAACCATGATAAGCTGGTAAGACAAAGCCCCAAACTTGAACATGGGAAGAAAAAGGCAAGATCACTAAGACCTCCATAAGCTAAGTAATAAAAAAATACAAAGCTAATATTAAAAGGTAAATGACAGAGTCAACCCAACTAAAAAAAAATCCCAAATCAAAGACAAGAAGGATAGAGCTACACAAGAAATCACATATTACCCGAATATGAACTGAAGTTGAGAATTCAAAGAGCCTCCAAGAGATTACGATGAGTTGATAGATAAATGAATTGCTCACCCGGATCTTAAACAAAGAGTAACCCCATCTAAAACTTTAAAGTAATGGCAAGCTCAAGAAAATAAATGATGGCCAAGTGATGAAAATACACAACTCAAACTAAAAACCCATGGACACCAAACAAAGACCATCTCGAACCCAAAGTAGATGCAAATCTAAGACAATAAAACACAAGGGTCAAGCTGAAAAGGCCATGAAAGATAAACCAAGACTACGATAGAGAAAATTGGTCGAGATCTTGTTGGTTCAAAAAAATTTCAGGTGGGCAGATCTATGGACAAACAAGCCAACAATGTGTAGGGCATAGCCCCTCTTTGAGTCAGCAAAGTGAAACTGGTTTATTGTTATTCTACCAGCAGGAATCTGTGCAAGTCTCACAATATTCTACCTTCAGGGGTTGGGATCTCATCCCAGTAGAGGTATTTCCAACTGTAAAAGAAGGGAAAGGAACGAGGTGGGGAGATGGGAAAGATCTGAAGGGAGAAAAGAAATGAATTCCAAAGCAGAAAGGTCAGAAGGTCTATGATTTGGGTTGGTAGTAAACAGAGCCGAACCTACTTGCATAGACGAATAAAGCAATACTGATGAATAAATGACAACAAAGTAGAAGTAGATTCAACAGAACAATCATACAGATCTAACATAAGAAAGGTCTGATGTAAAACACAGGTATTCAGCACAAAGTCTAAATATTGTATTAATATTTGTTTCTGTTACAAAAAGTTCAAAGTCTTTTCTTCTTACTTCTATTTTTCATCTGAAAAGTATCCACCCTTGAATACAACAAGTATTCAAGTATTTATAGAAGAAGAGAAGAAAAGAAGGCAAAAACAAACCAACCACTTAATTACAAAATATCTTAAAGTCATTTGTTGACTTTTGACAACTTGGTGGATGACATCATCCCATGGTGCAACATGGATGATGTCATCATTTGTGTCAACATACTTTAGATATTTACAAAGAGAAGGTCGAGAAGAATGAGACTATTCATCGTCGTCCCGCAGCTGAAAGGGGGTATCCTGCTTCTGCTGCTGCTCAGGAGACGTGATGTGGAACTGGGCATGATATTCCATGAACTTGCTGATCATGGGCTGAAGTTGATCCTGGGAAGGATCCTTGTGATGATCACTGATAGCCTCGCAAGTTTCCCGCTCATCTGTGAGCTTTTCTGGGAGCTTGGAATATTCTTTTTCTACCTCTATCAGGTACCCTATGAAGTCATGACAGGCCAGCAGGTTGTTGATGGATTCGGCGTCGAAAGTGACTTCTGGCCCCAGCCCTTGCGAAACGATCTCCTTGAAGATCCAAATAGTTTCATCTGCCTTTCTCAAGGTGAAAGAAGGAGTGAGCAAGCCCGGAGACATTCTCAGGACAATTTTCTCCATTTGATGCATTGCATCTAGGGCTTCCTCCTTGATTTTGTCAATCTTTTCCAGGACAAACTCCAACTGATCGACCCGGTAGTCCAGAGTAGAAAGGATTTTGTTGAGGGCTCTAGGGTGACCGAAGACGCCGAACTTGACTAGATCTTTGACTGAATAGTCAAGCATTTTCTGGAAGGTCTCATGCTGCATCCTGGCATGGTCCAGCTCTTTGGAGATAGGTCTTGCTATCGCTGGAGCTCTTTGTTCACCCGACTGATATTCTGATACAATCTGGTGAACTTGGTGATTACTCCCTCACTTTCTTTGAGGATTTGGCTTCTCCAGGTAGAAACTGCCATACCCTGCTCGCCAATTTTGGTGTATTCATTTATCTTATCCTGGCTCAGAGGCTCAGGAGTTTTGGTGGTAGTTGTAGGAGGTGCACTGCCCATTTTCTGCAAGGCATGGAGAAGATGTTTATTTTGCTCCTTTAATAGCCTCTTTTCTTCCTTTTCTTCCTGGAGCTTCTTGCAAAGGGCGTCAACTGTAGATAGGGCCTCTCCCTGAAGGCTTTCTGAAGACGTCCCCATTATGACTTGGGTCACTGTATAATCTATCAAATCTGATTCTTTTTATCCTTTAAAGGATTGGGATACGCTATCTCCATCACTCTCTCTCCTGACGCACTCTGAGAGAAGCGGGTTATAGGTTTTTGCTTCTTGGCCCCTTTTGATGAGATGATGGAGAAGTCCATCGGTGTGATGAGAAATTTCCTTTTTGTTGGCTCAGTCCGAGAGATCCATGCTGGACTTATGGGAGAGGGACCAGAAGTAGAAAAGGGAGTAGCTGCAGTAGTAGAGGGAAAGTGCGTTGAGACACTTGGAGGCGACATTGAGAGGGAGGCCGAGAAAGTGCTCAAGGGAGGAAGAGATACTGCAGGGGAGGAAGACATTGGAAAGGAAGGGAGTTGAGAGATGAGGGAAGAAATGGTGGGGGATAGCTCCGTGAGAGAGAGAAAATGGATGATGATTAAGGGGGAACAATAGAAGATGGGGGAGAGGATACGACCAAAGGAATGGTCGCTTGGGTCACGTGAGGAGGGGAAGGAGGAGAGGGAGAAGGGATAGAAGGGACCTCAACAGTTGTAGTAGCGGCAACATCCTGAGTGGATGTGCCCATCGGAACATCTTCGGCCGCTTCTTTCTCTGGGGAAGCCAGAGTTACAACTTGTTCTCGTGCGGCGGAAGGGGGACTCTCAGGAGCCTCTTCTTGGGCAGAGCTTGACTCACCCTCTTTGTCTTTGCCTCTGCCCTTTGGCAGATGTTTTGGCCTAGAAGGTGCGTTGCCCAATGGAGATGTGGTGAAATCTACCCCGAGGTAGATGAGGCCATTCATCCTGCACCAGTGCTCTGTTCTCCGTAGAGTTTCTTTGACCCTTTCTTCAATGGTTTGGGGCGCTTTAGTTCTGTCAATTACAGCAAACGGCCAGTTGTCCCCATCCGTGTCAAGATATACCTGATCAACTTCTTGATCAGTAGTTTGATAACCTTTTGGGACAATGGCTACGCCGTACTGAATGATTTCGGCCAAAGCCAAGCGGGAGTGATCCTTTCTTCTGAGCTCGACCTCGTGATACAGGTCGATATAAATGTCCTCGATCTGTGGAATGTGGATTGGATCGAGTTTGGCCCTGGGAAGGAAATTTCTTGGATCAAAAGTGGGCCTCGTCGGGAAGTTGTGCTTCAGATTGAGCAGTTCTAGCTCTGTAAACATCTCTCGGGCTTTGTGGTGGGAAAGACAAGTGTACCTGCCCACTGTGAGGGGGAAAGGAGTTCCACCCTTCTTTCTCTTCAAACACTTTTCGTGGTAGGTTATGAGTTGTCTAGATAGCTCCAACAGGATCAGCTTGGGGCTGGCATATCTTGGCAATTTGGTGGGTTCCCCCAAGAAGTTGGCTTCCCTTAGATAGGTGAAGGTGGGAAATTGTGTGAATAAGGCCCCCACTTCTCCGTTGCTGCAACAATGCTCTTGGTCATTTGACCGTGAGTCATGTTTGGCCTCAAAAGGCAGACGATGCCGTAGAAGAAAGTGTCATTAATCTTTGTAAACTGTGAAATACTATTTTCCAGCTTCAGCTCTGGGTAGTATTCATATATTTTTACTTGGGGCCAAACCCCGCATCGCATCAATGCTGGATAATCCCTCTCCGAGGCTACAACATAAACTACGTAGGAGTTCATGTAGAACCTCCCCATTGTGGTGAGTTGTTGGAGCTGCTTGGATATAGTGCTGCTTATGATCTCCACCCACTCGAAGCGTTGATCTGGCACATTCTTGTTCATTGTCTCCAGGTACCTGAGCATCCATTTATGAAAGTAGTGGGTGTCAGAAAGCCCAAATACTCTACTTAGGAACGTGATGGTATCACTTAGTTCCTCAAAGAAATCGCTATGGTGAATGACCTGTGGCCATTTGGTTACCACCTTCTTGTTTTTCAGGTACACCTCATTCATCAATTGCATACACTGGTCTTCATTGTCCTCCCAAGCCTTGGTGCAGTCTTCTTGGCTTACGGCCACAAAGTGCTGGTGGTGAGGAATGCCAAGCATAATTTCGAAGGCAAGTGAGGTTGATCATGACCTCACCCTTCTCATTTTGGACACACCTCATGTCTTTGTTGTAGCAGTGGGCCACTACCATCATGAATTCGTTGTTTACTACACTGACTGGGATCCCCCCAAAGCAAAATGCAGGCCACTGCCTACCAGTTTTTCCATCCAGGGACTTCCTGTGACCCTCCTAGTTCTGGCCCAGAAATCTTCCATATCGATGTGACCGAGCTCAGAGTCTCTTATATCCAGGTCACATTCTACCTAGGATTCGGGCATCCTGACCCTCTGATATTTGTACTTCATCTCTTCCTCTGTAAGCTTGGCTTTACCCTTAGACTTGGTTGGTCTCTTGCTTGATGTAGACATATGTAGTTCTAAACTCAGTTGCTGATCTGCAAGAAGAAGAAGTGAAACCCAACGCAGAAGAGTCATGTTAGCTGTTTGATCTCCCATTAAAGCATTGACAGAAGGAAGAGTTAGCAATTTTAAGGCATCAGGGCACAGGGCGCATGAACACTGCAGGCTGCAGGGTTAAATAGTATGGCACACAGAAAAAGGGTGTTACAAGGGACAAATCAGCGCCAAAGGGCACAAGGCGCATGGATACTGCACATGACATTTTTTTTGTTGCAAGCAGAAGTGTGCCTGTGCCATTTATATGCATTTTATACCGGGCGCAGATAATTTTCATGTTGCACGGGGACAGGATGCGCCAAAGGGCGTAGGTTTAGTGTGTGTAACATCATCTTTACGTGCACAAAAGGGGAACTTGGTGTGGTGCATGAAAGGTTTGCATGACATTGTGTTACTGTAATAGGGGATGCGCCTGTGCCATTTAACGCAGTTTTATACTTGGCGCAAGTAAGGTTGGTGTTGCATGGGTGCAGGGTGCGCCAATGGCACAAGTTTTTGCAATGTAACATAGGAGCTCGGTGCGCCAAGAGGGCGCAGGGTTATTGGGTGTTGCAAGCAAGGAAAGTGCACCTTCTGGGTGCAACTGTATTTTATGCAGCAAGCATGGTGAATGCGCCAAGAGGAAAATGCAGTCGCACGAACTTTTAAGTCTTGTTTCTTTCTCTGGAGGGGTTTGCATGTGTTTTAAGCCTCTTCTGCAGGGTTTTTTGGATGGTGAAGAGGGCATACTAAGGAGATCCAAGTGATTTTTTCTGAGGCAGAGTCCTCCTTACCAGCAGATCTGGAAAGAGGAGGAAGAGCATGGGAGAAGGACAACAAGAACAACAAAAGAGGGGTTTTACAAATCCATGCCTCCTACTACACAAACAAACAACCAACAGTAAAAACACAAGAGGAATAAGGACCACCTACCCAGATTATATATAACGTGAGAGACGAAGCGGGGTCCATGAACGTGATACGAGGACGACAGGCGTGCTGACAGGTGCAGAGGAATAAAATCTATCACGTTTTTTTTAATTGTGAAAGTGACAGGGCAGATGCGCCTATATATAGGCAAAGGTGCAATAAATGCGCCAACCACTTTTAAGGGGCACACCAAAATGCGTGTTAACACATGATTATGTGCGCCTTTGGCGCAACAAAAATACTGTCAACACCGAAATACGTGCGCCTTTGGTGCACCAAAACGCGGCACAACAATCATGTTGTTGACACGAAGGCGCATGCGCCTTGGCACATGCAAGAAAGGCGCATCACGGGGAGGCACACCAAAACATGTGTCGACACTTCAAAGGGTGTGCCAAAGGAAATGAAGGGGGCACATACTTATTCTGTGTTGCACAGACAAAAGGTGCGCCCAACCAAAAAAGACCAAAAAAAGGCTAAGTTCGGAAAACTAGATTTCCGGAAAGGGATTTTGCAACGTTCCGAATGCAAGGGGTCCCTGATGAGGGACCAGAACAAAATTTCCATTGGGTTACCCATGAAATTTCCCTTGTCAATTTTACGGGATAAATGAGATATAAAGAAAACCTGTAAGGCTCGAGTCTCAACAATGACGACTGGGAAGATTTTTTTAAGGGTTTCTCTCCTCAAATGAGCCTCCACATAGTGCAATTGCAGTGAAATGTTTTTAGGGTTTCAACCCTAATGGGAAAGCTAGGTTGACCAAGTGGTTTTAACAATGGTCAAATGTCACCATGGTTAAAACTACTTGGTTTAAAGATTAATTTAATCATCCTTGCCCATGCCCACGTAGATGGATTTTTGCAATGATTTTAATTATTATAATTATTTGTAATATGGGGAAATAATACCTAACCCAAGTCAAAGTAATCAAATCATTGGCTCATGTTTGTTCTAATAGACCAAAAGACTGAATTATTACCTTAGTTTTTGCTAATAGGATTAGAATAATTATCTTAATTTTTACAAAGAAGTGGGTCAACCTAGTCAATAAGGAGTTAAAGACCATGCAATCCTTGTAAACCATATGCATAATGATAGACTAATGATTATTATTAAATATTTATATTTTAACCAATAAGGGTTTGAATTATGCATCATGAAAATAGAGCTAGCATTGGATTTGTTTCAACTAGCCAATCAAGTTGTAAACTCAAAGTTGAGGTATTGCACTTGAGAGAGAGAGAGAGAGAGTTTAGTAATTTTGAGTTCTAGGAGAAAAATAAATTGTTGAGTAGATCCAACTCCACTTATCTTCCTCTTGCTTTTCCTTTCTTTCGTATATATGTACCCATGCTTTTAGAAGCATTTTTAAGGGGGCTTGTGATTTTTTCATGCCAAGGCTATGTAAAAATTTGTACTTCAGCACCTATTTGATGCAATAAAAGATTGAATTCCTTCATGTGAAGGTGAATTGAAGTGTGTTACAATAATTTAATTGGTATGCTCAAGTGAATGTATTATTTCCTTTGCATGTTTATGAACTTCATCACCTCCATTAATATTTTTGAAGCTTTCACAGATCATATTAAGTGCATTTTAGTTTGTTAATCATTTTGGAAGTGGAAAGACCCTAGATCTTCCCTCTCATCCTTTATTAATAGCTTGTTAATTCATTTTTAAGTGTGAAATTCAATCAAATAGAAAATGAAGTGAAGTTTTCTAAGTCTTGAAGAGTCAAATAGTGTGTCTTGTGCAGTCATAGGTCTCCAAAACAACCTGGTGTATCACTTATTTTTACATGGTTTTTATGAATTCATGTTATTTATCTCCTTTACCCATAGAAAGAGACTAATTTAGGTGATTGATCTAGGGAACCATCCCTCTCTCGGAAGTTATTTTCAACATTTAGTCACCTACACTAAGAAAATATCCCATTGATTAACCGAAGAGAAGGATTGCTTGTATTTATTCAACTTAGGATGCTCCTAAGACTAATAACAGTACTTCTAAATCTTCATCAATCCATTGCAACATTTTTTCCATCCTGTTCTAGCATATACATAGTCCCAATCATTTCCAAGTTTCACAAAATCAACTAAGTCTTCTTCCTATCTCATTTGCTTAGGGTTTTACATTGTTGAATATTTATTTCTTGAACATTACCGTAGTTTATTACCTAAATATAATTTTTAGACACCAAATTTTGGTTTGTTTGTCCCTCATCCCACATATTCTCCCCTTCATCATCATCTTATGCATTCACACCCCTCTTCCTATTTGAATTCCTATTTCCCTCCTAAATCCCATTTATCCATATTAAATTCCTATTTTCCTATCTTGATCCTATCCCATCCCATCATTATTTTATTCCTCATTATTCACCCTTAATCACATTTAATTATCCCTAAACACACTTATTATCCTAATCACATCCCTAAACCCCCCATTTATCCTCCCTAGACTCTCATCTACCCACATTTAATGCTTTCACCCATCTAACCACTTTTATCATCCCTATGTAACCCTAAACTCGCCTAAACATCTCGAAACCCTAATTTCACCTTATTAGGACCTCTTTCTCAAGTTATGCATCATCTCCACGCATAAATCAATGGTCCTCCATAGTCAACAAAGTGACCCTAGAAGGTCATCGACGATCTATAAATATATCACCACCCCTTCCAAAGGATGAATTTTTGGAGAATTCTACCTTCTTGCGATCTTTTCTTATTTCCTTCTCTTTTTGTGAATTATAATAAACATTTTGAAGCTATCTTTGAGCCCTCATCATAATATTTGGAGATATAAAGCTTAGAATGTGCATTGGATACCTACTTTGGTTTCATCATCTTCTTATTAGCTTTACAGTCTATCCGTCATCTTTCGATCTGTCATCATACCAGTCATCCCTATTTCTTTCCTATAGTCCCTTTTCCATCTATCACCTTCATCAAACCCTAAATCTAACCTTGGTTACCATTGATTCTTTTCCCTAGTAATCATCGACCAAATCAGATTATCGATCGTTGTTTTTGTATTCTATCTCATTTTCCATTTGTTTCCAAGCCTTTATAAAATCTAGATCTCTCTGTCTCTATGATCCACTTATCCGATAGCCCGGATCTCACATTTCCCGCCCAATTGTGATCGAATATCATATATATTTTCACTATCACCATCAACCTAATCTACATCCATTACATTTACTGTAACTAGCATCATTTCATTTCATGTGCCCTTGCATCGATCCGGACATCTCTAGCATTTTAGAATTAATTCTAGATTCACTTTGTTTTCACATTTTTTGATATGCTCTTCTATAGTCATCATTGACTATTTCTTTCTATCTCAGTCACTATCAACCCATCTAGGTTTGATTTCTCTTATCCCAATTTATCTTCATCTATATTATCTAATATGTTATCTAGTATATCTCTAATATTTGTTCCATTTTGTTAACTTTTGCATGTCATTTGTCCATTATTTTCAATCAATTTTGTAATAATGTGGGTTCACATCCTTCCTAGGAATTTTATCACTTCTCGGGATTGACTTTGTCAAGTAGCCCACCATTTAATCTACTAATATTTTTAATGACTAATTGTCCCTTTAGTGTGCGGGTTATCAAGCTCATCATGGAGAGGATATTTGCACTGTATCTCATCCTTCATCATCATCACACATCAGGAGGTAGCCTTAAACCCTCCCATATTTTGGATTTTCTTGTTTTCTTGCACACCATTTCATTAACTTGGAACAAGAGCAAAAAATTCGTCAAACATTTTGGCACACCCCATGGGACCTACTTATCTTCTTCTATAAGTTCTTTGTTTATTTTCATTTTATATTCTACATTTTATTTCCTTCTTTCCACTAACCTTGCAGGTTGGAGTTGTTCAATTGCGTGCTTGGTGGGATTTCTTCTTTGCTCAACAACATGTGCCTATAATTTTGGAAAAAGGAAAAAAGCATTATCCAAGTAATCTCCTTTTATCCTTATTTTCTCCTTTTTACATCATTTCTCCTTGATTTGTTTGCTTGTTCTCATCAAATATCACATTTGGCTTTGGATCTAAAAAGAAAACCTCTTCATGCTTGCTTGATCACATAGTATAAGTAGGTGGTAATATTTTGCATTCACATCTCTTCACACATAACCAAACCACACGCTTCAAATCAACACATCTAAAAACTTCATCATAGGTGGATCTATTAGGATTTCATCACTCAATAAGGAAGTCACCATGATGTTATAGCCATGTAACAAATTTTTTGACTATCAATATATCGGCTAAGGTCCCGATACTCTTATCACTATGGTGCATGAATTTCGGGGCATGTCCCAATAACAAGTCATGTACTAGTATTCAACACATATTTTTGCCTCATGTACCTTTAGTTATATCAATGAATCCATCCTTTAACAAACCCAAAACCATCCTTAGATTGGCCACTTCTTTAGGTTCCCTTTGAGCCTCTTTTCTTCTTCACACTTCTCTAAATAAACAAGATAATTAAAACTTTGCTTTTTGATTTGCTTGTCATATTAATTATCTATTTAAGTTTTTGTTTTTCTGTTTCATGCCCGTTCTTACTTGTTCTCAAGCCAAAAAATAAAGCAATCAACCTCTTCTAAAAACATACCCATCTCAAATAGTCTTCTGCAACAAACATACTCCCTTATTATAGCTTCTTCCACACCTTCCGTCACCTCATCTTTATTTTCCAAACCCATTGTTTGTATGGTCCTTCCTCATGAGATCTATGTCACCCAAAATAATCCCCATGTAAAAACTAATCCATTCATTTATCATCAGTTCATCCCCTCTATACCGAGATACACCTCCATCCGCTACTTCCTTTTAGAACTCTAATGCATCCTAGAATTTACCGGTAAGAAAAACCTAGGTGCACCTGGCACATCACTCAACCTAGACTGAGCACTCACCCAAAGCGTGCAAAGGTACGAGTAACCCTCTTTAAGGTTAGTGTTGCAGGATCTTAGCATGATGAAGACTTAATGCATTCAGGTCCATAATTAATATAACATTCTACAGAGCATTTCCAGATCTAGATCTATAGAGTAACAAATTTAAATAATATCCATAATGAAGTCAATCATGTAAGAACCAATTATACTCAGGATTAATACTTTGATTCAGCCAATATACTCCATTATATTAAACACAATAAATACACATAATCTTATTACAACAAGTAATACCACAAGCTCATGCGCGCATCAGATCTGGAAGCATAATCTCAACGCAATTCAATTCTCACATCATCCTCTTATTCTATGCAGATCACCCCATATTTATATGGGGGGAATTTCCCTTCACCGCTTGCATAACTCCCAAAATAGGTCGCATGCTGAAAATAGCCATGTGCCTTTACAATAATAGCCACACATGTAAGTGTGCTAACAATAGACCTATTCTAGATAACTAGTAGTAACAATTCTATTATTATCCCGCACCCATGAAAAGTGCTTAGTAGTTGCTCTTCCAAAAATATCCAATGCATTTCATGTAAGTCTTTATCCGGTTTGTGTGATCTACACACTATCTCCAAAAATAGCCTGTACATGTGAAAAGGGCTAAGTCCCGAATCTTCCCTTGTCTTTTGTGCACGTGTCCTTCTCGCACCTTTGACCAGTTCCTTGTTTTCACACGTGAACCTCCTATGTGCCTTCTGTTAAGTATCACACTTTGTATGCTCAACATTACCCCACACTAAACTGCATTTTCACCCCGACAATGGTTGCCTTTTAATATGGAATGAATAAATAATAAGGAATGGATGAATGTAAATAATTACTATACAAAGAATAATTATTTACTCTACAACATCCTCTGCTTCAACTGGAAGAATTAGTTCTAGATATTCTTCTTTTATTTCTACCTCTAATGTTTTCCACTCATTCAATGTGGCCTCTGCCTTTTCTGGAATATTTATTGCAATAGACTCCAACTCATCCTAGGAAATTTCTCCCTTTTCATTCTGTAATACTAACATAATGTTAGACATTGCAGACATTCTCCCTTCCAAAAAGATCCATCTTCTGCGCTATAAGTTTCCCAAGTTCATCCAACCTGTTCTTATGGGGCTCTTGGGCCGCTGTAAGGGCCTCGCACTTTTTCTTTATGATTTCCAATCTCTCTACACCCCCAAGGTTTCATCCTTCATTGCCTTCAGGACCTCATTGTCCTCTACCATGGTCCTTATTCTTATGACTACCTCTAGAGCTATACAAATATTCAATGCTTGATCTGATTTCTTTAGCTCCTCCCACAAGGTTTGGAGCAAAGTGCCTCGTATGATGAAATATTTCACACTACTGAAGCCTTTTCTCACTCTGCTTCCTACTCAAGGTCCTTTGGTGCTAGCATCTAAACTAGTCCCTCCTCAAGCACCAAATTGACTAATGTACACACATAGTGCATAGCCAAAGGGAACCTTTCAGGTACCTTGGACTCCAAGTGTGGTCTCGCTTTCAAGACATGGTCTTTGATCTCCTCTGCCATTTTGATAAGGACCCCATTCTTCTTCTACTCTAGGTCCTTCTCTCCTTTCAAGTGCGTGATCTCTACATCTTTGGCCTTGATCTCTTCTCTTAGCGCTTTGATAGTGGAAAATTTGTCTATGTTCCTCCATGCCACCTCTATAGATACTTTTACTAAGGCATTACTTACCTGTTCATCAAACATAACAATGGGTTTTACGGTTATATGTCTAGCTCTGAGGTGCCTTCTTCAACCTTCTTGACACACAAGATTCTTCACATACATCAAATTCGGCTCATCCATGTGTGTGTGCATAGACCAAGATAGTTGTTTCCTTATGCGTGTGGTGGCCATGTCTTCATCCATCAACTCCCATCCATATAACTCCTTAGGGCTCACCGTGCTTTGAAAATGGGCATGGAAAATTTTACTTGTGTCCTCAACATAGCCCAAATATGGAACAATATACTCTCCACTTGTTCTTTTAGTTCTTGGCCCCTTAGGAACTAGAGCGCCAAGATTTGGAGCTGGATCTTCTATGTCTTGAGCATTATCTGGTCCTGCTTATCCTTCCTTTACCCCTTCTCCTCAATTCTTCACATCCTCATCTTTCATTTCTTCATCTTTCAGCTCTTCCATGTCCTCTAGTTGTGTAGGAGATTCACTCGCGCTCTCTTCAGACTCCTCCACCTCCTCATTCAGCTTAAATTTTATCCTTATTTCTCAGTTGTCTCCTTCTACAGAAAGAGTCATGGTGATCTCCATACTAATTATGGAGTATCACCTTGAGTTATTGTTCGTATGAACACCCTCTTAAAGTGGTGTTCTTCTAGGGTCTACTCCTACCTCCAATTCTTCATCTCCTTCTTCTTGTGCCTAGGGTGGAGTAATTACACGCTCGATTCTACCCCGTCCAAGGGTTTCCGTATTCCTCTATGTGCCAAGCCGCCACCATCTTTACACTCTTCCTCCTCCTCATCTACCTCTATAGGTTTATTGGGCTTTTAGAGCTGGTATATTCTCTACTATATGATTACCCTTAGGTGGCCCTGGGAGTGCAAACTCATTCTCCACATATTTGTTACCCTCCAACTTAGGCTTAAGTGAAGGTAGATAAGCACAACCCCATTGTCTCCAATCACCAAACTCACAGGATTCATGCTTATCATGTCTAAAATTAGCCTCTCAATGTAGGTAGTCTGACCTGGATATACATAAGTCTTACGCATCATGTGGTAGTCACAATATACCTTATCTACAACAAAATTTAGGCGTCACTCATTATTAAACTGATGGGTGACACCTAGAAGTAGCACGTTGTGAAGGCATATGATAGCTTACACTAGAGGCTTCAAGTCCCATAATTCATTGAAAATCAAATGATGCGAAGTGTTGATACACCACGAACAAGACTACCTTTCCCACCACCAAGGCAACTCCTTAGGAATGTGCCACTCCTCTTCGAATGCCGCATGGAGCCTGTCATATCACATCTCCACCCTCTACTTGAATGGCCTAATCATTGACACTTCACACAAGTACTTCTCAAATATTTCTGCAAGGGACTTATTCTTGCATGGGGTACTCCCAAATTTTGTTCTTTGGCCCATCGGGAACTCCGATTTCCATAAATACTAGGGACAATAGGACAGCACCGAAATTGATTTTATCACCTATGTGCACTTCCTTGATGATATTCTCCACAATGTAGCCTGATATGTTGTAAATTGTTCCCTGTGACATTCTCCTTGCAATGTGTAGCCACATTGTATTCACATGGGACCATCTCTCTTGATCATTTAATTTGGTCACTAGATGTGCAGCTACCTATACCACTGGGTACTTCTTTAGTTTATCGATATCCATTCGCACGGACCCTTGGTGTACCCTAACTCCTTCCAAAACTCTAGGAGTGTTGCTTGTTCGTCAAGTCACTATTCAGATCCACTCATGTGCCCCTTAATCCTGTTATAGTTGAAATCAAAGTGGTTGTTATCCTTACCCTGCATCCAATAAATAGAAAAATTCTTCATGTACCCTACTCATCAACCACTGGTATAAAGGTTCATACTTTCGAAATATGGAAGCTCGTACAACTGGTAAACTCCAATTTGCTTTAGCATCTTCTCTCCAAAGTGTCATCATACACTAGCATATCCTCTGTTATGTACTTGTTCATCTTCGTATTCAAAAATGTGACCAATTCCTTTTTTTATCTGATGTCTAGTGGTTGTAGTCACTTATCTTGCACTTCCGGATGTGAGAATCCCATTCTTATCCCACTATCACACCTTCTGGGTATTGCATCTATGAGAAATTGCTCTTTGGATAAATTTCAACCTCTGCTTCCACTTTCTTTTTTCCTTTGGCTCCTACGTCAGGTGCTTTCTTTGGTGCCATCTAAACCGCAAATTTTTGTCCTCAGTAGCATGCAAAAGCTTTCCTTCTACCTTCGTAATGAGAAATTCCAAAAGCATAGATCAAATCTACGTGCCTTATTTTAAATTATGTGCCCTAGCTATTTTGAAACACTCGCTTTGCTCAAACCCTTCACCAATGGGGACGTAAGCTTCTCTTGTACATAAATCTTCTCACAAGTCTGGTTTCACACTCTCTCGCACCTCAATACTCTTCACTCATCTTGGTCACACTTAGCTCTTTCAAAGTTTTGTGATTTACGATGGTAAAAATTAACTCGTATCCCTTACTTATATAGATTTTTAAAATATTAGTGCATTTATTTCTCCTTCACCTACCAAAATCCTCATTAATTGACCTTTTCATTTTTTTACGTGGTACATCTTTGTGCTCGAGCTATAACATTTTAGCGTGCCTTCCTACCTTTTGTCTACAGACTTCTCTTTAGCATGCTTCCATGTGCCTACGTACCTCGTCACTGCGCCTTCTCCTGGTAGTATCCACAGCCATTGCTTACCTTGCGTTATATTGTTCCTTCATTTATCTCCATCTATGGTCCTTATTTGGAAGAAATATTCTATCCACCAACTCTTCAAAATTGAATAACACATGTAGCAGTTTGTTATTTTATGTGCACCCATTCTTTAATAACCACCCCACACAAATGGTATGTATAGTCCTCGCGCGCATGAAAATACTACAAATAGTAATTATGTTCGTGCGCTTAAACGCGCTTATTTCACAAAACACCAACTAAATTGACAAAGTATATCGATGAAGAAGGAAATACATAATTGAAAATATAATCTAAATGACAACACTGTCTTATTACAAACACCAAGAAGACTTATTTACCATAGGGCTTCAGCCTACTCCTATTGAAGTAATCGGGTAATCGTATTCCATCAAGCATTTCTAACTGACAAGTTCATGTTTCAAGCATGTGAGTGATAACATATTGTCCTAACCAAATTACTTTGAGTTTTCCTAGACGGCACAAAAAATCTGAATCATAAAGAAGCACCACCTATCATAACTCAATATTTTTGTCCCTAATGTGCCTATCATGCCATGCTTTCTACCTAGATTTTTCTTGCTTCTAACTCCAACATGTTATTTCTCGTTGCTCATCCAACTTAATAAACTTGTCAATTCGTTCTTCTAATGCTTTCTCATCAGCTAGACCTCCAAAGTGTGTACAATATGCAAAGAAGGTAACATGAATTCCATAGGAAGAACTGATTCTATGCCAAAAACCAATTGAAAAGGTGTGGCCTTGTTTAACCACTTGTATGTTGTTCTATACACCCAAAGTATTGCAGAAAATTTATCATCCCAATACTTTCTTCCAACATCACAAATTTTTTTCAATGTCTGGCTCAAAATTTTGTTGAAAGCCTCAGCAATCCCATTTTCTTGAGGATGATATGGTGTAGTCTTATGGTCTACAATCATGAATTAATCCAATAGAATTCTGATTTTCTCATTCAAAAAATGTGTGCCCCTATCACTATTCAAAATCAACGGGCATCCATACCTTGTAATAATATTTTCCCATAGAAACCTAGATGTTGTAGCTCATTGTACAATCCTTTGTAGGTGCTACTTCTACCCACCTTGTCAGGTTAATATATGTATGTGATGATATAACATGATCAATTCTATGCGTGGCTAGTGAAATAGGACCCTCAAAATCTATATCCCATCTCTCAAATGGTTCCGCACTAGTAATATGTCTTAGAGGCATTTCATCTCTTAGACTTGGTTTTCCAAGGATCTAACAGATGATCACAAGCCTTGCAATATGGCTTATAATCTTTATACAAGGTCTCCCACCATAATCCAAAGCAAGTAGAATCTTGTGTGCGGTGGCATCACTGCATAGTGGCCACCGCATTACCACCATGATCCTCCTCCATGATATCTATGTGCTCATGTTCCAAGACATAGCAACATCATACTTCATCTCAACCTAACTTATACAGGTCACCACTAATCAACATAAATGGTGCCACGTGAATGGTAAGTTGTTTCTTCTCTAAGGATTTCATCCGTTTTGGTGCCATACTGTTCATATAAAGACAACAATATACTCTAATTCTGATGGCGCACATTGTAACTTGTATAACTGTGCATCAGGCATGGTATCTTCAATGGCTCTGCACTTCCTCTCCCGATCGTATTATGGATAAATGGTTTGGTCTAGAATTAATTTTCCTTGGTTTTTCCACAACTGTGAAATAAAATTCTTGAAATAAGAGTACCCATCTGCATATGCACCTGTGTAAAATGGGCTTGTTTGCCAAATACTTCAATGCCATGTGATCGGTATAAAATACAAATAGTGTTGCTAGCAGGTACTATCTTAAATTATGTAGTGCATAGATCATTGATAAAGCTTTGCACTCTGTAGTTGTATAATTATGCTCTGCAAGAGTCAAATTTCTACTAGCAGAACATATAGGGTGATCTATAATACCTTCTCCATGATGAGCCAACACTGCATTAATGGTCATGCTAGAGGCATCCACATGTACATGAAACAGTTGGTCCCACAAAGGAAAGCACAGAATAGACATTATAGTAAGTTTCTCCTTCAATTTCTTGAATGTGCGTTGTTGCAGTTCTCCCTAGTAGAACATTCCCTTTCCTTTTAGTAACTCCTCCAAGGGTGCAACAACCTTAGCATACCCCTTTATAAATTTTCTATAATACCCAGTGTGACCCAAGAATCTGGGCACCTCACTTTGACTGGTATGCTCTTCCGGGCCGATAATGACTGCAACCTTAGTTGGAATAACCAACAAACCTTCCTTACAAATGATGTTCCTTAATGTTGTTCCAAAGGGTGTAGCATGTACACATTTCTTGATATTCAAAGAGATGCTTAAATGGCGGCATCTTTCAAACATTAGGCATAAATTGTCACAATGATCCTTAACAATTCCATACACCGTCCAGTCATCTAAATAAACCTACAATAAGTTGTGAATAAAATATTTGAATGCTTGAACAACTATGCGCAAAAAAATACAAGAAGCACACTTTTCAGACCAAAAGGCATCATAGTATAGGAAAAGATGCCCCATTCAGTAGTAAAATTAGTCTTTTCCTGATCCTCATGTGCAATCCTAACCTGATGATACCCAAAGAATCCATCTATAAATAAATAGATTTCATGCCCTATAACGCCTTCTAGTATTTCCTCTTTGAATGACATAGGAAAGGTATCAGTCACACATGCAACATTCAACTCCCTATAGTACACACAGATCTTAATCGAACCATCCTTCTTGATCTCGATCACCATTGGGCTAACCCATTTTGACTCGAGACTTCAACATTTTGTCAATTTATTCTTTGACCTTTTCACACAAGTTGGGGTTCATCTGTAGGGTCTATTTCGACTGTGCGCACATCCTCCTTAAGCTTTATCTTCATTTATCCTAATGATTCATGCATGCCTTTGAGTTCATGGTATCCCGAGAAAATAAGTCGATAATCTCATAGTAACTCAATGATTTTTTCTATTTCAGAGTCAGACCAATAGTCCCCAATTATGGCCTCCTTAGGCTCAGCATCTAATCCAATATTCACTTTCTTTTTCTTCATAGGTTCATGATAGGTGTGCGTGGTCTTATCTCGCACTTTGTCCAAAATTTAACGCCTACGTGTTGAATGGTCTACATCCATATTTTCTACTTCTTCACCATCCACTAAGTTGATCATATTTCCTTTTTCCTTCTCAAGGAAAGTGCGCCTAAGTAGTGTGGCATCTCGTCTCTCTGCTTTTTTCATAAAAACATGCTCCTGAGTCTTCTTCATCAAATAAATCCTAAATGATTTCTTCTACCTTGGCACTATCTCCCATAGTTAAGTGCTTTATAACCTTTAATGCCTCTTCTACTAGAGGTTTAGTAGAGAAAAGTCAAACGTCTAGATCATTCCTATAATTAATAAAAGGAGTGATAATCGATCATACCAAGCCAAGAATACAGATGCTAATCAAACACCATAATCAATAAGATGAAAGCAATTTTCCAAAATAACTTTACCTAAAACATTTGCAAACAAATGAGCAACAACATCATATATTATTATGGAACTCAATGCAATACATTGAGAATGGGCCTTGCTTAAATAGGCAAGGAATAACAATCTAAGAACCAGTCAAGGTCATAGATCAAGCCATAAATCAAGGAAATAACTAATCATCAAAGAACTAGTCAAAACCATAGATTTAGGAGAGAACTAGACATCAAGGATCTAGTCAATACCATAGATCAAGGAAAGAACTATACCTAACAACTATATAATATCTCATAAGATAAAATAAAGATCCACACACATAAGTGGGTGAGGATAAATACAATAAAGGTAAATAAAGTACCTAGGTGAACATGAGCTAAGGTAAATACCTACTCTAACAATTAAATCCTTCCAATTTCTAGTCTCTCTATAGAGTTCCGCATATACATACAAAGCATGTGCGTAACCTTGTAAAGTGGAATAAAATTTGTGCACCCAAAGCAAAGTTGGTAAAGCTTCCGCCCCCTCTGTCTAGAGTCTCTCACACTACGGAACGTAGTGCTGAACAAATTGATTACCATGATAATTGTAGATTTGAGTAGGTGCATTTCTCCTGAAGAACCTAGTAGCATGAGCAATCCTAATTTCATTCCATCCTACAATATTATCCTTGTGGACCACCAACCAGGCATGCTTGTTGTCCCGCGCAAGGTATATGCTAGCATATACCGTCTCTCCAACTGGTCTATCCACTTTGTTCCTCCATGGTGCATAGAAATATTGTAGGATCTCCTTCTCTAGTGTAACGAGGTACCGAGTTGTTACCTATTCTTACGATACTGAGGCCTGTTGTCCTACACAAATGTGCTCTTTACTTCATGCCCTACCAAATCATAAGTACTATGAGACCAATTATCACAAGCAACACTTGTAGTATCGCTAATAGATTGTACATCTTCCCACTAAAGGATTCCTTCTTTAGATGGATCAAGTACCTCTGGGTCTTGGATGGCATGTACATAAATCATGTTCAGGTTTTCCACATTCAAAGGCTCAAATAGGGTGAAACGTTTCCATCTATTAAAGGGATAATAACTCTTTCCTCTTTTTTTTCAAAACTGATATAACCCTTGTTGAACTGAAGATCAACATTATTTGCATAGCACCAAGGATGCGCAAGTAGAGCTAGGAGGCTATCTGCCTCTTCCAGCGCCAAAACCTCAAAATCCCTAGTGAACTTGGCTCCATGTATGGTAATGGATGCATCTTTTAAAACTTTGATGGGAGTGGCCTTAGTTCAGGTTAGCCATGAAAAGTACATTCAAAGATGGCTGCAATGTGGGTCTCCCCATTTGTACACATGCATCTAAAGTAAGAACATTGACTTTTGCACTTGTATCAATCAATATATTACTTAAAAGTAATCCATCCACAACAGCATTCAGAGTGATTTCCTTGTCATAATCTAAGCTATGAGGGGGAATATTTACATGTAGAATCTGCCATCTAATCTCAATACTTGCATGTAGAGTGTTTCCCTTTAACCAATTCCCTAATAGTAGAATGATATTCTCCTAGTGAAAAACCTTGCACATTTATTTCAAGTCATCCATATCAGGTTAGACTGCTTTCTACTTTGCTTTATTTTTCTCCATCTTCGTGATTGCTCCTTTAAACACTATATTTCACCCTAAATATTTTTATTACCTCCATGGTTTCTTGATAAACCTCCTTCTGATGGACAAGATCTAGGTACCGTGTATGTAGAACCTCCTCCTTAGTGATGGTAGGCTTCTGCTACAATGATTCTTTGGCACGCGCCGCTTCAACGCGGGTAGTGATCTTTATAGGAAATGCCTCATATTTTGGTTCCAACTTGGGCATCCACTAATTTTCCATAGCACGTTGTATCCTAACCATCCCTACGCCTTTTTTTTTATTATTTATGTTACTTACTAAGATGCTCATATAGTTTCGGGCATTCCTCATAACTATGATTCTTTCCACAGAAAGAACATGTAATATTATGAGGACATTCGCACTTGTAGTGGTCAGGAGATCCACATGTATAACATGTTCTATGGAAAACTCACCTCGTCCACCACCACAACCTCATCCTCCGAATCCACCATGGTATCCTCAACCTCTACCATGACCTCCTTCAAAATGCCCTTCATTCCAATCATAGTGTGCTTGATTGTGATCTTGATCTTGATGCTCGTTCTTGCCTTTAGAGTTATCTGATACTCTTGTCTGTCATACACCAATATCTATAGCATCATGTATCTGACCAATCAACCAACATTCTTCCATGTCGTGAGTTGTGGACCTAAAATTTTTATAGTAGCAAGAGATTTTCTTCCTTATTGTGTGTTATAACAATGGGCAAAGTGGCTAGTAACATGGTTTAAATGACATATCTCACGAGTCCAATGAAGAATGAGCGTCTTGATCTACGGGGACAACTATCCTTGGTGTGACCTTCCACTTCATAATATGTACACCAAATCCCCATACACATCTCATGTGTTGAATTTACCGATAACTTCTCCAACTGCTTCACCATGGCTGCGATATGTGCTTCCAAAAATGGGCTCACCCCAGTGTCTATACTTGACTTCCTTAGTGCGTAAATATGCTTCAAGTGCTTCACGTAGATCAATGTATGTCTTATGTGATAACACCCTTCTAAAAGGTGTAATTAGACCTCCAATGAACCATTGCGCATGTTGGCTTACATGAATATCATAAGAAATCTTAGATAAAAGTGTTTTGAAATGGGCATCATACTCTTTGACACTCTCAGTAGTGCCTTGCTTAATATCCTTGAGCACGCTTATACTCTTCTGCTCAAACTCAAGGATGTGAAAACCTTTAAGGAAAGCATATTTTAAAGCTACATAGTCTACGCAAGTCTGATTAGGGTCAAACTTTCTGTACTAGTTGTGTGTGCACCCTTGTAACGTAGTGGCGAATTGACTTGTCTTGCACTCATAAGTCGCGATTCCTTTTGTAGACCACAATATTTCACACTTGTGTACATGTTCACAAAATATTTTATGCCCCTATACTCGGAAGATAAAGAGACATCTTTATGTAAATATTCTGGGGTTGGTGTGGACCTTGCCCACCCGATCCGAACCTCATTGTTTCCTCTTCCTCCAGAACCACTAGATCCACCAGAACTAGAACTACCTATACCTCCTGATCCTCCACCAGTAGCCTAGGATGGACCGGAAGATGTACTTCCCGTGTCCCAACAAGTATTACTAAACTACACCCCTATAAGCTACGAAGTGTTACCATTCCCAGATGTGAGTCTAAAATTTTGTACGCTTGAATTATGTGTGGATGATACACCTGAAAAGGTACCCCCAAACAATAATGAAGAACTTTTCCCAGCCATCAATATACTTGCTATATGACTTACTCATTCTCTCCCACTACCTAAATTAGCTTGTTGACTATTTTTCATACTAGATATTGAAAGACCAAGCACAAGGGAAAGGTTGCCAAGTAGATTTAGATGTGCACCAGCAGCCCAGTCATCTCTCTGTCACGATTCTACGTGATTCCGAGGGGGTTCCCTATCATGCTTTCCTAAATGGGGAGTTCCTGATGCTCTAGTTCCACGTATTCTACATGAACTTCAAATCCTTCATGAGCCATATCTCTCCACAACACCATTCACTCTGCAACATCCCACTACTTCTCTATCTCCCTCTCGCGTGCCTCATTATACTTAAGCCACCTTTCCTCTCTCTACCTTTCTATCACTAGGTCTGCAATCTTTTACCAAACCTACTCCTACCCTCGTGTGTAATGGGATTTAGTTAGCCATCAGTTTTCTTCGTCTAAGTTCAGGGTTACCATCAATATTTTGATCGCTAGTGGAATGCCTTGCAGGTAAGTTCCCCTAGGATATCGTAAAATTGGAATTCTGCTACCTCTGGGAAAGAATAAGTGGAAATTGAGTACTCCATAATATAGTTGTTTAGAACACCATGAAACCAAGTATCCACAACGCATGTCCAAATCAGATCAACATCATAGAGGGCTGAAATTCTTCTGCGTTGAAACAAGTGCATGATACTTCCAATCCCTTTTAGATGCGTAAATAACTACCATTTATATAGTTCTACTAGTAAAATAGTGAAGAAGCTCTCATACAAATTGTTATACAGATTTTGTTCCACCCATGTGCGTGCGTTAAACTCGAGATCCGGTTATGAACCTTCGTGTATATTATTCTTCTAAATCATGTATCCACTCCTCAACACTTATTAGGGTCAACCAGTATGTCTTCATCATGAACCATCTTGAAAAAAACTAAAAAAGAGGTCCCGGCAACGGAGCCAATGATGTAGCCTAGAATTTACCAATAAAAACCCAGGCGCACTGGCACATCACTCGGCTGGTAGACCGAGCACTCACCGAAGCTCGCAAAGGTACCAGGCCCCTCTTTAAGGTTATTATTGCAAGATGTTAGCATGGTGAAGACTTAATGCATTCAGGTCCGTTATTAATATAACATTCCACAGAGCATTTCCAGATATAGATCTATAGAGTAATAGATTTAAATAATATCCATAATGAAGTTAATCATGAAAGAACCAATTATACTCAGGATTAATACTTTGGTTCAGCCAATACACTCCATTATATTAAACACAATAAATACACAGAAGCTTATTACAACAAGTAATACCACAAGCTCATGCGTGTATTAGATCTGGCAGCATAATCTCACAGAATTCAATTCTCACATCGTCCTCTTATTCTACGTAGATCACTACATATTTATAAGGGTGGGGAATTTCCCTTCACCACTTGCATAACTCTCAAAATAGGTCACATGTTGCAAATAGCCATGCACCTTTACAATAATAGCCACACATGTAAGTGCGCTAATAATATACCTCTTCTGGTTAACTAGTAGTAGCAATTCTATTATTAGCCCGCACCCATGCAAAGCGCTTAGTAGCCACTCTTCCAAAAATAGTCGATGTGTGTCGTGCAAGTCTTTATCCAATTTGTGTGCTCTGCACGCTATCTCCAAAATAGCCCATACATGTGAAAATGGCTAAGTCCCGAATCTTCCCTTATCTTTCATGCATGTGTCCTTCCCTATCCTTCCACACCTTTGACTGCACCCTATTCTCATGCGCGAACCTCTTGTGTGCCTTCTACTAAGTATCACACTTTGTGTGCTAAAAAAATCCCCTATCCCTCGTGGATTCTTGGAGTTTCAATAAATCCTTGATTCCAACCTTATCGTTCTTCATGATTATCTTACTCATAAATCCAACAATATCCCCATCAACGGACCTCCTCTTTAACAACTCTATTTTTATCCACCACATTCTAAATCCACCGAGGTTCTTACTTCCCAACTTGATATTTTCTTTCCTAGGGTTGTGAATGAGCTAACAATAGCCCAACATGAGCACAAACCTCATGAGTATTCTACCATCTTCCCCCAAACCCATCAATCTACACAATTGGTGGTCCCCATCCCACATAATCTACCTCACATCAATACCATCCCTACATCTTCTATCCATTTTCCTTATCATTATTGTTATTATCAATGCTCCCACGAAAATTTTCAAGAGTATAACCTACTTCCTCCACCGTCCGAGAAACATATTCAAAACTCAAGTGCTCCTCTTCACATCTCAAGTCCATGCCAATGTTGTTTCCTCACAACCTCATCCTTTGGAATTAAATTAGACAAATAAACCTCCGATCCAGAGTGTTTTTGACATAGGTTTCCCAACCAACGCATCCAAACATCTCAACCTCCTCAAACATATTTCCCAACTCACCCAATGCAAACCCAATATAATCCTCCATCACTTAGAAAAATCTTACCTGTCTAATTATATCCCTCCGGAACATCCCATTTCACAACCTATTCAATCACAATCTTTCAATTATCTTCCTCCTTACCAACCACCCCCACAAACTCCTACTTACACCCAACAATATCAATCTTACCCATAAACCAACCCATCTACCTCTTACAATTCGCAATCGCATCAATCATTCCCTCATCCCCACACATCCAATAACCCTAAGCACACCTTGCTAAGTAGAATGACGAACCTAGAATTCACTACTTTGGGTCCCAAGAGCACATTCACCTATGAACAAATCTGCAATGAACCTATCAACCCATCCATACCTATTAAGCCTTATCCTCCACATCTGGGAGATCCCTAAATTTTCTAAGTTCAATAGTAAGGAGGATCCCTAACAACACCTTCATGCCTTCAGGAACTCATGTTATCTCATAACCCACGATCAATACCTCATGCTTCACACCTTCCCCATGTCATTTTTTCTGGACTGCTTTTTAGATCGGTACAATGACATTCCCCAACATTCCCTCTTCTCATTCACTCAACTTGAGAAAACTTTTAGAGCACTTCTCCATCAATATTACACGCAAAATCACTATCACCGATCTCTACACCATTAAAAAATTTGAGGACAAATCAATCACTGATTTTGTTGCTAGGTGGCATGGCATTATCAATCAATTATCCTTTTCTCTTCCCCAAACTGAACTAATCGAACTCTTCTCTAGATCATGTGCTAAACATATCTCATCCACCCTCAAATTTAATATTTCCAAATATTTGAAGAGGTTTGTACCATGGCCCGCAAATTATATCTACGTGCCCTTGAGCAAGGCCATGTTAAGATTTTCTCCAACAAACCCAAGGTTGAATTCACCAAACCATCCACCCATAACAACAAATCCAAAAATGCGGCCAATGCTATTGTCATCAAAACTTCTTCCACATCCACATCTCATGTCAACCCTCCTCAATGAACCCTCAACTATACTCCTCTTGGAGAATATTTTAGCTTTATATTCGATAAAATCATGGTTGCGTACCTTATCCAACTTCCTCATATCTTCCCATTAATTATTTGCATCCTAAAACCACATGATATCGAAGACCATTATTGCAAACATCATCAAGTTCATGGTCATGATATTGAAACTTCGTACCTTCAAGGACCTAGTGCATCATCTTATCAATCGTGGGTACATCCAATTAGATAATCCTAATGCCCTCCTAACCAACCATTGGATGTCTTTAAGTAACCATTCCCCAATCATCCACCAAACAACCAAGCTAATCCTCTCACATCTCAAGCGCTTGATGCTCATGCAATCAATACCTTAACCCAAAGCTTCAACACCACCACCCACATCTATTATACCCACATCTACTACACCCACATATATTACACCAATGTCTACTTTGACATCTATGCCTACAAATATAATCATATCTACACATGTATATATGCCTACATCTACTATTATACCCACATCTACTACATCCCCATCTACTCCACCCACATTTGTTATACCCACATCTATTACACCCATGTCTACTTCAACATCTACACCTACATCCACAATCATATCTACATCCATACCCCTATCTACATCTATATCCATGTCAATCCCCACATCCATCTCAACATATACCTCTACATCCATGCCTACATCTACATCTAAATTCATATCTACATCCATGTTATCCCTTGAAATATCTCTACCAAGCAGAAATCCCCTTGATTCTATTACAAATGGTGTCCCAATCCTATCCCCATCTCCAATCAGTGCAACCACTTCCATATCATCGCCTCCAAATCCAATGCAATCCTCAAGATCTTATTATCTTACCAACCCTACTATTCCACCTCCATATACTCCAATGTTGAAATCATTTTAATCCCTATCAAGGGAAAATCTTCACGAAAACACCTAAAAACCTTGGCACCCCCATTTGTACATCCACACAAGAAATTGGAGCTTTCCCCTTTGAATCCCCATCAATCCAAATAATCCAACATCCAATCATCTATATTAGGACCACTACCATCTGATTTGGGACCATTCCTCCATCCAAATCTGAATCAAAACCATCTACTCCTCCTAAATCTAAATATGAGTATATAAGACCCCCATCAAACCCCATAAGATCAAGGTACCACTTTTTGCATTCATCCACCGCTCCTAAGAAAAATAAATCATCAATCCATGACACCCCATCTTCTAAAACCCCCATTGGGTCATACACTAAAATCCTTCATCATCTTCTCCAAGCATCTACAATCACCCTTCCCCCTATCAATTCCTTTAATTCACATGGGTGGAAACCCATGTGGTTTGATTATAACATTGTTTTTACTTACCATCATTCTCCGGGAATGATACTTTTAAACCCTTATCCACAACCTCATAGAAGAATAAGATCTTCTCATCCAAGAGGGCCACCCTTTTCATCCACTATCTCATCCAAATCTAAATAAAACTCTCCAATCAAATATACAACTACTAAGACCTCTAAATCCGGCCCTCTCCCACACCTAATGTTGTAACCCCACCACCAAGGTCTACTTATTCCAAAGAAGGTTCCCTTATTTTCATAAATGTCATTCCTATCCCTATTCACTCTCTTCCTCATGATTTGTAGCCATCCACCATATTAAATCCAAAAGTCGTCATCATTTCTCCTTCTAACGATCCCCATCCATCTCCCTCTTCAGAAAAGGCTAAGGTATCCATCCTAGCTGCTCCATGAACCCAAAAGCATATTGCTATAGAAAAAGTATTTTGAAGCAACTACACACCAGACCCCATTAAAATGTCTCTCTATGAGCTCATCTAAAGTTCCCTAATCATCAAAAAGATCTCATCAAATATCTACAATGCATACCAATCAAAACCAATGAACCTCAACCTTTCGTGGCCCTTGTTGGAGCTCTTATAGCTTCCGCGCGATATCTCCTTCAATGATTCAAAAATCCATGACATCCTACCTAAAGATCATGATCTTCCCCTCTTCATCACTATTTACATCAATGACACCTTCATCCGATGATCTATGATTGAAAATGGTGTTAGCATCAACATCATCTCATCTCATACCTTCAATCAAATCAAGCTTCCCAACACCATTGTCACTCAATCACCCGTGGTTCTTCAATCCTTTAATGATATTATTGCCCTTGATTTGGGAACAATTATCCTCCCCATCTGTGTTGGTGAAAAACTCATCAATGAGACCTTTTATAGTGTTGAGGGGGAGTTTCAATATAACATCTTGCTTACACGCCCATGGATCCATGCTATGTATTATGTCCCATCAACTCTTCATCTATCTCAAATATTAAAATGAGGGGAAAATCCATACACTCCCGTTGATCTTCCTCCCTTCAAATCATGTCACATGACCTATCGGCCAAATAACGTGTTCATTCTAAAGAAAGGAAATCTTTCGAAGCATCTACTAGTTCATCCATACGTGCATCCAAATTACCTAATGATGAATCTCTCGACACAGTGATGCAGTGTATCTCACTGGGTGAGTATCAACTCCTCACCCTTAATTATCTTCACACACCCAATTGACTTGGTAGACTGATGAAAGACTCATATATATCCACCTAATTTCGGGATATCATTTCCTTTGGTCCATCTCATCTAAAAACCAATAGTATCTACAATGACATTGATCACCCTTCCTCCCACACCGACAATCAACATCACACTAAGCCATACACCAATGACTTTGAATTCCTCTACAAAACATCCTTCACCTACACCTATCTCCACCAATATGTGTGAAATGGATTTTTTCCTGGGCATTATTAACAAGGCATGCATGATCTTATCCTTGACCAATCCCGCAAACCCCATTAGAAGTTTGGAATGGGATTAAAATAACATCACACCAAATATCCTCCACACACTTCTTTTGTATCTCCTATGCACATTGATCCATCACCTCTTTCTCCATCAAACAAGCCTATGGGTATGGATGAAACCATTTACCTTTCTTATAAATTTTTTTAATCTCCACAATCTCTTTGGTACCGGTCACCTATCAGGATAAAGGTGAAATTAGGTCACTTCCTCTCAAATTCCCCAACATGGTAGAGGACAATTCCCCTACCATCGACATTCTTTGATGAAATGATGAAAACTCCAACCTTTCCTATATGGAGGAAAAATATTATCATCTTCATAAGGCATTATATTCCGACACATCCACCCTTCTTAACTAATCCACCATCGACATCAACATAGGTACTTTGTAAGAACCCCGCATCCTCAAAGTCGACCAATATCTTTATCCAAAGATCTAGAAGACTTCACCTCTTTCCTTTCTAAGCATATCCAAGCCTTCACATGGTCGTATGCTGATATGTCACACCTCGACACTAGAATAATCATCCAAAACATCGTCACCATCCCTAATTCCAATCTAGTTAACAAGAAGTTATGTCGCATGCATACTCGTGTTTCCCTCCTTGTCAAAAAGTAATTACAATGTATTCTTTCTTTCAGCTTCATCCAACCTATTGATTATTTTCAATGGGTTTCTAACATCATACCCATCATCAAAGCCTCTAGGAAGCTCTCGCATATATACTAACTTTCAAGAGTTAAATCTTGTTTTCCCTAAAGACAACTTTCCCATCCCTAACATTGATCAACTTTTTGACCTAACCGCTTAGCCACAAGATGCTTTCTCTTATGGATGGTTTTTTTCGGTTACAAAAAAATCCTTATCACACCGAAGACAAATATAAGACATATTTCATCACCCTTGGGGATCCTTCTATTATTGCGTCATGCCCTTTGGTTTGAAAAACGCAAGGGCCACCTATCAACTTGCAATGACCTATATATTCCACAATCTCATCTAAAAAATAGTAGAGAATTATGTCAATGATCTCTTGGGTAAATCTAAACATTGACAGATCACCTTACTATCCTTGAAATCCTCTTCACATGTCTTATCCAATACTTCCTTTGTCTTAATCCCACCAAGTGTGTGTCTAGAGTTCTAACTAGAAACCTCTTTGGCTTCATTGTTTCTATCAAGGGTATTGAATTTGACCCCGCTAAGATAAAGGCCATCCTTGAGATGATTCCTCCTTCCAATCTTAAGAAACTTCATAGTTTCCAATGCCAACTTCAATCATTGCCACTTCATCTTGAAACTTTCATATCATTGCCAACCTTTTCATCATCTTCTTCGAAAGACACCCACTTCAAATGGAATTATAATTTCCAAAAGGCCTTCAATGATCTTAAGAAATATATTTTATCACCATATTCTATCACCATCTTTACATCTCTGTCAGTAACCATGCTCTAGGTTCACGTGTTGCACACACATTAATGAGCAGGTAGGAGGAGAAATTGGTCTATTATATCAGCCAAAACCTTCACAACTATGAAACCCGCTATACCAAAGCTGAAAAACTTGTGTTGTGTTCTCTACTTCACCACTTCTAATCTTTTCCACTATTTTCGAATCAAAAACCTTTCTCCTCACTAGATTTAACCCTCTCAAAACCATGCATTCCAAAACTTATCACAATGATTGCATCACTTGATGGCTCATGCTCATGACTGAGTTTGACCTAGAGTTCATCTCTCAACAATCAATAAAGGGCCAAACTATCACTGATCAACTTTCCAAAGCTCTCTTCACAATAATAAATTTCCCCATGAGTAATTTCCTGATGAATCCATCAACACCATTGATCATGAGTATTCTCCCTCAAAATGACATTGTTATTTGATGAGTTCTAAGTGTCGGAAAGTGGGAGGTGTTGGCATCATCATCATTCCTCCTGAGGAAAATCCTATCCCTATCACCTATAAGATTAAATTTGAATCTACTAACAACATGGATGAGTATGAAGCCCTTATCTTGGGCCCCCAAAATGCTATCATGATCGAGATCCAAATCCTTGATATCTATAGTGATTACCAACTCATCATCAATCAAATCAAGGGAATCTATTAATGATAAAATAAAGTCCTTCAAATTTATAAGGACATCGTCTAATTTCTCCTCGAAGCCTTCGATCAATATACCATCCAAACCATTCCCCATTCATCCAACCACTTAACATACACTATGACATATCTTACATCTCTCATCCCTTGGGAAATACAAGAATCCAAAATCTTAATTGTTATCCATTACATGGATCAACCATCCCACACCAATGAGCTTCCTGGTATAAATCTCATTGACACAAATCAATCTAATCTCTGGTACACCCAAATCTTTGACTATATTTCTCAATCCAAAATTCCCTCCGACCTATCTAAAAATGGTATGAGGTCTTTCCTTCAACATGCCAACCATTATTTTATCCTTGGTAGCATCCTCTACAAATGTGGGTCTAATGGAATTTTACTATGATGTCTTAAATCCCATGAATCTATCCGAACTATCCAGAAGTCCACAATGACATTTATGGTGGACACAAGTGGTTTGGTCATCGCCAAACACATTCTTTAGATAGGATATTATTGGCCTACCCTAAACCAAGACTGATGTGAATATGTTAAAAAGTGCATCAAGTGTTAGTAGCATTCCAACCTCATATGTATCCCTAGCTAGGCCTTATAGCCACTCAAGATATTTTTCCTTTCTCATAATGGAGACTTGACCTCATTGGCCTCATCAATCCATGCTCTTCTCAACATCATCACTCCATCATCACCACTACCAAATAATTCACTAAATGGGTAGAGGCCATTCCACTCACATCAACCAAAGATAAAAAAATTCTCAAAGTTTTCTATCATTACATCATCTCTCTCTTTGAATTTCCCCATAAAATCATCATGGACAATGGAAAGTCATTAAAAAAAAATATCTTAAGAAGATTTGTGACTCTTTCAATATAAATCTTAGCTTCTCTTCTCCATACTATGCACAAGCTAATGGCCAAGCTAAATCTACTATCAAAACTCTCCACAACATTCTTTCCAAAAATGTTGATAAAGCAGGTCAATATTGGAATATTCGTATCCCCTTCACCCTTTGGGATTATAGATATAACATTCTTATCTCTATGGGTGCTACTCTTTTCTCTCATCTCTATGGCTCTGATTCCATCCTTCCTCTCGAAGTTAAAAATCCCATCCTTCGCACGTTTCACTTCAAGACTTCATCTCGAAAAGACTATCACCAAGATCATCTAACATAACTTGAACTGTTAGATGAATGTCACTTAATCTCCCTCCAACACCATCACATTTATTAAGAACGTATCAAAAGCGTGCATACAAAAATCACATCAAAGAACACAAATTTAACATTGGTAACCTTGTCTTAAAATAAAATCAGAATGTCACTACTATGGAAAGAAGCCAACATGGAAAGGTCCTCCAAACTAAATTGGACCATACATTATCACTCATAAGTATGGGTCCAAGGCCTATCACTTAGCCTCCCTTGATGGTAAACCAGAAATAAAACCTCTCAATTCCTTGTAATTATGTCCTTTCTATTGTTAACACACCTACCAACATGATCTTAGTCACATTCATGATAACATTTTCATCCTTAGCCTTTACCACCTTCCATCGAAGTGATTTGGAATCATGTGGTATTCCATCACTATCCTATCTATGACCTTGAATATGGGCACCACGGATCTGCTCATAGCATATTCCTTATGGACAAGTTCCTCCTTCTAGGTGGGAACCCCACAATCATTACATCCATCTCCTTATTATCTACCTACTAAAACCATGCTAAGGGTCCACATGTGTAACTTTTACACATTACTTCCCCTCCCTAAGTTTTCTACTATGCTATCCTCACTCTATCTTAAAATTCAAAAATTTATGAATACTCATATTAAAAGCTATATTATCCAAAACAGAATGCTCCCTCGAAAGACATCTGTTCATATTAAAAAATAATATCAAAATTATATAATTATCCCTCAAAGGACAACTATCACATATCTTACCCTTCTATTAAAAATCAAAAGTCAAAAATCCAAATAAAAACACCAATTTAGACCACTCCTCGAAGGGTGACTACCTTATATATGGAAGTAAAGGCTTCCCTCATTTGTTCGCCTTTTAAACTATCACAAACACAAAGAAAAGCCAAAAGAAATCATCCTAAGAAAGCTTCCCACATTGATCAGCTTTCCATCAAAATTAAACTTCCCACATTGATCAATTTGGACAATATTTCTTAGAGTTGGGGAATATACCTAGGACAACCACCTAAAGAGACCCTAATTCCCCATACAAGCTACATCCAAACCCCTTGTCATGTCTACAGTGGGTGTATAAGCACACCTTTCATACTCACATCATGATCTTAAGTGTGACTAACTATAATTAGTTATGTGTTAACACCTGTCAAAGGTTGCAAGTGCATGGCTTTGTTCATGTTCCTTTTCTCATTTTACCTCCAATCCAATCCTAGAGCATCTATACTACGTGTGCTCCTTCCTATGAGGGGGTTTAATTTCTTATTTATGGGTCACCCTAACCAGGTCACATTCTACCTATATCATCCAATCCAATATAATTACATCATCATCTTATCTAATCATGTCTAACATCTCAACACATCTAATTATTTATAATCTAGATTTTGTCCAATCATATCTAGTCTAAATTCATCGCATCATTTTCCTATCTAATCTAACCAAGTTATCTATCCAATCAAAACATCACATCCCTACATCATGTCACTATCCAAATCTACATCTACTATTATACATTTTCACAACCATAAAATACACATCTAAACCATCACATCATATATAATCTAACCACCATATCACTTCTAATCTAAATTTTATCACATATCTAATCTAAATCCATCACAAGCCCATCTGGTTTACCCTAGCGGTGGGAAATGTGGGCTATATGTGGGAGGTCTCAGGGTCCATTCCCTCGGGTTGGCCACCTCTATAGCTCGTCGTTACTCGACTAGGCGATTCCGGCGGGTGGGCCTTCTTCAGTAGCGAAGGTGGTCTCTCGACATGGTGTCAAGCCGGCTCGATGTTTAATGCGATGGGGTCGGGGTCAAGCATGAATCATGTGTTCAATGTGATGAGGCATGTCTAGCATTGCGGCACAAGAGTCATCCCAAAACCACTTTAAGCATGTCTGCATTTTACTCCCGATGGTGGGAAATGTGGGCTATATGTGGGAGGTCTCGGGGTCCATTCCTCGGGTTGGCCACCTCTATAGCTCATCATTACTCGGCTAGACAGTTCTGGGTGAGTCAACTTCTTTGGTGGTGGAGGTGGTCTCTCGATGTGGTGTCAAGCTGGCTCAATGTTCAATGAGACAGGGGTTGGGTTCAAGCATGAATCCTGTGTTCAATGTGACGAGGCATGTCTGGCATTACGGCACGAGAGTTATCCCAAAACCACTTTTATCCCATCCGGTTTACCCTAGCAATGGGGAATGTGGGCTATATGTGGGAGGTCTTGGGGTCCATTCCTCAAGCTGACCACCTCTATAGCTCATCGTTACTTGGCTAGGCGGTTTCGTGGGTCACTGCTTTCGGTGGTGGAGGTGGTCTCTCGACGTGGTGTGTCCCGGCTCGTTGTTCAATGCAACGGGGGTCGGGGTCAAGCATGAATCCTATGTTCAATGTGACGAGGCATGTCTGGCATTGCGGCATGAGAGTTATCCCAAAAACCACTTTTGTTGATGGGGTGGGAGTGGTGTGGGAGTGGTGCGGTCAAGTCACATGGTTGTGTGCTTTCCCACCCAGTTTCAAATCCCCTCGAGGCGCAATCCTCCTCGAAGGTGGTTTCGCCACTGGAGGTGGCTTCTCTACTCATGCCGACATTGGTGGTTTCTCTCCTCACTACTGACGTTGGTGGCAACTCCTCTCATTGTCAACGCTGGTGGCTCCTTCTCTCACGCGCCGACACGGTGGCTGCTCCATTCATCTTTGCTGGTCCTCTCACTGTGGTCGTGGCTGCTCCTCTCGTTGCTAACACTTGTGGCTGCTCCACTTGCTGCTGATCCTAGTGGCTGCTCCTCTCGCTGCCGATGTTGGTGGCTATTCTAATAGTTGTCCCACTCACTATGATCATTTTCAATGGTCGCTGCATCTTCACTATGGTTTCTTGGTTGCTTCAATTGGGTTCCTAATAGTGGTCCCCTTCATTGTAACCAGGTTGTGGATCCTCTCAAAAATCCTCAAGTGTACAAGGATGTGGGTCCTTTCAAACACCCTCAATTTACCCTCAATCCAAAAAAAAAAATCTAAATCCATCACATCATCTACATCTAATAATTACATCATATCTAATCTAACCATACTACCATTTTCATATATCTAATCTATTCATCATATCATCTAATCTAAGATCCATCATATCATTTTCATATCTAATCTAAATCCACCATATCAATTTTATATCTAGTCTAAATCCATTACATCAATACCATGTTTAATCAAATCAATACATCAAATCATTACATCATATAAATTAATCAATACATCATATCAAATATCTAAATCAACATCTACCCATTTTCACATCCATAATCTAATCAACATCACACGATTAGAATCCATTAGATATATCTAATCTACTCATCCATACACCACAACACATATGTGAAGTGACCAAAATCATATATATATATATATATATATATATATATATACACCATCAAAATGTTTGTACATATATGATAGGCCTTAACTGGGCTCTATCTATATATCAAAATTTGTACATATACAATGTTCACCCACTAAGTGGTGAAATCCAAATCTAAGACTCGACTCCTAATGTAGGACCTTGTCCACCATCTGGACTAAAATCGCACCTAGATTGCGCTACTCTTGTTGTGTTACCAAAATATTCCTATCATGTTGATCTCCTCTCACCAATAACACACCATTTATTTCCCTACGTGGCTTATTTTTCTATCTTGTTCCATATCTACTCATCTCATCACACATCCTTAATCTTATCCAAAAGCCCACTTTGTGGCCATCTTTGTGTTCCCTCTCAAGGCACCATATCTCATCTTAAGCCCACTATTGTGGCCATTTTCCCTTTTCCATCCCACTAGGATGCATATTTTCTCACTTTCTCATACTTAAAGGATAGTGCCTACTCATTTTCCCCGCTTTGTTGATTGACATCTTGTAGACCATTATCTTGACCATCCTCATATTTTTGGGCATAATTTTTATGTCTTCCTTTGACCCATTTGTCCTAGGACTTGTTCATCCTTCCGAACGGATTCCCATTGGATTCTCTCCATCCTATAGTGATCTTTTCCGATTCATGGGTCTGTAGGACATTAACATCACCTCCGTTGAGGTCATTCTATGTTGCCTACTAATACATTTCAAGGGTGACTACCATATTTATCCCATCCATCCAAGTGGATTTTGATTGGATTCCCTCCATCTTGCAGTGATCTTTGTTGACTCATGGGTCTATAGGACATTAATGTCACCTTTGTTGAGGTTGTGTTATGTTCCCTACCGATGTGTTTCAAGGTTCCTGCCATCTTTATTTCATCCATGTCGAGTGGATTCCCTCCATCTTTCAACGATTTTTTCCAACTCATGGTTCCATAGGACATTAACATCACCTCCGTTGAGGCTGTGTTATGTTCCCTACTAATGTGATTCCAAGATCACCGCCATTTTTATTTTTCATCTATCCTTCTTGCAATGGTTATATCACTCTCCACTTAGGTTTTTTTTTCTTCTCCCTTCATTTCTTATCCCTCCACCTCTTTTTGTCCTTCCTTAATCTATCTCTTTCAACCTAGTAATCAATTCTTCTTCATGTCATCAATCCCTAATTTGAGGGGGAGCACCTAAACCATCACCTTCTATCATCGTGTTTTGTCTCGTGGCTTGCTTAACACAAACCACTTGACAAAAAGGGGAAAATTTAGACACCAAATTTTGTTTCTCTTGTCCCCATCCCGCATCTACTCCCCTTTATCGTCATCTTATGCATTCACGTCCCTCTTCCTATTCAAATTCCTATCTCCCTCCTAAATCCCATTTATCCCTCTTAAATTCATATTTTACTATCTTAATCCTATCTCATCCCATCATTATTGTATTCCTCATTATTCGCCCTTAATAACATTTTGTAACACCAATGTTAATCAACTCCACATTAAGGGAAATTTTTATTTTTTAAAAAAACCCTTAACCAAATTACATGCCTTCAATAATTTTATAATGCAATAATAATAATCAAATGTTGTAGATACGAAATCGTGCATCGTAGGTAATTATCTAGTCTTGATTACATACTACTATTTACATGCTTCCTAAGTACACAAAGTAATAATCAACCCATGTCTTTGGCCATCTTTTATTTCTTTTTGTTGCTACTTTTGGTCTTGCACCTTTACAGGCCCAATATTTCTTTTCATACTTCAATTTTACCTTTTTTATACTGGGCACCCAAGCCGTGATGCCAACGCTTGGCTCCTCCTCCTCCTCCGATTACTCCTATCCTCTTTACTGTTTACTCTCACTTTTTGTGTCCTTTCTAGCTATTTGATCATCTTATCTTTTTGGTATTCAACATTTTTAGGATTAATTACAAAATTTTGTGAAGGAATCATATAAATATAAAGCTATGTGATGATAATAAAGGACCAAACACTAAGCATTACTATCTACACCTAAGGTTTCATCCATAAAAAGCATCTAGAGCTCCATTTGCATCCATCTAGCTCCATCACAAGGGACAAATGTTGGTTTTCTACATCAAATTTCAAAGGAGGGGATTTTCTTCTATTCCATACACACATTATTTACATTCTAAATGTATTTACTTGCTCACTACTCAAAAAGTGCAACATACACAAGAGAAGCCTATGAAAATATTCCACCCCCACACACACAGTAACTACATTAGGTATGAGATGTAGTGTAACGCTCTATAGATAAGACCACCAATTTGGTGGCTAAGGACGATCGACCCCTTCATATGTGTATTTAGTTTTTAGGGTTTGATACTTTATGTGGGGTTTTGCAGTGATTATTCATTACAGGATTACAATGACATCGGGAACTAGGTGCGACATACACATGATAAGAAGCGAACAAGTGTGAAGCTCTAATGACCTTGTCGTAACCGTGTTTCGGTCATTTCTATAGACCAGTGGTGCCCGTAACTCGATAAGAGTGTCCCAACAACCCCCATCCTTTTCCAGTGCCCCATTCTATCCAGATATACATTTTCGGAGCTCCTGTATGATTTTTTTCCCATTTACTCGTTCAAATTGGTCTCCACTACACACGCCCCCGCGACATCTCCGAATCAACTAAGGATCTTCTAACTCTCTTTACACATTAGGGTTTTACATTTTTATTTCTTAGTTGCTTGGGTATTTTCAATATTTCATTTACTACTCCTATAGTATTAGATTAGGCTATTCTTTTACGTATTATTTTAATCATTTTGGTGAACCCGAATGATCAAACCCTTTCTTCCGAGTATGTCTTCTTCTTATCAATTCATGAATCTATCATCTTATCCTTCATTCGAACCGACTAAAGTCTATGGTATAGTTACTATTGCGATTGATTTCATGCAAGTTCATAATCAACATCCTCCTCACTTTATTATGCCTAGGGTTGATCCTTCTATCAATGTGGTCACTACTCATCTCACTCATCCTCCTATGAATCCACTTGTTACTATCCAACCACCTATCACTTCTTCAGATCCTTATTCTAATCCTAAGTTTTATGGTATAATTGAAAAACTTAAAAACACACCGATTAAAATTTATCTCTATGACTTGTTGCGTAGTGCACTAGACTTTCGTAATACACTAGAAGCAACCCTCAGGTCATTTATAGAGAAAGTGATAACTCTACGGTGGCCTTTACATACCTCATTAAGTATCTCGAAAAATCGCCACATGTTATATCACTCACTAATGAGGACATATTACCTTTTACAAAAGACAATCCATGTGCGCCCTTGCTTATTCATACCATTACTAGCACCACTTGTATCAAATAAGTACTTACTAATAATGGGCCATCCATCAACCTATGTGCTCATTCCTTTCTCAAACAATTGGGTATTAATGACAACTTGATTTCTAAGAATTCCACTCTTATTCGTGGTTATGACTCTACTACTCGCACATGTCTAGGGACTATTTCATTACATATTTACATTGGGTCTAAGACCATCCTCACCGACACCTATGTTATTGATGCTTCTTTCGATTTAATTTGTTACTCGGTAGACCTTGGATTAGGAAATGTAAGTGGTTCCCTCCATTGTCCAGAATGTGTCAAATTCTTACACGCATTTACTATGATCATACTATTATCATGTTGATCCAAAACCATTCAAATTATGTCACATCAACCCTATTACTACTATGTCTATTCCTCCATCAAAACTTATTCCATATGGTAGCACCGACACCTTTTCCATTGGTCCATCTAGCACCCCACCATCTTCTTTCGTTGCTCCTAGTATTCTAGATATTTCTACTCACACTACGGAAATTATCTCACCCACCGTATCTGCTCCAATAAACACACTGTTCCGCCTGTTGAGAATCCTCTCACTTATCCACCTAGTGCATTTCCTAGCAATATACTCGATAAAGCTATACAACATGATAATGCTAATACAAACAATTATGAGGATTCTAATGATGAAGTCGATGTTGTCAAACTTACTGATGAAGCATTAGGCCAACTTAATTTTACACCTATCAATGTTGATGAATCCTATTTTGATGAAGATTTTGTGGCTAATTTCCTAGGTGAATAAAAATTTAAGACCCTCCTTCTACTAATGCTATGATAATTATCGGGGTCTATCAACACCTTATATGTTTTTCCACCCTCCCCAAATAGTCTCCGCATCTCCACCACCACCTTTCACATGCACACTATTGATCAACAACTCTTTTTGGCATCATATTCGGTCTATCCCACTTGTTCAAATACTCTTTACACATGTAAAATCTTAACTCGGGCTTGACTTGACTCTTAACGACATTCTACCACCAATTCACTCACCTCACCTTTACCATGGTTATTGTCACATTACGACTTCCTATGGTCTTTATGTGTTTCATTTGACAGTCTTCATTACACGTACTCCTCTCTCTTCTTCACTAAAACTTGGGAAATTTTAGCTTGACTATATTGGTGGAAATTTAGAAACCAACCACACTCCTATCATGTTCCCTATGTCATTCGGTAATGTTTCCATTACTAACGATTCATCTCCTACTTATTCTCATAATATTTCTCGTTGGTATGCACATGATTATCCACTAGTACCCTTCACTGATGAAGAATATGCCATGAGATTCTACACCCTACATTGCAATGGTTCTTTATATGATCCACCTCATTCTATTACTTATCATGTCTTGAATGTTGCTCCAAAGTAGGTTTCAATCATGACAATGATGATTTGTTAGATAGTTTCACATGATCATACTCACCATTACATGTTTTGGGGACATTCCACTTATCTTCCCCCTTCATTGACAATACACATATTCTCATATACACACATTAGCATCAACATTTCCCGGTGATGCACTCTTGTGCTTCGATTCACACTTGACCGCCGAGGGCATCCTATACACATGAGCCTCACACACAAAGACGGTAAGCACTACACACTACGCACTACACATCCACACACATCCTACATCTTACATCTTACATATATCATGCATCATGCACACTTTACGTTTCATACACCTATATTATCTACACATCTTACGCATCCGACACATATGTTTCTATGCGCTACACTCACTACCCTATGAAACACTCTAGTCTCATGATCCATGTTGTAATGTTAATGGTATACATTTCCAATGAACCAAATCTCACTCACACACCCAATAATTCAATTTTTCTATCATATCACATTCTTAGTGATATACACTTTAGGCTAAATCATCACATATTTTCACACCTCATCTCTAGGTCGCATATCATCACTACTGCATTCATCACACCAAGATATACACCGTTAGAACTATAATATTAAGTGTATCATAATATTTATTTTATATTTAAATAATATAGAATATCTTATATTCTTATTATTTAAACATGAAATTTATATTAGGTGTTTGATTAATTTAATTAACTAACAATTAAATCAGGGAGGTGTGCCTCATCACTTAAAAAGGTCATAACCGTTTAGGTTATTTAAATATGACCATAGGTCATATTCAGGAGAATAAATCAATATATCACATGAATCGGGTGATCATGGTAAAAATATGGAATAGAAGTGAGGAGGGAGTTATTTCACTTTGGTTGTAAAAAATGTTTCTCGAATAGTGGATTAATTCTTCTGTGGTTTTTACCCATTTAGGGGTTTTCCATGTTACATGTTGTGTCACTATGTATTTTATTTTATCTTGTTATTTATTTTTATTATGATGTGCACATTTATATTTCTAGATATTAATTAATTTAACCTAACATTTAATAAATTTAATTAATGTTTATTCCACCCTCGTGCCTTGACATGGTATCGAGTGACATGTCTCGAGTTCGAAACTCACTCGATTAATGCGAGGGGAGATTCTTGGAATGTGTGTCCATTACTCCCTCGTGATTTTTGTGACATGTACTAACCACCTCTCGTAGATCCTAACTCTAGATATTGTAGTGAAGACTAACACCTATGGGTTTTGGTCTAATGATAATCGTGGTCCAACAAATTATATCGAGCAAGATTAAAAATATAATTTAATTCTAATGTCTTATGGTTGCAACGGTTGGGAGGTTAGTTGGTTGAAATTCTATTTAACCCCCGCCCCCACCTTCCTCTTCGTATGGTGGTATTGAATGGTATGTGCATAGGTGGAAATTCATTTGGAGATTTAAACCGTGCATGAAAAGTTTGAATTCGGGAATTACCAAAGCCCTATAAATTAAGGTAAGGGTTAGTAAATCTTATGAAATATTTTCTAGATTTTATAAATGTGTGCAGGAAATTCAAGATATCAAGTAAAAATTCAAGAGAAATTCAAGGTTGAAGGGGGAGACAAGAATTGAGAAAATTGGTGTGTTGAATTTTCTTATTGGTCGTAAAACATCTTGTCCCCTGGTAACGTAAAAATGTTACTTTCAATTTGAATTTCAAACCCTATTTCGTGTCCTGGATGGACCCCCATATAAATTAATGCACCTATAGTTTATAATCAATATAAACTAGATTTTTTTTTTTTATGGATTTTACAAAATTCTTTGGGTTTTATAAAATATTATATATATATATATAAACCTAATGTATAAATCTAAACCATATAAATACCAAACAAAAACTATGCCACATATATCAAAAAGGCTTATATTAAAAGAAATTATTTTAAATTTTATATTGGGGGCAGCCCCCTCCAACCCTCCTTCTATTTATGTGCCACTTGGCACAACTCGTGCAGCCCGGCAGAGCCTCCTCTTTGGTTGTCACATGTCCCACAGCTCCACCGACCACCGCCTCACCATAGGACCCCCTCCTTTGCACAATTTTTTTGTCCCACATTGGGATGGTAATGGGAGTTATAAGGATTTAAAATCTCGCATGCAAGGATTGGTGGTGTGATTACGGTCACACCACCCCATTTTGTTTGAGCCCCTCGAGCATAACTCTCCGAGTGGTTCACTATTGTGCATTGTTGGTTATGTGCATTGGCTCAATTGTGGGTGCATGTTTGGCTCTCTATGTTGTGTTGGTTAGTTCTCTATGCATCGTCTGTGGTAACTTTGGTAGCTCTGTTGGTTGGTAAGGCATATATAATTCAATTTACATTACAATATGATATATGGTTTGGTTGATATGGAAATGATAGCTCAGTGAATAAATCATCGAGTTGATAGATATTCTTACAATATGAGGACAAAAAAATTTATCGTCATTTTGTTAGAAAACTAAAAAAATCACTTACATTTCAATTTATTTTTTGATATCATTCTAACGTATTCATGTATAGATTATTTAATTAACAGGACCTCCTTTTTTGGTGTAAACTAATTAGTGTTCGATTGCGAGGATTAAAATATGACAGGGGGACTTTTATTAAACTCTTATTTTAATCCTTGTTTATTAATTATTTCTATTTTACGTAAAATGGGGTCTAATCAATTTTCAATTGATAAATCTTACATGTTGAATGGGAACAAATACAACATTTAAAAGATTTGATTAAACACAAAATTCATGGCTCACAAATTATGAGAAGTTGTGAATGGAACTGAGAAAGCTTCGAATGGAAGACAAGCAACTGGTAACAACGTCGTTGCATATCAATAGAAAGTACAAGAAGTAATTTCCATTATTTTTTAAGCATATAGGATTTTTTTCTTCATATCGTAAACCAAGAAAGTCTCGAGTGAGGCTTGGGATCAATTGGAATCAATGCACGAAGGTAGGTGTTTGTCAAAAATTATTAAATTAATTTTAGAGCTTATGACAACGACCATGAAGGGAGATGAAAAATAAATAAATTATTTAGCAAAAATAAAAAATATTAAGTCACAATTAGATGGATGTGGCAAAGTAATTTGATTTAGGATAAAAAAATTTATTTCATTATTCAAATTGAATAGTCATGATAAATTTAAAAATTTCATTTCAATTTTGAATTCAAAATATCAAACAAAACAACAAATTCCATATTTGCAAACCCTTAGTGTTCTCCTCAGACAGAAGAACAAGTAATGTCAAATTTTATTCTAAGGAGAATGCCACTCCGGAATTTCTTTCTCGTAAATCAAAAGGTAAAACCTCTAGATTCAACAAAAATAAAAAGAAAACTTTTAAACCTCCTAGCAAATGTTAGGAATAAAACTTAGCTTAATTCATCATTAGTTGATATTTGAATAAATGTAATAAGTTAAAGTATTTAATTAAATACTTTAAACTTATGTAAATAGGTATTAGTTATCCTTAGTTGTTAGTTAACTAAGTGATAGTGTTCTCATCCCAATGTTTGTGGGATCATGTTCTATCTTGCATATTTTGTTCCCTGGATGATTTCCATGAGGGGCAATAGGGGCAGTTAGGGGCAATATGCTATTTTTGCATATTTTCTCAGATTAGATGATTTGTTTCCATATATTGTGGATGAGATAGAAGTTTTCCAATATATATAAATATTGTAGCTCTCTCATTTGTCTGTAATGCTTGATTTTGATATTAATAAAATACACAAGCATTGTCTTGTTTATGTGTAAAGCTTTTATGTCAAATATTGTTTTCAAGTATTCATTGTCAATATTTGGTATCAGAGTAGTATTCTAATCCAGAGAGGAGTGTAGGAATTTTTAGGGAAGTTTAGGGAGATCTAGAGAAATTACAAAGCTAGGAGGAGCCATAGTTGCCCCTAGCCATTTCACATTCCCTACCCAGCTCCACACCCTGAATCACGGTTGATTTGCAGTTGAAGAACACCTGGAGTGCAATCACAAGACCTTGCAGACTTGGATGCAAATCTATTGCAAAAGGTGACATTGTTTCATTCTCTATTTTTTTAAATTACTTGTACTTGCACTTTTTTCTAAATTGGAAGAATTTAAAATATATATATACAATATTTTTGATCTGTGGGGACCCAATATTTTCAAGCTCCCACATTCCTTGTTCTTCCTCTTCTCTCGTACTTTGTATTATTCTTCCTCTTCTCTCGTATTTGAGCATTTTAAAAAAGGAGATCCAATCACATGTGGAAGGTTCTCTCGTGAACATGCATTTGTGAGGAGTAGAAGATCATATATTTGAATGATCTTCAATGTGCTTCAGATCTCGAAATGAATACTACAAATCGAACATGGAGAAGATTTGTAACTCCGCAACAAAAATGTTGTGTTGGAAGAAGGAAGAACAAGATGCCTCCAAAAAAAAAATACTGCTGTATAAAGAGAAAACAAGAAAAGAAAACTATGGGCAAAGATTATTATAAAGCACATATGCAAAGTGATTGAACTATACTTGTGCCCTCTAAAACGCACTATGCATGCATGTAAGTTGTTAGCGTTTGGTTTTAAAAAATTCACTTTTAAATTTGTTTCCATTTTTGGATGTCTTAAAAAAATTAGGATAAAAAAACAAATTCCATTTTTGGAAAGGGGCCCGGAAAGATATTGATTTCATAACTTAAAAGCCATAACTTTCAATTGGTACCTCGATTGAGTGTCGTTTGATTTGAAAGTGTGTGTTTTTGAGATCTACGTCGTGGTTTAGCTTTTAATAAGCTTTGTTTTCTATAAATTGAACAAATTAGATATTGTTTGTATTTCAAAAGAGGCCAAAGAGTCCAAATTTTTAATTTTTTTCAAATCGGCCAAGGACTCCAAATTTGTAACATGGCCAATAGTGCCAAAAATTCATTGTACATGGCCGAAAAGGAGCCCAAAATAAATAAAAATAAATTTTTGGGGGTGTGTATGCTTTAAGGGGGGAAATTGTTCAATTCTTCTTCTTTCATTATTCAGTTTTCACAATGGCCGCAATTACGGCACCAAAATTCTTTTTGCTAGATTCTCAACTTTTGCATTCTGATAATTATCTAGCATGGAAAACAAAAATTCGCCACAACTTGATTTTGAAAATCTATGGACCGTTGTTTCTGGTACATTAACAAGATCAGTAATAAATATTACACAACAAGCTACATTTGATCATGTAAATCAAAAAGAAAAGTTAATAATCTTGTTTAGTGTTTCAGATGAGGTACAACCTCATATTCATGAGTCCACAATAGTAAAATAATCTTGGGACAAGTTGAAAATGGTATATGAGTCAAAAAATAAGAACACAATACTTCATCTCCAAAGTCAACTATTAAACTTGAAAATACAACCAACTGATAAAGTTGAAATGTTTTTGAGAAGAGTGACAAACTTTGTATGCATCACTTCAAGCTTTGGAAGAAGAAGTAACTGAAAAATCACTCATGCCTATAGTATTGAGAGCTCTTCCTCCTCCTTATAGGATTTTTGTGACCATGTTAAACATAACTTGTCAAACAACAAATTTTGAAGAGTTAGTGAATATGCTACAACAAGAGGAAGCTATTCACTCAACTACTGAAATTGAAGAGCAGACACTTGCTTCTAATCAAAAAGGCAAAAATAGGCTAAGTCTAATAAACAGCCTCAGAAGCAAGGTAATACTCAACAAGGCCAAAATGACCAACAAAAATGTCTTATTTGTGGTCAAAAAGGACATGAGTTAAAGAATTGTTGGTACAATACATTCCAACAAGGATCATCAAGTGGTAAAAAGATTAATTACCAACAAACAAAATATGGCCAACAACAAAGTAAACAAGGAAAAATAATCAAAAGTGGAAGAAGAAACCAACTTAACAAGGAAATGTAGCCAAACAAGAAGATCAATTTGATGATGATGACTTCCTATATTCTGCACAGTCAAATGAAGTATCCAATTCTACAAATCAAATTTGGTATATCGACTCGGGTGCCGGTCACACACATGACAGGAAAGAAAGATTAGTTCTTCACAATGAGTAAAACACCCACCAAAAATCATGTCTCTTTGGGTGATGATACATCATACAATGTTCAAGGAATTGGTTCCATTTCACTACCACTTGGGCATCATAATTGTAAAATTACAGATGTTCTTTATGTCCCCAGTTTAACAAAAAAAATTGTTATCCATGAGTCAATTATTAGATCACAATCTCAAAATTGACTTTGATTGTAAAGGCGGTAAAAAGATGTGCCTAATTCAAGATAAGTCACAAAGCTCCAAAATTGTTGCAAAAGATTCGAATGTGGGAAGAATGTTTCAATTGGATTTTGTTCAACAAAATGATCAAGCACTTGTAGCCAAGGATACATCATCAGCTCAACTATGGCATTGAATACTTGGACATGTGAGTTTTGGCTATCTTGACACACTTCGTTGATACGACATGGTTAGGGGTTTACCACCTCTAAAAAAGGGTACAGATAAATTTCAGCATTGTTTGGCATGAAAACAAAATAGAGCACCATTCAAACATAGTACATTTTGGGCTAAGGAAAAACTTGACTTGGTGCATATCGATTTGTGCGGACCAATGAGACCTAAAGAACTCTGGGTTTCAATATTTCATGCTCTTTGTTGATGATTTTTCAAGAAAATGTGGATATATTGTCTTTCTACAAAAGACCAAGATTTTGAAACTTTCAAGAAGTTCAAAGCCCTTGTTGAAACAGATTTTGGTAGGAAAATAAAAACACTCCGTTCATTAGATCGAGGGGGAGAATACACCAACAATGAGTTTAATGATTTTTTGAAAACACATGACATTCATTGTCAAATGGCTCCTCCTCACACACCGCAACAAAATGGTGTTGTTGAAAGGAGAAATCATACTATCATGGATATGGTGCGATGTATGATTGATGATGCAGGTTTATCAAAAACATTTTGGGCCGAAGCAGCTAAAACGGTAGTCTATTTACTAAACAGAGTTCCCACTGCAGCTCTTGATGGAGTAACACCACAGGAAGCATGGTCAGGGAATAAGCCATCTATTTCACACCTTAGAGTTTTTGGATGTAAAGCAAGTATGCACATTCCTAAGAAACAAAGAACTAAGCTTGATATGAAATCAAAAACATATCTTCTTGGGATACAATGATGAAGCACTTGGCTACAGAATTATGGATCAAAAACAAGGAGGGTATACACTAGTCGGGATGTTGAGTTCTTTGAGAAGAAAGAAGCAGATTCTCCTTCCATATACTCACATGATGAAAAAATCATCCCTACAGTGAAAACAGAGGATGGTAATCACTTTGATGACGACAAGTGATGATGGGGAAGATAATGAAATTCAACCTCCCATAGGAACCACAAAAAGTATGCCTAAATGGTATACAAGTATGATTAGAGATGCAAAATTGGATAGTTTCCCCAACACATCTACCACTGGAATGAGGAATCGTAGTATTGCTCGAAATAAGGTCAATTTGGCCTTAATGAGTAATGTTTTTGAAACTATTGAACCATCCTCGCTTTAGAAGCCCTACAGTCTAACCTTGGAAAGATGCTATGGATACAGAATATAAGTCACTTATGAAAAATAATACATGGCAACTTATAGATATTCCACTAGGGAAAAATCCAATTCGATGCAGATGGATCTTCAAAATGAAGTATAAAGTAGACGGAAAAATTGATAAACATAAGGCTAGACTAGTTGCTAAGGGATATGCTAAAAAAGAAGGCATTGATTATGAAGACACTTTTGCTCCACAGCCTAAGATAAAACCTTCCGGTTAATATTTTCTCTAGCCGCACAATTTGTTTGGAAAATACACCAAATGGATGTGAAAAGTTCCTTTCTTAATGGTGATTTATAGTAAGTTTACATGACTCAACCAGAAGGTTTTTTCATACCAGGTAAAGAGGAAAAGGTATGTAAACTCATAAAATCACTATATGGTCTAAAGTAATCTCCTAGGGCACGGTACATAAAAATCGATGAACATCTCATTCAACATGGATTTAACAGGAGTCCATAGGATCCTAATCTCTATCTCAAAAATCAAGGGGGAGATAGTGATCGTTGTAGTATATGTCGATGATCTAGTCATCACTGGAGGATCAGTGAGGATGATTGAGTCAACAAAGAAAGATCTAACACGATCATTCGACATGACCGATCTCGGGCTTCTGCATTATTGTCTTGGACTTGAAGTTTGGCAAAGATAAAATCATATCTTTGTGTCACAATTGAAATACGCCAAGACAACGCTTGAGAAGTTCAATATGATGGATTGTAAGCCATTTTACACACCTATGGAGACAAGACTTCAACTGTCTCAAACATATCCATCACCATAAGTAAATGCAACTCTCTATCGGTAGTTGATCGAGAGTCTCATCTACTTGACTTACACTAGGCCGGATATTAGCTATGTAGTCAGCTATCTTTCACGGTTTATGCAAGAACCAAGGGTTTCTCACTGGAAAGAAGCAAAGTGGATACTGAGGTACATCAGAGGAACTATGGACTATGGACTAGAATACAAGAAGAATAATAACTTCTTCTTGATAGGATATTTAGATTCAGATCATGCAGGAAATATAGATGATAGGAAATCCACTTCAGGATTTGTATTCTTTTTGGGATCTAGACTCGATATCATGGGGGAGTAATAACAAAACTTGTGTTTCAAGGTCCTCCATAGAATCAAAATATCATGTAGCAGGTGGAGATGTCTGTGAAGTGATATGGCTCTAACTTATACTTGAAGGATTGGGAATACCATAGAAATATCCAACTATCCTACATGTTGATAACGAAGGAGTAATAAAACTTGTTTGAATCCAATTTTTCATGAGTGCACCAAATACATTAAGGTGGATGTACATATCATTCGCGAACATGTTTAGAACAAACAGAACAATTTAGTTGAATATTCATGATAAATTTAGAAATTCCATTTCAATTTTGAATTCAAAATATCAAACAGAACAACAAATTCCATATTTTCAAACCCTTAGTGTTCTCTTTTTACAGGAAGAACAAGTAATGTCAAATTTTTATTCTAAGGAGAATGCCACTCATGAACTTCTTTCTCGTAAATCAAAAGGTAAAACCTCTAGATTCAACAAAGATCAAAATCCAACTTTTAAACCTCCTAGCAAATGTTAGGAATAAAACTTAACTTAATTCATCATTAGTTGATATTTGAATAATTGTAATAAGTTCAAGTATTTAATTAAATAATTTAAACTTATGTAAATAGGTATTAGTTATCCTTAGTTGTTAGTTAACTAAGTGATAGTGTTCTCATCCCAATGTTTGTGGGATCATGTTCTATCTTGCATATTTTGTTCCCACATGATTTCCACGAGGGGCAATATGTTATTTCTGCATATTTTCTCAGATTAGATGATTTGTTTCCATATATTGTGGATGAGATAGAAGTTTTCCAATATCTATAAATATTGCAGCTCTCTCATTTGTCTTGTAATGCTTGATTTTGATATTAATAAAATACACAAGCACCATCTTGTTTTTGTGCAAAGCTTCTATGTCAAATATTATTTTCAAGTATTCATTATCAAGAGAAAATACAAGAAAACTTGAAATCTAAGAGTTAGCTTTGATGGAAAATGTTGTTACTATGGTAAATTTAGACACAATAAATAGGATTGTAAATTTAAAAATAACAAAAAAAAATCAAATTTGAAAAGGGTAACAAATCTGACCAAAACCATAATCAAAACCAAAACAAGAATCTGAAAAATAGTCCTAAATCAAATTTAATTAATTTGTATGTCGCTTTTATTATCGAAAAAGAAAATGAGTGGATATTGGATAGTGGTGCCTCTAGGCACATGACCTTTATATATGATATCCTATTTGAACTTAGTGAATGTAATGATCATATCTATTTGGGTGATCATTCCATTCTCGATGTTCAGGGTCAGGGAAAATCAAAAGTTTCAAATGGTTTTATTAACAATGTTTTGTTAGTTCTTAAACTTAAAATTAATTTTTTTCTTGTTCTCAGTTGACTCAAAATAACTATAGTGTAACATTATTAAAAGATAAATGGTTTATTAAAAATGAACATAATGTTACTATAGTTGAAGGCATTCAAAGAGATGGTTTGTATGTGTTTAATGGATTTCCTTCTGCTTCTTGTTTAACAACTCAAAGAAGTGACATGCAATTGTGGCATGAGATACTAGGTCATGTCAACTTCAGGAGCATGTACAACATGTCTCGACTAAACCTAGTAACTAGTTTGCCACCTATTTCCTAAAATCATGAAACGTGTGAAGGATGCTTACGTGGTAAGCAATATGTTAATCCCTTTCACAATCATCATGATGATAACTCTTCTGAACCTTTGGAACTTGTCCATAGTGATGTTCGAGGACCCCTAGAAGTTTTTTTCATTGTTGGTTTCTCTCATATAATTTGGTCTTATTGCATTAAAAATAAATATGATGTCTTGTCAAAATTTAAGGAGTTTAAATATTTAGTTGAAAACTCTTCTAGTTATAAAATTAAGAGGCTTAGAACTGATAATTGGGGATAATATGTCAGTCAAGAATTTGATTCATTTTGCATCAAATGTGGCATTCAAAGGAAATGACTACTCCTATTCCCCTTAGAAGAATGGTATTGAGGAAAGGAAAAATTACACCATTCTAGAAATGGCTAGAACCATGATGCAATCAACTTAGGTTTCTAAGTTCCTCTCGGGGTGAAGCTATGAAAATGTTGTTCATGTCTTGAACGAGTTCCCACTAAATCCTTAGTGAATTCCACTCCTTTAGAAAAGTGGTCTAATAAAAAACCAAGTGTATCTCATTTGAGAATCTTTGGTATCCCAACTTCCCTCTTCATTCGAAATCAAAATGAAAGAAGCTTGATCAAACCTCTTTTCCTTGTATCTTTGTAGGATATGGTGTAAAAACTAAAGGTCTTAGGATCTTTGATCCATCAAAAAGAGAAGTTATAGAAAACAAGAATGTTAAAATTTTAGAAAAATCTTTTTGTTCTTTTTTTTCATCTTATGTTTCTATTGTTCATGATGATTCTAATGAAAATGAAATTGAAATTGAAAATTGTGAAAATGATGTAAATGATGAAGAAACTAGTAATGAACCTATAATTGAAAATGAGATTATTCCTAGTTCCTTTGTAGCTAAAATACCTAGATGTGATGAGTCTATTATTCAAGACTCTAATCTAGGAAACCTTTAGAAAATGACTAGAAGTCATCATACATATCATGCTTTGATGAATTTGTATGAACTTGAACCCCAATATTTCAAAGAATCTTCTTCTAAAGAAAGATGGATAGATGCTATGAAATCTAAATATACTGACTTGATTAAAAATAAAACTTGGGAGTTAGTCCCTCCTCCTGAAAAATGAAGTATAGTCGGATCTAGATGGCTATACAAGATTAAATATAAAGAAAATGGCAATGTAGATAAATTCAAATCCAAATTATTACCTCAAGGGTTTACTCAAAAACTCGGTATCAACTACATGGAAACATTTATACTAGTTGCAAAAATGAGCACAATAAGGATTTTGATTGCCTTAGTTGCTCAATATGGTTGGGAAATCCATCAGATGGATGTCAAAAATAATTTTTTGAATGGTGATTTAAAATAATAAATTTATATGACCCAACCTAAAGGCTTTGAAGAACCAGGTAAAGAAATTTATGTTTGTAAATTGAAAAATCTTTATATGGTTTAAAATAAGCTCCTAGAGCTTGGTATTCTAATATTAACAATTTTTGTCAATGAAGTTGGTTTTTCTAACCTTTCATTTGAGAATGATTTATTTGTTAAAGTTGAAGAAAATTTTATCATTCTCATTGTATTGTATGTTGATGATTTACTTATCACTAGTAATTATGATAGTTTTATTACAAAAATTAAAGCAAAATTAATGTAATATTTTGAGATGAGAGACTTAGGATTATTGCATCATTTTTTGGGCATGGATATATTTCAGGATAAAAATTCTATTGTAGTATCTCAATCACAATATGCAACTAATTTATTTAAAAGGTTTAATATGATTGATTGTAAACCAATTGTTATTCCTATAGAAGTTGGATGTAAACTTGATCCTAAACCTGCATGTGAAAAAGCTAATCCTACTTTGTACATGCAACTTGTAGGTAGTTTGATTTATCTAACTATTACTAGACCTGACATTGCTTATGCAAAGAGGTATTGCTTCAAGGTTTATGCAGAACCTTATCAGGATCACTAGAAGTTAGAAAAAATAATTTTGCATTATATTAAGGGCACAATTAATTTTTATTTACATTATATTTCATCTAACAATGCATATTTATATGTATATTTTGATTATGAGCATGTTGGTGATGTGATAGATCACAAGTCTACAACTGGATATGTATTCAAGTTTAGTGCAGGTGTCATTACTTGGAGCAGTAAAAAGAAGCCAATAGTTTCCATTTCTTCTACTGAGGAAGAATATAGAAGTGTAATGGAAGCAAAAAAAGAAGCCATGTGGCTGAAGTGACTGTTGGAAGAAATGCACATGGAAGCTAAAGGAAGTACTCCTCTTCTGTGTGATAGCCAGAGTTGTATTTCTCTTGCTAAAAATTCAGTTCAACATCAAAGGACAAAGCATATCAAGATATATATATATATATATGAATTTATTGGAGAGAAGGTTCTTTGCGGTGATATAGATCTCTCACAATTCTTCACTAAAGATAAAATTGCATACATGTTTATGAAGCCTTTGTGTCTTTCGAGAAGTTCTCGCAAGTTATGTTCAATGCTTAGCATTTCGGATATTCCATTGAGGGGGAGTGTGCATGGAAATGCCACCTCCTAATGGCCGGCTGGTTATTGAATCCTTCTCCTCTATACTTCTATTCTGGTTTAAAAGCATTGTAAAAATATCTTGTATGATCTATGTAAACTAATAGATTTTACAAGTAAATTGATAGAGTTTATGAAAAATACAGTCCAATGTGCATCTATTTGTAAAGGAGGTCCTTGTGTTATAAAAGGCTCCTAAAGATGCGGTATAAGATTTTTTCCACAAGAAACGGTGGGATTTAGTCTCACAAATACATATGATAGCCTAAACCTTTAGGGTTTATGGATTTGTAAATCCTATTATACAAACAGGTGATGTTGGAATATGGATCCCCACTTAATATTAAGGGGGTTGTTAGAAATATAATATTAAGTGTATCATAATATTTAGTTTATTTAAATAATATAGAATATCTTATATTATTATTATTTAAATATAAACTTTATATTAGGTGGTTGGTTAATTTAATCAACTAACAATTAAATTGGGGAGGTGCGTCCCATCACTTAAGAAGGTCATAACCTTCGGGTTACTTAAATATGACTGTAAGTTATAGTCAAGATAATCAATCAATATATCACATGAATCAGGTGATCCTATTAAAAATATGGAATAGAAGTGAGGGGGAGTTATTACATTGGTTGTAAAAAAAGTTTCTCAAATAGTGGATTAAGTCCTCCGTGGTTTTTACCCACTTAGGGGTTTTCCACGTTACATTTTATGTCACTGTGTCTTTTATTTTATCTTGTTATTTACTTTTACTATGATGTGCACATTTATATTTCTATATATTAATTAATGTAGCCTAACATTTAATAATGTTAATTAATGTTTATTCCACCCCTCATCCCGACATACACAACACATAGTTCGACCATGTCCCGATGACGCACTCTCATTTACGGTTCATTCTTGACTACCGAGGGGGTATAAAAATGAACCTCACTACATACAAATTTCTTCACTCGGAGGGAAAATGGATCTTATCATTTACTCGCATTCCATTCCATCGATCTACATCATGCTTCATATCTTGGTTGCTTTTACTCTTGCTAGAATTTACTTGTACATGTTTGTCTTATTACACAGGCTAAATAGATATCTTGTATGTCATTATATTTATCATATACACATGTGAGTTCACCAGCCTTTCTAGTTATGATTGCAAATTATATAGGTCCATTACACACAACATGGATGCTTGACACAATACCCACTACCATTCCCATAGTGGCTCTAAGGGCATCCAATTTTGTACACTATAGGTGTTATTGTTTCATTTTTGTACTTATCACTTTACATTATTGATTAAACATGCCTTTGACATACATTTTATCTTTCTAACATGCTAATGGGTGCTTCATGTGCATCATTTGTTTTGCAGTATTATTTTCCACCATGGTTATCTATTACATTGTTTTTAATTTTTGTCATTATATTCCTTTGTATGCGGGATTTTCCCTTTATCTTGCATGCACACTTGGTTTTTTTCAGCCATTACGGCCTTAAGTATCTTGTGACATTGTAAGTGGTGTCCCATGTTTGCAACCCACTTTTCATGGCTTAGATTATATTCTTGCATGTTTACATTATCATCTTGCATCTTAGCTTCTACATTGTCTGCGTAGCTTACATTTTTTTACATGCTTTTCTATACTAACACTTGTCTCTTAACCACTTGTTTGCATTTTCCTGGTTTCTACCAAGCACATCCCATCCCCCTATAGTGTACAGTTCAACGATTGGTCCTCTCTTTGGGGCCACATTCTCCTATAACAACATCGCATGCTCCCTCAAAGAGGGGGTTATCATTTGGGTCAATCAAGAAACCCATACAAGGTATATACAACACAATATTGGTACAGTTCAACATAGTTCATGGCTCTTAATCATACTTTGGTCCTTATTTACACAACAAGTGGGTTCAACACAATCTACAAAAATCCATACACAACAAATTTTACAAGGAAAACAGTCCTTAGAATTCTAGGGAGCAAGCATAAGTTAGAGGATAAACCAAACCTTCCTCTCTACACTACTTCTATCATGACGTCAAATCACCCAAAAAACCGTATAATACAGAGATCTCTTCGCTTTGGGAAGCGGTTACAGGTTGGAGGATAAATCAGACTTTCCTCCCACACTTCTTCAAAGTGGCATGAGATCATCCAAAAACTTGCACTTCAGCGACAAGATCCTTTCTACACCCTTTTTCTCAACATAGATCAGTGCACATGTTCTTTTTCATTTTCATACTTTCATTACATGCTTTTACATAAATACATGCATCTTTACACTCATTTTACACATATACCTGCATATTTGAATACTTAATCATCTTCTCTTTTGGAGTTCCATCCATATGGGAAGAAATAATTCAACATCAACAACAACATCACACTAACATGCGCAGTACATTACACATCGGAATTCACACACACGCTTCCTCCCTAAGTTGACTCTCATCACATTTTTACACTTTTGCATATTAAGTCTCCACGCTCCATATTTTTATCATGCCAATCTTTTTCTAGTCCCTCAACATGTTTTCTACATCAATCTAAATGAATATCAGAATGCATCTATATCTACTTTATGTTACCAAAGTTCTGCTCACCAACATAAAGTGGGGGAAATGTAGATATAAAATCATACCCTTTCTATAATTATCTAGTCTCGATTACATGTTACTATTTACATGATTCCTAAGTACGAAAATTGATAATTAACCCATGTCTTTAGCCATCTTTTATTGTTTTCTGTTGTTACTTTCAGTCTTGCACCTTTACCGACATAGTCTATCTTTTTATACTTCAATTTTACCTTTTATGGATTGGGAACCCGGTTAGGACGCCAACGCCAAAGCAACCCTCCTCCCTCTAGGCGCCCCTGTCCTCTTTACACTTTACTCTCACTTTTGGGTCCTTTATATCCATTTGAGCATCTTATATTTTTGGTAGTCAACCTTTTCAAGGTTAATTATGAAATTCAAGTGAAGGAATCATATAAATATAAAGTTATGTGATCATAATAAAGGACCAAGAACTAAGCATTACTATCTCCACCTAAGGTTACATCCATAAAAGGTATCTAGAGCTCCATTTGCATCCATATAGCTCTATCAAAAAGGAAAAAGGCTAGTTTTCTACATCACACTTCATAAGAGGGGAGTTTATTCTATTATATGCACACATTCTTTGCATTATACATCTAGTTACTTTCTCGCTACTCACAAAGTGTGACACACACACAAAACAGACTAGGAACAATTCCACACACACACATAGAACTACATTGGGTTTGAGATGTAGCAAAGTGCTCATGAAAAGTCCGCCATTATGGCAAAGTGAGACAGTCTAGCCCCTTCATATGCATCTTTTGTTTTAAGGTTTGATGATTTGTGTGGTGTTTTTGGCAGTTATTCTTCATTACAAGTTTACGGCCACATCATCAAACTAGGTGTGGCATACACATGACAAGAATCAAATAAGTGTGAAGCTCTAACAACCCTATTAGAACTAGGTTCCATCATTTTGTAGATCAGGGCACCAGAACTCGTACTCGGGCGCCTCGTGCACCCCTATCCTTCTCTAGGTGCCCAATCTAGCTAGACTAAATACCAGATGTACATTTCTAGAGCTCTTGTATGACTTTTTCCCATTAGATTCTAGTCGATATCCAATGAGACACACCCTACTACATCTCCGAATCATCTAAGGCTCTTCCAACTCTTTTTTTCACATTAGGTTTTACATTTTTATTGCTTAGTTGCTTGGTTATTTTCAGTATTGCTTTTATTTATTTATTTACTTCTCCTATAGCATTAAATTAGGCTATTATTTTACAAATTAGTTGAATGACCACATATAAGTCAAAAAAATCTTGTCCCGTCACCACACATTCATCCCACACATTTTCTAGATTCATCTTAATAGTTAAGTGTATTAAACTTATGTATTAAGAAGGCTTAAAGTCTAGGTCTCACCTCTCGATTTGAGTGTATGTTGACTGTCCCAACTTAGGACCCCTATGGGAAAGCTAATGGATACTCTTGACTTACGTCAATAATTTATCATTACCTGTCCCATAGTCATCCTAAGATGGTACATTTAGAGCACACTTAGATTCAAAAAGAAGGACATAGAGCCAAGGCCTACTTAACACATAAGGTGTTTATACATTAAGTGTATGTTAAGAGTTGAAGTAAGATTATAAGGTTGAAGACAAATAATTTATTACACATTTATCAATGTCATTATATGTTTCCAAACTCTTAGTGACACCTTTACAACTTATGTCATTAAGTATCATTTTAGAATGATCATCTTATTAAGATTAGGTAATCATCCTAATCCCGACTAGACAATGTCATGTTTATCATGAAAATGTCTAACTTGAATTATCTCTTTACAAGAGATGAATATACCCTTTTAAACATTTGTATAAGTTTAATTTCAGTTTTGTTCAACATTACTTAATTCTTACTTAATCATTAGTTACTGATTTATAGATGTTGTGTTATCATACTTTGACATCATTATGTCATTTAGCTAGTTAACATAAAAAGTACAATTAGACATTCAAATATTAATTAGTTGTATTATATATGAAGCAGTTATTAAATATTTCCTCTTACTATCAAGTTTAGAAATATACATTTATTTCACAACTTTGTACCATTATCCCAATACAACATTAATTTCTTACTTCATTAACTATGTTCCTTAATTAATGATGTCATGATTATCATTGTTATAATTATCATTTAATGAATCAGATTAAATGATATTGAAAATTTCAATAATAATCAAGTCTAATTTATCTCATAATCATTTTTAAGTACAACAATGGTTGAAAATCAACGTACATCAATATTACATCACATAAGGATAATAAAACATGTCATGAACTCATTTAAGATAATTTCTTATTTAAGAAGTACAACAAAATTTCATATTGATATAATATAATGGCCATTAAAACACCATTAAAAACTTTTTATAAGGATTACATGATCCAAGTTTAAAGTATACATTAAATCAATATTTACAAATCAGATAATCAATATATCACATGATGAGCATGCATGTAACAATCCAACTATCTCCTCGTAATACTTAATCCATCCTAAAATTTGAAAATAAAAATGATAATGTACATGGTCAGTTCTAAGAACTGGACATGGATATACATCTCTCTTCCTAGATGTTTAATTACGAAATAATTGAATTTATACGATTGATTTAATGTCATTAAACTAGTATCAATTTATACAAGTCATAAAATCTCAATCATAAAAGTCTAAAATCACTAACAAGTTCCTTTTTACCATAACACCTATGCATGATAACTATTTAATTTAAATAGAAATAGTACTAAAATCTAGGTTCATATTTTATTCATCAAACTATTCACTTCCATTAATAAAAAGCTAATACCACCAATCAAATGGCATTCTATAATGATTTCATAATAATATAATTCAAGAAGGGATGGAAATTTTACTTCTTACTTCTTTTATTTTCAACCAAGTTAACTATAAACAAGTCATCAAGTATTCACAAAAACATGTGTTGTGAATAAACCATCATGATCCCAAACCGAATTAAGGCTTTTAAATTTTATGATTGTTTCTATAACTGAATAATGAGAAAACCAATCATAAATACTAGATCTATCGATAAACTTTCCATAACAAAATACCTCCTAAAATCCATCAAGAAGATAAATGATTTACCCATAGTCATATAGTAATAAACCTTGTTAATATTATCTAATAGGGTTGGTTTGAAGAACACTCACATTTCACAAATAAGTTCACCATTTGAACTTACCCATCTACATTAATTTTAACATGATTCAACAATGATAAACATATTACTCTTACATAATCGAATTCAAATAGAACAAACAACACAAATCCCATTCAGCTTCATTTAAGTGTATTCTCAATGGCTACAAATAAATGACTAATGGTTCTTTAAATCAAGTCAACATTTATATCCATAATCAAGACTATTAAGTCACATTTTAATTTCATTTTTTGTTAACCAAAGATCCTACCGTAGATCAACACAATAAAAATCCTCACGGTTGTGTTAAAACAAACATCTTATCAACAAGTGGTTGGTTCGAATCGAACCTAGTTATTTACTCCAGCTCGTTGACTCCTTAGTCAGTCATGGTTACAAGTCCAAAAGGCCACCATTAAAACATGAAAACCCAAAAACAATAAATATTAGTGTATGATAGACCCATATGAGTTCTATTGAGACATAAATAAAAATCTACCATTTTCCAAACACCCACCATGACCAAACTATGATTTAAAGGATCCCAAAAATAAAAGGGTTAAATCGACTCATTCCAAATGAACATAGTGACTTAATATCACGTCCAGGGAGATGGACATATATTTATTTCCACCAATATCATGGTGGATTAATTTTAATAATCTCTTCATAAAAAAATATCAAGAGACCTACATGTTCAAATTAAACCATGTTCAGAGAAGTTTTATGCCAACCTTTAACGACTTTGAAAACAAGTAAATGGGTATTCAATACCCAAAAAAAATATTTACAAAAAGCTATAAGGGAATAATCATGATCCAAATAATTAGGAAAGAAGGGTTAAGGGCTTCCAAAAATAATCACTATCCAGAAGTAAATTTGAACACCCACATGATGAAAATAAACCTAATTTCAAAGAAAAATAATTAGATTAAGGAAAATCAACACACAAATTTTCAACATCAAGATTTAAAAATAAAGCTATTATTTCATAATGAAATATCAACAAGGTGAGGTATTTCCATGCCTATTAAAATCTTGTGAAAATCCTTCAAACTCCAAGCAAGATTCCTCCAAATCTTCCTTAAAAACCCAAAAGAACAACACAAATGCACACAAAAATATCCAAAGATACCAAGCCAATCCATGACTATAAATTAGTAAACCTTCCATTATACCCTCCTAAATAGCTCAATCAATGAAATAAAATTAAAATGCATGCAACAGTTCGAGAGGGAGAGGGAAGAGCTCACCATTGCATGCAAAAGAATAAAAATAGAAAACTAAGTTTGCATAATAGCTTCTAGAGGAAGCTTCTCTCTTTCCCCGAGATCCATGGGCATCTATTTAATGCATTTATTATTTACAGGTGTCATGAAGTTGCCATACCTATCTACTTCCTCCACCAACTTCTAGTTTCCCTCCAATTCCAACTTGGTGATTACGGTCCAAGACTAAGAATTAATTAAAACAATAACTTTTCATGGGTCAAGATTCAAACAAATCAATATATTAAACAATTAAACCAATGACCATTCGAATATAGTCAAATCAATATTATCTCCCAAAAAATTAAATCCTTTATATGAGGTCGATGATATCCACTATATTAACAAAAATTTACATATGATCATTCACATTTAACTTAAAACATGCATATGAATATGGTCTATGACCATAATTCATTTTAACCTTTTTAAATAAACCATGCTCAATTACCTTTAACCAATTATACTTTTGACTTCCTAACCAAGGGTGATTTGACAAGCCATTATAAACCAATCATTTCATTACATAAAGTGTTCGATATAATCGCTTATTCATCCAGAAAGGAGTATTGATCGTCCAAGGTAATTAATCAACTTAATAAGTTAAATCCATATGAAAGATGATCATGATAAAAACTTGTGATCATAATTTTATAAAACAGATTAATATGTAATCTTAATCAATAAACTGTAATAACATTTAATCATAATTAAGATACTTAAACATGTACCTTATCGAAACCAATATCTTTACATGTCCTAATTAAAGGTCCTCTCTTTATTGTTCGATCAATGATTGTTAGTATCAAAAGAGTTAATACTTTCAATATTTACATTCATTTTACATAATGAATAATGTATTAAAATTGTATAATTCAACCATATATTTTTCTTGTAATTATTACTTCCAACAAGAAAAATTAAACTAACAATATTAATAATAGGTAAATCATCAAACAAAAGTATCCAAACATGGAAATCATCAAAATAAAAATATAAAACAACTCAAAGACCAAGCAACAAAATATGGTATTAATATGAGGTGTCTCACAAGTTCTTGGTGATAAGCATTTTGTGGTTATCTTCTCAACTATGCGTAAACATGTTTATATTTTTAGGGTAAACATGCGTACACCTAGCTATACTAGTTGGGTAACGCTTCTCACCCCAAACCTTTCATGATTCACTTCATGCTAATAACCTATCTTGTGAAAATCATGAAATGAAAATTTGGGATTTGACATACTTCCCCCTTAATGAATCATCATCTCAATGATTTTACTCACTAATAGAAAAAATAAACCAAAAACAAATTTATATCATATAGCAAAAAGGGAAAATAGTCATACATTTTCATCTAAATTTGAATTTTTTTCTAATTTTCTAATTTATCTTCCATCTATTTATTGGTTGTAACAACCTTATAAAACATTAGTTTTCCATATTGTCTAAAATATGACAGAATTTTTTCATCATTTCAACACTTCAAAATTTATAAAATAATATCAAGTTTAACATTAATAAATTGAAAAATGTTTGTTTTTATGACTAAAATAGATAAGAAAATGTTGTCTTCATCTCTTCTATATCCTCCCAGTTTCAATTTCTTCTAAATATTGGTCCCATTGGACCATTCATTGTGTAATTTCTCTATCTTCAAATGCAATCTGCAAGTTTCCATAATTATAATCGGTTTAACTACCATAATTCTTGGATCTTGAACCTATCAAAGCATTCCAATTAAGCACATGTGATACATCTGAAACATACTTCTTAAGAAAGGAAATATGAAAAACATCATGCATCTTAGACAATGCAGGAGGAAATGCCAAATGATATGCTATCGGACTTATGATTTCCAAAACTTCAAAAGGTCCAACATATCTTGGTGATAACTTGGCAGCCTTGCCAAATGTTATTGAAATATTTTGGGATTAACCCTTAAGAATAATTTGTCTCCTATTTCAAATTTATGTTTATTTGTTTCATTATCTGCATACTCTTCTACCTATTAGCTTCTTTGATTTCTCATGAATGAGCTTCACTTTCTTTTCCATTTTGTTAACATTTAGGCCCACTAACACTCTATCTTTAGTACTATCCCAACTGATGGGTGTTCTACACCTTCTTCCATACAATGCTTCAAAAGGATCCATTTTCAGTGATGCATGGTAGGTGTTATTGTATGCAAAATCAACCAATGGAAGGTATTCTTCCCATTTGTACTTGTTGATCCATGCATTACATCCTAAGCATATCCTCCATAACTTGGTTGACCCATTCAATTTGACCATTTATTTCTAGATGGTATGTTGAACTAAAATTCAACTTCATTCCCAAGGCTGAATTTCAAATTCTTCTAGAATCTAGATTTCATCCATGGATCCCTATCCAAAATTATTAACTCCGGAACTCATGCAATCTGAAAATATCATGCACAAATCATCTTGCAAGAACGAGAGAATCATCTTTCATATTTCCCATTATAAAATGAGCTACTTTGTTAACTTTTCAACACAAAAAGTATCATATCATGTTTATTTTTCAACATAGGTAGCCCCTACACAAAATCCATGCTAATAAATTTCATTTATAATGTGGAATGATGTGTGGATACAACATATAATTATAATGTGTAGGTGCTCTCATCTTTACACACTAACATTCCAAAAAAAGAAACATAGTTTATCATGTCATTTTTCATTCCTTTCCAAAAATATTGTTGTTTTACATCAACAAACATTTTAGTTACTCTAGGATGTCAGAGTATGGTGAATCATGAAATTATTTCATAACCTTGACCCTTAAGTCATTTTCGAAGGTACATAGACTCTACCTTTGTATTTCAAGATTCCCTCATTGTCAAATTTGAATCCTTCATACCTTTTTTTCATTAGGATCTATTGTTAAAGAAACTTTAACATGTTGATAATAATAATCATCCATCATTTATTTCTTTACCTCATCCTTGAATTAGGTTCTAAGGGTAACAATCATGAAACATGCTTCCAATGACTTAGTGCATCTACCACTCTATTTTCCTTACCTTTTATGTAGCTTATATCAAAATCATATTGTGATAAGAATTCAAGCCATCTTCATTGTCTTGAATTTAAGTTGTGAAGATATACTTCATCCCCAAGTGGTCTATTTTAATTCAAAGGATTTCCCAACAAGTAATGTCTCCAAACTTGGAGTGCATGCACTATGGAAACAAGCTCTAGATCATGGGAGCATATTTCAGCTCATGTACCTTTAATTTTCTTCTCTCATATGTTATCACATGGTCATTTTGGAGAAGAATTCCACCCAAACCTTCACTAGAGGCATCTATTACCATGGTGAAGCTTCCGTTGGGGTCCTGGAACCTTCAAAATTGGTGTTGTAGTAGTTTCTATTTCAAAAATTAAATGCATTCTTGCATTTTCAAACCAAACAAATTTCTTATCCTTTTTCTACAGTGATTTTATTGGAGCAACAACTCTAGAAAAGTCTTTTAAATTTTCTATAATAACCATTCAACCCCATGAAGCTTCTAACTTCATGAACATTCTTTAGGGTGTACCCAATTATTATTACCTTGATCTTTGATGGATCTAAAGATATTCCTTCTTTATTTATGATGTGTTTGAGGTATTGTACCTCATTTTGATAAAAGGAACACTTAGATATTTTTCCATATAGTTTCCTTTTTTTCTAAGTATGTCTAACACTATTCTTAAGTGCTCATTATGCTCATCAATGTTTTGGAATAGATCAAAATGTCATCCAAGAAAACTATAACAAACTTGTCTAAGTATTCTTGGAATATGTTGTTCATTAAATTCATGAATGCAATAGGTGCATTCGTGAGTCCAAATGGTAAAATTGTGAACTCATAATGGCCATACCTTGTCCTAAAGTTTGTTTTATGTATGTCTTCATCTTTGATTCTTAAGTTGATGGTATCCTGATCTTAGATCAATTTTAGAATAAATTGATGCATCACGCATTTGATAAAAAAATATCATCTATCCTTGGCAAAGGATACCTATTCTTTATTGTGGATTTTTAAGCATGTGGTAATCAATGCATAACCTTAGTGTGTCATCTTTCTTTTTGACAAAAATGACCTTGCTCCCCAAGGAGACACACTCGGTCTAATTAGTCCTTTGGACAAAAATTCATTTAGTTGTACCTTGAGTTCTACAAGTTTATTGTAGTCATGTGGTAAGGAGCTTTTGAAATAGGTTATGTTCTAGGTTTGATGTCTATTATGAAGTCAAATTCACATCTTGGAGGGAGTCTAGGTAACTCCTCCAAATACATCATGTATACTCTTGTAATAATGGGTAATAAGCCAAAGAAGTGTTTCCTTCTTCACTGAAATAAAAATTTTAACTGCATAAAACATGCAACCTTTGTTTTTGGCCTTTTTAAGTTGCATAATAGATATTTTCCTCACTACTATGTCTCTTTTTATGCCTTGAATGATTTTTGTTTTCTAGGTCATCCAAGCACTTAATTTTTTTCATAACAGTCAACCATTGCTTTATGTTGTGACAACTAGTTCATGCCTATGATGACATCATATGAACCTAAAGGAGCTATGTATAGGTCTATTTCAGTTGTAAAACTGGGAAACTCTAATGCTACACCAAAAGGCATTTGTTCACTATGTGAAAAACATTGTTCCCATATTGCACAGTCCATGATTTCTTCATATAACCAAATTTTATTTTTAATTTTTCAGCTAACTTATTAGAAATAAAACATTCAATAACACTAGTATCAAAAATAATAGTTACATGTAATTCATACAACTTACCCAATACTTCAATTGGTGTGGCTTGCTTTTTCAGCTTGCATATTTTTCACTGCAACATGTATCCTATGTTGTTGGTTTTAATATTTGTTTCAATGAGGACATATTTCATGTAGTGATCACCACCACACTTGAAAACATCCTCTACAGGCCCTTTCCTCTCTATTTTGTTCTCATTTTTTGTTGTGTTGTTTTGTCCATTTTTCTTATAATTTGTAGTAGGTTTTGTTGTTATATTTTCTTTCCATTTTTGTTTTTATTTCCCACCTTCTTCCACCAAGTTTTATTTGGTGCCAAGGTGATGGTGAGCTGAATTTTTTCTTCTTTTTTTCATCATAATGAGTATATAAAGTTACAAATTCTGCTCTTGATGGATGGATTTTTCAAAAATTGTATCCATAGTTGAAGGCCCATACAATCCACTTCCCTGCCTATAATAAGGTTTAGTCCCATGATGAACTTTCTTATTCTGAATTTTTCATCAACTTGGTATTGAGGAATGTATTTTAATAACTTAGTGAACCTTTCTTAGAGTTATGTTACAATTAGTTTATCATGTGTTAATGTCTAAAATTCAAACATCTTTGGATCATAATAGAGCTACGGAAACCAACATTGCTTGAAATAAAACTTGAACTGATCCCATGTGATGTTGGTTTCATCAACCCCAATTCCTACCTTCTATTTTCCACCATGAGAAATCCTCATTAGAGAGCCGATACGCACCTCAAACTACCTTTGTTTCATCAGAAAAGTTTATAATGGAGAAATATTTCTCCATCTCATTGAGTCAATTCCCATATCTATCCCCAAGCATTGTACCATCAAATTTTAGGGGACTGATTTACTTAATATCACTTGAAAGTTCTGTCTACCAAATTTTCTTTTTTTTTAGGTTGGTTATGGTTTTGCAACATTAAGGATCTGCAACATTAAAATTTTTAATTAGTAATTTACATTATTATTTCAGTAACATGTGTATTTTATTTGCATCATGTGCATCATGGTTTACAACATTGGGATCCACTGCATTTTCATTATTTTTGTAGCATTATTATTTGTTAAACCATCAGGATGCTCATTTTCCTCATTTTCAATGTCATCATCCTCAATCAATATACATTGTTCTAGAATAACAATCCGATTATGAGTTTTTGCATTACAATAAGTATCTCATTTAATTTCTCAGTTTTTTGAAGCATCAGCCCCATTTTGTTGATTGTTTGCAACATTTCCTCTTGTCCTAACCATATTGTTCTATTAGACAAGAAATAAGTTTAGTGTTAGCGTAAGGACCCATTATGTCTAAGATTTGTTTTAACCTACAACTATGATACCAAAATGTAACACCCAATGTTATTCAACTCCTGATTAAGGTAAAAAATTAAAACAAACCCGTTAACCCCATTAAATGCCTTCCATGATTTTATAATGCAATAATAATAATCCAACAAGTAATCAAGTTTACAATCCATTCGATAACATTTAAAAACCATGTGCAACTATAAAGGTCAATTAGATCTACCGATCCCCTTTATCTTCACTCTTTTGAGTGTGCATAACTTGTATGCAATTGGTCAACCTATTCATTTAGGTTTGTGAATTGATGTAGTTCTAAGTGTCTACCTAAAAATCAGCTTACTGAATTTCAACTAACATCTCACATTATTATTAAGGAACTAGGTGATCTAACAATGTATTCAACTATTACACTACTTAGGCTAAAATTTTCAAGCTATGTATTGTATACTTATTTTTCGTGATGCACATAATTAGTTTCTAAACTTGTCCCAACACCACACAATAATCATACATAGTTATCTAGATTCATCTTAATAGTTAAGAATATTAAACTTATGTATTAAGAAGGCTTAAATTCTAGGTCTCACCTCTTGATTTGAGTGTATGTCGATCGTTCCAACTTAGGACCCCTATAGGAAAGATAATTGATACTATTGACTTATGTCAATAATTTTTCATTACCCTTCCTATAGTTTTCCTAAGATGGTACGGTCATAAGCACACTTATATTGAAAAGTGAGAATTAGAGACTACGCCTACTTAACACGTAAGGTGTTTGATGCGACTTAGAACCCACTATATAAAATGCAATAGAAAAAACTAGGCACACTAGCATATCACCCACTGAGTGAGTGTTCACTTGAAGTGCGCAAAGGTACTGACCCTCTTTAGAGTTACTTGTGTAGGATGTTAGTGTGATGAAGATACAACATATTCGTAACAAAAATAACCATAAACATTCCATAGTGCCTAACCAGATCTAGATCTTAGAGAATCATGAATTAAAAATAACTATAATAATATTAACCATACAAGAACCGATTACAATAATGATTAAAACCATTATCCATCCAATATACTCCATTACATTAAACACTATAATACAAATAACCCTCTTAAATTACAAAGTATTACCATAATTCATGTGAGTAATGATCCAAAGTATCATAACTCTACAATAATTCACTCACCCTAAACTACACAGTTCACTACATATTTATGGGGGTGGGGACTTTCCCTTCACCACCTTTGTACTTCCCAAAATAGGTTGCATGCTGATAATAGCCATGCACCTTTACATTAACATGTACACATGTAAGTGCACTAATAATAGACATCCTATAGTTAACTAGAAGAAGTAATCCTATTATTATCTTGAACTCATGCATGGTGCTTATCAGACACTCATTCCCAAAATAACATTTGTGTCACACAAGTCTCCATCCCAATGTGTGCTCCACATGCTATCTCCTAAAAATAGCCTCGCATCCATGAAAATGGCTAAGTCTCGAATCAGCTTTTCCCCTGGCACACATTGCCTTTCCTATCCTTCGTGCCTTCAAGTGAACCCCTGTTCCGCACATGAATCATATGTGTGTTTTCTCCTTAGGAAAATATTTTCTACTCAACATTACCCCACACTGAAGTACATTTTCATCCTGGCAATTGGGATTATTTTTTATGTTCCCAAAGAATAAAGAATAAGAATGGAAAGAATGTAAAGATCACTATACAAAAGAATAGACCTTTACTCAGAAGACCCTCCTTTTCAATTAGGAGGATCAATTTTGGATATTATATTTTAATTTCGACCTCCAATATCTTCCAGTCATCCAGTGTGGTCCTTGTCTTCTCTGGAATGTTTGTGGTAATGGCTTCCAATTCGTAATGAGTAATCTTTTCGTTCTCATTCTGAAAAATGTTGACAACATTTTCCTGTTAGACATCATTCCCTCTAGAAGATCCATCTTTTGAGCTTCCCAATCTCATTTATTCTCTCCTTAAATGGGTCTTGGGTAGTTGTAAGGGATTCACAGCCTGTTTCACAAGTTCCAATATTTTTGCATGTCCCAGTGTCTCATCCTTCATGGCCTTCAAAATGTCATTATCCTCAACCGAGTTCGATCCTTATCATTGCTTCTAGTACCACACAAATTCTCGAGCTTGGTCAGCCTTTCTTCAATTCATCCTTCATATTGTGGGCAATGCCTCATAATTTGAAATTTTCCTAAACGTTGAGGCCCTTGCTTTTTACTTCTTGTTAGGATCCTTGGTATACCCCAACTCCTTGTTTGTGGCTATAAACATTACTTTATCAATCAGATCACTAACAATGTCTGTCCATGTGCCCTTTAATCCTATTAATTTTGTAATTAGGGCCTCTCTGAGCCTAACCCTCCATCCGGAAAAATAGAATAAGTCCTCATGGACTCTGCTCATAAGCCATTGGTATAAAGGTTCATGTTTTCCAAAATATGGGAGCTCATACAGTTAATAAACTCCTACCTTCTTAAGAAAATTTTCCCCAGCATTGTCATACAATGGCATATCTTCCACTGTGCACTTGTTGGTCTTCTTATTCAGCAAATCATCCAACTCTCCCTTGTTATCAATGGTGCGGTGGTTGTAGTCACTTACTTTGCATCTACGGATGTGGGAATCCCAATCTTGTCCAACTATTACTCCTTCTCGGGTACTACATCTCTGAAAAATTACTCTCAGGAGAAATTTCAACCTCAACTTCCACCTTTTTCTTTCCTTTTGTGCCTGCTACAGGTGCTTTCTTCATGCCATCATAAAAATCCTATATTTTTTCTTCTGTGTAGAGTAAGTTCAAAACCTAGTTCAAAATCATGTGCCCTAGCTTGAAACCACATGCCCTAGATTCTTCTCAACGCTTGAATCACTCAAACCATTCACCAATGGGGACGTAAGCCTTTTCGTGCAAAAATATTCTCTCCAAGTCTAATTTCACAACTCTTTGCACCTCAATACAATTCACTTGGCTCGATGTGTTATGTTTGTGGAGCCTATTTTCATGTTAGAGTTTGGTACACCTTCCATATGTTACACTCAGATATTTTTACGGTGGTCTCACTCGCCAGGTGACCAAGTCAAGGGGGTTCTGGGGGGTGAAGCCCCCCGATGGGGGCTCGGGGTGAAGCCCTGAAGAAAATTTTCATGGGTGGTTTATTAACCCATGGGTAATGGGTAACCGTTATGGGCTATTTTTTGGGCCCATGGTTTTTTGGTACCCATTGTTTTGTAAAACCACCTCTTTGGCTACCTATTGATGTACTTATAAATATATGGACATACAATAGGATTTATATGAGTGTGTTTTGTGAAGGTGAATAGTGTGTGTGAATTCAAGTGTGAATTCGGGAGGGTTTGTTGAGCACAGCTCCAAACAAGATTTTATTATTGTAACTGTGAAGACTATTGGCTTGTAATAAAATTTGAGCAAGTGTTCTTAGTGGATGTAGCCCACATTGGGTGAACCATGTTAAATATTTTCTTCATGTTGTGCATATTTCATTTTTGTAATTCTATTCATACTTCTTATTATTACGATTCTGAGGAATTATTCCACATTAGATATTATTAATTCCTAACAATTGGTATCAGAGCTTGGTTTGGTTTGCTGAAGTGTTGAATCATAGGGAAATTTTTTAGCTTGAGTGGGAGCTATGGCAGATGATGGAAGATCTAGGGTTGATAAATTCAATAGGCATAATTTCAGTCTTTGGAAGATGCAGATGGAAGATTACCTTTATCAGAAGGATCTTTATACTCCATTATCTGAGAAGGTGAACAAAATCTTGAGTATGAAAGATATGGAATGGGATTTGTTGGATTGGAAGGCACTTGGAATGATCCACTGTGTCTTACATCTTCGGTATTATTTAATGTTTTAAAGGAAAAGACTACAAAAGAACTGATGGATGCATTAGGGAAGTTGTATGAAAAACCCTCTGCCTCTAATAAGATATTTTTAATGAAAAATTTGTTTAATATGAAGATGTCTAAGAATGGTTCAGTAGCAGATCATCTAAATGATTTTAATACGGTTGTAAATATGCTAGCTTTGGTTACAATAGAATTTGATGAAGAAGTTAGGGCTTTATTAGTTTTGTGCTCTTTACCTGAGAGTTGGAATAGCTTGGTAATGGCGGTAAGCAACTCGGTTCTAGCTAACTCAAAGTTGAAGTTTGAGGATGTTGTAGGGGTGATTCTAAGTGAGGAAATGTGAAGAAAAATCTCTTGGTGAATCTTCTACTGTGGAATGCTTTGATAGTGGAAACTAGAGGGAGATAAAATAATAGAGGAAACCGTGGAAAATCAAAGGATCGGGCAAGGTCAAAATCCAAAAGCAAGATAGTATGTTGGCACTGTGGAAAGTCTGGGCATGCAAAGAAGGACTGTTGGGAGCTTCGGGACAAGAAGAAACAATAGGAAGAAAACAAGGAGGAAAATGTGGCATCGGGTAATGTATGTCAGGATGCTTTGATTCTTTCTTTACATAATATTACTGAATCTTGGGTTTTAGATTTAGGGGCTTCTTTTCATGCTACTCCACATAGGCATTATTTTTTTATTATGTTCAAGGGGATTTTGGGCATGTTTTTCTTAGTGATGATGAGCCTTGCAAAGTATAGTTGGAAAAGGTTTTGTTCAGTTAAGATGCGAAATGGGAATACATGGCTATTGAAGGATGTCGACATGTGCCTACATTAAGGAGAAATTTGATATCGCTGGGAAATTGGGAAGTGATGGTTGTACTATGATATTTATAGCTAACTCTTGGAAGGTTACCAAGGGTGCTCTTGTGGTGGCAAGAGGTAAGAAGGTTAGAACCTTGTATTTAACCACTAATAGTACTAATGATTGTAATCTTGTGGCTTCAGATGCAGATACAACATTATGGCACTATAGGCTCGGTCATATGAGCCATAAGGGCATGGACATCATAAAGAAGAATTTGCTTGGATATACAGAAATAGGTTTGGATTTCTATGAGAACTACATATATGGGAAATAGAAGCAAGTAAGGTTTCTCAAGGTTGGACCTACGAAGAAAGAGAGTAAGTTAGAGCTGGTACATTCTGATGTGTGGGGGCTAGCTCAGGTATCATCTCTTGGGGATCAAGTTATTATGTTACTTTTATTGATGATGCAACAAGGAAAGTTTGGGTTTATTGTATTAGAAACAAATCTGATGTATTTGATACTTTTGTTAAATGGAAAGCCTTGGTAGAGAATGAAACAGTTCTTAAGTTAAAATGTCTCATGTCGATAATGGAGGGGAGTATTGTAGTAATGAATTTGATGATTATTGTTATAAGAATGGAATTTGCAGGTAAAAGACGGTTCCAAGAACCCCACAACAGAATGGGGTGTCAGAAAGGATTAAAAAACGATAATGGAACATGCTAGGAGCATGAGGATACATGCAGGACTGCCTCTTTATTTTTGGGTAGAAGTGGTGAGCACAATTGTGTACTTAATAAATAGAGGACCCTCAAGTGCCTTGGATGGAGGCATACCTGAGGAGGCTTGGTATGATAAGAAAGTTGATTACTCATTTCTTAGAGTCTTTGGATGTGAGGTATTTTTTCATATTGACAAGGATGATAGGACCAATCTAGAGGCTAAATCAGAAAAATGCACTTTTATTGGTTATGGTGGTGATGACTTTGGATTTAAATGTTGGAGTATTAAGGACAAGAAAATCATTTGGTCTAGGGATGTGGTCTTTAATGAGAAATTCATGTATAAGCAACATTGCTGGGAAAATAGGAAGAATCCAAGAAAGAATATGTAGTGGTAGAGGATCTTCCGGATGGGACAGTGACCCATGAATCAGTTCAAGAACCTACTCAATAGGAACCCCAAACTCCTATAGTGAGGAGGTCTTCTAGGGTAAGAAAAGAACCTAAACATTTTTCTCCTTCTCTTTATTATTTATTACTCACTGATAGTGGAGAGCTAAAGAGCTTTGATGAAGCAATGCAGTAGATGCCAATAACAAGTGGGAGCAAGCCATGGATGAGGAGCCTAAGTCTCTCATGGAGAACCAGACATGGGATTTGGTGAAGCTACCGGAAGGCAAAAGAACATTGCAGAACAAGTGGGTGTACAAAGTTAAAGACGAAGAAGGAGGAAAGAAAATATATAAGGCCCGGTTGGTGGTCAAGGGGTTTGCATAGAAACAAGGTATAGATTTTGATGAGATTTTTTCTCCTGTAGTAAAAATGACTTCTATCATAATTGTTCTTGGAATAGTGGCAGTAGAATACTTGCACTTAGAATAGTTAGATGTAAAGACTGCATTTCTCCATGGTGATTTGGAGGAGGAGCTATATATGCAATAGCCAGATGGATATGAAGTCAAAGGTAAAGAGGAGATGGTGTGCAAACTAAAGAAGAGCTTATATGACCTGAAACAAGCTCCACGTTAATGGTATAAGAAGTTTGATAGCTTCATGATGGAGCAAGGTTATATTAGATGTCATTTTGACTATTGTGTGTATACAAAGAAATTTGAGGATGGAAGTTATATTATCCTATGTTTGTATGTTGATGACATGTTGGTTGCAGGTAAAAACATGCAGGAAATAAAAGTACTCAAGGAACAACTAAGTGAATCCTTTGATATGAAGGATTTGGGGGTAACCAGACAAATCCTTGGTATGAGGATAACTCGGGATAGGAAGGAACAGAAGATGACTTTATCTCAGGAAGAGTACATTAAGAAGGTATTGGATAGGTTTAACATGCAGGATGCTAAACTGGTTGGGACTCCTTTGGCAGGGCATTTTAAGTTATCAAAGGAGCAGTGTCCCAAGACAGAGCAGAAAAGAAACTAGATGTCCAAGGTACCTTACTCATCAGTGTTGGTAGTTTGATGTATGTTATGGTGTGCACTAGGCCTTGCTTATGCAAGTGGGAGCTGCGAGTATATTTATGAGTGATCTAGGTAAAGAGCATTGGCAAGCAATAAAGTGGATCCTTCGGTATTTGAGAGGGACCATGGGGACAATTTTGTGCTATAGTGGATCAGACACCACTTTACGTGGTTATGTAGATTCAAACATGGCTAGAGATGTTGACAGTAGGAGGAGCACGACAGGTTATATTTACACTATAGGTGGGATAGCAATGAGCTGGATTTCATGACTATAGAAGCTGGTGGCTTTGTCAACCATGGAGGTTGAGTATGTTGCTGCCACAGAGGCAAGCAAAGAGATGATTTGGTTACAAAAATTTCTTGAGGAGTTGGGGCATAAGTAGGAGGAATGTAAGCTACATAGTGATAGTCAGAGTGCTATACACCTAGCTAAGAACTCTGCTTTCCACTCCAGGATGAAGCATATACAGTTGAGATATCACTTCATCAGGACAACTTTGGAGGAAGATAAGTTGAAGTTGGAGAAGATTCATACCAGTCAGAATCCTACAGACATGATGACCAAGGTGGTCACAAGGGATAAACTAAAGCTATGTTCAGCTTTGGTTGGCCTTCAGATGACAATGAAGGGTTGAGAAGCTTGCTCAGTGGAAATCAGTCTCCAAGTGGGAGATTGTTATGTTTGTGGAGCCTGTTTTCATGTTAGAGTTTGGTACACCTTCCATGTGTTACACTCAGATATTTTTATGGCGGTCCTACTCACCGATGAGCAGGTCAAGGGGGTTGGGGGTGAAGCCCCAAGCAAATTTTCATGGGTGGTTTATTAACCCATGGGTAATGGGTAACCGTTATGGGCTGTTTTTGGGCCCATGGTTTTTCGGTACCCATTGTTTTGTAAAACCACCTCTTCGGCTACCTATTGATGTACTTATAAATAGATGGACATACAATAGGATTTATATGAGTGTGTTTTGTGAAGGTGAATAGTGTGTGTGAATTCAAGTGTGAATTCGGGAGGGTTTGTTGAGCACAACTCCAAACAAGATCTGATTATTGTAACTATGAAGATTGTTGGCTTGTAATAAAATCGAGCAAGTGTTCTTGGTGGATGTAGCCCACATTGGGTGAACCACGTTAAATATTGTCTTCATGTTGTGCATATTTCATTTCTGTAATTCTATTCATACTTCTTATTATTGCGATTCTGAGGAATTATTCCACATTAGATATTATTAATTCCTAATAGATTGCACTTAGCTCACTTAAATACTTGTGATTGTAAAGGTAAAAATGAACCCACATCACGTCCTTATATAGATGTTCAAAAAGTTAGTGCATTTATTACTCCTTCACCTACCAACAATCCTCTCATTAATTGACCATTTTCAAAATTTCCAAAACTTTCATGCGGTACAATTTCACACCCCAGCTATAACCTTCTAGTGCACCTTCCTACCTTCTAGCTATCAGACTTCTCTTTCACACACTTCCATGCACCAAGTATCTCACCATTGTTCCCTCTCATAGTAGTTTCCATGGTCACTGCTTACCTCACATTATATTGTCCCTTCATTCATTTCCATCTATGGTCTTCTTTAGAAGCAATCTCCTTTCTAACAGCTCCTTTCCATACTCAAATAACACTTGTAACAGTTTTTTCTCATGTGTACCCATTTGTGAATAACAAATAACAACCACCCCACACCAATGGTATGTGCAATCCTCTGCACATAAAAATACTTTAGATTGTAATTAGCTTCTAGCGTGCAAAAACACTTATTACACAAAACAACAAACTAAATTGACAAAGCATAGTGACAAAGAAGGAAATACATTAAATAAAATACAAAAAGGGAAACCTATACTAAATGGAAATACTACCTTATTACAAACACCAAGAAGACTTATTTATAGTAGGGCTTCAACCTACTCCCGTTAAATTAATCGGTAATCGCATTCCATCAAACACCTCTAACTAGAAAGCGCTGATTCAAGTATATGAGTGATAACATACGGTCCCAACCAATGCACCTTGAGCTTGCCTGGATGGCACAGAAACTTATAATCATAAAGTAGTACCATCTGTCCAACCTCAAGTTTCTTGTACCAAATGTATCGATCATGCCATGCCTTCGTCTATCCTTTTCCCGCTTCGACTCCAACGTGCTATGGCCCACCTCTCATCTAATCGTATTAACCAGCCAATTCTTTCTTTTGAAGATTTTTCATCGGCTAGTACTCCAATGCACATAATACATAATGAAGATAACATGAATTTCATAGGAAGAACTACTACGTGCAAAAACCAAATGAAAGGGTGTGGCATTATTCAACATATTGTAGGTTGTTATATACACCCAAAGCACAACAGAAACTTTATCATCCTAATATTTCCTTCCAACATCACAATTTTTTATCAAAGTCTGGCTCAATATCTTGTTGAAGGCCTCAACAGTACCATTTTCCTGAAGATGATAGGGTGTAGTCTTGTGGTGCACAACCATAAATTCATCCAATAATATCCTGATTGTCTCATTCAAAAATTGTGTGCCCCTATCACTTGTCAAGCTCAGTGGACATCCATACCTAGTAAGAACATTTTTCCATAAGAACCTGGATGTTGTAGCTATTGTACAATCCTTTGTAGGTGCTTCTTCTGCCCACCTTGTAAGATAATATGTGCAAGTGATGATATAAAGCACGATCCAATTCTACGTGTGACTAGTGAAATAGGACCTACAAAGTCTATAGCCCATTTCTTAAATGGCTCTACACTAGAAATAGGCCTCAAAGGCATTTCATGTCTTTGCCTAGGTTTTCAGTGGCACGCGACGGTGATCACATGCCTTACAATCCTTGTGACAGTGGTCTCCCACCATAATCCAACGAGTATAATCTTGCGCATGGTGGCATCATCTACATAGTGTCCACATGTAATACCAATATGAGCCTCTTCCATGATATCTGTACACTCATGTTCTAGTACACACCGGTGCAATACTTCATCTCGGCCTAGTTTGTATAAATCTCCACTGATCAACATAAATGGTGTCACACGAATTGCAAGTTGTTTCTTCTCCAATGCTTTCATCCCTTCTAGCGCAATACCCATGCGTAAAAAGACAAAAATATCCTCCAATTTTGAAGGTGCGCGATGCAACCTATACAACTATGCATCTATAATTGTATCTTCAATTATCTATGTGTCCTCCCCTGACTGAATCCTTGATAAGTGGTCTGGGCCAAAATTACTTTTACCTGGTTTTACCACAACTATGAAATTAAATTCCTAGAATAAGAACACCCGTCGACATATGTGCCCCTATTTAACGGGCTTATTTACTAAGTATTTTAATGCCATGTGATCAATATAGAATATAAAAGGTATTTCTAGAAAATAATGTCTAAATTTATGCAGCGTGTAGATCATTGAAACGGCCTCACTCTTTGTTGTTGTATAATTCGCTCTCGCAGGAGTCAACTTTCTACTAGCAAAACATATAGGATGATCTATAATACCCTCTCTAGGTTGAGATAAAACCATACTAATGGATGTGCCAGAGGCATCCATATGTACATAAAATGGTTGGTTCCATGAAGTAAAACGTAAAATAGGCGTTGTTTTAAGTCTCTCCTTCAATGCCTCAAATGTGTGTTGTTGCGGTTATTCCCAATAAAACAACATTTTCCCTTTTAGTAACTCTTTGGGGTGTGAAAATATTTGTATATCCATTGATAAAATTTCGTTAATACCTGCGTGAACCAAGAATCCATGCACCTCACTTTGATTGGTAGGATCTTCTAGGCCTACAATAAGTGCAACCTTAGTGGATCCACTAACAAACCTTCATTGCGAGATGATTTTCCCTAACAAAGTTCCAAATAGTGTAGCAAACATGTAATTATTGATGTTTAAAGAGATGTTTAACTATCTACATCTTTCAAACATTAGGCACAAATTATCACAATGATCCTTAACAAGTCCATACACCATCCAATCATCCAAGTAAACCTACAGGAAGTTGTGAATAAAATCTTGGAATGCTTGAACAACTATGTGTGAAAATATAGCAAGCATGTTTTTCAAACCAAAGGGCATCATAGTATATGCAAAATTCCCCATTCAGTGGTGAAATTCATCTTCTCTTGATCCTCCTATGTAATTCTAACCTAATGATACCCAGAGAATCCATCTGTAAAAGAATAAACTTCACACCCTACAATGCCTTCTAATATTTCCTCTATGAAAGGTGTAGGAAAAGGATCAATCACACATGTAGCATTCAATTCCCTGTAATCCACAAAAATCCTAATCCGACCATCTTTCTTTATACTGATCACCATGGGGCTAACCCACTCTAATTCCTCTAGGGGCTTGATGATGCCAAATTTCAACATTTTGTCAATTTCTTCCTTAACTTTTACACGCAGGTTAGGGTTCATCCTATAAGGTCTCTTCCTAATTGGGCGTGCACCTTCCTTTAGCTTAATATTCATCTCTCCTAATGACTCATGCACTCCTTTTAACTCATGGTAGCCCCTAGGAAATAAGTCCTGAAAATCCCGTAGTAACTCAATTATCTTTGCCACTTCAGAATCAGACCAATAATCCCCAATTATTGCCTCCTTAGGTTCAACATTCGTGCTAATGTTCACTTTCTTGGTATTCATAGGTTCATGATAGGTGCACACATTTTTATCTACACTGTCTGACACCTCACATGTACCTCTTGAATGATTTATATCTAGGATTTCTGCTTCTTCATCATCCACCATGTAGACCATATTACCTTTTTCCTTCTCAAAGCAAGCACACTTAAGTTGTGTGGCATATGTCTCATCTACTTCATCAAAATACACTCCTGAGTCCACCTCACCAAATAACTCCTAGATGAGTTCTTCAGCCTTTGCATTGTCTCCTATAGTTAAACACTTTCTAACCCTTAATGCCTCTTCCATCGAAGGTTTAGTAGAGTAGTAGTCAAAAGTCTAGGTCATTCCTACAATCACGTCCTGCCAATTTCCAATCTCTCTATGCAGTTTTGCATAAACATACTAGGCTCATGCGCAACCTTGTAAAGTGGAATAAATTTTATGCACCCATATTGAAGGTGGTAAAACTTCCCACCCCTTTGTCCACAATCTCTCACATTTCTGAACGTGGTGCTGAATAGGTTGATTACCATAATACATGCAGATTGTAGTAGGTGCATTGCTCCTAAAGAAACCGAGTGGTTAGAGCAATCCTGACTTCATTCCATTCCATTAGATTATCCCTGTGAACCATCCACTAGTGTGTTGATGTCCCGCGTAAGGTATATACTAACATATTCCTTCTTTCCACTTGATTTTTCCACTTCTCCTCCATGGCATGCGCAGGAATACCTTAGGGTCTCCTTCTCTAGTGTACCGAGGTACAAAGTTACCTATCCTCCTAACAAAACGAGGTTTTCTTCTCCACTCAAATGCAATTCTTACTTAGTACCCAACCATCTAATAGGTTTCATGTGCCAAATGATCACAAGTAATACTTGTAGTATCACTAATAGACTATGCATCTTCCCACTGGAGGATTCCTTCCTTAGAGGGCTCAAGTCCTTATGGGTCCCGAATGGTGCGTACATAAATTTTGTTCAAGTCTACCTCACTCAAAGGCTCAACATAAGGTACAAATTTACTATCTATCAAAGGGATAATTACTCTATCTTCCTTGTTCTCAAAACTTATATACCCTTTATTGAACCATAAATAAGTAGTATTTGCATAACACCAAGGGCACCCAAGTAGAGTGGGAAGTTTTCGCTTCGTAAGTGCTAATACCTCAAAGTACCAAGTGAACTTGGCCTGCTTTTATAGTAATGGATGCATCCTTTAAAACTCCTATGGGAGTGGCCTTATTTTGATTGGACATGAACAATACATTAGAGGATGGCTGTAATGGAGGTCTGCCCATCTGTACCCATACATCTAAAGTAAGAACATTCACTTCCACGCTGTATCAATCAATATATTACTCAAGAACCACCCATCCACAACAACATTCAAAGTGATCTCCTTGTCATAATCCAAACTATGAGGGGGAGATTAGCATGTAGGATCTACCTTCCATTCTCAATATTTGTGCACAAAGTGTTTCCCTTTAGCCAATTCCCTAATAATGGAATGATATTCTCCTGGTGTAACATCTTGCATACCTCTTTTAAGTCATCAATATCGATTGGAATGTCTCTGTTGCCTTCTTTTGTTCTAACTTCGTGACTGTTCCTTTAAACACTATATTTCACCTTGAATATTTTTGAGTACCTCCATGGTTTCTTGATAAACCTCCTTCTGATGTGCAGGATCTGGGTACCTTGCATGTAAAAATTCCTCCTTGGTGATGGTAGGATTCTACTGTAATGCTTCTCTGGCACGTACAACTTTAGCACATGTAGTAATCTTCACAGGTAATACCTTAGGTTCCAGTGCCAACTTTGGCATCCACTGATTTTCCATAGTGCGTTGTATTCTAACCATCCCTGCACCTTTGTTCTCCTATTTATGTTGCTTGCTAAGATGCTCATACAAGTCCTGGGAATTCCTCATAGTTATGATTCTTCCCAAAAAATAACAAGTAATATTCTATGGACATTTACACCTGTAGTGGTCAGGAGATCCACATGTAAAATTCATTCCACGAGGGAACTCGCCTCATCCACCACCAGGAAATCAGCCCCCGAATCCACCACGACATCCTCAACCTCTACCACAACCTCCTTTAAAGCGCCCTTCATTCCGATCATAGCGCACTTGAGTGTGATCATGATCATGGTGCTCACTTTTTCCTTTAGAGTTATCTGATACTCCAATCTGTCGCACACCAATATCTATGGCATCATGGATCTGACCAATCAACTTGTAGTATCTTCTGTATCGTGAGTCATGGACCGACAAATTTTACAATAGCAAGATACATTCTTCCTTATCGTGTGTTGTAATAATGGGTAGTGGCTTACATCATGGTCCAAATGACATATCTCATAGTCCAAAGAACAATGAACATACTGATCTGTGAGGAAAAATATCTTTGGTGTGCCCTTCCACTTCACAATCTATACACCAAATCCCAATGTGTGTTTTATGTGTTGATTTTTCTGATAGTTTCTCAAACAAATTTTCCATAGATGTAATATGTGCCTCTAGGAATGGGCTCACTCTAGTTTCTATACTCTCGACTTCCTCGATGCAAGACTCGCTTCAAGTGCCTCATGTAAGTCCGTATAAGTCTTATGTGGTAGTTCCCTCCTAAAAGGTGTGATCAAGCCCCCAACAAACCAATGTGCATGCTGGCTTTCATGAATATCATAAGAAAGTTTAGACAACAATGTCTTGAAATGGGCATCATATTCTTGAATTCTCTCAGTATTTCCTTTCTTAATATCCTTGAGTGCGCTTATACTCTTATGCTCAAACTCAAGGATATGAAACTCTTTAAGGAAAACATCCTTTAATGCTACATAATCTATGCAAGTCTGATCAGGGTCAAACTTCCTATACCAACTATGTGTGCATCCCCTGTCATGTAGTTGTAAACTAAATTTCCTTACACTCAGAAGCCTTAACTCCTTTTTCATGCCATAGTATCTCACACATGTACACATGTTCAGCAGCATCTTCTGTGCCCCTATACTCTGGAAGACGAAGAGACATCTCCATGTAAATATTATGGGGTTGGTGCGGACCCTACCCACCTGATCCAAAACCTCTGTGTTACCTCTACCTCTAGAACCACCAGATCCACCAAAGCTAGAGCCACCTATACCTCTTGATCCTCCACCTGTAGTTGGAAGTAGACCAGTGGATGTACTTCCCTATGTCCCAACAAAGTGGTACTAAACTGAACTCCTATAGTCTATGAAGTGGTACTACTTCTAGAAGTGAGTCCAAAATTCTACACGGTTGAGTTACGTGTTGACGATATACCCGTAAAGGTACCTTAAGACAAAAAGAAGACATTTTCCTTGCGACAAATGTAATTGTTATCGACTTACTCCTTCTCTTCTCTTTGCCCAAACTAGCTTGCTCGAATACTAGTTATACTATATACTCAAAATCCAAATGTAAGGGCTAGGTTGGCGGGTAGATTCGAATGCACACCGCGGCCCAATTCATCTCTACCTGGTGCACTCCCATGTGATTATATGGAGGTATCCCTATTATTATTTCCCAAATGGGGAGTTTTGAGATGTTACGGCTCTACACCTCCTACGTCCGCCTTCAAATCCTTCACGATACATCTCTCTCCTCAATGCCATCCACTTTGAAATATCACGTTGCTTCTATATCTCCCTCTCACGTGCCTCATTATACTTAAGCCACCTTTCTTCTCTTTTCCTCTCTGCCACTAGGTCCACCATATTTAACCAAACCTATTCTTTCCCTCGTGCAAGGTGGGTTTTAGCTAGCCATTATTTTTTCTTCCAAGTTCAGGGTTACCATCAAGATTTTAATTTCTAGTGGAATTCCTTGCAAATAAGTTTCCTTGGGATAACATAGAAAGCGTAACTTAGCAACTCTGTAGGAAAGAGTAAGTAGAAATTGAGTACTCCAAAATATAGTTATTCAAAACACCATGGAACCAAGTATCCACAACATGCATCCAAATCAGATCAACATCATAAAGGGCCTAAAATTCTTCCTACGTCTAGACAAGTGTGTGATACCTCCAATTCCTTTTAGATGCATAAACAACCAGCCACTCATACAACTCTACCAGAAAGATAGCAAATAAGCTCTCATACAAACAATCATACAAATTTTGCTCCACCCACATACGTGCGTCAAACTCAAATCTAGTGTTGAACCTCCGAGTGTACTCTTCTTCCATATCCTTTATCCACTCCTCAAAACTTGCTAAGGTCAACCGGTACATCCTGAAAATAGCTGAAAATGAGGTCCTAGCAACGGAACCACTGATGCAGCCTAGAATCCATTATATAAAACCTAGAAAAACCCAAGCGTATTGGCACATCACCTAGCCTAAGCTGAGAGCTCACCCAAAGTGCGCAAAGGTACCAGCCCCTCTTTAGAGTTACTTGTGTAGGATGTTAGTGTGATGAAGATACAACATATTCAGAACCAAAAATAACCATAAACATTCCAGTGCCTAACCAGATCTAGATCTTAGAGAATCATGAATTAAACAATAACTATAATAAGATTAACCATACAAGAACTAGTTACAATCATGTTTAAAACCATTATCCATCTAATATACTCCATTACATTAAACATTGTAATACATATAATATTTTTACATTACAAAGTATTACCATAAGTCATGCGTGCAATAGATCCAACAACATAACTCTACAATAATTCACTCACCCTAAACTACATAGTTCACTACATATTTATAGGGGTGGGGACTTTCCCTTCACCGCTTTATACTTCCCAAAATAGGTCACATGTTGATAATAGCCATGAACCTTTACATTAACATGCACACATACAAGTGTGCTAATAATAGACATCCTATAGTTAACTAGAAGAAGTAATCTTATTATTATCTTGAACTCATGTATGAATTTTATCAGATGCTTGTTCCCAAAATAACATTTGTGTGTCACACAAGTCTCCATCCCAATGTGTGCTCTACACGTTATCTCCCAAAAATAGCCTACATCCATGAAAATGTCTAAGTCCCGAATAACTTTGTCTTTCGTGCGTTTCCTTTCCTATCCTTTCACACCTTCAAGTGCGCCTTGTTCCCATGCACGAATCCTATGTTTGTCTTCTCCTTAAGACAATATTGTCTGCTCAACAATGTTTATACATTAAATTTACGTTAAGATTTGAAGTAAGATTATAAGGTTGAAGAAAAATAATTTATTACACATTCATCAACATCATTTTATGTTTCCAAACTCCTAGTGACACCTTACAACTTTAGTCGTTAAGTATCGTTTGAGAATGATTATCTTCTTAAGATTAGGTAATCATCCTCGAATATACAATGTCATGTTTATCATGAAAATGTCTAGCTTGAATTATCTCTTTACAAGAGATGGGTTAACCCTTTATACATTTGTATAAGTTTAATTTCAGTGTTGTTCCACATTGCTTAATTCTTATTTAATCATCAATTATTGATTTACAGATGTTGTATTATTGTACCTTGACATCATTATGTCACTTAGCTAGTTAACATAATAAATTACAATTAGACATTCAAATATTAATTAGTTGTACTATATAATGAAGCAATTATTAAATTTGTCCTCTTACTATTGAGTCTAGAAATATACATTTATTTCACAACTCTTGTACCAATGTCCCAAAACAACGTTATTACTTACTTCATTAATTAACGATGTCATGATTATCATTGTTATAATTATCATTTAATGAATCATATTAAATGATATTGAAAAGTACAATAAGAAATCAAGCCTAATTTATTTCATAATCATTTTTAAGTACAACTGAAAATCAGCATACATCATTATTACATCATTTAAGGATAATAAAATATATCATGATCTCAATTAGGATAACTCCTTATTTAAGAAGTACAACAATAATTTCATGTTGATATAATTAGCCAACAATCCTTTATAACATCACGAAATAACCTTTCGTTCAATAATGATTACATGATCCAAGTTTAAAGTATACATTAAATCAATATTTACAAATCAAATAATCAATATATCACTTGATGATCATGCATGTAACAATCCAATTATCTCCTCACAATACGTAATCCATCCTGAAATCTGAAATATAAAAAATGATATTGTACATGATTAGCTCTAAAAATGGCATGGATCTACATTTCTCTACCTAGATGTTTAATTACAAAACAATTAAATTTCTACTAATTGATTTAATGTCATTAAAAAGTATCAATTTATACAAGTATTAAAATCTCAATCATGAAAGTATAAGAATTAAAAAGTTCCTTTTTATGATAACACCTATGCATAATAACTATTTAAATTGACTCAGAATAGTACTAAAATCTAAGTATATATTTTATTCATCAACCTATCCTTTCCATTAACAATTCAAACTAATACTATCATATTGTTCTTTGAGAATCAATGTTGGAACCTCGTGGACATCGAATTGGGTTGCACTTCCAATGGATATGAGAACACTTCACGTAATTCTCAAAAGCACAAATCACAAGGAAATCAAGTACAAAAATACAATGGTGTTTTTGACATGCTCATAGATCAGAAATAAGAGGTACATATAGGAGTGTTGTGTAACTCATGTGCATGACATGTGTACACAACCCTATTGACCTATTCAACTATGACCTATTCTCACTAAGTGAGATGACTAAGTCATCGAATGACGACAAGACAATTCATATACACCAACACCCCACCTTCATCGAAGATGAGGTAGAGGTCATGGAAAGTCATAACTAGAAGAGAACTCCCCTAGACAACTAAGAAAGATATGTCAATGGGGCCCAAAACTAAAGGCCTAATAAGGTACCCATTTACAAACAACATCTTCTGGAAAGAAGAAGAGAATAATGGGTCCGACAACTAGGCTTGATGAGGTACCCATGTATAATAAGGATCTCAAGTAATGGAGGAAAAAAACCTAAGGAAAAAATCCACTTACAAGAGATAAAAGAATCCCTAAACAACCTAAGAAAGATATTTCAAATGATCCCCGACAACTAAAGGCCTAATAAGGTACACATGTACAAACTACAATATTTCTAGAAGAAGATAAGAGAACTAAAAATCCTAAAGAAGATGGGTAGATGTAGTAGACCTTACCCCAAGAAGATACCATAAGTGAAGATACTTCACCACAATTAAGGGCTTGGTAAAAATATTTGCAACCATATCATATATCTAATAAAGATCGCAAGTTGCAACTCAATGATGTCATCATGGATCAGCTCCCAAATGAAATGCATATGTATCTCGATGTGCTTCATCCACTAATGTTGAACTAGATTTTGGAAAATTGAGATGGTGCTCATGTGGTCACAAAGTATATGATACTAGGCTACTAATAATGAATACCAAACTCAATCCAGATCGCTGTAACCAAACAAATTTTGTGGAAACGTTAATCTGCTCCTCTTTACCCCGCCTCGTAGAATATATTACAATTACATTTTTCTTCTTTTAGACCAACTAATAGGACCGAACTAAGATAAAACTGTACCTTGAAGTATATTTTTTATGATCAAGAGCACCACCCAATCGAGTTAGTATATCCAACTAATTCAATATCTACTTCTCGTAGATATTGGATTCCATTTGTGTAAGTGTCACAAACGTAATGAAGGATCCACTTCATTTCTTTCCAATGTAACTCATGTGGCTCTTGCATGAATCTAGAAATGATACCAACAACATACAATAAATCCGAATGTGTGTAAGGTAAATCAAGCTCCCCACCAACTGCCAATAAAGGGTACCATTAACCAAGGGAGTAGAGCAATCAGAAATCAACTTAACCACGATAAGGAAAGGAGTAGGAGAAAGCTTATAATCAGACATATGAAACTAAGAAAGTAAATCAAGGGAGTACTTAGGATACAAAATTATAATTCTTGAGTCATATTGTGAAATCTGAATCCTAAGAAACTAATGAAGAAATCCTAATTCATACATATAAAACTTGTTGGATAAGGAAATCTTCACATAATTGATGATAGAGGAAGAACTACTTGTGATCAACACGTCATCAAAATACATAAAAAGGATGATTATGGAGTTATCTTGCAGTAGAATGTAAAAATTTGGGTTAGAGTGACACCGAGTGAACCCTAATGTAAGTAAGAAGGGGATCATGGACATAACCCAATTTTTTTCCATATACATCTCTTCCTCTAGGTCCCCATGAAGGAAGGAACTCTTTATGTCCATCGATGGACTTCCCATCTGTTTTCCATAGTGATGGTGATAGTGAGTCAAATAGAAGTCATCTTCACAACCGGAGAAATTTTTTTAAGTAATAAACCCCAACTACCTAGGATAAACCCTTAGCTACTAGTCATGCTTTAAACTTATCGACATCTCTATCTACACCATACTTTGTTGTAACACCCACTTACCCCAAATGATTTTTCTTCCTTTCGGAAGAGGGGTGAGATCCCAAGTATCATTCTTCATGAGTGAGTAATACTCTTCATCCATAGTATAATCTCACTCAGGAATACCATAATCATCCCAAAAATACTAAGGGTTAGAAGAAGAGGTTAAAAATGAGTGACGTCAAATGAAATTTGAGTGAGTCTATCTCCTATCTGAAGGATCTCCCATTTAATCTCCAGCACTCTACAAAGTTTTCCTAGCCCAACGAGGACCAAGAGGATCATTCTTAGAGTCAGAATATTCTTCACTCGAGTGAGAAGGAACAAGGTTCCACTCAACACTACTGATCAGAATCAGAAGACTCCAAAGCATGAGGGTCGGGAGGCGCAGGAGGATCAAGATGAGGAGGAACATACTCAACATCATCATCATCTAAAGAGTTATATTTAGAATTACAAAGCATAAGAACCTCATAAGGTAGAGAATTAGAAGTTGAAGAAGACTCATCGAATTTCATGCTTCTCTCAATATAAAGCTCGTGATTAGTAGGGTTCAAAAATTAATATCCCTTCACACCATCAGGATACCCTATAAAGATACAAGGTTTTGATTGTGGTTCCAAATCCTTGTATTTATTCTTGGGAATCTAGGTCATAGCCTTGGATCCGAAGACTCGAAAGTTCTCAACATCAAGCTTGCATCCAAATTAGGCTTCAAACGGTGTCATCCCTCTTACTTGCTTATGTGGAAAATGATTCGAATGTAACAAGCACAATTCATTGCTTCATCCCAATACTGCAGAGGAAGTGACTTGAGTTTGTAATCGCATTTTGTGAAGGGGTGTAAGAAACTTTACACTCGCAAATTAATCCCTTGTAAGTAAAAATCCTTGAAGTTATTGCTCACATACTCGCCTCCATTGTTAGTTTTTAAAACCTTGATAGATCATTCTACTTATTTCTTGACAAGATCCTTAAATTCCTGAAAATGTTCAAAGACTTAAGACTTATGCTTAAGAAAATACACCCAAGTATAATGTAAAAATTCATCAATGAAGGTAGGTATATAAAGAGCTATAGTAAACGAATGAGACAGAAAAGGGCCAAAAATTTAACTATGAGAAATATCCAAAAGATGAGTAGCTCTCCGGGATTTTCCTTTGTCAAAAATCCTTTTAGCGTGCTTCCCAAGGAAAAAACCTCACAAAGACCCTTAGAAAATATAACACGAGGTAACTCATTGACCATTTCATTTTGGCTCAATTTTTTAAGGTAAGAAAAATCCAGTGCCCAAAATGCTCATGTCATAACTTACTAACCTCATCTCGCATGAGTGAGCAAGTAATTAGGCATCAAATCAAAATCAAAGTGTAAAAGGTATACAAGCTGTGAATGGTGATCCACCTTTTTCTCACTTTGTGAGTGGCATTGTGAATCTCCCAAATAATCATCAAGTTAGGACCAAATTCCACTCTCATTGCTTCACCAAGTTGAGTGATTTGATAAACCAATAGGAGATTGGTAGAGATCAAGAACACTCAACACTTGAAACCGACATTGTTGTATCATCATCCAACATGATTTGGGACATTCCACATGGTTCAATGTTGGAGAAATCAACATGCAAAGAAGCCATGTAACATGGGGCACTAGAATCTATAATCCACGTCAATGAAGGATCAACTTGATCTACAAGGGCCTTTCCATTATTCTTATTAGATTTAGACCCTCTTATAGTGGAAGACTCATATTTTGGAGCATTTTGTTTGATAGACTCATAAAAACCTATATGACTTTTCTCAAGTAAATGAGTAAAGTGATCAATTTATTTTCTCATAAATTGATTCTCTTCATAACCATTCTTCTTGCAATAGGAGAACTTAAACTTTTCTTTCTTCTCTTTTAGCTCAGAAGTTGAAGCGTTCGTGTTAGGTTTGGTTTTGGCTTGGTTGGTCTTAGCTTCCTTCTTAGGTTGGTCCTTTTTCTCTTTCCTCTTTTTAGTCTTCTTTCCCTTACTAGTGCTTGTTATAAGGGAATATGACTTGGACTTGAGAGACCATTTTTTAATGATTTTGTCATGTTCTCGAATGAGTTAGGATGAAAAAATGTGAAATGAGGTCATATTCAAAGGACTACCCAGAGTGGCTTTCGTAGTGTGAAAATTTGACACAAAGATGGATTATTCGAGACCTAACTTAGAGAAAATCGATAAGATCAACTGGGAATATTTCTTCTCCACTTTACATTCCTTTAGCAAAAATATAGTGTGGACAAAATTCAAGAAGAATGTATGTAGGTTTTTAAAGTCACTTGAATTTAATCCTAGTAGTTCATTTTCCAACTCATGCACTCTCATGTCATCTTGTTGTCTAAACATACTATCTAACATTTTTCAAGAAACATTACATGTTTAAGATGACTCAATGTGGAAGATAAAGTCAGGAGAAATAGACATAGAAAGAATACCTAAGGCTTTGTCACTTGGTTTAACCACTTAGGTTTTTCAGGCTCATTGTCAGGTTCAGTCTCAGCTCCCATGGTGATGTGAACTAACCCTTTACCCGTTATTTTAATTACCATTTTCAATCTCCATTCGAAGAATTTGAACAACATAAATAAAGGAATTAAAAGTGCATCCATAGTGAAGAGAGAGAGAGAAAGAAGGAATGTAGAAAATAAAAACAAGCAACACAACCACCCAGGACAATATTATAACCCCCTTCTTTCGAAACTTTATAGTTTAGTATGTTGGATACAATCTAGTGCGAGTGTGTATCATGAAAAATATGGTCACTCACCTTACAATTAGTGTAATAAATCACAAGATAGGAGACCATAATCAATTTTCATTGATCGCAGCAAATTGACACCGTAAATAAGCACAATCTAAAAAATAATAGAAGGGTAGAAATCAATTCTTGTTGTGAGAAAAAGTGTCTCGCGGCCGCAACAGAAACCCCCTTGCCATAATATGGTGGCATACACACTCACTATTTTGCAAACAATAATAAGGGTTATTTTACAAAAAAATGGGCTCTAGATGAGTCACGAGGACCTCCAAGATGCTAAAAACACTCTGGAAGGCAAAAATGCTAGAAAGTGTGTTACACACTCCAAAAAATGATTAGAGAAAAAAATAGCCAATAACTCTTAAAATTCAACCTTATGAAACGTCTACTTTGGATAATTTTAGAGCTAAAAGGACTTTTAAAAGTGATTATAAACATTTTAAAATGACTAATTTAAATCACCAATCACAAAAAGAGCTTAATTTTGAGATTAGAAGCTAAGTACATATTTTATTCATCAATATATCCTTTCCATTAAGGAGTCAATATAATACCACCAATCAAAATGTCATTCTAGAATACTTTCATAATAATATAATTCAAGAAGGGATGATAAGTTTACTTCTTACTTATTTTATTTTAACTGGCTCCATAAACAAGTCATCAAGTATCATCACAAAAACATGCAACAGTGAAGAGTGTTCATGATCCCAAACTGAATTAAGACCTTTAACAATTTTCTAGCATTGTTTCCTGTCATTGACCTTTTGTGTAGAAATCCAATCATTATCATACAGTCCTATTGATAAATAGTCATAGAAAAACAACCTACATCCACCAAGTAGATATATGATTTAACCATAGTCATATAGTAATAAACATTGTTAAAATTTTAATAGAGTTGGTTTTGGAATAGACTCATATTTCACAAATAAGTTCACCATTTGAACTTAAAGATGTTATAGTCTATGTTAACATGATTCTTCATTTAATAGTAAAGTAAATATCAATAGTGATAAACATATTAATCCTACACAATCAAACTCGAATCAAATGAACACAAATCCCATTCACAATTGAGTTTATTCTTAATAGCTACAAATAGACGCTCAGGTTCAAATCAAGCCATGCATATATCCGGATAAAGTGACTATTAAGTCACATTTTATTTTCCCTTTTTAAAACTAGTAGCCTACTTCGTAGATCCCGAATAACAATCCCATGGTTTTGATTAAATAATACAACTTACCAATATGTGGTTGGGTTCGAATTGAGCCTAGCTATTTACTCGAGCTCAGTGACTCCTTAGTAATGGTTTCAAGTCAAAAAGGTCATCACATAAACATGCACGAAAAAAACAATAACTATTGGTGTATGATAGACCTATTGGGTTCAACTTTGAGATATCAATAAAAATATATCATTTTCCAAACACCCACCATAACCAGACCATGATTTAAAGGATCCTAAGAAGGAAAAAGGGTTAAATCGACTCATTCCAATTGAACATAGTGACTTAACATCATGTCTAGCTCATAGGGATGGATATTTATTGCCACCGCTATCATGGTGGCTCGAGCTTAATAAGATCTTCACAAATAAACATCAAGAGACTTCCATGTTCAAATTATAAGCATGTTTAGAGAAGTTTTATGTCGGCCTTTAACGTCTTTGAAAACAAGTAAACGGGTATTCAATACCCAACTGAAATATCTACACAAAGCTATAAGGAAACAACCACAATTCATAGTCAAGAAAGAAGGGTTAAGGGATTGCAAAAATAATCACTTTTCGAAGCAAATTCGTGCACCCACATGATAAAATAAACCCATCTCAAATAATATAACTATATTTATCAAGAAACCCAACACGTAATGTTCAAAAATAAAGCATTAAACAACTAGAATACATCTTCCATGCTTGTGAAGCTTATGAAAAAATCCTTTAAAATCCATGCAATATTCCTCCAAATCTTACTTTCGAAAAACCCAAAATAACAACACAAATGCACTCAAAAATATCCAAAGATACCAAGCCAATCCATGGCTATAAACTGATAAACCCTCCATAAATACCTCCCTTAAATAACTCAACAAAATAACAGAGTGGAAATGCATGGATCATCTCAAGAGGGAGAGGGAATATCTCGCCATTTTATACAAAATAATAAAAATAGAAAACTAAGATTGTATAGTAGCTTTTGGAGGAAGCTTCTTCCTTTTCCCGAGATCCATGGGAATGTATTTAATGCATTTATTATTCGTAGGTGCCATGTAGTGGCCATCCCTATCTACTTCTTCCGCCAACTTTCAATTTTCCTCCAATGCCAACTCAATGTATATGAGTGGTCCAAGAATTAATTAAAACAATAACTTTGCATGGGTTGAGATTGTATCAAATCGGTATATTAAAATGATTAAACAAATGACCATTCGACTATAGTCAAATTGTTATTATCTCCCAACAAAGTAAAGCCTTTATATGAGGTCGATGATCTCCATTATATTAACAAAACAATCACAATATCATTCACATTTAAATTATAACCATGCACATGAGTATGGTTTATGACCATAATTATTTTTAACCTTTTAAAATAAACTATGCACTGATTACCTTTAACCAAATTTACTTATAACTTCCTAGCGAAGGGTGATTTGAAAGGCCATTATAAACCAATCATGTCATTACGTAAAGTGGTCGATATAGTATCTTATTCATCTAGAAAGGAGTATTAATCGGTCCAAGGTAATTAGATTAGTATGTAATCTTAATCAAATAAAAATATAATAGCATTTAATTGTAATAAAGATACTTAAACCTTTACCTTTAACAAAACCATTGTATTACCTATTCGATCGAAGGCCCTTTCTTTCTTGTATGATCAATGATCATTAGTATCAAAAGAGTTAGTCCTTTCAACATTTACATTCATTTTTACATAATGAAATAATATATTACAACCATGTATACATCCATTCATTTTTGCAAGCAAGTTATCACTTCCAACAAGAAAAAGTAAACTAACTCTAACTATAATAGGTACAATAACAAGGTATCCAGATATGGAAATCATCAAACCTAGTAAGATAAATAACTCGACAAGCAAGCAACAAAATATGGTATTATCGTGAGGCATGTCAAGAGTTCTTGCTTGACAATAATCATTATGTGATTTACTTCTCAACTACGCATAAACATGTTTATCCTTTTCAGGGTAAACGTGTTCATGCCTAACCGTGATACTATTTAATTAACGCTTCTCACCCCAAACATTCGTGATTCACTTCACGTTAATAACCCTATCTCATTACAATCATGAAATGAAAATGAGGGATGTGACACATTTAATCATCCCTAAACACGCTTATTATCTTAATCACATGCCTAAACCCCCATTTATCCTCCCTAGATTCTCATATACCCACATTCAATTATTTCACCCATCTAACCATTGTTATCATCCCTATGCAACCCTAAACCCTCCTAAACAACTCAAAACCCTAATTTAACCTTATTAGGACCTCTTGTCTTGAGTTGTGCATCATCTCCACCGCCCAAATCAATATTCCTCAATATTCGATAGGGACCTAGTGGGTCACCGATGACCTATAAATATATCATCACCCCCTCTTTTAGAGGATAAAATTTTGGAGAATTATTCCTTCTTGTGAGCTTTTCTTGTTTCCTTCTCTTCTTGTGAGCTGCAATAAACATTGTGAAGCTATCTTGGAGCCCTCATCAATCATCTTTGGAGATATAAATCTTGGAGTGTGCATTAGATCCCTATCTTGGTTTCATCATCTTCTCATCATCTTTGTAATTAGTCATGTCATTGTATGCAAGAGATCTGCCATCATAATGAGATATCCCCATTCTGTCTTATAATCCATTTTCCGGATCTATCACTTCATCAAACCCTATCCAACCTTGGTCACCATCATTCTTCCCCAGTCGTCATCAACCCATTTTGCATCAGTCCTTTTCTACATTTTGTCCAATTTCCCATCTATTTCCCAGCCTCTACAACATCTATATCTCTCTATCTCTATGATCTACCTAGATGAAAACCCATATATCATCATTCCTCCCTAGTCACCATCGACTATCCCAGATCTGCTCCCAGTCACCTTCGACCCGATCTACATCCATTACATTTTCCTAAAACTTGCATCCTTTCTATTTTTTGTTCCTCTACTTGAGATCAGGACATCTCCAAGCATTTGAGAATCAGTTCCAGATCCACTATATTCACATCTTTTGATCTTCTCTTCTACAGTCACCATCAACTATCTTTGTTTGTCTCAGTCATCATCGACTGATCGATTTGATTTCTCTTATCTCAATTTATCACCATCTCCATTATCTGATCTGTTATCTAGTATATTTTTTATATTTGTTCCATTATGTTATCTTTTGCATGTCGCGTTTATCTATTATTTTCAATAAATATTGTAATCACGTGGGTTGACATCCTCCCTAGGAAGTTTTTCACTTCTTAGGATTGACTTTATCAATGTGCCACCATTTAATCTACTAATATTTTTCTTGTTTAGTTATTTGTTTGTTGTGTAGGTTATCGAGCTTGTTGTGGAGTAGATATTTGCACCCGTATCTCATCCTTTGTCATCCTCACACACCAAGAGATAGCCTTAAATCCTCCCATATTTGGGAGTTTCTTTTTCTTGCACACCATTTCATTAACATGGAACATGAGCAGAAAAATTGTTAAACAAATTTGTTAGAGTAAGTTACTCGAAATAGGATTCAATACAAATTGATAAAATCATTTGGTGAACCCAACTCATGATCGACCAATCAGATCCTTATTTTTCCTATTCTATCATATTTTTCTTTCCCTAACCCCAAACCCTAGTTTCATCAAGGTTCATATTTCCATCTATTGTCTATCATACATCTAATATACATAGTTATTCCTAAGGTTTCATCCTACCTTTGGGTCACTTTCTAGGGATCTTATTTCGCAAATTACCTTTTCTTTCATATCATGGCCTCTAAGGTTCCTCAAGTATCCTTGGCTCAATTTATTCACAAGCACCCGGTTTGTAAAGATGTTTTCAAAAATCCCTACACATAATGTACCTTCCTCACGATACGCCACCTTCACAAGTAAGTGGAATTTTCTTCGTATATCCAACCCACCTATTAATCCTGATAACACAACTAATCAATCCATATTCAAGTCAATTCAAGATTTACATCTTTTTTTCCAACATAAATTTTAAGATATGGAACCACAATTACATCCCTCACAGCTGAAATCCAATATCTAAAGGATGTTTCTCATGCCCATATTAGTTATTCTTCTACACATAATCATGATCCCATATCTACCGCATGTCGTCATATAAGTGAGGTCAAGGTCTTACCACAACGAATGCCTCTCAATTTTGATCGAAATTGTAGGCAGCATGATATTCTCTCTAAATTATTCTATCACCAATTAATCACATTGCCACCTACTCATTATTATCATCCTTATCACTTACAAAATAAAAAGGTCACCCATTTCGTAATTATCATCAAATTAATGGACATCGTGACAATGATTTCTATACTTTAGAATGAAGAATCAGATAACTTGAGCATTAAGGATTTATTTCATTTGATACACAACATTCTGCTACACATATCCAATTACCAAAACCCAATGGGTTCCCAAATTTTATCCTTCTATGTCTTACGAGCATCATGTAGTAGTCACTCCTATTCCTTCTCCAATAATAAAAACCATCAAAGGAATAACAAATCATTCCCTCACCATAAGTTGCAATCCCTCACTAACCTCCTATAATTAAACTTATATTTCCTCCTTTCAATCTAGATATTGCTTATGTCAATGACTGGGACACATTTCAACATCCACCACCATGGCATAGTCTATCTCACATCATCATATAGATCTCCATCACTCACACACTTGAGGGGCATAGAAATTTTCCCCTATAGTCATGTGTTCTAATAAGCAATTGTTTATCCATACTAATCACATACACACTTGTACCTTACTTATTCTTTTCCCTTAAAGTCAATATTTCTAGTAGAACCTTATCTTATCTACATTATGATCACACCTTTCTACATTTATCTATGTTTATGGATCCACTTTTAGCTCCTATTCCACTCCATACAAACTTTTCTCCTTGTGCTTACATATGGATCCTTCTTACACATACTACTTTATATATATGGTATACATCCTTTCATTCACTATACATATTTTAGATATTATTTCTCACAATGATCATATCTATTTGTCAAAAACTCTTTATATTTACACTTAAGGGGCATCAAACTTCCCCCCCTCCTCACTTGCATCTTATATCATTACTTCTTCCTATCTATATAACACAATGTTGCTACTACATACTCTACCTCGCTACCCGATGACATACTCTTGCTCTACGGTTCATAATTGACTGTTGAGGGGTAATTCCTAAATGAACCTCATCTCACATGTACATCCAATGGGGTAAATATGGCTCCCCTCATCTACACATATTGCATATTGCAGCATGCCATTGTTTTCACACGGCATCTACCTATCTTGGTTATATTTACTCTTGTTATCTTATACTATTTACATGTTGCACTTTCTTTCTTATGATATCTAGATTCTTGGTATGTCATTATATTTTTCTATACACATATGCACATTCACGTGGTATCTTGATGTGAATGCAGGACTTTTACATATTCTTACATTATGCATGATACTTGACATTGCTCTTTACCAATCCTGTTGAGGTTCTGGGGCATCTACCTTTGCTACTCTCATAATCCAAACATCACAGGTCCTATTATTACAATATTTACTACTACTTGGCACTATAACTTACTTTTCTTTTATCTATACATTTTTGACATAATTTTTATCTTTCTAACATGCTAACGGGTTCTTTATGTGTAGAATTTTCCTTACAGGGTACTATACAACCATGGTTATCTGTCACTTCTTGTTTAATATTAGTTGACACTATTTTCGAGCTATGCCCTATGCTTGCTTGATCATTGTATACTTATGGCCACTTCGGCACCTTGAATGTCTTGTAACATTGTGAGTGGTGTCCCATGTCCGTAACCTACTTCTCGCAATCCCTCTTATCTTCATAGTTTCTTGTTAGATTGTATTTTATTGCATATTACCTCTTTTACACTAACACTTATCTTTAACCAATATTGTTTTCATGTGCCTTGGTTTCTACCATGCACATCCCCTACCCCATACAAGTATTCAATCTATGAGATACATATCAATTTCAGTCCTCCCATTTGGTCTGCATCCTCCTATATTCATCATATGCATCCCAAACGAGGGGGCATCTATTGGGTGAAAAAATCAACCTTTATGTACCAAAGAGCTCGAGCAGAAAAACACACAGTATAGAAATGACCAAGGTACATAGTCACGAGTGGTCTAGAATATGACTTAGATCACACGCGAGAGAGCATACACTAGCACCTAGTATCGAGACAGAACGTTGGTCACTTGTGTCCTAGGGAAAAACATATAATTTATCATTCAACATACTTTCCGAGATGTTTATAGTATGGATCTGATATCAAGAACTTTCCTTTAATTACAAATTTCATTTAATCGGCTACAATTTGGTTACAAATCAGGATGTTCTAATCTATAGTGGCACTTATTTGAGAAGTGTCATAGAAGGAAAGAAAAACATAACTCTCTTCCCAACACTCTTCTCTTGGCATGAGATTTCCCAAAAACCTCACTTTTGGCATGAGATCGCCCAAAAACTCACTCCTAATGTGAGATCACCCAAAAACATCATCCTTCATGGTAGGACACTCAAATCGGCAACATCTGCAAAGAAAACAAGACAATTTTTCTATCCCTTACTTTCTCATATATCGGGTGCACTCTTTCCTTAGCTACTAGTTTTACACACTTACTTATACATATGTTACTCTAATTTTTCACATACGAGACTTTGACTACTCTTTTTCTCTTCTTTTACAAGTTTATCCTTACAAGTGACAAGAAGCGGCTCACATCAACAAGCACAAGCTCTAACGACATTATACTACGCATACACTTCACCCTTAAGTTATATCTCCTTCTTCTAGTTTCCACACTCCACATTATGATCACTTACACTTCACATGGTTACTTTTCCACTCGGTAACCTATCGACTATACTTATCTTCATTTTACAAGGAATGCATTCTCTATCTACTTTATGCTATCGATTATTCACTCAACAACATAAATTGGGGGTAAATGTAGACAAAAATTCTATGCACTTGGGTACATTTATAGGTCCTAAAGCATACTAATGTATACATGATTCCTAAGAAAGAAAACTAGTGGTTGACAACCCCTTTTGGAATTTTTGTTTCTTTATCTCTTTTACTTTACTGGATTTACACATATTATAGCTCTATCAACACTTAATCGATTTATATTTTGATGGCCTCGAGACACACTAACACCCGGTTAGGATAGAAGCACCTAAGCACTCCTATCCCTCACAGGCACCGTTGTCCCTCTTTCTTCTTCTTACTCTTTTTGGTATCTTTTACTTCTTGGTCACCTTTTAACACTTTGGGTCAACCTTTCAGTTTTCAATTACGAAATTCAAACAAGTGAATCATACACACACACACACACAGAGACACACACACACTTAGTTACATATTTCACATAAAGGGCCAAACATTATAAGCATACATCTATCACACTCATACAAGGGACAATGGTTGTATTGATTTGAATACGCAACATAAGAGGGGAGTTCATTCTATTCCATCACACACATTCTACATACTTGGAACAATCTAGATCTAGCATGTTATCATCATGTAACTTGCACAAGGGAAACCTAGGGCATGGAAACACACATACAAGAAGAACTACATGGAGTCTTTTGAGTGGATGAAATTGGAATACTTAGCAGAAGGCACATAGAAGGTTTGTGCAAGATAATAGGGCATGGTCAAAGGCACAGGAGGGTACGCACGTGAAAGATAAGGGTGGATTCTGGACGTAGCCATTTTCACATGAGTGGGCTATTTTTCGAGATAGCATGCAGAGAACAAAAACCGGGTAAAGACTTGTGAGACACACATTAGCTATTTTTGGAAGAGTGGATACTAAGCACTTTGCATGGTGCAGGCTAAAGATATAATTGCTAATGTCAGTTAGCTAGAAGAGGTCTATAGTTAGCACACTTACATGTGTGGCTGTGATTATAAAGGTGTGTGGATATTTTCAGCATGTGACCCATTTTTGGAGTTATGTAAGTGGTGAAGGGAAAGTATCCACCCTTATAAATATATAATGATATGTTTAGTATGGTGTGTGTGTGAGAACTAATTCTTTGAAGTTATACGCCAAACCCGATGCACGCATCAGCTATGGTATTATCTATTGTAATGAGCTTCTGTGTATTCATTATGTTTAATATAATGGACAGTAATGTCTGAATTAGAGTATTAATCTTGAGTATAATTGGTTCTTTCATGGTTGCTTTCATCGTGGATATTTTTGAACTGTTATTCTTTAGATCTAGATCTGAACGTGCTCTGTAGAATGTTGTATTAATTATGGATCTGAATGCATTAATTCTTCATCGTGCTAACATCCTACAACACCAACCATAAAGAGGGGAATGGTACCCTTTTCACACTTTGGGTGAGTGCTCGATCTTGGTGAGTGATTTGCCGATGCGCCTAGGTTTTTACTTGGTAAGTTATAGGATGCATCATTGGTTTCATTTAAGGACCTTTTTTTAATTGTTTTTAGGTTGGTTCGTGATGAAGACATACCGGTTGACCCTAGCAAGTGTTGAGGAGTGGATACATGATATAGAAGAAGAATACACATGGAGGTTCAACATCAAATCTGAGTTTAATGCACGCGCATAGGTGGAATATAATCTCTATGACAGTTTGTATGAGAGCTTCTTCAATATTTTTCCAAAGAGAGTACGCATACGAGTGGCTAATTGCTTATGTGTCTAAAAGGAATTGGAGGTATCGCACACTTTTTTAGATGTAGGAAGAATTTCAGGCCCTCTATGATGTTGATCTAATTTGGATACACATTGTGGATACTTGGTTTTGTGGTGTTCTGAACAACTATATTTTGGAGTACTCAATTTCCACTTCTTGTTTCCCAGAGGTAGCAAAATTCCAATTTTTACGATATCCCGGGAATTTGCCTACAAGTCATTCTAATGGCGATCTAAATTTAATGGTAACCCGAACTTGGAGAGAAAACCAATGGCTAACTAAACCCCGCCACGCATGGAGATAGGGAGCGGAGTTTGGTAAAAATGGCAAACCTAGTGATAGACAGCGAGAGAGAGGAAAGGTGGATTGAGTATAATGAGGCACATGAGAGGGAGATAGAGAAGTAGCGAGGATGTTGCAGAGCAAATGGCATTCTAGAGAGAGATGGCTTGCAAAGGATTTGAAGTTCATGTAGAAGAGGTGGAACCCAAGCATCAAGAACTCCCCATTTGGGAAAGCATGATAGGTAACCCCCTTAGAATCACATAGAAGTGCACTCGCAAAGATGACTGGGCCAAGGGCACACATCCGAGTCCACCTAGCAACCTCTCCCTTACACTTGGTCTCTTAGTATCTAGTACGACAAATAATCAACAAGATAATTTAGGCAGTGGGAGAGCAGGAGTAAGTCATATAACACACACATCGATTGTGCAATGCAAAATTCTTCATTGTTGTTTGGGGTACCTTTTTAGGTTTATCTTCCGCACATAATTTAGGCACACAGAATTTTGGACTCTCTTCTGGGAGTAGTAATACTTCGTAGACTGTAGGGGTGCGTTCAAGACACTTGTTGGGACACATGAAGTACATATTTTGGTCGACTCAGCTATAGGTTCAGGATTAGGAGGTATAGGTGGTTCTAGTTCTAGTGGATCTGGTTGTTCTAGAGGAAGAGGAAACATAGGAGGTTCTGGATCAGGTAGGAAAGGTCTGCACCAACCCCAGAATATTTATATTGAGATGTCTCTTCATCTTCCATAGTATAGGGGCATAGAAGATGCTTCTAAAAACATGCACATGTGTGAAATATTGTGGCGTGCAAAGGGAATCACAAGCATCGAGTGTAGGGCAAGTCAATTCTCCACTATGTTACAAGGGCGTGCACACATCTGGTACAAAATGTTTGAACCTGATTAGACTTGTGTAGACTATGCATCTTTAAAAGATGCTTTCCTTAAAGAGTTTCACATCCTTGAGTTCGAGCAGAAGAGTATAAGCACACTCAAGGATATTAATCAAGGCACTACTGAGAGTGTCAGAGAGTATGATGCTCATTTCAAAACGTTGTTATCTAATATTTCTTATGATATTCATACAAGCCAGTATGCACAATGGTTCGTTGGAGGTCTGATTACACCTTTTAGAAGGGCGCTATCACATAAGACATACACTGATCCGCGTGAAGCACTTGAAGTAGCTTTACATGTTGAGGTAGTTAGAAGTATAGACACTAGGGTGAGCCCATTTTTAGAAGCACATATTGTAGCTATGGTGAAATAGTTGGAGAAGCTATTAGAAAATTTAACACATGAGACGCGCACGGGGATTTTTTTCACAGATTATGAAGTGGAAGTTCACACAAAGGATAGTTATCCCTGCATATCAATATGCTCATTGTTTTTAGACTATGAGATATTTCATTTAAACCATGATGCTAGCCATTGCCCATTATTACAATGCACAATAAGGAAGAACATCTCATGCTACTATAAAATCTATAGGTCCATGACTCATAACATGGAAGACTTCCAATTGATTGGTTAGATCCATGATGCTATAGATATTGGTGTATGATAGATAGGAGTATCAGATAACTCTAAAGGAAAGAATGAGCATCAGGATCGGGATCACAATCAAGTGTGCTATGATTGGAATGAAGGGCATTTTGAAGGAGGTTGTGGTAGAGAATATCGTGGTGGATTTGGAGGATGATGCCATGGTGGTGGATGAGGTTAATTCCCTTGTGGAACATGTTATACATACAGATCCCTTGACCATTACAGGAGAGAATTTCCTTAGAATATTACATGTTCTTTCTATGGAAAGAATCATAGCTATGAGGAATTCCCGGACTTGTATGAGCATCTTAGTAAGTAACATAAACAAGAAAACAAAGGCACATGGATGGTTAGGATACAATGCACTGTGGAAAATCAGTGGATGCCCAAGTTGGAACTAGAATCAAGCATTAGGTAAAGATCACTACCAGGTCTTTGAAGTAGCACGCGTAAAAGAAACATTGCAGCGAAGCCTACCATCACTAAGGAGGAGGTTCTACATGCATGGTACCTAGATCTTGTCCATCAAAAGGAGGTTTATCAGGAAACCATGGAGGTACTCAAAAATATTTAGGGTGAAATACAATATTTAAAGGAGCAATCATGGAAGATGGAGAAAAAGAAAGCTTTAGAAGCTTGTCCAAGTATGATATGGATGACTTGAAAGAAGTGTTCAAGATGATGCGTCAAGAGAATATCACTCCACTATTATGGAATTGGCTAAAGGGAAACACTTCACATGTAAGTATTGATACTAGATGGTAGATCCTGCATGCAAATATTCCCCCTCATAGCTTAGATTATGACAAGGAAATAACTCTGAATGTTGTTGTGGAAGGGTGGATTTTGAGTAATATATTGATTGAGACAAGCACAGAAGTCAATGTTATCACTTTAGATGCATGGGTACAAATGGGGAGACCTCCATTGAACCCTATTCGAATGTATTGTTAATGGCTAACTGGACTAAGGCCCCTTTGCCATCATAGTTTTAAAAGATGCATCCATTACCATACAGGAGCCAAGTTCTTTGGAGATTTTGAGGTTTTAGCGTTGGAGGTAGATAGATTCCTAGCTGTGTACTTGGGTGTCCTTAGTGTTGTGTAAATAATGTTGATCTTTGGTTCAACAAGGGTTATATTAGCTTTGAAAATAAGGAGGAAAGAGTTATTATCCCTTTAATAGATGGAAAATCTATGCCCTATGTAGAGCCTCTGAGTGAGGAAGACCTGAATAGGATTTATGTACGTGTCACTTGGGACCTAGAGGTGCTTGAGCCATCTAAAGAAGGAATCCTGCAATGGGAAGATGCATAATCTTTTAGCGATACTATAAGTTTTGCTTATGAAAATTGGGCTCATAGTACTTATGAGTTGGTAGGGTGCAAAGTAAAGAGCATATTTGTGTGGGAAAATAGACCTCGTTGTATCAAGAGAATAGGTAACAATTCAGTACCTTGCTACACTAGAGAAGGAGATCCTACAGTATTTTTGTGAGCCATGGAGGAAAAATGGATAGACCAGTTAGAGATATGGAATATGCTAGCATATACGCTATGCAGGACAACATCGCTTTAGTGGGTGGTTCACAAGGATAATCTTATAGGATGGAATGAAATTATAATTACTCTTACCACTAGGTTCTTTAGGAGCAATGCACCTACTCAAATATGCACTTATCATGGTAATCAACTTGTTCAAAGACAACGTTTAGTAGTGTGAGATACTCTAGACAGAGGGTAGGAAGCTTTACCACCTTTTCTCTGGGTGCACAAATTTTATTCCACTTTACAAGGTTACGCATGTGCTTGGTATGTATATGTGGAACTCCATAGAGAGACTAGAAATTGATAGGATTTAATTATAGGAATGACCCAAACGTTTGAATTCTTCTCTACTAAACCTCCGGTAGAAGAGGCATTAAAGGTTATAAAGTGCTTAACTATGGGGGATAGTGCCAAGGTGGAAGAAATCATTCAAGAGTTATTTGATGAAGGAGACTCGGGAGCGCGTTTTTGCTAAAGAAATAGAGATTGATGCCACACTACTTTAGTGTGCTTGCCTTGAGAAAGAAAAATGAAAAATGGTCTACTTAGTGGATGATGAGGAAGTAGAAAATATAGATGTAGAACATTCAACGGGTAGACGTGAGGTTGGGGTAGTGTAGATAAGACCACGTGAACCTATCATGAACCTATGAAGACAAAGAAATTGAATATTGGTTCGAGATCTTTGAGCCTAAGGAGGCCATAATTAGGGGACTATTGGTTTGACTCGAAGTGGAAAAAATCATTGAGTTAATGCGAGATTATCAAGACTTATTTCCTCGTGGGTAGCATGAACTTAAAGGAGTGTATGAATAATTAGGAGAGATGAAGATAAAGCTTAAGGAAGGTGCATGCCCAAACAGAGAAAGAGACCCTACGGGATGAACCCCAACTTGTGTAAAAGGTCAAAGAAGAGATTGACAATATGTTGAAGTATAGAATCATCAAGCTCCTGGATAAGTCATATTGGGTTAGTCTAAAGGTTATCATTATCAATAAGTATGGTCAGATTAGGATCTATGTGGACTACGGGGAGTTGAATGTTGCATGTGTGGTGATCCCTTTCTACGCCATTCACTGAGGAAATACTAGAAGGTGTTGCGGGGTGTGAAATCTATTCATTTATAGATGGATTCTCTGGGTATCATCAGGTTAGGATTACACAAGAGGATCGGGAAAATATTACTTTTACTACGAACGCGGCAGCTTTGCCTATACTATGATGCCTTTTGGTCTGAAAAATGCACTTGTTGTATTTTCGCACATATTTGTTCAAGCATTCAAATATTTTATTCACAACTTCTTGCAGGTTTATTTAGATGATTGGAAGGTGTATGGGATTGTTAAGGATCATTGTGACAATCAACGCTTTATGTTTGAAATATGTAGGTAGTTGAGTATCTCTTTGAACATCAAGCAATGTGTATTTGCTATGCCATTTAGAATACTGTTAGGGCACATCATCTTCAAGGAAGGTTTGTTGGTTGATCCGGCTAAGGTTGCAGTCATTATCAAATCGAAAGATCCTACCAGTCAAAGTAAGGTGTGCGGATTCTTGGGTCACACTGGATATTATAGAAAATTTAGAAAGGGGTATGCTAAGGTTGTCGCACCATTGGAGGAGTTACTAAAAGGAAAAGGGACATTCTACTAGGGAGAACTGCAACAACGTGCCTTCGAGACATTAAAGGAGAAACTTACTACCGCGCCTATTCTGTGCTTTCCTTCATGGGACCTACCATTTTATGTACATGTTGACGCCTCTAGCATGGCCATTGGTGCGGTGTTGGCTCATCCTGGAGAAGGTATTATAGATCATCCTATATGTTTTTCTAGTAGAAAGTTGAATCCTGCAGAGCAAAATTTCACAACTACAGAGCGCAAAGCTTTGTCGATGATCTATGCACTACATTTTTTAGAAAATACCTGCTAGCAACATGATTTTTGATTTATACATATCACATGACATTGAATTATTTGGTAAAGAAGCCCATTTTACAGGGTGTATATGTAGATGGGTACTCTTATTCCAAGAATTTTATTTCACAGTTGTGGTAAAACTAGGGAAAAGTAATTCTAGACCAGACCATTTATCCTAGAATACAGTCGGGAGAAGAAGCACAAGCAATTGAAGATACCATGCCTGATGTATAGTTATATAGGTTATAACACACACCATTGGAATTAGAGGACATTTTTGTCTTTCTACGAATAGGTATGGCATCAAGGAATGAAATCCTTAGAGAAGAAACAACTTGCTATACGTGCGGAACCATTTATGTTGATTAGCGATGACATGTACAAGTTAGGTCGGGATGAAGTATTACGCCATTGTGTACTAGAACATGAGCACACAGATATCATAGAGGAAGCTCATGGTGGTATTTTCGGTGGCCACTACGCAGTGATGCCACTTTGTGCAAAATTCTACTTTTGGATTATGGTGGGAGACCCTGTGTAAAGATTGTAAGTCATATTGCAAGGCTTTTGATCACTTTATCAAGCACCTCGGAAAACTAGTTTAAAGAGATGAAATTCCTCTAAGACCTATTACTAGTGTAGAACCATTTGAAAAATGGGCAATATATTTTGTGGGTCCTATTTCACCGGTGTGTGCGGAGGACTGGATCGCGTTATATCATTACTTGCATAGATTATATAACAAGGTGGGCAAAAGCCGTGCCTACAAAGGATTGTACAATAGCTACAAGATCCAGGTTATTATGGGAAAATATTATTACAAGGTATGGATGTCCTTTGAGTTTGACCAATGATAGGGGCACACACTTTCTAAATGAGACAATCAGAATTTTATTGGATGAATTCATGATTGCACACCATAAGACTACACCATATCATCCTCAGGAAAATGGGATTGTTGAGGCTTTCAACAAGATTTTGAGCCAGACATTGACAAAAATTATTGATGTTGGAAGAAAGGATTGGGATGATAAAGTTTTTGCAATAATTTTGGCATATAGAACAACATATAAGCAGTTAAACAAGACCACACATTTTTAATTGGTGTTTGTGTGAAAGCGAGCTTCTTCTATGGAATTTATGTTACCTTCTTTGTGTATTATGCATGCTGGAGGTCTAGCTGATGAGAAAGAATTAGAAGAATGGATTGACAAGTTGATTAAGTTGGATGAGTGAAGAGAAATATCATGCTGGAGTCAGAAGCAAGAAAAATCTAGGCATAAAGCATGGCATGATAGGCACATTAGGGACAAAAATCTTGAGATAGGATAGATGGTGCTTCTCTATGATTCTAAGTTTCTGCACCATCCAAGAAAACTCAAAGTACATTGGTTAGGACCATATGTTATCACTCACATACTTGAAATATGAGCTTGTTAGTTAGAAACGCTTGATGGAATATGGTTACCCGAGTTACTTCAATGGGAATAGCTGAAGAGAAGCTTGTAGCCAAAAGGTAGGAAGCCATGCAAAAGGTTATAACTAAGGTGCAAAGATTTCCGCATGGAAAATTGTGAAAAGGGTCAATTAATGAGGAATGTTGGTAGGTGAGGGAGTAATAAATGCGTTAATTTTTTAAAAATCTATATAAGGAAAGGATACAAGTTCATTCTTACCATTGTAAATCACAAAAATTGAAAGAGCTAAGTGGGACCGATCTCGAGAAAAGAGTATTGATGTGTGAAGAGTGTGAAACCAGGGACGTGAGGAGAAAAATTTTGCACAAAAGAAGCTTATGTCCCCTTTGGTGAAGGGTTTGAGTGAAGCATAGAATTAGAAAGAGATCGGGCACACGATTTCAACTAGGGCACATGGATTCAAGCTAGGGTTTGAGTTGGCATGCTACAGAAGATAGAAGGTGAGCATTAGAGGACAAAAAGTTGTGATTTATAGATGGCACTAAAGAAATAAGGTAGAAGCAAAGGTCGAAATTGCTCCCAGAGTAATTTTTCGAGATGTTATACCCGAGAAGGTGTGATAGTGGGACAAGAATGGGACTCTCACATCTGAAAATGCAAGATCAGTGACTACAACCATTGCACATCAGAGAACAAAAAGGAATTAGATGCACTATTGAATACAAATACAAACAAGCGCACAACCAAAGATATGTTGGTGTATGATGATGGGAGAGAAGTTGCTAAAGAATATTGGAGTTTACCAGTTGTAAGAGCTTCACTATTTTGCAAAGTATGAACCTTTGTGCTAGTGGCTGATGAGCGGAGTTACATGAATATTTCTTCTATTTCTCTGGATGCAGGGTAAGGATTACAACCGCTCTGATTTCAACTATAACAAGATTACGGTGCACAGGAGTTGACATGAACAATGACTTGACAGATAAAGTAGCCATCTTGGAGATGCAGGAGTTAGGATACACCAAAGGTTTACACGAAATGGATATTAAAAAACCTGAATAAATATCTAGTGGTATAGGTAGCTACACATATGGTCACCAAGTTAAATGAGAGATGGTCCCAGTGAACACAATGTGGCTACACATTGCAAGGAAAATGTCACAGGGAACAATATACAACATAGCAAGGCTACATTGTGGACACTATCATCGAGGAAGCATGCATAGGTGAGAAAATTAGTTTCAGTGTTGTCCTATTGTCCTTAGTATTTTTAGAAATCGGAGTGCCCGATGGGCCAAAGAATAAGATCTAGGAGTACCCCATGTAGAATAAGTCCCTGGCGGAAAGATTTGAGAAGTACTTATGTGAAGGGTCAATGAGTGGGCCATTCAAGCAAAGGGCGGAGATGTGGTATGACAGGCTCCGCACGACATTTGAAGAGGAGTGGCACATCCCTAAGGATTTACCTTTGGTGGTGGGAAAGGCAGTCCAGTTCATAGTATATCAGCACTTTTGCATCATGTGGTTTTGCGATGAAGGATGGGACTTGGAGCCCCTAGTGTAAACTTCCATATGTCTTCACAACATGCTACTTCCAGGTAGCAATCCATCGGTTCAACAATGCATGACTCCTGGACTTTGTTATAAACAAGGTAGATTGCAACTACCATACACTACATAAGACTTATGTCTATCTAGGGTAGACCGCCTACATAGAGAGGATAATTTTAGACATGATAAGTATGAAGCCCATGAGTTTGGTGATTGGAGATAGTGGGGCCATGCTTATCTACCTTCAGCTCAAGCCTAAGTTGGAGGGTAACAAATATGTGGAGAACGAGTTCGCACTTCCAAGGCCACTTAAGGGAAAGCATACAGTGGAGAATGTACCATCTCCAAAGCCCATTGAACTTATAGAAGTAGATGAGGAAGATGAAGAGTGTGAAGACAGTGGCAGTTTGGTGCATAGAGGATGAAGGCAACCCTCAGACAAGGTAGAATCTGAGTGTGCAAGTACTCCACCCCAAACACAAGAAGAAGGGGATGAAGAATTGGAGGTTGGAGCAGACCCTGAGGAACGCCACTTTAAGAGGGTGTTCAGATGAACAAGGACCCAAGGCACTACTCCCGGCCAAAGTGCGGATATCACCACGACTCTCTCCACAGAAGGAAACAACTGAGAAGAGAAGGAAAAATTTGAATTTGGGTGAGGAGGCACAAGATTTTGAAGAGAGCACGCCTGAATATCCTACATGGCAGAGGATGTGGAAGAGCCAAAAGATGAAGAAATGAAAGATGAAGATGTGAAGAATGAAGGATAAGGAGTAAAGGAAGGAGAGATAGAGCAAGATATTGCTCAAGACATAGAAGATCCAGCTCCAAATCTTGGCATGCCAGTTCCTAAGGGGCCAAGAAGTAAAAGAACAAGTGGAGAATTTACTATTCCATCTTTGGGCTATGTTGAGGACACAAGTAAAATTTTCCGTGCCCATTTTCAAAGCATAGTGATCCCTAAGGAGTTATATGGATGGGAGTTGATGGATGAGGACATGGCCACCACATGCACAAGGAAGCAACTATCTTGGTCTATGCACACACACATGGACGAGCCAGAATTTGACGTATGCGAAGAATCTGTGTGTTAAGAATGTTGAAGAAGGCACCTCAGGCTAGACATATAACCGTAAAACCCATTGTTATGTCTAATGAGCAAGGTAAGTAATGCCTTGGTAAAGGTATCTACAGAGGTGGTGTGGAGGAACATAGACAAATCTATCACTATCAAGGCACTAAGGGAAGAGATCAAGGCCAAAGATGTAAAGATCGCATTCTTGAAAGGAGAAAAGGACCTTGAGCAGAAGAAGAATCTGGTTCTTATCAGCATGGCAAAGGATATCGGGGACCATGTCCTCTAAGAAATACCACACTTAGATCCCAAGGTACCCAAAAAGTTCCCTTCGGCTATGCACTATGTGCGTACATTAGTCAATTTGGTGCTTGAGGAGGGACCAGTTAGGATGCCAGCACCAAAGGACCCTGAGCAGGAGGTAGAGAGGGAAAAGGTTGTAGTAATTAGAAAATTTTCATCATATGAGGCACTGCTTCAAACCCTATGGGAGGAGCTGAAGAAAGTGGATCAAGCATTGAATATTTGTACAACTCTAGAGGCAGTCATCAAAATAAGGAAAATGGTAGAGGACAATGAATTCCTAAAAGCTATGAAGGATGAAAATTTGGGGCATGCAGAGAGAATGGAACTGGTAAAACAAAAGCGTGAGGCCCTTGTAGTGGCCTAGGATCCCCATAAGAACAGGTTGGATGAACTCGGAAAACTTATAGAATAGAAAATGGATCTTCCAAAATGAAGAATGTCTCCAATGGATAATATTATGTTAGTATTACAGAATGAAAAGGGAGAAAGTGCCCAGGATGAATTGGAATTTATCACAGTGAATATTCCATAGAAGGTAGAGGCTACACTGAGTGAGTGGCAAACATTAGAGGCAAAAATAAAAGAAGAATATCCAGAACTCATTCTTCCAGTTGAAGCAGAGGGTGATGTAGAGTAAATACTTATTCTTTATATAGAAATTCTTTCACATTCTTCCATTACTTTATTCTTTATTTTTTGAGGAGTAGCCATTTCTAGGGTGGCAATGCAATTTAGTGTGGGGTAATGTTGAGTGGATGAAAGTGGAATACTTAGCAGAAGGCACACAGAAGTTTTGCGCGAGAGAACAGGCACGATTAAAGGCGTGGAAGGATAGGGAAGGGCACACGCATGAAAGATAAGGGCAGATTAGGGACTTAGGTGTTTTCACATGAGCGGGATATTTTGGACATAGCATGCAGAGCACACAAATCAGGTAAAGACTTGTGAGACACGCATCAGCTATTTTTGGAAGAATAACTACTAAGCACTTTGCATGGTGTGGGCTAAAGATAGAATTTCTCTTGAGTTAGCTAGAAGATGTATATAGTTAGCGCACTTACATTTGTGGCTATGATTGTAAAGGCGCATGGCTATTTTCGAGTGTCTAACCTATTTTTGGAGTTATGCAAGTGGTGAAGGGAAAGTCCCCACCCTTATAAATATGTAATGATCTGTGTAGTATGGTGTGTGTGTGAGAGAACTAAATTACTGTGAAGTTATGCTACCAAATCGATGTGCGCATAAGCTATGGTATTATCTATTGTAATGAGATTCTGTGTATTCATTATGTTTAATATAATGGAGTGTAATGTCTGAATTAGAGTATTAATCTTGAGTATAATTGGTTCTTGCATGGTTGGTTTCATCATGGATATTGTTTAAACTTGTTATTCTGTAGATCTAGATCTGAACATACTCTATAGAATGTTATATTAATTATGGATCTGAATGCATTAAGTCTTCATCATGCTAACATCCTACAACAAGAACCCTAAAGAGGGGCCTAGTACCCTTTGTGTGCTTTGGGTGAGTGCTTAGTCTAGGCTGAGTGATGTGCCAGTGCACCTAGGTTTTTACTGGTAAGTTATAGGCTGCATCAGTCCGGTATGTAGTGCGGTGATCGGTCGTAAGTTCACTCTTTGGGTGACTTTCGGGGTTATTTTGACTCCCCATAATTCATATTTTTATTATATTTGATGTTTTTGTGGGCATGTGCACCTAATAATCTATTTTATAGGTTATATGTGCGATCGGAACCATAACGAGAAAAGTTAGAGAGAAAAAGTGAATATTGGAGTGAAGACCTTCCAAGCCAGAAAAATTTAGAACCTAGGAATCTAAGCAGACACTAACACCTAGATCAGTCACTAAGCACCTAAGATACTCATGTCCTCCCATGGGCACTTCTATCCCGCACATTTTTGTACTTCCTAATCTTCATCAAGTCGTTACTATGTTATTTCCATCTTGTTCCAGAGATACATGGTCTCGATTATTTCCAAGTTGCATGAAATCAACTAAGTCATCTTCCTCTCTCATTTTATTAGGATTTTACATTATTGAATGCTTATTTCTTGGACATTAATGTATTTATTACCTTAATATCATTTTTTACAAGTAAGTTATTCTAAAATAGGATTTAATACAAATTAGATTAAATCAACATTTATCTCTCCATAGAAGCAAACACTAAAGAGAGAATCACTATCAAGTGGAGTAGGGGAATTCATCTTTTCCCAAGCTCGTTATGGATGACACGGTAGTGAAAGAAATCTAGCCAAGAAGTGAAGTGTCCAATATAATCAAATTAATGTACAAGATGAACCAAAATGTAGTTGAGAAAATGCAAAGTTGGTGTAAAAGAGAGAATAAAATGGTAGTTCTGGGATGTATCTTCAGTATCTTTTTTTTGTGATGTTTTGATCTTGATGTGATCTATCGATGATAACATGATATGAAATGCCAAGGTGATTCATGCATATATAGGATGCAATCACCTGTGGGAAATGTTGTCAACTAGGTCAAATCCTGACATTGACACAATCACCCACGGGTGATTGTGTCGATCCAAGGATGCTAAAAATGGGGTAATGTGTCATAGGAGTGAAAAGGAAGGTGTCATGGGTGATGCTAAAATGTCAAGTTCAAGTTTTTGGGATGTGCGGGGTGATAAGGATACCTAGTGCAATGACAACTAAGGATGGGATCTAATAGAAAAAATCTCTTTGTATGTTATCTCTAACCCATAATGGTTACATGAATAACCATTCCCCATTCTTTGCATGCCCCTTAAGGTACCCGCTCAAGAAATAGATGCATCAACAACCCTTATTTGCATAAAGATGATTGTTAGTAACAGTGTTAAAGATGAAAAGTGAATAGTGAAAAATTAGGTGTATACATGCTCCTTTCCCATTCCATGGTCCAACTCTCCCAAATAAATTCTGGTCACTACACTCATATCCACCATATCATTACCATCACCATTACCATCATTATCATTTTATCCAACTCTAAATGTAAATCCATGTTATACGAGATGTGGAGGGTGACATGGATGTAACAAGTGATGTGGACATTAACAATATGTTATTGAACATGGTGGATGGAATGATTCTCACCCCTCCTCGCCTCTATTAAAATTCTACTAACTGTGACTATGACTCTTTCTAAATTGGAATTACTTCTAATGAGTGCAAGATAGTTATTTAGAATTTTTATGGCACATGCTGAATTATCTTAATTTATCTAATATAATATGTCATCATACCATTAGTGTTGGTCTTTATATTTCACATATCCATTTTAACGAAGTGATTATTTATGTTGAAGTTAAACATAAATTGATTTTTTGAATGTTCTCTTTTTATCTCCAATTAGGTGTAAAGAAGCAATTATGCCCGCTTTAAACTCCCATTTTTGCCAACTATGATGATGGTGGTGTAGGTCTGAAAAGGGTTAGATGGAATCACATAATTGAATAACATGGAGCAAAGATAATATCTCATAATAAATTTATCTCATAAAGTCTAGTAAAGGTGGCGGTATAGTTTCAAAATGTCTAACCGATTTTAAATATGATATTTTCATATGGTACTAACGGATGGTGATGAATTTTTCATAAGGGGAAAATCCTTATAACATTAAACCTCACATCCACATTCTCCCCGATCCTACAGTATTTTCAAATTCTCCTTCACCATCATTTGTAGATAGGAAGCATACATATATTTGAGTCTAACATGATCCTACCCTTTCGACATGCTCTCAAACTCATACTTATTATCCAATTTATCCTCTCCATTACGAGACATCATAACATCAACAAAATAAATAATTTTTGTCGTTGGATCTATGGATGTACATGCTCTTGATTCCGTGCTCTCGCAAGGAATATATACCATGTTTTCACTTATATTTACCATTTCTTTTTTCCTTCCACACTTATGTTATTAAAATACATAACAAAATTGTGATTATAGAAACCCCTAAAATTTGTAAATCCAATCAAAATCAGGTATTTTCAAGTTGGCGGCTATTAATACGTGTATAATGTTTAACAAATATTACATTAAATAGGTTATGTGGCGATGGTAGGAAAAAGTGACATGTGGTTCATATGTGACTTGTTGGAAGAAAAATGAGGATATCATATGCTCCCTCAAATAGATGCCTAACCTAAAAATTCTCATCCTTAAAACCCCTTCTTCATCACAAATTTTCCCCATTCTATGTTTCACCTTCAATCCTTTAACTTTAAATTATTCAATGTCTCTTACCGGAGGCTCAAGTGTATCTTGCCCGCCCGGGTTCAATTGCTAGTTACAATTAATAATTATACTTACCTTTTCCATCATGGTATATTGACATGAAATCCTTTATTGAGTAAGCTTAGGACATTATAAATCATAATTTTCTTAATTGAAAGAGAATACCCAAAGCAAGGAAATTTTATTTTCATTTTCTTCAATGGATTTTGATTTTGTAGGTCAACATCAACAACAATACACTATAAGCGGGTCCATTCATTACAATATTTTGGGGATGACAAATGATGTTTGAAATTTACAACATGGTATTGACATTATTTTAAAAATTTAATAATGAAGTGATCCATGAGATATATGTTATCCTAAATTAACCCCCAAGATTAATTTGGATAAATCAATTATAAATGGACTTAGACATTTCAACCTTGGAGGACCAATTCACATTGCAAAGGCCACTTGTGAACATTAAAGAGTTGCAAAAGCTATGAAAAAGAAAACTTAAGAAGCCTCAAATATTTAAACAAACAAATCAATGGACCGTCGGGATAAGAAATAAGGAAGGATTCATTACTTTTCATATTAATATTGAAGTAAATAAGCAAACCTAACATGTCTAGTTATCCTCTATTCTTGAAATCTTTGTAAATGAACCTAATAAAGATTCTAAGCAATCAGTTTGTGATTATGAGAATGGGAGCTCACCATTAATGGCTAAAAAGCCATATGGTTCTTCCCATTTACTCAAAGTTTGGGTGTGTAGTGCAATAGAAAAGCAAATAGCTCAATAAACAAATGAAAAGAATCTCTAAATCCTAAACAAAATGTTATAGTTTATGTTAGAAAGGAGGAAGTGTTCTTAGAAAAGTGAGGGGGTCTAGTTCTATTTATAGGTTTCTAATTTCATAAATGAAATGCTTTGGGTGCATGTGGGACAAATGAATAAGCCAAAAACACTTTAGTGAGTCAAAGTAAGATTTGACTAGGATTAGAAGAGGTTAAACATGTCTTAGGCTAGTTAATCTAGGTTTAGGCTAATTAATCCTAATTAGTGAGGAATTAGGAGTCTGAGAGAGTTGTGAGAGGACTACTCAATCCAATGAAATGGATTGATGACCTAGGAAGCTAGTAGAAGCGGTTTAGAAGGAGATTAGAAGAGGGTTTAGCTAATAAGAGGCTATATTAGCCTGATTAGTCAATTATAAGAGGAATATGACCAAAAGGATGTTATAAAAGGAGAGTTAGATAGGCCTAATTGATGAGGTATCATCAATTTGTGAGGAGTAGAATAGTTAATGCAATATTAAGAATAAGATTGCTTTGATCAAATTATAGGTGTCTACATTTTCCCCTCTTTAGGGTGGCATATGTTGCGTGATTTCAAAGAAAATAGAGGAACACAAACGACTAAAAATATTTATGAAGGAGTGAGAGAAAAATTTGTAGAGTGAAGGATGCCCCCTCAAGTGTCGATAGGGTGATGAAAGAGGTCAATCAAAGATTGAAAAGAGATCAAGGAAAGGGTAGGGTTAGATCCCCGTATGTAGAAGAGAAGAATAAGGAAGAAAGGGGAAGAGGAATGGGTAGGTTTGATTAGCACAAGTGTTTCCTTTTTTTAACAGAGATCATGCTAGAAATGTTGTAAGAGTGAGCGGTGAAGAGTGAGATGTACAATGATACAACTTGTGTTTGTGTTGCTCATCGTCCACGTCATACTAAATAAATAAGTCGAGGGAGGGGCTGCTCACTTTGAATGGCGAGGCACCAACATTTGATATTTATATTGAGAGGAGTGCACATAATTTTGGAGGAAAATTGACAAACTGAGTGTGATGGAGAGAGAAGAAACATCAAATAAAAATAATGGGAGATATTGAGCTTTCTGAAATCTAGTATTGTGTAAGACAATATTCATTTCATCATATTGCTAAGAATCTTCATCATCGGTCCTTATTAAAAATATAAGCATACGAAAGAGGTAAAATGACATGAAAAGCCAAGATATAAACAAATTTCCATTGTTAAAATTTGAACTCCATGCAACATACAAATTGTAATGCAATATGAGAAGTAAACAAGTTGATCTAACAGAGAATAAGTACAAGCACACACACTCAAACCAAAAATGTTTAAGATAGTTGCACAAATATTTTTTTATCGAGCTGTAGTCCCAAATTTTTTTGATAAACGACAAGGGTTAAAAATGATGCCCCAAGAAAATTGTACATGCAAGGAGAAGAATGGAGGACACTTGGGTCCTATGAAAAAGTAGTGTGCACTACGAAACAGTACACTACGCAACTTTTTTGTGCCCCCAAAGTATAGGCGAATTAAGTAAGCTAAGCTTTGTAAATGATTATAGATTCAGATGATCTCATGAGTCATTTTTCCAAAACATGTGAAAATTCCAACAAGATACAAGATGAGTTTCATGTGAGAGACAAATATTTCAGCTACGTATTAGTTATTTACAATTTTTGTCATTTTTTGAAATTTTACAATTTTTTTGGATTTTTGAATGATTTTATGATTTTTGTAATTTTTAACATTTTTGATCAGTCAAAAGAATTTATAAAATGGAATATCACCCAAAATCATGTGGAATGCCCCATGGCAAAGAAATGGGCGTCGGGTAGCAAAAACGTGCCTACGAGAAGAAAAATGGGTCAAAAATGATTATTTAATAAAAATAATCATCACGACGGTGAATAGAAGAAGAAAGAATGAAAACATCACCTAGAAACATTAAAATTTCGACAGGAGAAGAAACAAGTGCTAGGTGGCAAATAATGCCCCAGCGTAGTGAAAAATTAGTAAAAAATAATTATTTAATAAAAATAATTATCACATGGGTAGAAGAAGGGGTTAGAATGACCATGGAGGTCAAATTAAGCATTTTGGCCATCACGACGGGTGAGAGGGAATCATGAAAGGTTAAAACACCCTTATATACCCCTCCAGGGGAGAGGTAAATCATCACACCTAGTTCATTTTTACAGAGCTATTGCGAATTTTTACCACGAGTGATTTGTGAGCTGTGAGAGAGATGATGAAAGTTCAAAGGTAGATCGGATGTACAGACTAGATCCAAGAGTACCTTTGAGATGATGTTAATGGATCCTACATGAGTTCCCTATCCCTTCTTGTCAAAATTTTCATTTAATGTCATATTTTTAGCATGTTTTTGCATGTTTAGAGTAGATTTAAGGTATTTTACGTGTACACGCATGCCTTAGCGTCATAACGCAAGTGCCATTTAGAACGTGTACACATCATGAAAAATGGGTACGTGCATGGGTACGAATTGGAGGGGATGCATATGCATCGAGGGGAATATGCGAGATGAGCGCAATGCGCGCGCGTGCCAAAAGGCATGCGTAGGCATCATACTAGACATGTATGCGCTAGGGAGGGGTTAATCTAGGGGTAAATGGTTAGGGCGTATGATTCAAGATGGAATTATAGGCATCGGTAAGGTGCATACATGCCTTAGGCACATATTAGGTGTAGGCATCCATAAGGTGCGTATCTCTGCTAAAAGAAAGACTTAGCCAATTTTTTAAAAAATAAGATAATTATAGAAGGATGTGGTCTAGAATTTTGTAAAAGAAAATGTAAAGTAACATTTGGAAGAATAAATAGAAAAATGTAGATAGAATTAGATCATAACAAGTGTATTTTCATTTTATAGAGACGATTATTAGTCCTTCATACTAGAGAGTGGTATGGGTGTTTGGCTACCATAGCAACGGATTTTGAGGAGGATAACAAGATTTTGGGCATCCTTTTATATGTCACTGGATTAGACCATGTGGCTAGTATGTCATAGATTACTCTAGACCATGGCCTCCTCACAGCCCTTAGTTTTGAGGTGGCACAGTGAGAGCCAGTGCTTTTGGCTCCCGACCGACAAGATTACGATTATCTTTGGAGGACGTATGGAGGATTTTATGGGTTCCCATCCAGGGTCAGTTGATCGAGTATGAGAGTCACAAGACTGAGATCACAGCTTGTCTATTTGAGCTATTTGGAGTGGAGGATATACCTCACCGAGGTATGACCATTAGACTGTCTCAGTGTATAGCAGACCTAGAGTTAGATCAGGTGGTGGTTTACTTGATGGCCTTTGTTAGTGGTGTTCGCTTATTGACAAGACCGACACTTCATTCCCTCTGGGTCTCATCGGAGTAGTACGTGGACTAGTGGATGGTGAGAGGTATTTTTGGGGCAGTGTATATTGACACATTTGTATTGGGATATTCACCTTATCACCTACTACCATTAGAAGACGATAGGCCCGACTAGATTATTACAAATATGGGCCTAGGACCACATAACCATTGGTTGTCTCATAGGTGTTTTACAAGCTCATGCCCCAGAGGAGCCATTTGGGATGGGTTGGGTTCTGGTCAAAGATGATGTTCGGCCTAATATGGGAGATACCTATCATTATCGTCAATATTTCGATGATCTTTAGTAGTCACGAGATAATACTAAGGCCCTATAGACACTTTCAGTGGCAAAGGATGGTCTAGAGCTTAGTGTGGCCATGGTAGATCATTTTATGTTTAGGAGCTGATGCTACATCAAAGATTTTTACATAGTGGAAAGATGCCCAAGGAAATTTGGCATCATTCAGGATGTGCCACGACATGATATGTGGTACGCATGTAGAGCCAGGAGGTGTTTGATATGGGTCCTCATATTCAAATGGATAGAGCTAGGGCCAACTATGAGTAGATGGTGCCAGTACCATGGGTACCATTGAGATAGGTTAGGGACCCTAGATGTACAATCGAGTATGGACCAGGTACCTTATAGTGTTACCTCGTCAATTGACCATTCCATGGGTAGCCTAGACATAGGAGTTAGGCCAACTCTAGAGGGGTTGTCGAGTGATGATGAGGGGTGGAGAGGATGATGATGATCCTTTCAATGGTCAACATCACAATGGGGGTGGGGGATAGGGTCCTCCACCACTTTAGCCATAGGGACAAGGGCCGAGGCCGAGAGGGAGACATGTACTGTGATGCCTCACATGTAGTTTCCTCCATTTGGTATATCAAATAGATTTATCATTCCTTTGAAACAGATTCATCCAGGTGATTCAACAAAGGTCCTCCTCATTGTGCTCCAAGGAAGCACATTCCTAGGCAGAAGCTCCATAGCAGGTCCCCTCCTAGTCTCGCCACATGATGGTGGAGGAGGTGATGGTGGAGATGAAGGGAATATAGTTGCATTACAGCGAGAAAGTAGTTACTGAGAGGTTATAGTTGTGCAGCTTCATATGACAACCAAAAGAGATCAGGTCGGGGCAAAAATTAGGTAGTTACCACAAAGTGAGACTAGGTTAGAGCTCAAGTACAAGTTGTGACCTTAGAGAGAGATCAGGATAGGGACCAAGCTACTTAGGGAGGTGGCAGAGATGGTGCTATCTGGTTTCAACAACTAGTTTCTCATAGTACATAGATTATGAGCCTAGTACAACATTCCTAAGCATAGGTACAACAATTAGTAGGTCGGAGGACCAGGCCAGGGGCGATGCTCAGGGCCTTACAACAGAGAGAGATCGAGGCACAAGCCCGGGGATGTAGACTACTATGAATGTGGCTAGAGATTGGCTAGAGCTACATTGACATAGGCTTGGGTGGATTAGACATAGCATAGGTTACTGAGGATATTTTGATGCTCTACAATAGGAATCTACTCTAAGAGGGATGACCTATATTTTGTCAGATGTTATGAGGGCTAGTGGTGAGGCCTCCTATTACAAGGTTGCATACTACGAGGTAGTTCCTGAGGAGCTGAGAGTGATGTCATTCAATTAGCTAGATCTGAGTAGGTCTAGATCTAGGTCCTAGAGGACCTCTTGATCGTCAAGATCAGTGAAACAACCCATAGTATAATAGAGTGTGGTAGGCTCGGCTAGGCCATCTCATCGGTTGAACATCCTCCTCTAGTCCATAGCTCAGCCAGTCAAGAGAGGGTGAGAGTCGTGGATGACTCTCCTTATCTATTGTATATTGACAGATGTATGTACCCTTGATGTATGCCTCTTATGAAGGCTCAATTTTGATCGATGATGTATGATGTATCTTTTTGGATTATGCCTCTTGATGAAGGCTTTTTGCAATTCATGCCCTTGATGGAAGATTTTGTATCGATGATGTATATCTTTTTGAGACAGACATTTTATACATGTTTATGGACATTTGATGTTATACTTGTCATGTTTTTATATGACTGATGATGATGATTTATGGATGATGATTATATCATGATGTTGTATGATTTTACTTTTCATGTATGTATCATGATGGATGTTGATGATGTATCACATGTTTTAGATTTATGATATATCCTTAGATGATATCATATGTTTTGTACATGAGATGTTTGTTATTTTAGTGTATGGGATGATATTTATGATATTGGTGTGGGGGATAGATTTGTGATCATGCACAATCCCTCTTGCCCCATTGATGATATGGTATGTGATGATTAGCTTAGTATACATGCTTGATGTAAAACTTAGCATTTTTATTGATATATGATTTATAGATGATGTTAGATGTGATGATATGATAGATGATAGATGTGATAACAAACAAATGTGCATGAAACAAACACACAAGAAAAAGTTAACAAAACTAAATAGATATACACATACAAAACAACACAACAATATGCAACTAAAAAATAAACTCAAGTATCTTTAACAATAGATTAAATTGGTACTTAATATAAGTAAGTAAATGAATCCTAATAAATGCATATGATAAAAACACACCAATATTTACAAGTATGAAAGCTAAAATGAACTCAATGCAACACACAACAGATCAAATGAGATTTAATCTAAGGTAAGCAAATGAACTACATTTTAAATCACACAACATGAAAAGACACTGCAATCAAAACTATACAAACCGACAACTAAAAGTAATCAAACTACTACTTTGTTTTTGTGGGAAAACATTGATATATTTTCTAATGTTTTTGGTTTTTTGTAACATTTTTAATGTTTTGTGATTTTTAAGGTCCTGTTTTTGAAAGCAATGTATAGTGACAAAGAAGTGTGGATGCCCCAATTTATAAAGTGACAAAGAGTGATCAGATGGGAATATAAAATGCAGAATTCCATGCGTGTATGTTCACAAAGGTTCAGATGAAGGTGTCCCTAGAATTAGATGGGAATATACAAAGGCAATTCCTTCACATAGAAATAAGAACAGATGAGCCAGATCACGACTTTTGCAAGATAGATTCAAGAGGATTCCTAGACCTATAGGAAAACTAATCATAGATAGAAGTGATAATTACCCATCTAAATGTAAGAGTGGCTTGTGAACAAAAATCCTCCTTAAGGTCCGGAAATCAGTTTTCACTTAAGGACATGCCCAATGCGCCACAATTGCATGGTTTTCACACTTGGGCGTCTTGTTTTCTTTTTCCTGTTTTCTTTATTTTTTATTTTTTTGCTTGTTTTTCTTACTTTTCCAAGGAATTTATTATTCAATCATAATATTCATTGGTTCCTTTAATTCCTCACCATCTTAGTGAGCCAGCTTGTATGCCCCTAAACCATACTTAGTGACCACAACATATGGCCCTAACCAGTTGGCTTCAAACTTTCCTTTCTTTTCCTTATCTTTAACAATATTTTTCTAGTTCTCTTTCAACATGAGATCACCTATGTCAAACTCATGAGGAATGATATATTTATTGTATCCTCGTGATACCCAGTTTTGATAAACCTTCAAGTGATTGAGCACTCTCATACACTTTTCATCTAGTAGCTCTAACTCTGCCAGTCAAGCAACCCTGTAGTCTTCATCTTTATCTAGATAGTCCCAGAGAGAGATTCTCAGGAGGGAAGCTCAATTTCCAAGGGTATGATGGCTTCAATGTCATAGACTAATGAATATGGGGTAGCACCAAGTAGGGGTGTGAATGGAGGTTGATAGGCCCAGAGGGCGGGATGAATCTGGAGGTGCCAATTATGACAAGTCTTACTAACCATTTTCTCCATGATTTGAACAAGGGTTTTATTGGTGGCCTCTGCTTGTCCATTACCTTGAGGGTAATAGGGGTGGACCACTTTAGTTGGATTTGGAAGCGTTGGCATAACACTTTAACCATATTTTTCTTGAAGGACTTACCATTATCTGTGACAATGATGGAGGGAATGTTGTAACAATGGATAAGATGATTCATTATGAACTTAGATATTTATGCATCGAGTTACATAAGTGAGAGGCACAACCTCTACCCATTTAGTGAAGTACTCGGTGGAGGTGATAATGTGGGTATGGCCAGCTGAGGAAGCTAGAGTGAGCTTCCCTATGAGATCAAGTCCCCATTTATAAAATGGCCAAGGGGTCATGATGGGCTGCAAAGCTGTCTTTGGTACAAGTATTAGATTACCATATTTTGAGACAGTTGACACTTCTTGATGAAGTTGTAATAATCTACTTCCATGGTAGGCCAATAATAGCCTACTCTCAAGAGTTTCTTAGCTAGGATCATGCGCTAATATGTTCTCTATAAATTCCTCCATGTACTTCTTTAATGACATGGACTGACTCGTAACATCCAAACAACATAGCAGATTCCCACCGTAGCCATGATGATATAGGGTGCATCCTAGGAGGGTGTAATGGGCTATACGGCAAATAATGTCTTTTTCTTAGTATGGGAAATGTTTGGGGGAAATATTCCATCTTGTAGATAATTAAATATGGAGTCGTACCAAGGTGAGAATGGACCAACAAATTCACATGCCAAACAATATTTTGGCATGTCGTATGTAGGTATTCATAAGTGCTCCACAAAGAATGGAATTTTACTTTCCTGAGGTGGAATGCATAGTAGAGATCCTATTATAGCCATCACATCCACCGATTGGTTGTGCGATCTTGGTCTTTGTTCAAAGATAATTTGTACAAAGTATTCTTTCAGAGTTTTGACCAGTTTCTTATATGGAACAAGTTTTTCATCTTTGACCTTGTATTCATCATTAACTTGTTTAATGATTAGTTGGGAGTCACCAATGACTCGTAGCTATCAAATATATCAGGTGATAGCTAACTTAAGGACAAAAATGAGTGCTTCATACTCTGCAATGTTATTTGTATGAGGGAATCCCAAACGGAATGCTTGTGGAATAACTCTCTCCTGTGGGAGTAATGAGTAACACTCCTACTCCTGATCCATGAAATGTAAATGACCCGTCAAAGTGGACTTACCACATGACGAACTCATCAATAAACATCATAGATGTATCTAGAAAATCCAGACATAATGGTTCCATTCCTGGTAGGGGAGCTTCAACTAACTGATCTGCCAATACCTATCCTTTCAGAGACTTTTGGTTAACAAACTCAATGTCAAATTCACTAAGGAGAATGATCCAATTATCCATTTGTCTCGTAAGGGTGGGTTTGGATAAAAGGTACTTGAGAGGGTCAACTTTGGATATTAACTTGGTTTTATTGTTAAGGAGGTAATGGTGAAGTTTCGGAAAGTAAATACTACTGCTAGGTAGGCCTTTTCAATCTGTGGATAGTTCAACTCATAGGCGATTAAGGTGTGGTTGAGGTAGTAAACCACCCTTTCTTTGTGGTTAAGGTCATATTGGGAAAGTAGTGCACCAATAGCAAAATGAGTGGCTAAAATATACAGCATGAGGGGTTCACTTGGGGTAGGTGACATGAGAACAAGTGGATTGATTAGATATTGCTTAAGAAATTCAAATGCCTTTTGAAAATATGGTCCTCAGTTGAAGGTATCAGATTTTTCAATAGATGTGTAAAAGGATGGTACTTATCCACAAGTTGTGAAATAAATTGGTAGATTGCCTAAATTTTTCCTTGTAGACTTTGTAGTTGTTTAAGGTTTACAGGAAGGTGGAGGAATCTCTGTGATAGCTGCCACCTTAGCTGGATCTACTTATATTCCTCTCTATGAAACAATGAAACCCAGGAGCTTTCCTGATACTATGCCAAAGATTCACTTTCTGGGATTCAGACCAACCTTATAATCTTAGAGACGCTAGAAGATACGTCTCAGTACTTCAGGGTGCTCACCTTTTGTTTTTATTTTGCTAAGATATTGTCAACGTAATCTTCCATGATGTCATTCATCATGTCATGGAAGTTGATCGTCATTGCACGTTGATATGTACCTTGGAATTATTGAGCTCGAAAGGCACGACTTTATAGAAAAACATCCCCTAAGGGGTGATGAAATTAGTCTTGTGTTGATCTTCCTCTGTAATCCTGATTTGGTTATAACTTGAAAATCCATCCATTAAGGATAACATTTCATAATTTGTAGTTGAGTCGACGATCATATCGATGTTTGGTAGAGGGAAGTCGTCTTTGGGACACGCTTTGTTGATGTCACATAATTCATTGCATATTATGATACCGACTCAACTTCTTTTGAACTAGGACTATATTGGATATCTAATCTGAATAGTCAATGGGTTTGATAAAATCTACTGCTAATAGCTTTTCCAGTTCTTCTTTAACAAGTAGTGCAATCTTTGGATGCATCTTTCTTAACTTTTGCTTGATGGGTTTGGCATCTGGGTGCACAACAAGGTTGTGTACGACCAATTATAGGTCCAAACCAGGCATATCTACGTATGACCATGCAAATACATTTGCATATTCTCATAACAATGCCACAAAAACTTTTTTTCTTATGCGAGAGTGAAGCTCCCAACTTTATCATTCTAGGATCTTCTTCTAAACCAATATTAACATTAATTGTTTCTTCAACGAGCATCTTAGATGCATCTTCCATCTATGTAGGATCGGGGGAAGAGTAAGATCAACCTCTATAGGTGTCTCATCATCTTTGAGTGGGTACACCACTTTTTCCATGATTTCTTCATTTTGTTTGTCCACTAGCGCCTCAAAGAGGTTTTCACTATGGGACTTATGCTTGTTTTTCCTACAAGGCTTTTTAATTACTTTTTCCCTTGCTTACGATATTTTTATTCAAGCAACCACACATCTCTGATTCTTCCCCAAAGTATGCGCAGGTATCCAGTTTGATAGAGAAACCTTTCTTGTGGTCCCCATTTGGAATAAAACCCCGAGTCCCATGAATTCTATAAATGCTTCATCATTCTCAAATAAATTGATTATCACATGAAGTTGTTGATCCCAATATATGAGTTCGGGATATACTAGGGTTATTTGATAATTGGCTTTAGGATCGGACACGAATAAGGTGAAGATAATTGAATTTGGGAATAGGTTAGTGGAGGCAAGATCCTCGTATAGGCTACACTGGGAATCTGCATCACTGTTTGAATGAGATGAGCCATCCTCACATTCAAAAGAGGTAGCATCTATCTCGAAAGGTGGATCATCATGAGGCTTGATACCAAGGCCATGCTTGTTTGACTTGAATCAAGGAATAGAAACAGTTCTAGCCTTCCTTGTGCATTGATGCCACATCCAAATCCATTATATCCCATAACATACATCATGTGGTGGCATTTGATATATTGGAGCTTGATGACATGATGCCATAGTGCCTTCAGTATCCAGCTAGTGGGTGTATCTAACATCTTCTCCTCAGATAAGAGACCACTAGGAATAAATCTCTCAAATGGTTCAAGGAATCTATCTTGAGTGCTTTTGAACTGAAAATATAGTTTACCACGTGTCCCTGGGTGATGATACCGAGAGGTTTGATATTAACAAGGCCTCTTGAAGAGTGAATTGTTCACTGGGCCATAATTTGCAGATGTTTCCTCCCATGATGTGAAGGGGTTGACCAATGTAGGAAAGTTCGATTACATGGAGTAAGTGTATCTAGGTCTATGCGTTCTTTTATAGCTTCTGTTTGTAATGGGATAACAATATCCACTGAAGGACACTCATATGTTACACAAGAAAAATTGTGCAGTGCTCTACAATGTGTGAATGGTTTTGGATCACCTGGGATGGTGATCATCTATCCTCCATGGCATAATTTGATGCACTGATGAAAGGTAGAGGGAATGGCTTGCATGGCATGAATCCATGGGCATCCCAAGAGCATGTTGTAAGGTAGATCCAAGTCAAGGACATGGAACATCGTATCATGATATGTTGGCCCTACTTCCATCGGAACCACTATAGTTCCTTCGATTCTTGCTCTTCATTATCATAGGCCATGATGGTAATAGTTTTAGCACCCAAATCTACTTTTGAATGGCCTAACTGCTTAACCAACTTCAATGTGCAAATATTTAAGCCAAACCCATCGTCCATAAGCACTCTTTTGATTTTGTGATGAGTAACAACGACCTCTATGTATAACGGTAATTTTTTCTCAGGGTCATTACGTGGGATTACATTTCGATCAAAAGAGATATGATCATTGGAATCAAGGTTAGCAACCATTTCTTGAAGGTGGGTAGGATCTACATCTGTGGAGACCCCTGAACTCTGAAGCGTTTTATACAATATATTCTTATGAGCAGTGGAAATATTGAGGAGATCTAGGATTGAAATTCTAGCTGGGGTTTTCTCTAATTGTTCTATAAAGTCAGATTGGCCTTCCTGAGGAATAGGAAAAGGATTTGGTATTACCAAATGAACACGTCACATGCCTATAGCACAACTGTTTCCTAAGATCCTAATGGTGTTCACCTGTTCATCAGATGAATGGACACAACCTATAAGGGATTCAAATGGATTATCATTTGTTGGATAGACGTAGGTAGTGGTTCTATAGTCATTAGAGGCCTACCCATGATCTGGCTTTCTATTCTTTTTATCCTCATGATTAGGAAAGGGTTCTTTGAATATACCCATTTTCTCATTAGGACCTTGTCTCTGAGTTAGATGGTGAATCTACTACAATTTTACCTTCTTCGATGAGGTCTTGTATAAAATTCCACAATCTTAGGAATCTATCAGTCTTGTGTCCTTTGACATGATGAAAATCGTAGTATTCATGCTCTTTAAACCAACTTGGCTTAGGTGCATCGTCTGGATATGGTACCTGTTATCCAAAATTCACCCCCCCAGGGTAATTTTCATAACATGCATCAGAATATTCAAGTCCCAGGAAAATTGATTGATTCAGAGCAAACATCATGTTTCTGAGGTTCTCTCAGATATTTTTCTAACTCCCCTGGCTGAAGAAGGAGGGAGCAAGCTCTGAGAAAATGTGAAAAAGTTGCAGAAAGGCAAGTAGGTTGATCCAGAAAAAATCGTGAAAATTGGCTAAGTCCTGCTCAAGGTCACCTTTGGGACGTGTGGGATGTAGAAGACGCGGATCGGCCGAAGAGCCTCCAGGCGGCCCGCTAAGCATTTGGGACAATCGGACCGAAATGCATGCGGCGCGAGAAGCCGATCCGGCCGAAAGAGGAAAAGAAAATCGACTAACTGCTGAGAGGGACAGTTCGGGACAAGAGTACGCGAAGGACCCGAACCGGCCGGTTCGGCCGAAATGGGAACAAATGGTCCGAAAGCAAATGGGACATTTGGGCCGCGAGTACGCGAACCAGCCGAACCGGGTGAAAAAGGTCAAGGCAGTCCGAAACAAAGTGGGACAAATGGGACAAAAAGACCCGAACGGCCGGATCGGCGAAATGGGGAACTTCAATCCAAACAAAGTGGGACAAGTGGGACAAATGGACGCGAACCGGCCGGTTCGGCTGAAATCAGCACAAGGAGCACTGTGCCAAATGGGACAAAAAGATGTGAAGGGCGCGAAAGAGCCGGCAGGCCCGCAGACCAACCAAATCATGACACGTGTCACAAGGGAAAAGGTCAAAAAGTCAAAGGGTGAGTTTTCGAGCACTGATCCGAACCAATGAAATAGCGCCACGTGTCCCAGCTAGGGCCCACAAGGAAATTTCAAATGAAAGCCCGCCGAAAGGTAGAGGAGAGAGAATCACGCGACCAATCAATGCGTGCCACGTGTCATCCAGGTGGCGAAGCGCGGGAAATATTTCAAAATCCGTTTTGGTCTGTTCCGTGCCCTAAATCTTCAGATCGCCATATCTTTTGATCCAGAGCTCGGATTTGCACGTTCTTTATATCAACGGAAAGCTGTTGAAATCCTCTACATGATTCTCAGGCTAATCTCAAGTTTTGGTGTAGTCTAGAGAGAGAAAATCGAGAAATGGCTCTGACACGTGATAATGGCCAGAGGCGACGTTTCAACAACCTGTTTTAATGCTAATGGGTCGCATTCTTCTTCAGCACGGCCAGAAGTGACATTTTAGCAGCCCAATTAATGTAAATGGGTCGCATTCTCCTCCAAATCGGTCAAAGATGGCAGGGTATGGGTTGGTAAGGTATCCCATGCCGTTTTAATGCATCTGGCAATCAATGAGGAATGGGCTTGCACGTTTTCCCACATTTTTGTCCCCTAGGCTCGACCCATGCAATGTAAAAAGCCAGATTTGGCTCAAAAATAAAGAAGTGGTTCATCTTTTCTGCTCTTCCCTCCCTTCTTTTCTTCTCTAGGGTTGAAAATGGAGTTCGAGCCTCCTCCCTTGCTCTGTAATGGTGTTTTTACCTCTTACTAATGGAATGATGTTCTGTGTAAACTTCTGGAGCAACAAAACGTGTTTTGTGATGCATCTGTCCATCCTTCCTCATTTTTGCTTGTTCTCTTCTTGCCTCTCTTCATTGTAGGTATTTGTGCATGTTTGAATGTTCATTGTAGGTCTGGAGCTGTGTTCATGGAGTTTTGGGACATTTTCTGTGTGAAATCTATCCTTGGGCCTGTGATGCATCTGTCCATCCTTCCCATTGCTCACCTCTCCTTGTCCCATGGCAGTTTTGATAGATGTTCAACATTCTCCTTCTCTGGTGTATCATCGTTTTAGTGTAGGATTTTGCTGTTTTTCCCTTCTCTCTCTCTCTCTGTCTCCTTGGCATGGTTAGATTAGGATTAGATTAGCTTTCCTACACTGGAATAGCTTGTGGCAGGTAGTTTAGGAGTAGGAACCAGCCTTCTCTGGAGATTCCTCTCTCAGTTTCACAAGTCCCACGCTTGGAGAGAGGTTTCCATGTTGTGTAATCACACTGGATGCCTGAGTGATCAACCTAGAAGCCTGATCTGCATCCAGGGGTGCTGTGATTTTGCATCAACAGTTTTGGCACACCGGTGGGACATCACAGAAGTTAGAGTTTCATCTTTCAGAGGTGTCTCATTATCAAATAGAAAATCTTAAGCCACCGTGCGACCACTAACAGTTTTGGCACGCCCGGTGGGACATCACAGAAGTTAGAGTTTCATCTTTCAGAGGTGTCTCATTATCAAATAGAAAATCTTAAGCCACCGTGCGACCTCAACAGTTTTGGCACGCCCGGTGGGACCTTAGAGGTCTTCCACTTCATCTTTTGCAGGTTGGTGTGTTCCTGTGAAGATTTCAGCCTTTGGAGGCACTTGCAAACACATCTGGCGACTCCATCTGATCAGCAACCCATTTCTCTGAGCTTGCAGACCCGTTTCCATCCATTTTCATCCATCTTTCTTTCCATCCCTTTCATTCTTTTCCATTCCATGAAGTTGTGCAATCATGACTTCATTTCCATCATGGAATTCACATCAACAACAGCAGTATATTCCACCTCCAACATGTTTTACAAATCCTCCAAATCAGCATTTTGAGCAGATTCAAGATCAGTATGCATACCCATATGAGCAGCAGTGCCAAAGTCAGTTTGGCTATGGAGCTTTCCAAGAGCAAGAGTATGCATACAATGAAGACCATCAGATCCAAGATGCTGGTCTGTTGGAGAAAATCCAAAAAATGGAGGTGGGGATGGTGCAGTCCAGGGCTCAAGCACAAATGAAAGCTTTTGGAATCGGTTGTGGAGCACCCTGTCCATGGGTGGGACCTTTTCCAAGGCATTACAGCCCTCAGGAGAAGCTTGACTTCATGATTGCAACGCTGCCTTTGCTTGCAAAGTGGATTGAAGAAATAGAGGTGTATGAGAGAAGTATTCAACAACCTTGTCAACGGGTAAGCACACCTTCTCATGCCTTTTCTTTTCCTCTTTCCCAATCTGTTTCATTTCAGCAGTGTCAAGTTTCAAACCCTCCATCTGCTGTCCCAAGTGTTGAATCCATCTCTCCATCTCCTAGTCTTCCACCTCATCTCAATTCTTCTTTCCTTTTTCCTTCTAGACAGTCATCCCCTCCACAAGAGCTAACAGAAACACCCCCTCCTCCAAAGAAACAAGAGGTTTCATCTCCTCCACCACCACAAAAAATTGTCAAATCAGTTGAGTTTCAACCCATCCCTCCTCTTGCATTCCCAAATCCATGTTGGGAGGATGAAAATCAGAATGCCAGTCAAGGAAAACAACAGCAAAAAGAGAGGCCAAACAAAGATGAAGAAATTCAAAGTCTGAAGAGTTGGGCTCTCAAATTTGGGATAACAAAGATCCCCTTGATGGTTAAGCCTACAGAAGAGGCTAGGGTTGGAGAACAGGTGGTGGTTAGGACTGATTTTGTTGCAGCAGAAGAAGAAGATCTTGCAGTCCCAACTTGCCCTCTAGAGCAGCAGAATGAAGAGTTTGACTTGACAAACTTCATGCTAGAGGAAGAGTTTTATCAAGAGCAAGATTCTCTTCAAGTAGTAGAGGAAGGAGAAGCTGCTCCAAATCCAAAAGAAGAGGAGCACAATCTAGCTGTGGAGGAGAAAAGTGCAGATCCAAGGGCTTTGAGCACAAAGCAGGCTACAGGAGAACCTTCAGTTCTTCTTTCCACTTCATCTCTCTCAAATTCTAGTACTGAAGAGGAGTTTGATCTCTCAAACTCAATATTGGAGAGTGAAGGAAACCATGGTGGTCAAGTTGCAGATCAAGAGGACACCATGGAGGAAGTTGAACATGAACAGCGGGACAGCAATGAGGCAGTTTACCTGTCAGATTTGGAGGACTGTTTTGATGGAGAAGAGCCGGTTGAGCTTTCACCTTTCTCTCTTTCATCACCCACATCCCAAACACCAGAGCCTGCTGTCATGGAGGAGAGCTTTCATTTGCAACAGCCTGCATCTTATAGCAGCCCTTTGGAATCAAAATTGGAAGATTTAAATCTTCCATGTTCTTCATTGGAGGAAGAGAAAGGACAGAAGGATTCCACCATTTCTTCCACATCATCCATTCAAGAGGGTCTACAAGAAGACTCCATTTTGGAGTTGAAAATCAGAATGGGCATACTCAACGGATCAGACCTTGCCCAATCAGGTATTTGGCTTCATTGGAGCCAAAGGAGAAGCCACAACCAGTCATGCTTGCTTCAGAGCATGAGGATGAGCTACAAAGTACCAAGGATCAGCTGCCATACCTCTCCAATCCAAATGTAGAACAACTAAAAGAGGTATTGGATTTGTTTTCAGTTGATACCTTGATGATTTGGATAGAAGACCAGCTTCTTGTTGATTTTCCATCCATCCAAACAGCCATGATCAGTGCCAAATCAATTGCATGGCTGCCAATTTTGAAGAAAGGAAGCTATTTTGCACAACCAGTTGCAGGGTTTGTTTAGCTTGCCTTTGCTTCCAGTTAGAGTAGAGTAGCTATGTTTTCTTTCAGCAGAAGAAGTGCTTGTGCACACTCTGCATGTTCCATTTGGGGCATGTATGATTTTTAGTTTTGTACATAGTTTTTGGTGTTGCTGGTTTTGCTCTTGCATAGTCCTTTTCAGTGGTTTTTGGTGAGAACAACTCCATGCCCGGTGGGTTTCCAAGTGGCTCAGAGGGGAGGTTTTCAAAGTTCAGATCAATTTTCAGGCTACTACTCATGACTCCATGCCCAATGGATTGCTTCAGGCTACTGGTCTTTTCATCTAGCAGGCAGATGACCCCGCTGAGTCGCCAAAACTGTTATCCAAAATTCACCCCCCAGGGTAATTTTGATAACATGCATCAGAATATTCAAGTCCCAGGAAAATTGATTGATTCAGAGAAAACATCATGTTTCTGAGGTTCTCTCAGATATTTTTCTAACTCCCCTGGCTGAAGAAGGAGGGAGCAAGCTCTGAGAAAATGTGAAAAAGTTGCAGAAAGGCAAGTAGGTTGATCCAGGAAAAATCGTGAAAATTGGCTAAGTCCTGCTCAAGGTCACCTTTGGGACGTGTGGGACAGAAAGACGCGGATCGGCCGAAAAGCCTCCAGGCGGCCCACTAAGCATTTGGGACAATCGGGCCAGAAGTACGCGGCGGGCACGAGAAGCCGATCCGGCCGAAAGAGGAAAAGAAAATCGACTAACTGCTGAGAGGGACAGTTCGGGACAAGAGTACGCGAAGGACCCGAACCGGCCGGTTCGGCGAAATGGGAACAAATGGTCCGAAAGCAAATGGGACATTTGGGCCGCGAGTACGCGAACCGGCCGAACTGGGTGAAAAAGGTCAAGGCAGTCCGAAACAAAGTGGGACAAATGGGACAAAAAGACCCGAACCGGCCGGATCGGCCGAAATGGGGAACTTCAGTCCGAAACAAAGTGGGACAAGTGGGACAAATGGACGCGAACCGGCCGGTTCGGCGAAATCAGCACAAGGAGCACTATGCCAAATGGGACAAAAAGACGTGAAGGGCGCGAAAGAGCCGGCAGGCCGCGGACCAACCAAATCATGACACGTGTCACAAGGGAAAAGGTCAAAAAGTCAAAGGGTGAGTTTTCGAGCACTGATCCGAACCAATGAAATAGTGCCACGTGTCCCAGCTAGGGCCCACAAGGAAATTTCAAATGAAAGCCCGCCGAAAGGCGAGAGGAGAGAGAATCACGCGACCAATCAATGCATGCCACGTGTCATCCAGGTGGCGAAGCGCGGGAAATATTTCAAAATCCGTTTTGGTCTGTTCCGTGCCCTAAATCTTCAGATCGCCATATCTTTTGATCCAGAGCTCGGATTTGCACGTTCTTTATATCGACGAAAAGCTGTTGAAATCCTCTACATGATTCTCAAGCTAATCTCAAGTTTTGGTGTAGTCTAGAGAGAGAAAATCGAGAAATGGCTCTGACACGTGATAATGGCCAGAGGCGACGTTTCAACAACCTGTTTTAATGCTAATGGGTCGCATTCTTCTTCAGCACGGCCAGAAGTGACATTTCAGTGGCCCAATTAATGCAAATGGGTCACATTCTCCTCCAAATCGGTCAAAGATGGCAGGGTATGGGTTGGTAAGGTATCCCATGCCGTTTTAATGCATCTGCAATCAATGAGGAATGGGCTGGCACGTTTTCCCACATTTCTGTCCCCTGGGCTCGACCCATGCAATGTAAAAAGCTAGATTTGGCTCAAAAATAAAGAAGTGGTTCATCTTTTCTGCTCTGCCCTCCCTTCTTTTCTTCTCTAGGGTTGAAAATGGAGTTCGAGCCTCCTCCTTGCTCTGTAATGGCGTTTTTGCCTCTTACTAATGGAATGATGTTCTGTGCAAACTTCTGGAGCAACAAAACGTGTTTTGTGATGCATCTATCCATCCTTCCTCATTTTTGCTTGTTCTCTTCTTGCCTCTCTTCATTGCAGGTATTTGTGCATGTTTGAATGTTCATTGTAGGTCTAGAGCTGTGTTCATGGAGTTTTGGGACATTTTCTGTGTGAAATCTATCCTTGGGCTTGTGATGCATCTGTCCATCCTTCCCATTGCTCACCTCTCCTTGTCCCATGGCAGTTTTGATAGATGTTCAACATTCTCCTTCTCTGGTGTATCACCGTTTTAGTGTAGGCTTTTGCTTTTTTTTCCCTTCTCTCTCTCTCTCTGTCTCCTTGGCATGGTTAGATTAGGATTAGATTAGCTTTCCTGCACTGGAATAGCTTGTGGCAGGTAGTTTAGGAGCAGGAACCAGCCTTCTCTGGAGATTCCTCTCTCGGTTTCACAAGTCCCACGCTTGGAGAGAGGTTTCCATGTTGTGCAATCACACTGGATGCCTGAGTGATCAACCTAGAAGCCTGATCTGCATCCAGGGGTGCTGTGATTTTGCATCAACAGCAGTACCATTACGGTTCAAGTCTTGCACCGTATTTACAATATCTAATTGTTTAAGTATAGCGGATAATGATTCAGCTAAAGGTGTAAATGTATGTTTCATAGGTGTCTTTACACGAGGTCCTTGTGAAATATTTAATAGTGGACCACTCTATACATCCTGGACTCTTTTGGAGTTTGTAATGTTGTCGCCAACGACTTGGTTATTATTATTAAATAAATTTAGTTTTTCCACAGGATTTGGCTTGTGTTTTTCCTTCGAAATGGGTTTGAGTCCCCCCTTTGCAATGAGCGCCTTCAATTTGACTTCTTTTCTCTATGAATTCTTCAAAGTTAGTGTTGCGGTGCATTTGTAAATGGAAGGCTATTTCTAGGTTCAAGTTGGGGACGAATATGCTTACCATTTTTTTTTTTCTAGAAGGAAACAAGGGAAACGACTCGCCAATCCATGCCATCTCTTGTAAGAATCCCATGAAGGTCTCATTGGGTTTTTGTTTAGCATTGCAAAGGTCATTCATGGTAATTTCATTCTCCATATTGAAAGAGAAATGTCACACAAAATTTTCAGCTAGTGCGGGCCATGTCATGATTGATCCCTTAGGTATACTGAAAAACCATTCTAACGCATGTTCTCCTAGGCTACAAGGAAACAAACGTATCAAAAAGTTATCATTGTAAGCGACTTCTGGCAAGCCATGTAGAAGTATTTGACATGATCATGAGGATCACCTTTTCTTTTGTATTTGTTGAATTTAGGGATATCAAAGTGTTTTGGGAATGGTTGTCATAACATGTCTTTATCAAAGGGGTAGGGACATAGCTCTTCATATAGATACTTCTTGATGTGCCCTACATTAATCTCTTATAAAGTGGTAATAATATTTTTCATTGATTGTAACTCTTGTTGGATGAGTTTCTCTTTTGTGGGGGATAATGGTCTATTCAATTTATCAACTTTGAAACTCACCTAATTTAGTTTTGAGTCTAACCTTATGCGTATTCCTACTTGAGGAACCTAGGGTTGTTATTTTTACTGAGTTTTAATATTTATCATTGAATGATTTCCTCTTCAATTAAGGGATCGTATTCATCGTCAAATCTAGGATGAGGCAAGTCTTTACGATCATGTTTAATTTGACTATACATGAAGCCTTAAAGTAAGGTATTCTCAAATCATCTGTTGGTTTTGGTGGTTCACTTTCAACATTTTTGTTATGCACACCCAAAGTGGAAGCATACCCTGCGTCAAAAGGATTTTCCATGTCAATGAGGGATGGTCGTAGTGGATCTTCCACTTCGTGGTTGATGGTTTTAATTGCTACTTCATATTCTTATGGTAGTTTAGCTCCTAATTCAAGGAATCTTGTGAGTACTTGGTCTCTATTGTAATATAGGAGCTCATCAAAGTGAACTAGATCTAGTTCATGTTGGTTTTCAGATGAATCAGAATCCTCTCCACTATGGTCAACTAATGGTTCAATGTCTTTAACCTCTGAAAAGAGGGGTGCTAAGTTATTTCCACTAAATGGGTATGTTGAACTAAAAGGATTTACCTCTAAGTCGTGTTCATCTCGTTTAGACACCATTTTCATGATTCTTTACATTGTTAGTTTATGTTACAATAGGTTCTGTTTAAGTGTATCTAAGTTGTAATAAACCTAGGTGTATGTGGTGTGAGTTGTTTGGAATCTCACTATCTCAAAGTGTCCTAAGTATAAAATTATGCAACTACTTTTATACTAGGAACAATCATGTAAATCCACAAGTAACTCACTCAAAACACTCAAATTGTTTATAGAACACTATACCCTAAGTTATAGTTCCAAAGATAGGCATAAAATAGATAGTGAAAATACCCTATCACTACCTAGGTCAAGTTCAAATAATAAACAATACCTAAGCAATAAATTTGTATTGACGCAATCTCTCCACAAGATATACTATGACTAGTTTAGATGCAAACAAAATATAAGTTTTTGATAATGGAAGTTACAAATGTGAATATCGTAACAACACTACCTTGACACGTTAACCATGTTTGGAACAAGCGTGGTATTAGTATCAAGATGATGTTATTGCGATATAAACAATGTAATATCAACACTCTAAAAAAGCCTTAAATGATGTTGGAATCAAAACTAAGTGCAAGTATAGCAAGAATTTATTAATCGTATGCGAAACGTAACGATACAATATGGAAACTTATACCAAGTCCTCATAAATGAAAACAAGATGTAAGTTTCGTAATTGTATGGCTAGAATGCGGGTAGAATAACAACTCAAAGGGGAAATAATGATGAAACCAAACCTAGCTATGAAGATGATCTTAAAATCAAGATCAAGTGGTTATCAAAGACGTAAGAACATACCCACACACTTTAGGCATTTAACAAATCAGCCACAAACATGGATGAGCATAAATGGACATAAAAGTGGAAAACATAATCTATGATAACACTCCCACAAGATGCCTTCTTTTGTCCTGAATGGGCAACAAGAATGCAAGGGTATAGATCAAATGGGGTGGAAATGAACTAAGCGTTACTTGGGAAGAGTTTCACCTCATCCTAAGGCGAGAAAGAAACTAAGCTAAGTAATACATTGTAAATCTCGTGATGAGTGACACTTAGTTTCAACTTAAGTGGACTCTTTGCCTTGTTCAAAAACAAGGTTTTGAGTTCAAGTAAGTCGTCACTTTGTGAGAGTTTGACAAGACATGATGGTTTGGACTAGCAAAGTGGGCTCCAAGAAGATATGGCTTTCCTAGGTAGTTCACTCAACTAGGTGTCACAAGTTTATCTATTGCGAGCTTGATTTTCCAAGGTTTCCTAAGGAGTATCTCAACTTTACTTTACCCCCTTCAAACATGATGAGCAATGAATGCATTCACGTGTATTCTCACTAGGGTCACTATACGAGATAACTTTGACTCTAACTCACAATGTAAAATCTAGTCAAGTGGGTGTGCGGAGCACTTCTGTTTCATCCACGAGGTTACTCAATGGTGGAATACTTTAGGGTTCCTAGAACCACCCCCATTGTTATAACTTAAGGTGTTATGCCAAAGGGGTTACGTTCTAGTTAAGCAAATAGGGACATACTCTTTTCTAACTGCAAATATAATGTATTAGTAATTTTCACAAGAACATCATATAAAGAGGATAAGATGTTGCTTTTGATTTCCCAGATCATCCTAAGACACAAGGAAAGAGCATACACAACACGTTATCCCACTCAAACATGGTAAGAAATGGAAAATACTTAAGTAATTGTGAAAAAGAGTTCTTTTTAGCCAACTTTTAAAGTTAATCCTTTGGAAAGCAAAGAGAAAGTTTTTGAAATGTTTTGGTTCCTAAGATCACCTAGAAGGTGTGAGGGAAGAGCATACGTGTTTCAAAAGACCCCTACAAACCAAAAATGCAAACACTTAACTAAGTTAGGCTAAATAAATATCAAAAGAACTTTCAAACCACTGTTAGAAACCTGCAAATTGTTAGAAAAATCCAGAAAATTGACCCTGCAACCTACAGTAAAATTTTAATTTTTGACAGTGGCACCTACACACTCAGAATGATGGGTACGCACCCCTATCAACGGGCACACGCTTTGAATGAAAGATACACGCAGATATAGAAATTGACTATTTGGCTTTACTCCTACGCAGCCAAATAAAATGTACACACAAGTTTCAATGGATACGTACTACGTAAGGAAGGTACACGTGTGGGGTAAAATATAAGGTCAATGCCTTTGAATAATACCTACTCATCCAGAGAGACGGTACATGTGTAAGTTGAAGCCTACACGTGGATAATGACAAATACACTCTCCTTTGTAAAATGGGCTAACAAACAAAATACAAGTAGATGGGTGCATGGAGAGGATGACAGATACGCGTTGGTTTAGGATGCCTACGTGTACCCCTGTAAAAACAAAAAAACCACAAAAATGAAAATTCCAAAAATCAAACATGTTAGTTTTTCACCATTAAAACCTATTTCTAGCTTTAACCCATTAAAAATTCATGCAAAAGGGAGGTTTAGCCTATTTAAAATTTGGAATCTGTTAGAAAACAAGTTATTTAACCCTAAAAAGCATGAAGATGGTTAGATATGGAAATGAAAAGCTCAAAACTACTTCTAAAGGACTATGGAGTAACTCCCACCGGGCATGCCAAATGTGAACAAGGAAGAGTTACAAAATCTATGAAAATGGGGTAAGAACACTTAAGAAACCCCAAAGCTTTAAACAAACAAATCAATGGACCATCATGATAAGAAATAAGAAAGGATTCATTACTTTGCATGCATTAATCTTGAAGTAAACAAGCAAACCTAACATGTCTAGTTATCCTCTATTCTTGAAAGATTTGTAAATGAACCTAATAAAGATTCTAAGAAATCAGTTTGTGATTATGAGAATGGGAGCTCGTCATTAATGGCTAAAAAGCCACATGGTTCTTCCCATTTACTCAAAGTTTAGGTGTGTAGTGCAATAACAAAGAAAATAGCTCAATAAACAAATGAAAAGAAGCTCTAAATCCTAAATAAAATGTTATAGTTTATGTTAGAAAGGAGGAAGTGTTCTTAGAAAAGTGAGGGGGGTCTAGTTCTATTTATAGGTTTCTAATTTCAGAAATGAAATGATTTGGGTGCATGTGGGACAAATGAATAAGCCAAAAATCACTTTTAGTGAGTCAAAGTAAGATTTGACTAGGCTTAGAAGAGGTTAAACATGCCTTAGGCTAGTTAATCTAGGTTTAGGCTAATTAATCTTGATTAGTGAGGAATTAGGAGTCTGAGAGAGTTGTGAGAGGACTACTCAATCCAATGAAATGTATTGATGACCTAGGAATCTAGTAGAAGTGGTATAAAAGAAGATTAGAAGATGGTTTAGCTAATAAGAGGCTATATTAGCTCGATTAGTCAGTTATAAGAGGAATATGACCAAAAGGATGTCATAAAAGAGAGTTAGATAGGCCTAATTGATGAGGTATCGTCAATTTGTAAAGAGTATAATAGTTAGTGCAATATTAATAATAAGATTGCTTTGATCAAACTATAGGTGTCACACCACTAAACATTTAAAAAACCCACAAGAAACTAAGTTTTAAATTATATGCGAGTTATATTTAAAAAGGTTGTGAGACGTCTTTTTCCCGACAAATTTAATCACAAGCATCAAGCAAGGACAAATGGTAGTATTCCATCCATTCTCATTGCATTTTCCTTCCACGAAATAAAGAGGATTGGAAAAGGATTTAGGTCCATGGTGAGGTGAAACAATCAACACAGTCAAAGGGGACACACAGAGGTTAAGAAGTAGACACATGGAAAATATTGGAGTGGTTGAAGGTGGACACACATCACTATTCCGGCAAATTTGAGGCAAATGTTCCCGGTTGATGTGAATCCCATGGAATGAGCCACAATTCATAAAACTTTCAGGTCTAGGTGGCATATTAACAAAGTTAAATGGTCCACAGTAACACGCGATGAGGTTTCGACAAGAACACATGGCAGATCGGAGCATCTAAACGGTGGACACATGTCTCCATTCTAGAGAAATTCAAAGTGATGGGCTCCAATGAACATAATCCCACAAAATAAACTAGAATTCATGAAACTTTCGGGTATGAGGTGGGGAAAAGAATTGAAGCGATCGACATGCTTAATGCAAATCATTTCCCAACCCCAGAAACCAACTAGAGGGGAAAACACGTAGTAAAAGGAAAATAAGCACACAGATACTCACATGGGCAGGAAATCTTGATGACCAATCAGATGATGCCATGTGTCACATTCATGTGCATCTTGACATGTAAAAATTAAAAATGGCCAAAAGTTTCGCTCCTCTACTCCAAATCTCAAAAAATTGTTACCGTAAAAATGTCTCCTCGATCCCTTGAATTTGTGTTGAGATTAGCACACTGATTGTATAGAAAATATATCAGATCTAAGCATACATGCAAATAAAAGTGGATATTCTACCAGAAGAAATATATAAAACAAGAGACATAAATCAACACCAAATTTAATGTGGTTCACCCAGTGTGGGCTACGTCCACCAAAAAACAAGCCAATCTATTATCCAAAGCTTTGACAAGATATATAATGAAGATTTGCAATCTTCCACACCTCTCAGATGTTCAGTACTTTCTTTCCATCAAGCTTTTGCTTCTTCACCAAGAATTCTCTCTCACATAATTATCTTGTAATTATGATCCATATGCTTACTTCTAAACCCTAGATTTTATACTTATATAGTCATTTATAGACTTAGGGAACTTAGCAATGCAATTACAATTAATAAATATATTTTAATGCTAAAAATAGATATAATTCCTAAGAGTTAATTAAAACTTAATCGTACATAGGTAACCGACATCGGTTCTTCCTAACCACTACCAGTTCCTTACTTTCTTGACTAATGCCAATCATACGTGACCAATGCCGGTCTACCCTGACCGATGCCGATCGACCTTAACTGATGTCGGTTACTGTATTTTCCAGCAAGTTCCAATTACATGCTAAAATGAAGTAATTAAGCTTCACAACTCAACAATCTCCCACTTGGAGTTTAATTACTGCACCATACATGTACAACGTCATTCTTGGATACTTCCTTGGCTTTGTTTCTTCCTCTTCAAGTCTCAAACTTGAAGACCAATAGAAGTGGAGTGTAGCTCCAACTTCTCCTTTGCTAATGGATTTTTAGCATATCCGCAGGGTTCTTGCTCATATGAATCTTTTCTAGATTCAATTTTCCATCCTCCAATACTTGCCATATGAAGTGATACCTCAACTGAATGTGTTTTGTTCTCGAATGAAATGCTAAGTTCTTTTCCAAATGAATTGCACTCTGACTATCACTAAATAGTTTACAATCACCTTTCTCCTTTCCCAACTCTTCCATTAACCTACTCATCCATATCATCTCCTTGCTAGCCTCTGTAGCTACAACATACTCTACCTCTGTAGTAGACAAAGCCACAACCTTCTGCAATCTAGAAATCTAACTCCGTTCCACCTACGTGAAAATATATCAAGTAGTGCTCCTCCTACCATCCAGATCTCCAGCCATATCGAATCAACATAGCCATGTAATGAAATATCCGAACCTCCATAGCATAACTACATGCTAGATGTCCCTTTCAAATACCTGAGTATCCATTGGACTACTTTCCAATGCTCTTTACCTGGATTAGCCATATATCTACTCACAACTCCCACTTCCTGTGTAATGTATGGTCTGGTACAAACCATAGCGTACATGAGACTTCCAATTGTTGAAGCATATGGCACTCGTGTCATGTATTTGACCTCCTCATGTGATGAAGGACACTGATCTTTAATCAATTTTAAGTGTCAGCCATAGGTGTTCTAACAGGTTTTACATTCTGCATGTTGAACCTTTCTAACACCTTGTAGATATAATCCTCCTGAGACAAATACAACTTCTTGTTTTTCATGTCTCTATGTATTTGCATGCCAAGGATTTTTTTAGCTCCTAAATCCTTCATAGCAAATGTGTGAGCTAGCTTTCTCTTAAGCTCACCAATGTCCTGCATACTAGATCCTGCAATAAGCATATCATCCACATACAATAACAAAATAATATAGCTCCCATTTTCAAGCTTCTTGAAATAAACACAATGGTCAGATTCACATCTCAAGTAACCATGCTCATGCATAAAACTATCAAACCTCATGTACCATTGCCTTGGAGATTAATTGAGCCCATATAGGCTCTTTTTCAACCTGCACACTAATTTCTCCTTACCCTTGACTTCATACCCAAGCGGGATGCTATATATAAATATCTTCATCCAAATCACCATGAAGGAAAGTCATCTTCACATCTAGTTTCTCTAAATGCAAATATTCTACTGCAACTAAACTCAATACAGTATGAATAGAAGTCATCTTAACAACAAGAGAAAATATTTCACCAAAGTCAATACCTACTTTCTGTGTAAATCCCTTTACTACAAGCCTTGCCTTGTACCTTTTTTATCCACCCTCTTCTTCCTTAATCCTATAAACCCACTTGTTCTGCAATGTTCTCTTACTGCTGGCAACTTAACCAAATCCCAAGTCTGGTTCTGTTCCAAGGAGTCCATCTCCTCATCCATGTCATGCTCCCACTAAACGTGAGTCTTATCTTGCATTGCTTCTTCAAAGCTCTCTAGTTCACCACTATCAGTCAATAATAAATAAAATAGAGAAGGTGTAAATATTTCTGGAAGTTTACTTACCCTTTGTGACCTTCTCACAGAAGTTTGGGGTACTGGAGGCTCTATTTGGGCCTCCTGAACATTAGTATCAACTTTTGACAATGATTGACATCCTGGTCACCTCTAACCGATGTCAGTTATGCTAACTGATGCCAGTTTAGATCCTCTGTAACCATCGGCGTTCATTTGATCGATGGGTCGGGACTAACTAACCACGGTTCGTGTATTTCTATAGGTGTTTCTTTAAAACCCAAGAGTTCATTTTCATCAATAAACTTCTCAATTTTCTCACCCTTGGGTACCAAAATTTGATCCTTGTACATTCTCTTTTCATTCCATCCAACATCGTGACTCCTAATAATTTTATAATTCTATAAATCCCAAAAGCGGAAACCGAAATCACCAAATCCATAACCAATGAAAGTACACCTCTTGGATTTTGCATCCAACTTTTTTCTATTTTCCTTATCAACATGCAAAAAAGCTTTTATACCAAAAACTTTAATAAAAGAAAGATCTACCTCTTTTCCGGTCCATGCTTCCTTTGGTATTCCTCCATCTAGTGAATTTGAATGGCCACGGTTAATCAAATAAACTGTTGTATCAACTACTTCTACCCAAAATTGCAAGGGCAATCCAGAATGTATCCTCATGCTTCTAGCACGTTCTATGATTGTCCTATAAATTATTTCAGCAACACCATTCTCTTATGGTGTTCTTGGAACCGTTCTTTCTCTACGTATCTCATTCACTGAACAATAATCATTGAAAGCCTTGCTATAGTATTCTCCGCCATTGTCAGATCTAAGGAACTTTAACTTAGAATTTGATTCATTCTCAATAAGGGATTTCCATATTTTAAAAGTCTCAAAAACATCAGATTTATGTTTAATACAATAAACCCATACCTTTCTTGTAGCATCATCAATGAAAGTAACATAATACTGGGATCCTCCATGAGAAGCTACTTGAGTTGGTCCCCACACATCTGAGTGTACAAGCTCCAATTTTTGCTTCTTCTTTGTTGCCCCAACTTTGAGAAATCTCACTCTCTTTTGTTTTCTAAAGATACAATTCTCACATAAATCAAGATCTAAATATTTCAAATCTGATAACTTACCCTTAGCCTTTAAGATCTGCATTCCTTTTTGACTCATATGACCCAACCGATTATGCCACATGCATGCATATGAATATGAAGTAGATAATGCAGAAAAGGAATCAGTAATACATGTAGATAAATATAACGTTCCTACCTTCTTACCTCTTACCACAACAAAAGAACCCTTTGTGACTTTCCAAGAGTCTCCTATAAAAGTAACCATGCAACCAAATTCACCTAGTTTCCATGCAGAAATAAGATTCCTCCTGAGGCTTGGCACATGTCTCACATCTTTCAATACCCATGTATTTCCATTCTGTAATTTTAGATGAACTTCCCTTTACCAAGTAATACTGCAAGGTTCATCATCACCCAAATAAACATGCCCAAAATTGCCCTAGACATAATTTCTAAAATAACCCTTATTAGGGGTTACATGGAAAGAAGCTCTTGAATCTAAAACCCATGATTCAATTCTACTATCTAAAGAAAGAATAAGAGCATCTTGCATTACCTCTGATGTAGTAAAATTATCCTCTTCACCTTTTTTTGGTTGTTGGTTCTCTTTATCCTTTGACCAACAATCTTTCTTTGCATGTCCTTTCTTTCCACATTTCCAACAAGTAATTCCCTTACTTATAGATTTAGATCTGTTATCCCTTGACTTTGATTTCCCATTACTCTTACTCTTGGATCTCTCCTTCTTCCTGCCCCTACTTTCTACATTCAAAGCATTTCTAGATGATGTTTCCTCTGTACTCTTCTTACAAATTTCTTCATTCAAGATTATACTAACCACATCATCAAACTTCAAAATATTATTAGCAGATGTTGTATTACTAACAACCATTACTAAGTTGTCCCAACTATCAGGCAAAGAACATAAGAATAAAAGTTCTTTTACTTCATCATCAAATGGTATTGCAACCAATTTTAACTGATTTACAATAGACCGGAAATCATTCAAATGACTAGAGCCAGATTCATCTTCATGCATCTTAGAACTAAATAGTTTCTTCATCAAATAAAATTTATTTGAAGCACTAGGTTTTTCATATAAATTAGCAAGAGATTTCATTAAGTCTACTGTAGAAGCTACTTCTATAATATTGGAAGCCACAGATGCTGCTAGGCTCAATCTTATAGATCCCAAATTCTTCATCAATTATCTTCGTAGGTCTAGACTTCTCATCCAACGGTAAGTACAAATCTATTTGATACAGATAATCTTCAATCTGCATCTTCCATAATTGATAATTTTGGCTGTCAAACTTCTCTACCTTGTATTTATTTTCTTATGACATTGATGTAGCTCCCACTCAATCAGAAAACCCTTTATGAGTAAATATGTCAACACACAAAACCCTTAAACAAAGCTTTGATACCAGTTTTTGGGATTAGCACACCAATCAGTATGCATAATATATCGATCTAAGAATGCAAATAAAAGCAGATATTCTACCAGAAGAAATATACAAAACAAGAGACATAAATCAACACCAAATTTAATGTGGTTCACCCAGTGTGGGCTACGTCCACCAAGAAACAAGCCAATCTATTATCCAAAGCTTTGACAAGATATACAATGAAGATTTACAATCTTCCACACCTCTCAGATGTTCAGTACTTTCTTTCCATCAAGCTTTTGCTTCTTCACCAAGAATTCTCTCTCACATAATTATCTTGTAATTATGATCCATATACTTACTTCTAAACCCTAGATTTTATGCTTATATAGTCGTTTATAGACTTAGGGAACTTAGCCATGTAATTACAATTAATAAATCTATTTTAATGCTAAAAATAGATATAATTCCTAAGAGTTAATTAAAACTTTGTTACACATGTAACCGACGTCGGTTCTGCCTAACTACCGAGTTCCTTACTTTCTTGATCGATGTCGGTCATACCTAATCGATGCCGGTCTACCCGACCGATGCCGGTCTCGACCTTAACCGATGCTCGTTACATTATGTTTTCTAGCAAGTTCCAATTACATGCTAAAAAGAAGTAATTAAGCTTCACAACTCAACAATTTGGAATCATCAAAATTATAAATTGATGGCATTTTTAGTAGAAAAGGGGGAAAATAACCCAATCATTAAAGATGAACTTACAGGTAGCTCAACCACCACATTTGATGAAGTATGGCGCTCTTATCTCCTTCTAGAGGAAAAATAACATGGAATGGTCTTGCAAGGGTGCCCATACTTGTTTTTGAATGATTTAATGTAGATTGTTGGTTGTTAGATAAGAAAATATATGCCTTTCTCTCTTTCCCTCTCTTTTCTCTCCCCATTCTTTATATATTGTAAGATGATGCTTATTTCAAAGAATGGATCCCTCTTTGTTGTAATGACACCATGCTAAAATGGTGGTCAACTTCCCATGACTTTCAGACATTTAATTTGGTCTCTATAATGTATTCTCGCCTTCTTCCATGGATGTAATGGTTTGTGCATACCTTTAAGCAATAAAATTAGGATTTTTGGCACGTTTGTCTTCCCTTTTCTCATATTTATTATGTTTTTTCCTCTATGTTTACTTCTTTCGCATGTTGTGTGTATTTCCTACTTACAGGTTCCATTTTTCTATTTTGTCAATGTGTGGGAAATGTGAATATATAGATGGTTCTAGTCCTGTGGCACTCATGTATTCCCTCTCTCCCATGTTTTCTCTCTTTCCTTCCCCTTGTAGATAATGATAAACCCTTTTTTGGTGTTATCACAACACTTTTAGATTAGTATTTCCCATTTCTCGCATCTCATTCTAACCCTAGTCCCTTGTATTATTATATTAGGATTAGTTAGATGGCTTTCAAGATTTAGGATTATTTTTAGAATTAGGATTAGGTAGAGGAATTCAGACTTCTCTACAGTTTATCTCAAGCTGCAAGTCCCTCAACTTGGAGATAGTCTCATGTTGTCTCAAAATCTTAATTTTTCCATGACTCAAGGAAAGGTCCAATTTTGAGCTCCAACATTTTTGGCACGCACAATGGGAGAAATTTTGAAGAGATTAAAATCTTTATTTCACCAATTTTGATGTGTTCTTCATGAAATATGGCCTTTGGAGGAAGTTCTAAGCACATCCGACGACTTCACCGATTCAAACAAACCCGTTATCTCATTTGCATACCTTTTTCCTTCATTATTCTATCCATTTCTTCCTCTCCCTTCACCCTTCCATTCATTTTCATGTTTCCACTTCATTCATGGTTCTTCAAATAGCTCTTCCATTCTCTCATTTCAGTTCTTCTCCTCTTCATTTGCAGTAGTGGGATGACATCCCCTAGTCATACCCGATAAATGTTCCTTTCTTTCAAGTAAATGGAGATCAATATTCCATTGATCATATTCAAGATATATGCCACCATTGTGTCATTCATAATTCGCAATGAAGAAAATGTTTTCCTTGGGATTCTTGTTTTATCATTCAGAGGAAAAGCAAGATATTGGTATAACGGTTTGGCTCCTCAATCCATTTCCACATGGGATCAACTAGGAGAAAAATTCTACAATCAGTTCAAAGAGAATATGGATTTCATTCTTCTCATGAAACATCTCATCACAATATAGTGGGCTTCAATGGAGTTCATCTCAGACTTTAAAATTATATTTATAAGGACCTAGAATATAATTCGAGCGCTCACAAGGTATGGCATTCTTGTTTTATTTGAGGTCCTTTGATTTTGATTTGGCTATATTGATCCAAGATCTAGGAGGCAACACTCTTCCTCAAGGTTTTGACATTGTCACATGCATTCTAAGAAGATTCTCATTTAGACTCGGCCAAAGGATTCCCATTCCTATTGCTCCCATCCTTCCCTATTATTCCAATTCCTCTATGTCTAACAATGTAATTAATCAAGACCTCTTACTTATCTCTCATCCCCAACTAGTCTCACCATGTATGATGACTATAAAATTATTAAAGAATGGTATGATTTTGATTAGGATGATGAAATTGTGAACAATTTACAAGGAATGGCACCTTCTTCAAAATAAATTCAATTAGACTTAGAGGATGTTGGTTAGAAAGATGTAGATCTATTTGTAGAGAAAGCACAATATATCCAAATTCAACTTGCAAATAGTCTCCACCTTAAATAAATTGGGAATGAATACCACATTCATGGGGAAGAGCTTCAAATAAATAGGAAAATCACAAGGATCAGTCCATTGGTTCCAAATATCACATGCCCAATCAAAAATCTAGTGAATTTGGAGCCAAAATAAGAGTACAACCTATTGTGCTCACTTGAACATGAGTAAGAGCTTCACTTTGTACCAAAGATCATTTACCACACCTCAAACCAAGTGCAAAGTAACTAGATGAGGTATTATTTCTCTTTGTAGCTGATACTTTGAGGAACAAGGAGTGTTGATCAAGTTTTCACTTCCACCATGTGATCTTGTTGCCAAATTGATTATATGGCTACATTTTGTGAGGAAAGGTAGCTACTTCTCCTAGTCTATATCAGGTTTCATTTAGCTTCCTTTTCCTCCGGTTAGGATTGTACAGGTAGGTTTAATTTTAGTAAAATAAGTGCTTATGCACACTCTGCATGATTTACTTGAAGCATATATGAATTTTCGTTTTGTATATAGTTTTTCAATATTTCGTTGTTGTTTGCATAGTTTAGAGTAGAATTCATGGCCGAAATCAAATATGGGGAATTTTTTAGAGTGTATTCATTCAACCCCAAGATCATATGAAGGTCCGAGTTTCATGCCTTTCCTTTGTTTTAAAATTTCATTTTTTGGGAGCAACTTCAAAGTTTAATCAAAATTCCCAAAAATAGCTTTTAGAAGTAGACCAAGGTTGTTCTAGGCCATTCTAAATCTATTTCATGCTTCATGCAGCTCAAGGGTAAGAAATTTTCAAATTTTGATTAGTTTTCAAAGTTTTTCAAGCTCAACTTCATGCCCAATGGATGGTTCAAGGCCATCGATCTCCAATCTAGCATGCAGATTGACACCATGAGTCACCAAACTATTATCCCAAATTAACCCCATGAATTAATTTGGATAGTTCAATTATAAATGGGTTTATCCATTTCAACCTTGGAGGAATGCTTCACATTACAAAGGCCATTAAAAATTTAAAGAAACTACAGAAACTAAGTTTTAAAGCATATGCGGGTTATATTTTAAAAAATCGAGGGATGTCCATTTTCCCATCAAATTTAATCGCCAACATCTAAGCAGGGACATGAGGTTGTATTTTTCCCTTCTCATGGCTTTTGGATTTTTTGGAATCCAAGTTCATGGAATGAACAAGATTGGAAAAGGTTTCAGGTCCGTGGCGAGGCAAAGTAGTCAACGAGTTAAAGGGGACATGCGGTGTGTTGATAAGCAAGCACTGATGAGGATAAGAATGGCCAAAGTTGGACACATGTCTCCATTCTAGAAGATCTCAAGGTAGATGCGCCGAGAGGACATGAAGCCTGTGGAATGAGCCATAATTCATAAAAATTCGGTTCATCCGACGGGTTGGTAGCGAGTTGAATGGTCAACAAAACACACAACGGGTTTTAATAAGGACACATGTAAGGATTGAAGTGGTGAAGGGTAAACACTTGTCACCATTCTGAAAAATTCAAAGTGATGGGCTCTAGCGGACATAAGCTCGTGGAATAATCCAAAATTCATGAAACTTTCAATTCCATGGTGGAGCAAAGAATTTAAGCAATCGACATGCTTAATGCAAATGATTTCCCAACCCCACAACCAACCAGAGGGCAACACATGGAGGATAGGGAGAATAAACATGTACATGCACATGTGGGTAGGGAAATCTCGGTGACGATTCATATGATGCCACATGTCACTTCTTTTGAACTTCCTTTTGAGATATCATGATAGGTTTTGGTAGTAATGATTGTAAGTGTTTCCCTCCGTGAAGATTTTGGTTGCTCTTCCCAAAACTCCAAATCATGGAGAAATACAGGAATGAATCTAAGGAAACACAGATACCCATTCGAGGAAGAAAATGGAAACACTACTTCAAGAAAATGTTTAAGAAAAGAAAATTTGATAAATATAAATGTTTCCTTTGTAAGAAGCCGGGACATTTTTCCAACAAGTGTCCTAGCAATTATGCCAAATTCAAGTTTTTATGATGACCTCGATAACCAAGAAGATTGGGATTATATACCATCATATGTAGAAGCAAAATTCAATAAAAATACTATTATGAAATACATTCAATAGAATGATACAACTCGGATGAATCCATTGAAGAATGTCAAGACAACAATCCCTTCTCAATTAAGGGATTATGGGAACATCTCCTACCCGAAAATCAAAGAGTCCTACCACCAATAGTACCTTGAATGGTTGTCAAAATGAAAATATTATACTTCTATTGAACTCTAGCATTACTATTCTATCAACAAAAATATCACCCGGAAGAATAACATGATGCAAGTGATTTCAAGTGTTTGCATGTTTTTCCTCTCGTGAAGATTTTGGTTGCTCTTCCCAAAAACGCAAATTCCATCTACCAAAATGTCTCAACTCTTTACCCCCACATAAACATGGCCACCACCACCCAAGAAGAAAGACTAGTAGACCTAAATAGGAGAATCAAAGCCCTTGCAGAAGAAAGAAGAATAATTAGAGATAACCCACCAAGAATCCAAGCCGAGTTGTTTTCCCATGTAAAAAACCCTAGTATCCCCAAAATCCATGAGGGAGAAATGAAATAAAAACCATAATCAGACCAATTCCAATGCACATAGGATCACTAGACATTATGAATTTTCATCTCAACCAAGCCAGGATACCATATTTGATGGCCCGAGAATTTCCCAATACAATGTAGAAGATTCAGAACAGAGATTGAAAACCTAGTTCAAGAAATGTATGATGATCCTAGAGTCCTCTGCGCCTGCCCATGTCAATCCAAACTTCTTTACAATCAAAATTTTAGTAGATCTAAATGTGTGTACTCCTTTCAAGGAGTTTTTCAAGCGGGAATGGTATAATGAAACGGTATTGTTATCTTATTAAGGGTTGTATAGTCTATGACCATTCTTTTTTATCTCTTTTTTTCTTTGATTGTTTGTTCACCATGAATGTAGGGCATGTGTATGGAGATTGAGTTGGTTCAACCATTCTTAAGCGTAGGAGGCTAGCTATCTCTTTTATCATCTCAGGGAGATCTTTTTCTAGAATAGGCCTTGGTTTTTCATAGGTGTATTTCCTTTGTTCTATTCTCGATATCATATGTTCTCATTTTTTTTTGCCCAAATTGTTGTGGATTGAAATGAAAACAATCTTTCATGATCATTTGTACAATAGTGTGCTCATTCTCCAGTACCTAACTAGAGTGTTATCTTGGATTTTTAAAGAGTTCCTTCTTCTCCTCTTTGTTTTGGTTCCTCAATTTTTATAAATTAACAATATTAAGAATATCTTGGGAGAAGTCCATCAATTCTTGGTTGAAAGATAACCTTGAGCTAAAAGAATTAAGGGATTTGGTGGCCTTTGTAAACAAGGTCAATGTATTTGTTCGGTTTGACTATATATTGAGTGAGGAATCTCGGTGTAGACTTGACCTAGTATGATGTCATCAGTGAGCCTCAGTTATGATAAAAGGTTATATGATATGACTTGTCATTGAAGTAGACAGGAAATTGGGAGCATAAAACTCGCACTTAGCTTCTTGGTGTATAAGGCCATAGTTGTACAGTGGTTGGGCTATTTTTTCCAGATTATGGGGAAAATGTTTGCTTGAGAAACATTTTTGGAGCAGCCACTATCTATCATGAAAGTAAGTGGGTATGCAGAACATTAGGAAAGTGGAAAAATCCTTGGATGTACAAAGTCCTTATAAGATGAAAAGAGTTTTGGATTTCACACAAGATGAGATGCATCATGTTATTCTTTTGGGTGATATTTTTTCGATAGAAAAGGCATGTTGGAGTTCACTTACAGTATAAGATTTTCATTTTGACAACCATTCATCAAATCATTGTTGGTGGTAGGACCTTTTGTTTTGCAAGTGGGAGATGTTCCCATAATCCCTTGATTGAGAAGGGATAATTATGATGGCATTCTTGAATGGATTCGGTTGAATTGTATTCATCTTTCAAATGTATTTCATAATAGTCTTAGTGAAGTTGACTTCTACATCTGATGGTATATAATCCCAATCTTCTTGGTTATTGGGATCATCATAAAAACTTGACTTTGTGAGACTTGCTAACCCACCAAGAATCCAAGTCGAGTTGATTTCCCACATAAAAACTGGTATCCCAAAATCCATAAGGGAGAAACGAAATAAAAACCCACCATTACACCAATTTCAATGGACATATGATCACTAGACATTCTAATTAAATTTGCATCTCTACCAAGCCATGATACCATATCGATGGCCCAAGAATTGTTGATCAATACCATGTAGAAGATCCTGAACTAGAGGTTCAAGAACCGATCGAAGCAATGCATGATGACCCTAGAGTCCCTCTATTTGCCCATGCCAATCCAAACTTCTCCCTTACAAAATTGTCTTCAATAATGAAAAAATGGACGGAGCCACCAAAAGGAGGAAGTTAGAAGAATGGTCTAACCAACTCAAAAATATAATGGACCATAAAGGATGGGACCCAACCGCAACTATCACTTTTTCCACAAGAAATTTTCAAGGAATATTCCATGACTAGTGGACCAAGCTACCTCTAACGACCAACTAGTTTCTCTAGAGGAATATTCAAAAGTAATCGAGCTATAATCTATAGACCATAACCCAGACTATATAATTTGAATTTCGCCTAAATGAAGCAAAAGACTCGAAATGAGCCTTCATGAAATTAAAACTATCTCGATATAGAGTAAATTCAATTATTACTTCACGGTTGCATGAGAACAACAACTATATGCCATAAGAATGCAGGAACATGCTCTTGTGTGTGTGTGTGCATACACACACACGTGTGTGTATGTATGTACATAAATATACGATATATATAGAAAATAGAAATCGTCACACTAACAGTGACGAAGGCAACTTAAGTGTGGTGGTCGTGAAAAGCTCGTAAAATATAGAAAAATTGTAGGTATTCATCCCCATGTCTTCCATTAGTTGATAGTGGTACATTCAATTCATGATAGCAAGGCCTCATGTCCATAGTAGATGCACTTTTGTCTCCAAAAAAAAAAAAAAATCTTCATTTTTCCTCAATATCAATCGTAGGCCAAAGTTTTCTATGTAATGGTTATACTTATTTCCAACTTGTGGGTAAGGTTGGGCTTGTCAACAATGAAGTCAACCAAGTGAAATCTATTTCCTATCAAATTCAACAACTAGCATAAAACTACTTGACCTCACATGTTTATTGGTTATCAAATTTAATGCCCACTCCCACCTACCCTTCCCTTGACATGTCCCTATCTCTATAGTTTCTCACAGAAAGCATAGGCAAATTCCCTAAAATGGCATGGGCCCACTAACTATCCACAAAACACAAGGGTTGACATTACAAAAGTAATTGTTGACACTATGAGTGTTGAATGAAAAGGGCTTACTTTCATAATTATCTCCTGGATGCATTGCCTCAATGATATATGCATCACACCTTTTTTCTCTTGTGAGTGGCTCAAACAAATGGCACATGATCCATATGTGACTTACAAGAAGAAAGAAGAGGGTCACCTATTCCCTCCAACATTTTCCCCTCCCCTATATTTCTCATCCCTTTGTCCCATACTTTGTCACCCCTCATGCTCCTACATTGTTTCACATTTGCTCCTTCCACTTTAACTTCTTCAACATTTCCCAATCAATATCTCCATTACTCCATTGTGCTTGCTAGTAAATAATTCAAACAATCGTTACACCATTCATTGAAGTGTGCTTATTTATAAATTAGAGAAACTAAAAAATCATTAGAGGAAATACTCCACTAGAATTATTCCAATTATAAAATTTCTCAATATTATTACACAAATATCATGAAAATGTTATTGTACTTTAATCAAGAATTCATACCTCCACTATCTAATATCCACCAGAAATTGTCAGAAATAACCTAAGCTATGGAAGGTTAACACAACAAACTCAAGTCTAAGGTAAAAATCTGTAACATCAAATTAATAATGGTTTGTAATTTCATACCAGAAGTCAACTGCCATTTTTATTCATAGCTTTGAATGGCAGCATCCATGTAAATAAAATAACAGTACATAGGACAGAAAAGGAGGAGTGCATGCATGGGGCACTCCGCCAGCAATGAATTATATAGATATTTAGCAATGAATTGTACAGATACGTCAATGGATATTCTTACAAATGTGAACACGTATAGTTTAGTAGATGACTTTGGACTGTGTGAGTGACATCATTTCAAACTTGATGGACACCACGTTGTTTTTTCCTACAACGCATTCATTATTATATATGTAGATGTATGGCAATGTTATCAAGTTCAAAGCTTTTCAGAAGCATTAATGGACATTCCAATGGGCTACAAAAACAGGGAGTGATTTCCCCATATAATTCCATTCCAAATCCCTTCTTATCTGCACCAAAATAGTGAAGTGTCTAGCACACATCATGTTGAGGAAGAAAAATATCCACCTGGTTTTCATCGTGTCTGTCATTCTCCTACTGGGGAGGACCAGCAGAGCAACTCGCCACCTCTTTTCAGGTTTATTTCTCTTACTATCATATGAACTCTCTTTTCTTTTGATACCCAATTGTGGAGTGCTAAATAGTAGCTTTATAAGCATTGTGCAGGCATGTAATCTGATTTTTTTCTGGCTGGGATGCAGGAATGAAAGCTGAGATGGGGAAAGCAGGTGTGTGTGGTGGGGAAGATGAGGAAGAAGAGTGTTTGATCGAGAGAAATCTCAAGGATGCAAGTATAGATTATATTTACTCTGAAAAAAACCATAGCTCCAAAATAAAGTTGCAAAGTGTTATGGTCTTTTGTTTTGCAGTTTTTTATTTACAGTCTTACATGAACCCGGTTAACAGCTTGGTATTGCTGGAGGTTGTATTTCTGTCTGTATTTTATGGATTGGATTGGAGATCCCTTTGCTCGTTAAAAAAGTTTTACCATGACCAATAGCTGTAAAGGAAATTGGTCCTCTTAAAATTGTTATCACACACTACAAGAATATGGTGACATATGTGTGGCATCATTAGATATGGAAGTTTGAGTAATTTTATGGATATATTCCCATTCGTGATAATTTTATGGATATATACACCCATTCTTAAAATTTGGAGGATATATACCATTATAATTTTATGGATGTATACACCCATTCTTAAAATTTTATGGATATATACCATTAAAATTTTATGGATATTTAATCATACTGTATTAATAATACCATCATTCAAGAAAATTGTTTGGCGTCACATGGGTGGCCATCAGACTTAAAGCCAATTAAGATGGAACATCTTACCAACCATGGTATAACCAAGAGACCATACAAGGTCAATTCTTAATGCCTACTAAATTTGTTTGTCTTTCAAAGTAATGGCGGGTTGGGTTTTCATTTACCAAATTTGTATGTAATATGATCGTAATTAAAAATTTTATTATTTGATATTTTTAAGATTGAAGGGTTTTCATTTCACTAAATCTATATGTAATATGATTTTAATTATATTTTTATTATTTGATATTTTTAGGATTTGAATTTTGGTGGATAGTTGGGCAACAATTTTTATACTATTATATGTATCGAGTGGACTACAACATTTTTAATTTATCTTCATAATTTGTATGCCACATTTTTATGTACATATTATTTTTTTGTGTAGTGTTGTCTACTCAAGATTCCCCTCCCTAACAAGAGCAAATTTCAAAAATTTTGAGTCTAAGTGCTTTTCTCTGAGGTACCTAAGTCATAAAATTGAAGAAATCCAAGTATTGGGCCTTTCTCGCATGTATTTCGGGCCTGTCGGACATTTTTGTCCCGACTGTCCCAAGTTCCAAAGTGCAAGTTGTTCCCCGATCGGCCGAAATCCCCGAAATTGTCCTATCTTCGGGCCCGTCGGAAGTTTTTGTTCCAAGTGTCCCGAAACTTTTGTGCAAATCATTTCATTTTCAGCCGAACCGCCCGAACCGCGTACTTCGCGCCCTTTTGTCCCAAATATCCCAAAGTCAAAAGTACGAGCTTTCTCTTTTTCGGCAGAAGCTTCCTAGTCGAGTACTTCAAAATTCTGTCCCAAATCGAAAAATGCGCCCGCTTCATTTTCGGTGGCCGAACCGGTCAAACCGCGTACTCGGAACTTTTCTGTCCCAAAAGTCCCTAAGTCCAAGCGGGCCATTGTTCCAATTTAATTGAAATGCCCAGAACCGCATACCTCGCGCATTTTCGCGAATTGTTCCAAAAGGCTTTTTGTGCATTTTCTCTTCATTTCGCCCAGAGCCGCGTGTTTTGCGCATTCGCGTCTCACTTGTCCCAAGCGTGCCTAGTGTCATCCATACTTAGACGCTTTTCAAATTGGTGGTTGCGTAATTAAATGCGCATTGAATTCTCTCCGCTCCCCAAACGGCTATATAATGAGCATTTCCCTTTGCATTTTCCCACATCTTCCTTGTTATCCTTTGCTCAAACCCTTGCCGCTTGCCAACTTGCGCGCACGTTCCTCGCTTACGTAATTCCATTCCAAGTCTAGTTTGACCTTGTTCCCTGAATCTATCAACATGAAGATCAAATTTCAAGGACAAGAGCAGATTTCTCCACTCGAGTCTCTTTGTAAGCAACATTGGAGATAGCGAGGCCCGACATCTCGATTTCAGCGATTTTTGGGCAAGGATGGAAGATGCAAATCCCTCACCAATGGCTCAGACAATTCATGACAGTGGTTTGGCGTACGCTGGAGGATTCCCAATTTCAGTACAGTGTGCTGATACAGTGCTTGCATGCGGAGCTCACTTCGACCCCGATTCGAGCGAATTGACAAACGTACACGGGGAGCTCATTGCCAAGCTGGACGCTGCCGCCATTGCTGCCGCTCTGAAGATCCCGGAATTGGACAATTCCATAGTTGTTTCCCAAGCCCAAGCGCAAGCCATGTTCGATCAAGACAGTGACAAGTACAGAGCACGAGTGGCGAAGTCCTGGCTAAAAAACCCTAGGAAGGGAGCTTCCCGCCTCACCAAAACCCTCATCCGAGCAGACTTCAACGAAGAACTGTCAGATTTCATAATACTGCTGGCTCGGGTCATGGGTTTGCCTTCCACCAGCGAGTTCCATTTCTGGATGTGCCCGCTCATCAGTATGGTGTGCGAGGGTACACAAAATATCAACTGGGCTGAGATCATCAGCATGAATCTGACGGAGCAGCTATCCAACGTGCTGCAAACAAAGAAGTTCTTTATGACTTCATATCTGATGTATACTCTGGCAGCATCAAGGCAATGGTTTGGATTCTCATATATAGACGCCCACAAAGGCAACCCAGTGTATGCCTATTGCCCGCAGTTTACCTTGGAGACCAAAGCAACCGCAATTTGAAGGGTTAATGATGCTTTCACTATGTACGTGGTCCGATTGCTCGAGGGTGACACCGCCAGGAGGTTTTCAGATGAAGCCATGAACTTGATATCACGGTATGGGGCCTACTTCATCCAATTCAGGAAATTCTCATACATCAGGCTTGCTGGTTATGAGAGTACTCCTCTGCGGCTTCCCATGTTCTGCAATGACAAGATGGCCTTGATCGAAATATGCGAGCAAGCTGGACAAGTTGCACAGAACTTGCAGAGACAAGAAGATTTCTGGCTTGCACTTTCCCATCTCTCTGGGAAATTACACATGTAAAACAGCCCTGGATGCCCAGAATATAGAAAGAACTTTGGTCCCTATCACCGTGCATTTCTTCAAGCCAAGAACCTGCTTTGACTTGAAGAAGTTTATTGAACAGAATATCAAGATAGCCTATCACCATGTGGCGAGAGATAGAAGACTCTTTGGGCTGAATGCGTGAGACGACTTTGAGGCGAGGAAGAAGGCATTATGGCAGGTTCTCCTTCTGATTGATTCAAGAACAGTCATACCAAGTTCTGAAGGTCTCGAAGATGATAATTCGAGCTATACTCATATGAGTATGAAAATGTGATCAAGCACACCCTTTGGAGGACTGGATTGGAGCAGAAAAGAGAAGGATGATTCGGTGAAATCCTTGCTCCTATCTTAGTCGGGACTAAGGTTTGGTTCAATAAGAAGGTCAGAGAATTCGGGAGGCACTCGGGAGAATCCTCCTCCAAGGATGAATCGACACCAATAAGAGAAGCACCAGTTCCAAGGTCCGAAACACCAAAGAAAACCCCTCCTGCCTCAGCAGCTCAGGGACTTGTGGAATCTACTCCTTCTCCATCCACTCAGGTATATAAGAAGAAGCTCAAGGAAGTAAAGAAGGAACCGGTGGAAAGAGATCTTGGGAGAAGCAGGAATTGCCTATCGGACCAGAGAACATCATCATCCTCAGTGAAAGTGAGGAAAGTGAGAGGCCAACTCCTACAAATGTTCCTGAGGACCCAACAGATAAAGACAAGGAGGTCGAGCACCTTTGAACTTCCGTGTACTATTGATTCTTCTCTTTGCCATTGTCTCGGTGCTCCTTCCACATCCCGAACTTGAGTCAGCAGTGCACAGGACCACGAGTGTCATGAGCTCCTGTCTCTTGGTCCCCTTGCTTCGCTGCCGCAGATTCTTCTTCCTCTTTTGCATGGGTGTAACCCTTGGTTGACAAAAGGAAGAGGAAACCATCCTCCCAAAACTTGGGACCAAATTTTGATGCTGTTGCAGCCATGTTGGGCACCACGCCTTCCCGTGCCAAGAAAGCAAGAACCACCTCCAGAATAGTATCTGATACTCGAGGTCAGCAATTCCTGGAGATTGCCAAGCCTGCAATGGACAAATCAGAACAGGACTTGCAAGTATCTGACTTGGAGCTACTGAGAATCCCAATGGGAGAATCTACCCCTGAAGGCGAGATTCATAACCTCCGGGGAAGCTTGATCCAAGAGTTATTGGGAGAGTGGAAAAAGGACAGCAAACTATCGAACAGCTGGAAGAGCAAGCCCGAGTTCTTACAGGTTTCATCAAGTCTCTTCTATCTAAAGACAAAGTTTTGGATCCCACTCCCTTGACTGCTCTACCTCCTCCTGTAACTCTAAGCCAAGATGAAGTGCAGGGTATTAAGGATATGCACAAGTATTACGTCTATGGTAGAGCTATTGAAGCCATGGTAGATGACATGCTTGTTCGGGCTAAACTTCATCGATGAAGCCTTTAAGCTACATGGAAAGGTAGATAATTTGCAACAGAAACTGTCCTCTACCATTGGGGTCATGGACAAAGAGCTTAAACTCTGGGGCAGTTGTATTGTAGACCTTCGCCTCATGGGACAGACAGATGAGAATATCTTACTGGCAAATAAGATTTTCGATGATGCCAAAGACAATCTATCAAAATCTTGGGTCTACAGCGTAGAGTGGAAAATCAGAGTCCTGGAAGAAGCTGTAGATGAAATGAAGAATAACTGGCAAAAGGGAGAAGCTTTCAAGACATTGGCAGCTGCAGCGTTCAAAGATATGCATTGTCATCTTCAGGATGAAAACTCTGGCATTCCCTTGTCCTTACAAGAAATCAAAGCTCAGTTCAGAGCTTTTGTCAAAGATAATCTTTTCAAGGAGGACTCCATCTCTAAGGACAAGATAAAGGAAATTTGTTCTCTTCAGTCTGCCATTGAAGAAGCAAACAAAGACTATCATACTCACGTCGAGTTTGATAAAGAGATGGAGAAATGCCTGGGATTTTGGACTCAGTCTGCGACCAACACATCTGTCCCCCGTGGCAGAGATATAGCTGAGTCATTGAAGAGGTTCAGGCAGCGGATTCTGAAGACAGTGGGTCCCTCCCAGTAGCCGGCCACCTGTCTCCTTCTCCTTCCTTTCCTCTTCTTTCCTTTCTTTTCGTATTCTTTGTAATTAGTTAAGGTATTGCATTTGGCGGTACTTAACTATTCTTAGTTAAAAAAAGCAGTTCAAAGAGTAACCGACTTGTAAGCTATATAATGGCCTTTCCACGCCATTTTGAGGAGGAAGAACTTGGAATTTTTACTGAAAGTGTAAATAGATCTTAAAGAAATCAATACAAAAGGGCTTTTCATTCTTTGTCTATCTGATTCTTGTCATATCTGTGTTTTCCTTTAATATTGTGAAGATCATTTTTGTTCTTAACTCATTTTTGTCTCTCGATTGCATCTTTGTTCAGTTTTGCAAGTACAGCGATCTTGTACAACCAAGAAGGAACTTTGTGTCCTTGATTTATAAATCTGAAGGAGGTTATTTATGGAACTTTGTGTCTTAAATTTAATCTCATGCAAATGATCTTGTCTTAAATCCTTTGAAGCTTCGCGTACCACGAAGAATTATTACGCTATCTATAATTACAGAATGTTGCTATCTACGCTCATCTTCTTATTCCTTTTCCTCGGTCCTTGTGTAATGGCCGATAATCCTTGTGGAAAACACTTTCGTAATATCCAAGTTTGACCATACCATGACGTTCTGTATATTTGTAAATAGGTTTGTTTCAGAATAAGGGAACCTCTCCCATTAAAGAGGAGGGACTTTTCGTCCCCTGTCTGTTGCTCTCTAAAAAGTCCTATTTGACGACCAACAGTTTTTGGCGACTCCGCTGGGGAAAATCGCATTCCAGTACTGCAATTTTTGATCATCCTTTGATCTGGCGACTCCACGTTTCACTCGAGGGAGAAGGGCCCTTGGTATCGAAGATTCTCAGTTTCAGCTTTTGGAGCAACAGGGTTTTCCTTTCCCTTCAAATCGAAGAACTCGTTCGACGAGCACTCCGCCTGTTCGAGATAGAAGTCCTACACAGCCAGCTAGCCCTAATCTGCGAGCTCTGATCCTTGCTGGTGTTAAAGTTCCCCTTCAAGTCGTATTCCCGAGAAGAATGGCACAATTACCATGGGGTCAACGTGTCGGACCTCTGGCTCTTGCGCACCCTTTGCATGAGTTACCTCGAGGTAACCGAAAGAACTTCCCAAAATTTAAAGGAGATGGCAAAATTCACCCTGATGAACATATTGCAGCATTCATAGTTGCATGTGGGGTCTTGGGGGTTGAACATGAAGACGTCTCGTAAGGCATTCGTTGAGGCGTTACGAGGATAATCTTTGCTTGATTGGTTCTATCACCTTAGAAATTTGGTGCCATCACCGACTGGACTACCATGAGAACTCAGTTCGAAAACCGTTTTAAGCCGGCAGAAGATGTGCATGCCCTGCTTGCCCAGATTTCTCAGATAAAGAAAGATCCATCAGAACCCATGAGAGAATTTGTGGCTCGGTTCAACAGATTGATCAACAAGATTCCTGCAAATACTCGACCGGTTGATCAAATTCAAAAATGTTTCTTTTTGAATGCCCAAACGCCTAAAGTCAGTTATGCTCTAAGAAGGGCTAATCTTGGAACGCTAGTTCTGGATCAAGAATTGGCTGTTAGTATCGAGGACGACCTGATCATGTCAGGGAAGTTGAAAAGAGATCCTCTTAAATCGAAATTTGCTGCTTCTTCCTCTTCCACCTCTGGACCCAATTCTGATCCATTAGTCCAGAAACTTGCAAATGATCTAGTGGCTATAAAGAAACAATTAGCCCAGCATGCACCATATGCAGATGTTCCGAGAAGAAATTTTCAACCCAGAAACCGTCTGCCAGCCCCCCACACCAGACTGGCACTTGAAGGACCTCCTGTCAAAGTTCCGGTGAATGCAACTTGTGAGGTTGAAGAACCAGAAGATGATAACGAAGTTTGTGAGGAGTTCCTGGAGCAATTCGATGATGAGGCAGAAGAACCCGAGGGATCTCGAGTCAATTTCTTTACCACTGAAGGCATTGATGATGCGGATGACTACGATGAAGTGGTAGCAGATATGAACAGTGAGTCCTTCGCTGTCATGACTCGGGAACAGAGACACATCAGAGGGAAAAGGTGACGCAACCCCTGAAGAAGTCCAAAGAGCAGCCTGCGACTATTCCTGTAATTGCCAGAAGAGGATCTCCTATTCCTACCTCATCTGCACCAAAGGTAAGTACTGCCAATCCTGCCCCCAAAGTTGCTTCTTCTTCTTTTTCTCCTAGGGTTGATAAGCCTAAGATTCCAAATGATGACGGACCATCCACCTCTGGATCCTTTGATATTGTGGATCATCTAAAAAGGACCAAAGTTCAAATTTCAGAAGCTGAATATTACCAAACCCATCCTAAAGCTTTTGCCAAGATGATCCAATTTGTTAATTCCCATTCCAAGACCACCTCTAAAGGCCTTTTGCCCACACCTCCTTCTATACCACAGCCTAGTCTGGTAGCTGCTGTCACCTCGCCTGGAGACAAAATCAAGCCTTTTTATGTTACCCTCCTTATAGCGGGCCATAGGCTTAGTAACTGTGTCATAGATTCCGGAGCCTCTGATAATGTGATGCCCGCCAAAGTAGCTCATGCTTTAGGTCTGACCCTTACTCGTACTTATGGATCCTGCTACTCCATGGAAAGTAAGGAAGTGCCTTTAGTTGGAAGGATTAAAGATGCACAAGTGGCTTTTGCTGCTTTACCTGAAAAGAAAGTCTTGGCTACCATACTAGTAGCCGACATTCCTCCTTCCTATGGAATGTTGCTAAGCAGAAACTTCTGTAAAGATGTGGGTGGAGAGATTCAAATGGATTGGTCACACGCCCTCATACCTGTCAATGGACAAATGAAGAAGCTACTACCTGAGAAGCAGTCCGAGTATATTGTGCAAAAGACAGATGATCCCAAGGCACAAATACTCTATGAAGACAGAGGCCATGGTAATTACATGATTTTGTCCCCTGATGAAGTCCGACCCTGCAAAATATCACCTAAAGATCCTAATGGTGTCTGGATTTTAGAATTCGATGGCAGTTGTTCCTCGGCTGGCTCTGGAGCTGGTGTTCTGCTAATATCACCTGAAGGCTGCCTGCACCCCTTTTCATTTAAATTGCAGTTCGAGAACACTAACAACACAGCAGAGTATGAGGCTCTCATCCTTGGACTGCAAGTGGCCAAAGAACGAGGTGTTAAGAATCTTTTGGCTCGTGGTGATGCAGAGCTGATTGTGAAGCAAGTCAGAAGCCTGTTTCAGGTAAAGAACGGGAGGCTGAAGCATTATCGGAACCAAGTTTGGGATTCAATTGAATTCCTTGATGCCTTCTCCATTGAAGCGATGCCTAGAGAAAAGAACAGCAGAGCTGATTCACTGGCTGTCTCAGGGTCACTGTTGATTCCTCATCCTGAATTCTCTCAGGATAAGTTCACCATTGAAATGGTCCACCGACCTAGTGTCCCTGACAATACTAGTAACTGGCAAGTCTTCAACGACGACCAGCATTTGCTTTCCTTCCTGGAGCTTAAGGGCAATTTTGAACAAGCAATGTATTTGAAGAAGAAGTGACAACCTGCCTCGTGAGAGCGTGTCTTCTGACCAAGCCGTCACCCAAGGAGAAGAAACTGATCAGGAAGGGTGCATTAAGCTCAAAGGAAATAAGATTCCCAAAGGTTTGGTGAGTTTGGAGGAGTTGTTTGATAAACATGACAGATACGTGAGGTCTAAAGCTACCACTGGACCTCAGCAATCAGCTGAGTATGATAAGATTGATATTGGGAGTTCTGATGGCCCGAAGCTGGTAAATATCGGGAAGTGTTGCACATCAGATGAAAGGAGAAGAGCAATTGACCTTCTAAGGAAATATAAGGATGTGCTTGCTTATTCTTATGAAGATCTAAAAGCCTTCAAGCCAAAAGAAATGCAACACTCTATCCCTCTCAAGCCAGGAATCAAGCCTTTCAAGCAGAAGCAGAGGCAGTACAACCCAAAGATAGCTGACACCATATTTCAGGAGATTCAGAAACTGCTGAAGGCTAAGATCATCTTTCCCATTCACCATTCGACTTGGATTGCAAACATTGTACCTGTTAGGAAGAAGAATGGTGAGATCCGCATCTGTGTTGATTTCAGGAACCTGAATCAGGCCTCTCTGAAAGATAACTACCCTCTGCCTATGATGGATCAGATTTTGCAAGCGGTAACAGGCTCTGAGATGTTATCTATGCTTGATGGTTTTTCTGGATACAATCAGGTAGAGGTTGATACTGCTGATCAACATAAGACAGCCTTCACAACTCCTTGGGGTACCTTCGCCTACAAGAGAATGCCTTTTGGGCTGATTAATGCCGGTGCCACTTTCCAGAGAGCTATGGATCTGGCTTTTGGGAGCTTGAAAGGGAAATGTATTGTCATATACCTTGATGACCTGACAGTGTTTTCAAAGACAAGAAGCAGATCATTTCGATCACCTGGAAACAGTTCTGCAGAGATGTAGAGAGCATGGAATCTCCCTGAACCCTAAAAAATCTGTCTTCTGTGTTACGGAGGGAAAGCTATTAGGACACATTGTCTCAAAGGACGGCATCAAAATTGATCCTGAACGAGTTCAAGCCATCCAACAGATTCCTCTCCCTACTAGTAAAAAAGGCGTGCATTCCTTTTTCGGTAAGATCAATTTTCTAAGAAGATTCATTCCTGATTTTGCTGAATTAACTTTGGATATTTCTCAGATGATGAAAGGAAAGCAAGCATTTGGTTGGTCTTCTGAAGGAAAGGAATCCTTTGAGGGTATCAAGAAAGCTATTGCTAAAACTCCAGTTTTGGCCTGCCCCGATTTCAGCAAGGATTTCATTATCTATTGCTACGCTACAGATAGTACTCTGGCTGCTGTCTTAACCCAAGAAGATTCTGATAAACATGAGCTACCCATTGCCTTCATGAGCTATATCCTGAAGAACCATGAGCTAAAGTACACCATGATGGAGAAGCATGCCTTTGCAGTAGTCAAAGCTGTCAAGCAGTTCCGTTTCTATATCCTCAACTCTCACTCTACGGTGCTGGTCCCAGATACGACTGTAAAGTCAATTCTCACGCAACAAGAATTTGGATCAAGAGGGAAGCGGGTGGCTAAGGTCCAGGAGTATGACCTTGATATCAAGCCAACCAAGCTGGTTCGGGGAAAAGGTCTTTGCGAGCTCATTGCTGAAGGAGCCCAACATGAGTTGCTGGAAGAGAAAGTTGACATCCCTACTGTTCTATTCCTTAGTTCAGTCGATGAATGGTATGCTGACATCGCCTATTTTCTTACCTATGGGGAATGCCCCTCTCATTTAAGCGCAAAGAAAAGAGAATCACAAATTGAGATCAGCGCAATATGTACTATGGGAGAATGCTTTGTTCAAGCGTGGCCTAGATGGGAGATTCTGAAATGTGTTGATAAGGAACAACAGAGAAAGTTGCTCTCAGCTTTTCATGATCAAGCATGTGGAGGGCACTATTCATCAACAGTCACAGCTCACAAGATACTCCGGGGAGGATATTACTGGCCTTCCTTGTTCAGAGATACGTCCAAGTGGGTGGATAAATGCGAGGCCTGTCAGACCTTTGTGGGAAGACCCAAACTGGCCGCTTTGCCTCTCAAGCCAGTTGTGATTGAGGAACCATTCCAGCAATGGGGTCTAGACTTCATTGGTACACTGAATCCTGCTTCTAGTGCGGGCCACACGCATGTGCTAACTGCTACTGACTACTTCACCAAATGGGTGGAGGCTATTCCAGTCAAGAGCACCACTTCTGAAGTAGTATGCAACTTCATCAAAGAGAACATCTTGGTTAGGTATGGTGTACCCAACAAGATTGTAACAGATAATGCTTCGAACTTCTCCTCAAATGAGATAATGGATTTCTGCTACGGGTATGGCATCTCTCTAGCTCATTCTTCAGATTATTATCCCCAGGGGAATGGACAAGCAGAATCCACCAACAAAAATCTGGTGACTATCATAAGGAAGTTGGTCAATGAGTCTCAGCGAAACTGGCATAAGAAGCTTTATGATGCTCTTTGGGCAGACAGGATCACACCTAAAAGAGCCATTGGAATGTCCCCATTTCAAGTAGCGTATGGAGTAGAGGCTCAATTGCCAGTGACAGTGGAACTGCCAGCCTTGCACCTGATGAAGGCCATTGAAGACACTAGTTTCAGTGATGCTCTGGACAAAAGGATCATGTACCTGCACAAACTGAACGAGGATAGATTGGAGGTTGCTGACAGAATATCTGCCCACCAGCAGAAGGTGAAGGTTCTGTTCGATAAGAAAGCTAGGTCCAGAGAGTTCCAAGTTGGTGATACCGTGCTGTTATGGGACAAAAGACATGAACCTCGTGGCAGCCATGGAAAATTTGATTCTCTGTGGCTTGGACCTTTCAAGATAAGACACTTTGCTGGTAAGGACTCTTTCTATCTTGATTACATGGATGGTTCTCCCCTCCCACTTCCTTATAGTGGGCAGTATTTGAAGTTGTTCAGATCCTAGGTGACTAGGGAGTCCCTTTGTATATTATGTACAGTGTTTTGCTTTTCTGCTTTCGGTGTGTTTCCCTTCTGTTGTGTGTGTTGCCCTCTGTATTGGTTTGTTTTTGACTCCTTTGCCCAATGGATAAGGCACTGGTCTGCTTCACCGAGTTATCTAAGTTCTTGCCTTGTCTCATTCTATGAATTTACACCAAGTCATCCCCAGAAGGAGCCAGCTGTTGTCTACTCAAGATTCCCCTCCCTAACAAGAGCAAATTTCGAAAATTTTGAGTCTAAGTGCTTTTCTCTGAGGTACCTAAGTCATAAAATTGAAGAAATCCAAGTATTGGGCCTTTCTCGCATGTATTTCGGGCCTGTCGGACATTTTTGTCCCGACTGTCCCAAGTTCCAAAGTGCAAGTTGTTCCCCGATCGGCCGAAATCCCCGAAATTGTCCTATCTTCGGGCCCGTCGGAAGTTTTTGTTCCAAGTGTCCCGAAACTTTTGTGCAAATCATTTCATTTTCGGCCGAACCGCCCGAACCGCGTACTTCGCGCCCTTTTGTCCCAAATATCCCAAAGTCAAAAGTACGAGCTTTCTCTTTTTCGGCCGAAGCTTCCTAGTCGAGTACTTCAAAATTCTTTGTCCCAAACTGAAAAATGCGCCCCGCTTCATTTTCGGTCGAACCGGTCAAACCGCGTACTCCGGAACTTTCTGTCCCAAAAGTCCCAAGTCCAAACGGGCCCGCTGTTCCAATTTCGGTCGAAATGCCCGAACCGCGTACCTCGCGCATTTTCGTCCCAATTGTTCCAAAAGGCTTTTTGTGCATTTTCTCTTCATTTCGCCCGAGCCGCGTGTTTCGCGCATTCGCGTCTCACTTGTCCCAAGCGTGCCTAGTGTCATCCATACTTAGACGCTTTTCAAATTGGTGGTTGCGTAATTAAATGCGCATTGAATTCTCTCCGCTCCCCAAACGGCTATATAATGAGCATTTCCCCTTTGCATTTTCCCACATCTTCCTTGTTATCCTTTGCTCAAACCCTTGCCGCTTGCCAACTTGCGCACGTTCTTCTGCTTCTGTAATTCCATTCCAAGTCTAGTTTGTAACCTTGTTCCCCTGAAACTATCAACATGAAGATCAAATTTCAAGGACAAGAACAGATTTCTCCACTCGAGTCTGCTGTAAGCAACATTGGAGATAGCGAGGCCCGACATCTCGATTTCAGCGATTTTTGGGCAAGGATGGAAGATGCAAATCCCTCACCAATGGCTCAGACAATTCATGTGAGTGGTTTGGCGTCTGTTGGAGGATTCCCAATTTGATGCGGTGTCCGACACGGTGCTTGCATGCGGAGCTCACCGACCCGATTCGAGCGAATTGACAAAGCGTACACGGGAGCTCATTGCAAGGTGGGCCCTTTGCCGCCATTCTTTGCCGCTCTAAAGATCCGGAATTGGACAATTCCATAGTTGTTTCCCAAGCCCAAGCGCAAGCCATGTTCGATCAAGACAGTGACAATACGAGCACGAGTGGCGAAGTCTGGCTAAAAAACCCTAGGAAGGAGCTTCCCGCCTCACCAAAACCCTCATCGAGCAGACTTCAACGAAGAAGCGCCGATTTCATATCTGCTGGCTCGGGTCATGGGTTTGCCTTCCACCGGCCGAGTTCCACTTACGGATGTGCCCGCCATCGGTATGGTGTGCGAGGGTACACAAAATATCAAGCTGAAATTTGAGATCATCAACATGAATCGCGGAGCAGCTATCCAGCGTCTTTGCAAACAAAGAAGTTCTTTATGACTTCATATCGATGTATACTCTGGCGCATCAAGGCAATGGTTTGGATTCTCATATATATAGACGCCCACAAAGGCAACCCAGTGTATGCCTATTGCCCATGATTTACCTTGGAGATCGGTGAACCGCAATTTTGAAGGGTTAATGATGCTTTCACTATGTGCGTGGTCCGATTGCTCGAGGGTGACACCGCCGGGGAGGTTTTGAGATGAAGCCATGAACTTGATATCACGGTATGGGGCCTACTTCATCCAATTAAGGAAATTCTCATACATCGAGCTTCTTTGGTTATGAGAGTACTCCTCTCTATGGCTTCCCATGTTCTGCAATGACAAGATGGCCTTGATCGAAATATGCAGGCAACTGGACAAGTTGCACAGAACTTGCAGAGACAAGAAGATTTCTGGCTTGCACTTTCCCATCTCTCTGGGAAATTACACATGTAAAACAGCCCTGGATGCCCAGAATATAGAAAGAACTTTGGTCCCTATCACCGTGCATTTCTTCAAGCCAAGAACCTGCTTTGACTTGAAGAAGTTTATTGAACAGAATATCAAGATAGCCTATCACCATGTGGCAGAGACAGAAGACTACTGGGCTGACTGTGCAGACGACTTTGAGGCCAGAAGAAGGCATTATGGCAGGTTCTCCTTACAATTGATTCAAGAACTTGGTCTGTACCAAGTTCCTGAAGGTCTCGAAGATGATAATTCTGAGCTATACTCATATGAGTATGAAAATGTGATCAAGCACACCCCTTTGGAGGACCTGGATTGGAACAGAAAAGAGAAGGATGATTCGACTGAAATCCTTGCTCCTGTCTTAGTCAGGACTAAGGTTTGGTTCAATAAGAAGGTCCGAGAATTCAGGAGGCACTCGGGAGAATCCTCCTCCAAGGATGAATCGACACCAATAAGAGAAGCACCAGTTCCAGGGTCCGAAACACCAAAGAAAACCCCTCCTGCCTCAGCAGCTCAGGGACCTGCGGAATCTACTCCTTCTCCATCCACTCAGGTATATAAGAAGAAGCTCAAGGAAGTAAAGAAGGAACCGGTGGAAAGAGATCTTCAGGAGAAACAGGCAGAATTGCCTATCGGACCAGAGAACATCATCATCCTCAGTGAAAGTGAAGAAAGTGAGAGGCCAACTCCTACAAATGTTCCTGAGGACCCAACAGATAAAGACAAGGAGGTCCAGAGCACTGAACTTCCAGGTACTATTGATTCTTCTACTGCCATTGTCTCCAGTGCTCCTTCCACATCCCAGCTTGAGTCAACAGCTGCACAGACCCTGAGTGTCATGAGCTCCCTGTCTCTTGGTCCCCTTGCTTCGCCTGCAGATTCTTCTTCCTCTTTTGCATGGGTGCAACCCTTGGTTGACAAAAGGAAGAGGAAACCATCCTCCCAAAACTTGGGACCAAATTTTGATGCTGTTGCAGCCATGTTGGGCACCACGCCTTCCCGTGCCAAGAAAGCAAGAACCACCTCCAGAATAGTATCTGATACTCGAGGTCAGCAATTCACGGAGATTGCAAGCACTGCATGATGGACAAATCAGAACAGGACTTGCAAGTATCTGACTTGGAGCTACTGAGAATCCCAATGGGAGAATCTACCCCTGAAGGCGAGATTCATAACCTCCAGGAAACAGTCACAAGAGTTATTGGGAGAGTGGAAAAAGGACAGCAAACTATCGAACAGCTGGAAGAGCAAGCCCGAGTTCTTACAGGTTTCATCAAGTCTCTTCTATCTAAAGACAAAGTTTTGGATCCCACTCCCTTGACTGCTCTACCTCCTCCTGTAACTCTAAGCCAAGATGAAGTGCAGGGTATTAAAGATATGCACAAGTATTCTGTCTATGGTAGAGCTATTGAAGCCATGGTAGATGACATGCTTGTTGCCGGGCTAAACTTCATCGATGAAGCCTTTAAGCTACATGGAAAGGTAGATAATTTGCAACAGAAACTGTCCTCTACCATTGGGGTCATGGACAAAGAGCTTAAACTCTGGGGCAGTTGTATTGTAGACCTTCGCCTCATGGGACAGACAGATGAGAATATCTTACTGGCAAATAAGATTTTCGATGATGCCAAAGACAATCTATCAAAATCTTGGGTCTACAGCGTAGAGTGGAAAATCAGAGTCCTGGAAGAAGCTGTAGATGAAATGAAGAATAACTGGCAAAAGGGAGAAGCTTTCAAGACATTGGCAGCTGCAGCGTTCAAAGATATGCATTGTCATCTTCAGGATGAAAACTCTGGCATTCCCTTGTCCTTACAAGAAATCAAAGCTCAGTTCAGAGCTTTTGTCAAAGATAATCTTTTCAAGGAGGACTCCATCTCTAAGGACAAGATAAAGGAAATTTGTTCTCTTCAGTCTGCCATTGAAGAAGCAAACAAAGACTATCATACTCACGTCGAGTTTGATAAAGAGATGGAGAAATGCCTGGGATTTTGGACTCAGTCTGCGACCAACACATCTGTTCCCCGTGGCAGAGATATAGCTGAGTCATTGAAGAGGTTCAGGCAGCGGATTCTGAAGACAGTGGGTCCCTCCCAGTAGCCGGCCACCTGTCTCCTTCTCCTTCCTTTCCTCTTCTTTCCTTTCTTTTCGTATTCTTTGTAATTAGTTAAGGTATTGCATTTGGCGGTACTTAACTATTCTTGGTTAAAAGAAACGGTTACAAAGAGTAACCGACTTGTAAGCTATATAATGGCCTTTCCACGCCATTTTTGGAGGAGGAAGAACTTGGAATTTTTTCTGAAAGTGTAAATAGATCTTAAAGAAATCAATACAAAAGGGCTTTTCATTCTTTGTCTATCTGATTCTTGTCATATCTGTGTTTTCCTTTAATATTGTGAAGATCATTTTTGTTCTTAACTCGTTTTGTCTCTCTGATTGCATACTGTTCAGTTTTGCAAGTACAGCGATCTTGTACAACCAAGAAGGAACTTTGTGTCCTTGATTTATAAATCTGAAGGAGGTTATTTATGGAACTTTGTGTCTTAAATTTAATCTCATGCAAATGATCTTGTCTTAAATCCTTTGAAGCTTCGCATACACGAAGAATTATTCTGCTATCTATAATTCTGAATGTTGCTATTCTGCTCATCTTCTTATTCCTTTTCCTCAGTCCTTGTGTAACTGATAATCCTTGTGGAAAACACTTTCGTAATATCCAAGTTTGACCATACCATGACGTTCTGTATATTTGTAAATAGGTTTGTTTCAGAATAAGGGAACCTCTCCCATTAAAGAGGAGGGACTTTTCGTCCCCTGTCTGTTGCTCTCTAAAAAGTCCTATTTGACGACCAACATGTAGACACCCTAAAATATCGTATTACGCATTCGAAACTTCTGAAATCATTCTGTAAATACTTCACAAGCATATTACGGCCATTTTCGACCATTTTTATATATTTTGTTATTTTATGACCTTTAATGACATTCTACGACATTTTCCCGCAACTCCCCTAATCATTCCTATCACTCACACATAGTCTTGAATTATTAAATATTCGTGCTATGAACCCTATTACACTCATATCCTATTCCTAGGATTAATTAATTAATCTTATCACTTTTATTATTCATTACCTATCCCATTAGCTAATTTTATTAGCTAATTTCATATTTAAATAATTAAATAAATCCTACATATATCCATTTCCACCTCACCTCTTATTCACTTTCACTTCACTAATTAACATCTCAAGTTAACTACGAAAAAAAAATCAATTAAAGATAAAATCATTAAATATATGCAAGAGGACAAGTTTAGATTAAATCAAATCATGCATTTGAGTTAACTAAACATATCCCATAAAGCATGGCATTCCAAAATTAAAGCAAATCTCCCCAAAGCTAAAACTCACATCACTTTTTGGGTGAATAAAACAAAAGACATGAATTTAATATTTCAATGCAAAAGCTAAAAATATTCAAAATGCATGCCACCTTTGCCAACTCAATGATAACTCACTCAATCAAGCTCAAAACAACAACTTATCTTGTCAATCAAGTTGGAAACTCAAAAAATCTCTCCAATCATGCTTTAGTTAGCTTCAGATCAGACAAGTCAATCACACAAATCAAGGATTTTGGATTCTCTTCCCTCATCTATAAATAAGAACTCATTCCTCTCCATTTTTCATCTTTGGAAGCTTTGAGATTTGCATTGATATTGTGTCGAATTTTCAATTCTATGCATCGTTACATTGTCCAATTGATCATGAATCCAACAATCAATTTAATCAGTCATTCAATCGCTTTGCTTGTAGCTAAAATCTACTTCCATTTAGAACATCTTTGGAGCATCCACAAACATTTTATCATTGAGATTCAACAAGCTTGGTGCTTCATTCCAAGCTTCAGCAGTCTCATCTGAGGTTGCAAGGAGATACGAAGAAGGATCAAGTTTGCACTTTTGTGTTGTTTTCTTTCTATTGTGTAGTATTTCTCTGTATACATTTCTAGCATGCCCCGAGTAGAATCGACACACATATTTTTCATTTATTAAACATTTTTTGAAAAATTAACCTTGTTTTTTTGTTCTTCTTGTTTAGGAATCACCGACCAAGTTTCAAGGCTTTTCATGGAGTAAATTGTGAATAGTTTAAAAAATTGTCATTTTGGTCGAGATTTAATTTTTTTGTACATCTACAAGTGAAGTGCATTTCCATCTCATTATGTGCTCTAGTGTAGCACATGATCTACACTAGCATTCCAAAAGTGTTTTTTGTTCATATATGTGTCGGCGTGGATACTTTTGGTCTAGACACAAAATCACACACATATTACTATTTTACTATGTCGTCAATATGTTGTTATATGCATGAATCTTAAGTAAGAAAAGTATTCACTGGTGACACAACCCTTTGTCCATCCATGCTTTTTGATTGATTTTTATTTTCATTCTCTCATACATCTTTCATTTCTGTATCCACTTCTGGTCAAGTCACAGGGATCCATGTCCATCTGTCTTTTCACCTATGTCATCATTTATCCTAGGACACTAGCGCTTTCTATGGACATTGGCACTAGTGAGACCAAATTAAGTCTCATCCATTGCACCAAATGACATTATTCTTTCTCTTATAACGTGGATTTAGATGTAGTCTTAAGAACTATATAGCTTATTTAAGATTAAATGTAGAATATATTTGATCTATTTTTGAAATGTCCATTGTAATATGAATGTTTTAATTTCCTAATATTTCTGTAAGTTGGAATGTAGTATTGTGTATGAGCAAGTCATTTGATCTCCGAATGTATCCCGGGAAGTGTAATACTCACATGGCTAACAACACATGACTCACAAATATTGCAACATTCATAAAGCAAAGAGTGCATGACCTGAATTAGTGCTCGACGCAGACTCGGGCACATGACTCAATTTACGCACCGGTGCATGACTCTAATTGGCATGTCGGCACGGGACTTACATTTACATTAATGTATGACTCACAGAATGAGCACAAAACTTGATATAACTAATATTGTACAACTCCAAATGAGAATCTGAGAGAGGTTTTTTTCCTCTTATTTCTATGAGTAAAAACATCTCTCCATTTTTATACAACAATAATAGTTTTGAAGATATTGGCATTTGAAGAAAAATGTTTTTAAGCGTAGTACTAGCATAACCAACATAAGAGTCACTATAACTAAAATTGCAGAGCTCCAAATGAGAATCTAAGAGATTTTTTTGTTCCTATTGCTGTTAGGAGGAAAACCTTTCTCCAATTTTACAACAATAATAATTCTAAATATATCCGCATATGAAGAAGAAAGTTTTTGAGCGCAAAGATTTAGCAGAATCAAAGAAAAGAATCGCTCTAACTAAAATTTTAGAATTTCAAATGGGAATCGAGAGAGGTTTTTGTTTATATTATTGTTATGAGGAAAAACCTCTCTCCATTTTTACACAGAAATAATAGTTTTGAAGATATCATCATTTGAAGCAGCAGGTTTTCAAGTGTAGGACTCACACATGCAACATCAGATTCACTCTAACCAAAGTTGAAGATCTCCAAATGAGAATCTGAGAGAGATTTTTTTTCTCTTATTGTTAGGAGGAAAATCACCAGCTATTTTTACACAACAACAATAATTGAGGAGATGTCTTCATTTTATGTTTCAGCAGAATAAGGTTGGAGAAAAGTAAATAAGAAAAAAAAATACAGGTTTAGTAAAACTGCAATTTCTCCCTCATTTCTCAATAAAAATGAGAATTTAAAGATGTTTTAGAAATCTTACAACAAGGAGCACCAAACCCAAAAAATGTTTGAATATATTCTTCCAAATGAGTTCACAGTAATGATCATAAAATCAAAGATGAGAATATGGCGAGACAACTATCATGTTGAAAGATTCAATCATGCAAGAGCAAACTTGGCAAATGAAAATAAATAGTTAAGTGCACGTGGAAGAGATGGTTCAATATAGAGTTGTAATATTTTATTAATTCTCTTCCACGTTTATCTCTTTGTCATATGGAAGAAGTAGTCAAGTGCAAGAGGAAGAGGTAGTTCAATCTAGAGTTGTAGTGTTTGATTAAATATCTTCCATATTTATCTCCTTGACAAGTGGAAGAATAAGCAGAAAATCTAGAGTTGTAGTGTTTGATTATATGTCTTCCATATTTGTCTCTTTGTCAAGAGGAAGAAGAGGTATTTGAATAAATCTCTTTCATATTTGTCTCCTTGTCAAGAGGAAGAAGAAATAGTTAAATATGAAGTTGTAGTGTTTGAATAAAATTTCTTCCACATTTATCTCATTGTAAAGTGGAAGATGTAGTCAAGTCTTTCCCAAGATTATAGGTATGTAGTTTTATAATCTTGGAGTATTGGCCAAGGTATGATTTATAAATATCTCTCTAAGGCACTCAATGTAATATGGGTATGAAATGGATGATATTTGTAACATCATTTCGATTAATAAAATCCACAATTTTAATATTTTGGCAAAGTAGCTTCTTTTTAGTTTTGCTAACCCAAATATGAGGGAAGAGTAAGGGCCCACTCCTACCCAAGGAGGAGGAAGATTTATTTTTTTAGAATAGATCTTTAGTGTTTTTCTTTGTTTGTTTAAATTTACACTGCATGTTTTATTTTATTTTGTTTGTGAAGCTTCACATTTATTTGTTTATTGGCATTCATTTATTTTTAGTTATTCATTTTGTTTTGATAGATCATATTTACTTTCTCTTATTGATTTCATCTGTTAGATTAAATTCATTTCATTATTCAATTTTCGTTCAAGTATTTTCAATTCTAGAGAAAAAGAACTGTAAGATCTTGGTTTCTTTTAAACCCTTTTGTAGATAGCCTTGGACATCGCCTGGGTTTGACATTCTTTGTGATTAAATGATGAGGACTGCAATGAACCTCATCATTTTTGGTGTCGTTCTTTGAGGATAGGTGTCATTAGGGGTAAGTTGCTAAGTTAAGATTAGTGAGAAGAATTTCGTAAGTTTCCATTTAGAAATATTTTTCCATAACTTTTTAAAAAGACCTTGTAGTGACAACAAGATTCTTTTTACTTTGGAGTATGTGGAACAAAAACTTCTTATTACAAAATTTTAACTTAGAGGAGATATTGGTTTAGCAGTCCTTTTAGACATTAGTTTTAATTTTTTTGTTTTCTTAGTTAAATGCTTGGGCTTAGTGAGAGAAATTCTATAAGTTTTCATTCCTTCAGATGATATAAAAAGTATTTGTAGTGACAACAAGTAAATTTTGAGCTATTTGAGTGAATGGAACATGAATCTCTTACAAATCCTTAGTTTAGATTAGAATTTTATTTATTTATGTAGAATTACCGACTTATGGAAGAATGAATGAAAAAAACTCAGTAAAATAAGCCTTGTGCAGGATAATAAATATTACAAGGGAAGATCTGCTCATTCATGTCAATGCAGGGTTGAATAAACATAAAGACCTAGTTGTTGTATACTAAGAGACAGTAAAGCCTCAGATGTACGATTGAAAGATCTATACAGAGGAAGAAAAATGCTTACCAAGTTTTTTGTTACAAAGATGAAAAAGAAGATATCATATTGAATGCTTTTTCTAAAAGAAAATGGATTGCATGCATTGATTTTAACTCATGCATTTTTTTGTCAACATGCAAGTACCACTTTTCTTTTGACTCTAGCTATTTGAAGGAAACAATTTTGCAGAAGCAAAATTGTTTGTAGAAGAAATATATTTCAACAAAAGGTTCACATGCGGCTAAGGATGCGGATCCAAAACAATCGCATGGCTGATCAAGGAGTGTTTGGCATATCGATTAGTGTAAACATTATTTGTAGTTTATTATTATATTATGAGTTTTTTTGAAACAACTCATAATTATAATCATCGTTATTTGGTTTGTAAGTGAAGTTGTTAAAAAAACTTCACGTATATAGTGAGTTGTTATAGGAGGTTTCCTATTTTATAGGAAACTCTCCTTCTATATATTTGCTTTTATATCTCAGCGTGATTAATATAAAATATATTTCTGGTGTCAATCTTGTTTACGCTCCTGCATTTTATATCATTGGTATCAAAATGATCTATATCTTAAGACTGTGATGGAGGAATTTCTTGAGAGGAGGCAACACCATAAAATTGTTGTCTCAAATCATGTGCTCAAGTTGTTTGTTTCAGTTTAGATCAGACTCGATATCCTTCAATGGATTTCAATCCTCCTTTGCATAGATTTGAATCTTCTGTGTAGTTAACAAGCTATGCATGCATGTATAAGATAATCAAAATTGGTGAGTACTCTATTTTATCAAATTGATCTAAACAAATCCCTCCACATTTGCTCATGTAAAGACGATACTTTGGACTGCATGTGTGTTTTGGATCTTCAGAGGACAAGTGTTGAACTACATGTCATTCATGAGTTGTGTGGATCTGCATGCATACAAATTCATGTTTTTGATGTGAATTTATCAGTCTAACTTTAATCTTCACAAGAATCAAATACTAGAAATTTACAACAATTATTTGCACACTCATTTGGATACGTCTAACGTTTAAAGTTGCAGTTGTATAAAGGAAAAAGGTGCCTTTCGATTCATAGTTGTACAGAGTATACCTGAGCATTACATCCTTTTTGGTGTTCATCTACCATCAACAGTGACATATATCTCTTCTCTAAGAAGAAACTAAGCCACAATTTTCTACCAGGAGGAGGTTTCTACCACGTTCAACCTTGTAGCAAATTAAACATTGTCAAATATTTGGCGATCGATTAGTACAAAAGATTGGCTGAGGAAAATATTTATGTCTTCTAACTGATTCATTTTATCAATATATTGTGAGTACGTGTGAATCCATATGCATACTCGTGGCTCAAGGAAGATCCAATTGAAATTTGGCAAGATTCCTGAATAGTTGTTGGAATGTTACAAAGAATCAGAACACAAGACCGTATTGTGCCTTCCCAATCTGTTATCTTTCATGTGCTCATTCTAAATTCTATGCAAATGAATCGGTAAAGTGAATTTTGTATGATCATCACTATAAAATATTATCATTCCATGCAAGTTTTTTAGTCCTGTAAAACAAAGTGATTTTGGGATACTTTTATTTGTCCAACGTCCTTCATTTTTTTTTGTGTCAATTTTTACAAAAATGGAGAAGTTAAGTCTTATTGAGAAGTTCGAAGGATGATATTTTCATACATGGAGAATTCAGATGCAGTTGAATTTGATTGAGAAGGATCTGTGGGATGTAGTTAAACCTAATACTACAATACCAACAACTGCAATGGATCTCGCAAAGTGGATTGTCAAGGATCAAAATCTTACCTACACCATGTGGACTTCACAAAGTCTACAAAGGATATTTAGGAGACTTTAAACAATTTTTTTGGATCTGAAGAAGAAAATGCCAAGACGAATCTGAAGAAAAAATTATATGGATTAAAGATGAGCAAAGGTGCAATTTTTTTAGATCATATCAGAAAATTTTGCTCTCTACTTAATCAGCTTACAAGAATGAATGAAAAGGTAAACGATGATGATGCCAAAGAAATTATTTTGAATAGTTTGCCTAAAAAATGTCTCATATAGTTTTTACTCTGAACAAGCTTAATATTGGTTTACAAGGAGTAATTTCTACTCTTCTTGATCATAATGAACCCTCTGAGCTAGAAGAGGAAGTTTTATATGTGCAAAATAAATCCAGTTCATCGTCAAAAAAGGGAAAGTATACTTCAAAGAATGCTCCTTCAAGAGGAAAGGTTAAATTTTTTTATTGCAAAGAATTAGGACATGTAATTTTGAATTGTAAAAAGAGGGCAAAAGATCTACTTGATGACAAAATAGATCAAAAATCCCTTTTGGTTGAAGAATAAACTGATTAAGATGAATATTCTAAAGATGAAGAACTTTCTTGTCCCAGTGATGAGGAATTATTATGGTAAATAGGTCACCTATTGGAGGCGGAGGCAATGGAGGATGGAGGGCGATTAGCACCTCTTGTCAGTCACCAATGACGGGGTTGCATTCACATTTGGTGGCAGTATTTTATATTATTTTAGTTGTGTGGTGTGTAGAATAAAATGGTGTGTGCTTTCATTCCCATGTTTTGATTCAAATGAGGAATATGTGCATTTTTTCTATTGAGAACATTTGTATAGGAGGGTAGTTGATATGGGGTGATCCTTTGACTGCAGAGATTCTTTGACTGTCGTACTTCTAACATCGATCGGTTGGTGAAATCTAGTGTTCACTGGAAGTGAAAGTGGGAACTGTTGAGTTCGTGTATGTAGGTGAATCAGTGGAAGTGTGATCATCCAATATGGGGTTCACTGTGGTGAAGCGGATTGGTCATGTGCAAAGAAGATCCAGATAGCAAGATCCAAGCCAACATTTTTATGGTTCCAATTCTATGGTGCATTTTTTCGTGTTCACATTAAGGGGGTGATATCAGTAAATAATGTTCACACTAAGGGGGTGAATGTTAGGCATATATTAGTGTAAACATTATTTGTAATTAATATTTGTATTTTATTATTATATTATGAGTTGTTTAGAAACAACTCATAATTATAATAATCGTTATTTGGTTTGTAAGTGAAGTTGTTAAAACAACTTCACGTATATAGTGAGTTGTTATAGGAGGTTTCCTATTTTATAGGAAACTCTCCTTCTATATATTTGCTTTGTATCTCAACGTGACTAATATAAAATATATTTCTAGTGTTAATCTTGTTTATGCTCCCGTATTTTATATCAAGGAGTGCACAAGAAAAAGGAAAGAGTTGAAAACCAGCAAATGGCGGCTCTTTTCTTAAAAAAGGAAAGAGTTGAAAACCAACAAATGGCAGCTATTTTCCAAAAAGAGAAAGCTGAAAACCAGCAAATGACTACTTTTTCCAACTACAAAAAAATATCTTTGAAACAATTTGATATTTCTTTCAGATCTACGGGGTTGGAGTCTTTTGATGTTAATTTATTATTTCTTCAGATCTGTAAAGTTGGAGTCTTTTGAAGGTGATTTAGATCTATAGAGTTTGGGTCCTTTGAAGTTGATTTGATATTTCTTCATATCTACAAATTTTGAGTCCTTTGAAGTTGATTTGTTATTTGTTCAGATTTACAAAATTGGAGTCCTTTGAAGATAAAAAATTAGTGTTGCAAGCAAAGGAGTTGAATTTCTTTATTGTTTTCTCTAACATTACAGAAATGAAGGTTGTGCAATAAGAAGAAAGCATGGATAAATTCAAGATATGGTCCAGGTATCTTCTATCATTTTATTATTAAATAAATTTTTATTTTTTTAATACAGATAAGTCCACTTCCAAGAACCTATGAAAAAGAGAAATATTTGTTTTTCAATAAGGCTTGTAGTAGTAGATGAGACACTTGGGTGTTGAAAAGGGGGTAAAAAAATCAAATAACTTCTTTTGAAAAAAATCCACGTGTGGAGGAGAATAAGATACAAGTCTTCAAAGATATTTTAAAAAATAGATAAGAGAAGGATTAATATATAAAGAAACATATGTTGATTTTGAGAGGAAAAGAAACATACTGATTTTGTGAATAGGAAAAAAATGATCAGTCTTGTACAAAAAAATGAAGAAGAAAAAGATGACTCAAAATCAAAATGTGCATTGAAATCAACATGCATGAGGACATGCATGAAGTTAAGTGTGGGGGAGTGATGAGACCAAATTAAGTCTCATCCATTACACCAAATAACATTATTCTTTCTCTTATAAAGTGGATTTAGATGTATCCTTAGAACTATATAGCTTATTTAAGATTAAATGTAGAATATATTTGATCTATCTTTGAAATGTCCATTGCAATATGAATGTTTTCATTTCCTAATATTTCTTGTAAGTTGGAATGCAGTATTGTGTATGAGCAGGTCATTTGATCTCTTGAATGTATTACAGCAAGTGTAATACTCACATGGCTAAGAGCACATAACTCACAAAGATTGCAGAATCGTAGACACCTATAATTACGCCCAAGCAATTTAAATACTTAAATTGCGCTAATTATCCCCTTTCTCGCAAATCAACGACATATCGTCAAAAGAACTCATTTTCCCTCATATCATCATTAATTAATTACACTAAGCTAATTAATTAAGTTTCCTATCCAACAAATACCCTAATTAACGACCTTCCGTTAATAAATCACCCCTTCTACCTAGACTAATTAATTATTATTAATTAATTAGCTTTCCCTTCCATTTAACTAATAAATCAATATTTAATTGATTTAATCCCCTTATAATAGCCTAAATCACACTAATATTCTTCTAATTGGCTTCTATAAGCTTACACCTACCTATTAATTAATCACCTTTGATTAATTAAAATACCCCCAACTCCCATGACTTGTTAAACATGTATTAAACCCTTCTAAAGTAAGGTTACCTTTAATAAAGCAACCGTATCTATTCCTAATCATGTTTTACCTTTATCCCACATTCATGAGAATGTGTTGAATCATTTATCCTTTGGGCTATATAAAGAGCCATCCACCTACCTTTTTACTTACACCTAAACTTTCTAAGAGAGCAAATGCAAAGCATATAGCAAAGAGACTAAGAGCTTGCACCTTGCCCTTTTGAGAGTTCATCATCTTGAAGAGTTAAGCCTCTTTCTTAAAGTGCTTGGGTCATATGGGAGGTGTCAAAAGGGTCTTGTAGCCCAACTTTGATTAGCCCCCATTCCTAGGTTCTTGGAACATTAAGGACAACTATTTTGATAGCCATGGAGCTTACTTAGGTCCATTCATTTATTTGTTGTTAGAGAATAGAGGAGTTTAGATATTTAGCATTGTTAGTTTCAAAGTTTGTATTGATGAATGCTAGCATCTAACCCTTGTTTAATTCTTATCATGATGGTGTTTATACTTTGTTTTAGCTAAATTGTAGAACTATTTTAGGTGGTAGTTCTTGTTTCATTTGATTTAGCATTAAGCAAAGTATACATGCACACAACAACATTCAAAATCAAAGAGCGCATGAATCAATTAGTGCTCGACGTAGGACTTAGGCACAGGACTTAATTTACGCACTGTGGTAGGACTCTAATTGGCATGTCATCACGGGACTCTAATTGGTGTGTTGGCGCAAGACTCACCTTTGCATTAATATAGGACTCGCATGAATGAGCACAAAACATGATATAACTAATATTTCACAACTCCAAATGAGAATTTGAGAGAGGTTTTTGTTCATCTTATTTCTATGAGGAAAAATTCTCTCCATTTTTATACAACAATAATAGTTTTGAAGATATCAACATTTGAAGAAAAAAATTCAAGCACAGTACTAGCAGAACCAGTAGAAGAGTCACTAAAACCGAAATTGCAGAGCTCCAAATGAGAATCTGAGAGAGTTTTTGTTCCTCTTATTGCTAGAAGGAAAAAACTCTCTCCATTTTTACACAACAATAATAATTTTGAATATATCCGCATTTGAAGAAGAAATTTTTTTAGCGTAGTACTAGCAGATTTAGTAGAAAAATCACTTTAACTAAAATTCCAGAACTCCAAATGGGAATCAAAGAGAGGTTTTTGTTACTCTTATTGTTATGAGGAAAAACCTCTCTCCATTTTTACACATCAATAATAGTTTCGAATATATCATCATTTGAAGCAAGCAGGTTTTCAAGTGTAGGACTCACATATGCAACATCAAATTCACTCTAACCAAAGTTGAAGATCTCCAAATGAGAATCTGAGATATTTTTGTTTATCTTATTGTTGGGAGGAAAACCACTCTCCATTTTTACACAAAGCAGCAATAATTTAGGAGATATCTTCATTTTAAGTTTCAGTAGAATAAGGTTAGAGAAAAATAAATAAGACAAAAAAACACAGTTCAATAAAACTGTGATTTATCCCTCATTTCTCAATAAAAATGATAATTTAAAGATGTTTTGGAAATATTACAACAAGGAGCACCAAACCCAGAAAAGGTTTGAAAATATTATTCCAAATGAGTTCACAGTAAGGATCAGAAAATCAAGGATGAGAATATGGCGGGACAACTGTCATGTTGAAAGATTCAATCATGCAAGAGAAAACTTGGAAAATGAAAATTAATAGTTAAATTACGAGTGGAAGAGATGGTTCAATATATATTTGTAATATTTTATTAATTCTCTTCCACGTTTATCTCCTTGTCATATAGAAGAAGTGGTCAAGTGCAAAAGAGGTAGTTCAATCTAGAGTTGTAATATTTGATTAAATATCTTCGTATTTATCTCCTGACAAGTGGAAAAATAAGTAGTACAATATAGAGTATTAGTGTTTGATTAGATCTCTTCCATATTTGTCTCTTTGTTAAGAGGAAGAAGAAGTAGTTGAATAGATCTCTTTCATATTTGTCTCCTTGTCAAGAGGAAGAAGAAGTATTTAAATATGAAGTTATAGTGTTTGAATAAAATTCCTTCCACATTTATCTCATCAGTAAAGTGGAAGATATATTTATGTCTTGCCTAAGATTATAGGTATGCGTTCTATAATCTTAGAGTATTGGCCAAGGGATGATTTATAAATATCTCTCCAAGGCACTCAATGTAATAGCGGTATGAAATGGATGATATTTGTAACATCATTTCTGATTAACAACATCCACATTTTTAGTATTTTGGAAACTTTTGTTTAGTATTGTTAACTCAAATCCGAAGGAAGAGCAAGGGCCCACTCTTACCCAAGGAAGAGGAAGATTTTTTTATATAATAGATATTTAGTGTTTTTCTTTGGTTGTTTAAATCATCTGCACTACATGTTTTATTTTATTTTGTTTGTGAAGCTTCACATTTATTTGTTTATTGTCATTCATTTATTTTTAGTTATTCATTTATTTTTTTGATACATCAAATTTGCTTTCTCGTTATTGATTTCAGTCTATTAGATTAAATTCATTTTCAGTTATTAAATTTTTGTTCAAGTATTTTAATTTCTAGAGCAAAAGCACTGTAAGCTCTTGGTTTCCTTTAACCCCTTTTGCGAGATAGCCTTGGATACCACCTGGTTTTGAAATTCTTTATGATTAAATGATGAGGACTACAACAAACCTCGTCAGAACCCAAGTGCATGTGTCCATTCAGTGGTGCTCATGTCCTTTTTATTCTTTTGATATCTTTTGACATTTGTGGTCTTCCTTTTAGTTTTCTTATCTTTATCTTGTGTTCATATTCAACCTTTTGTTTCACTAGTGTTGAAATTTAAACAAGAGATTCATATATGTACACAACATACACACTATTATTTTGGTTGGAAATTCTAAGAGACTATCACATCTACATTCTATTACTACTATCAAAGGGACTACATTTTTGGGATGCATACATTGCATACAAAGGGGAAACGTTGAATTCCATACCGTTGGTCGTCAAATAGGACTTTATGAAGAGCAACAGTCAGGGGACAAGAAGTCCCTCCTCTTTAATGGGAGAGGTTCCCTTATTCAGAAACGAACCTATTTACAAATATACAAAACATGATTTTCTGGTTGAACTTGGATATTACGAAAGTGTTTTCTATAAAGATCATCAATTACAAAAGGACTGAGGAATGAGAGTATGAGAATGAGCAGAAAGGCAACACTCAGAATTATAGATAACAGAGTAATTCTTTATGTATGTGAAGTTACAGTGAATTGAAACAAGATCATTTGTATCATATAAATAAGATGGAATTTAAAGACACAAAGTTCTGTAAATAACATCTGCTAGAACACAAAGTTTCTTAACATAACACAGACAAATGATCTTCACAAAATTAAATGAAAAGTGGGGACAAAAGAGATCAGATAGACAAAGAATGAAAAGCCCTTCTGTATTGATTTCTTTATGATCTATTTACACTTTCAGAAAATAAGCCAAGTTCTTCCCTTTTTTTTCAAAATGGTGTGGAGAGGCCATTATATAGCTTACAAATCAATTACTCTTTGTAACTACTTCTTTTAACTAAAGATTAGTTAAGGATTGCCAATCGCAATACCTCAACTTATTACAATGAATCCAAGAAAAAGAATTAGAAAAGAAGAGAAGAATAAGGAGAAGAAGATAGGTGGTTATGAATGGGAGGGACCCACTGACTTCAAAATTCACTGCCTGAATCTCTTCAATGCCTTGGCTATGTCTCTGCCACGAGGGACTGACATGTTGGCTGTAGACTGAGCCCAAAATCCGAGGCACTTCTCCATTTCCTTATCAAACTCGACATGAGTATGATAGTATTTATTTGCTTCTTCAATGGCAGATTGAAGAGAGCAGATCTCCTTCATTTTCTCTTTGGAAATGGAGCTTTCCTTGAATAGATTATCTTTGACAAAAGCTCTGAATTGAGCTTTGATTTCTTGCAGGGAAAGAGGCACACCAGAAGTTTCATCCTGAAGATGACAGTGTATGTCTTTGAAAGCAGATACAACCAGTGTCTTGAAAGCCTCACCCTTCTGCCAGTTATTCTTCAGCTCTCCCAAAGCCTCCTCCAAGACTTTGATCTTCATATTGATAGTAATTCGGAGGGCAGAGCCGCAAACTAGACTCGGGAAGGAATTACAGAGGGAAGGGATACACGCGCAGGATTTTAGATTGCAAGGGTTCGAGCAAAGGATAGCATGGAAGCAGTGTGAAAAATGCATAGGGGGTTTACTCGTTATATAGCCAATTAGGAGAGAGAAAGATAATGAATGCGCATTTAATACATACCTACCAATTTGAATAAGCAAGATATTCGGGTAGAGCGGGAAAAATAAGCACGAATGGCACTTGGTTCATTTGGGACATGTGAGACGCGAATGCGCGAAACACGTGGCTCGGCCGATTCAGTGAAGCGGGGAAAAGACGCACAAATGCCTTTTGGGACATGCGGGACAAAAGTGCGCGAAACACGTGACTCGGCCGGATCGGACGAAAATGTGACAACAGGTCCGAGCGATCTTGGGACATTTGGGACGTGAAAGCGCGAAGTATGCGGTCCAGCGGTTGGCCGAAAATGGAACAACTTGCCAAATTGAACTTGGGACATTTGGGACGTGAAAGCGCGAAGTACGTGGTTCGGGCGTTTCAGCCGAAAATGGAACAACTTGCCCATTTGAACTTGGGACATTTGGGACAAGAAGTTCAAGAGCCCGAAAAAGACAAACTTCGGGGAAACCGGCCGATCGGGGAACAGAGCGCCCGTTTGAACTTGGGACACGCGGGACAAAAATGTCCGACAGGCCCGAAAAACACACAAAATGACCCAAAAACGTAGATTTTCTCAATTTCTCGACTTTTAACATTGAGTACAACAGAGAAGACACTTAAAACTCAAAATTTTGAAATTTTCACTTCCTTAAGAGCAGGGAATTTTGAGTGGACAACAGCTGGCTCCTTCTGGGGATGACTTGGCATAAATTCAAGGAATGGGACAAGGTAAGAACTTAGACAAACTCAGGGGAAGCAGACCAGTACCTTATCCATTGGGCCACGGAGTCAAAAAGCAAACCAATACAGAGGACAACACACCAACAAAAAGGAAAGCAAAACAAAACGCTGTACAGAATATACAAAGGACTCCCTAATCACCTATGACTTGAACAACTTAAGGTACTACCCACTATAAGGAAGTGGGAGAGGAGAACCATCCATGTAATCAAGATAAAAGGAATTCTTACTAGCAAAGTGTCTGATCTTGAAAGGTCCGAGCCAAAGGGAATCAAACTTGCCATGGCTGCCACGAGGTTCATGCCTTTTATCCCATAACAACATAGTGTCTCCAACTTGGAAATCTCTGAACCTGGCTTTCTTATCAAACAGGACCTTTACCTTCTGCTGGTGAACAGATATCCTATCAGCAACCTCCAATCTGTCCTCATTCAATTTGTGAAGATACATAATTCTCTTATCCAAAGCATCACTGAAACTAGTATCTTCAATGGCCTTCATTAGATGCAAGGCTGGCAGCTCCACTGTTACTGGCAATTGAGCTTCTACTCCATATACCACTTGAAAAGGAGACATTCCAATAGCTCTCTTTGGTGTAATCCTGTCTGCCCAAAGAGCATCATAGAGCTTCTTGTGCCAGTTTCGTTGAGACTCATTGACTAATTTCCTTATAATAGTCACCAAATTTTTATTAGTAGATTCTGCTTGCCCATTTCCCTGAGGATAGTAATCTGAGGAGTGAGCCAAAGAGATGCCATAGCCATAGCAAAAATCCATTATTTCGGTTGAAGAGAAATTCGAAGCATTATCTGTCACAATCTTGTTAGGTACACCATACCTTACCAAGATGTTCTCTTTGATGAAGCTGCATACCACTTCAGAAGTAGTACTTTAATGGAATAGCTTCTACCCATTTGGTGAAATAATCCATGGCAGTTAATACATGAGTATGACCAGCACTAGAAGTGGGATTAAGTGTTCCAATGAAGTCCAAACCCCACTGTTGAAAAGGTTCTTCAATTACAACTGGCTTAAGAGGCAAAGAGGCCAATTTGGGTCTTCCCACGAAGGTCTGACAAGCCTCACATTTATCAACCCACTTGGATGCATCTCTGAACAAGGAAGGCCAGTAATATCCTCCATGAAGTATCTTATGAGCAGTGACCATTGATGAATAGTGCCCTCCACATGCCTGATCATGAAAAGCTGAGAGTAACTTTTTCTGCTGTTCCTTGTCCACACATTTCAAAAATCTTCCATCTAACCCACGTTTGAACAAGGCGTTTTCCCACAACACATATTGCACTGACCTTAGTTTAACAGTCCTCTTTTCTTTGGCAGTTAAATGAGAGGGGCACTCTCCATAGGTGAGAAAATGAGTGATATCAGCATACCATTCATCAACTGAGCTAAGAAACAGAACGGTAGGAAGGCCAACTTTATTCTCCAGTAATTCATGCTTAGCTCCTTCAGCAATGAGCTCACAAAGACCTTTTCCACGGACGAGCTTGGTCGGTTTGATGTCAATATCGTATTCTTGGACCTTAGCAACCCAGTTCCCTCTCTTGGATCCAAATTCCTGTTGTGTGAGAATTGACTTAACAGTTGTATCTGGAACCAACACCATGGAGTGAGAGTTGAGGATGTAAAAACGAAACTGCTTAACAGCTTTGACCACTGCAAAAGCATGTTTTTCCATCATGGTGTATTTTAACTCATGATCTTTCAGAATATAGCTCATGAACGCAATTGGGAGTTCATGCTCATTAGAGTCTTCTTGAGTCAAAACAACAGCCAAGGTATTATCTGTGGCATAACAATAGATAATAAAATCTTTGCTGAAATCAGGACAGGCTAAAACAAGAGTTTTAACAATAGCTCTTTTAATACCTTCAAAAGATTCCTTTCCTTCAGAAGACCAACCAAACGTTTGTTTCCCTTTCATCATTTGGGAAATATTCAAAGTTAACTCTGCAAAATCAGGGATGAATCTTCTTAAAAAATTGATCTTACCAAAGAAAGAGTGCACGCCCTTTTTCTTTGGTTGGGAGAGGAATTTGCTGGATAGCTTGTACTCGCTCAGGATCAATCTTAATACCATCTTTGGAGACGATGTGCCCTAATAATTTCCCCTATGTGACACAAAAGACATATTTTTTAGGATTCAAAGAAATCCCATGTTCTCTGCATCTTAGCAGAACTGTCTCCAGGTGGTCAAAATGATCCGCCCTTGTTTTAGAAAACACAGTCAAATCGTCAAGATATATGACAATACACTTCCCTTTCAAACTTCCAAAAGCCAGATCCATAGCTCTCTGAAAAGTGGCACCAGCATTAATGAGCCCAAAAGGCATTCTCTTGTAAGCAAAGGTACCCCAAGGAGTAGTGAAAGCTGTTTTGTGTTGATCTGCAGTATCAACCTCTACCTGATTATATCCCGAGAATCCATCAAGCATAGATAACATTTCAGATCCTGTTACTGCTTGCAAGACCTGATCCATCATGGGCAAAGGATAATTATCTTTCAAAGAAGCCTGATTCAGATTCCTGAAATCAACACAGATGCGGATCTCACCATTTTTCTTCCTAACAGGCACAATATTAGCAATCCATGTTGAATGGTGAATGGGAAAAATGATTTTGGCCTTCAACAACTTCTGTATTTCCTGAAAGATGGTGTCAGCTATTTTGGGGTTGTATTGCCTCTGTTTCTACTTAAAAGGCTTAATTCCAGGCTTGAGAGGAATAAAATGTTGCATATCTTTTGGTTTGAAAGCTTTTAAATCTTCATAAGAGTAAGCAAGAACATCCTTATACCTCTTTAAAAGATCAATTGCTTTCTTCCTCTCATCTACTTTGTGCAACATTTTCCAATGTTCACGAGCTTAGGATCAGTAGAACTCCCAATATTAATTTTATCATACTCAGCTGATTGTTGAGGTCCAGTAGAAGCTCTAGACTTCACATACCTGTCATGTTTATCAAATAGTTCCTCTAAACTCACCAATCCTTTAGGAATCTTGTTTCCTTTGAGTTTGATGCATCCATCTTGATCCGTTTCTTCTCCTTGGGTGACTACTTTGTCAAAGGGCACATTTTCACAAGGTAGGTTGTCACTTCCTTCAAAATACAGCTGTTCAAAATTACCCTTGAGTTCTAAGAAAGAAAGCAAGTGTTGATCATCATTGAAAACTTGCCAGTTATTTGTATTATCAGGTACACTAGGCCGATGGACCATCTCAATGGTGAACTTGTCTTGAGAGAAGTCAGGATGAGGAATCAGTAGTGACCCTGAGACTGCTAGCGAATCAGCCCTGCTGTTCTTCTCCCTAGGTATTGCTTCGATGGAGAAAGCATCAAGAAATTCAATGGAATCCCAAACCTGATTCCGGTAATGTTTCAACCTTCCATTTTTTACCTAGAAAAGGCTTCTAACTTGCTTTACAATCAATTCCGCATCACCACGAGCTAGAAGATTCTTTACACCTTGTTCTTTGGCCACTTGCAGTCCAAGAATGAGAGCCTCATACTCTATTGTATTATTAGTATTTTCAAACCGCAACTTGATGAAAAAGGATGTAGGCTTCCTTCAGTGACACCAAAGTAAGACACCAGCTCCGAACCGGTGAGGAACAACTTCCATCAAACTCTAAAATCCAAACACCATTAGGATCTTTAGGTGACACTTTGGGGAGTTGAATTTCATCAAGGGACATAATCATGTAGTTGCCATGACCCATATCCTCATAGAGTATTTGTGCTTTAGGATCATCTTTTTTTGTACAATATACTCTGATCGCTTCTCGTGCAAAGAACTTCTTCATTTGTCCATTAACAGTACAAGTGCATGTGACCAATCCATTTCAATTTCTCCACCCACATCCTTACAGAAGTTCCTACTTAGAAACATCCCGTATGAAGGAGGAATATCTACTACTAAGATGGTAGCCAAAACTCTCTTCTCAGGTAAAGAAGCAAAATCCACTTGTGCTTCTTTAATTCTTCCGACGAGGCACTTCCTTACTCTCCATAGAGTAACAAGATCCATAAGTGCATGTGAGGGTCAAGCCTAAGGCATGAGCTACTTTAGCAGGCATCACGTTATCTCGAGGCTCCTAAATCTATGACACAATCGAGCCTATGGCCAGCTATAAGAAGTCTTACATAAAATGGTTTAATTTTGTCATTGGGTGAGGTGACAGCGGCTACCAGACTAGGCTGTGGTGCAAAAGAAGGAGTGGGTAAAAGGCCTTTAGAGGTGGTCTTAGAATGGGAATTGACAAAGTGAATCATTTTAGAAAAAGCTTTGGGATGGGTTTGATAATACTCAACCTCTGAGATTTGAACCTTAGTCTTTTTCAGGTGATCAATAATATCAAAAGACCCAGAAGTGGACGGGCCATCATCACTTGAGATCCTAGGTTTATCAACTTTAGGGGAAAAAGAAGTAACTTTAATAGCAGGATTGACAGGACTCACCTTTGGTGTAGATGAAACGGGGATAGGAGATCCTCTTTTTGCAATTACAGGGATAGTTGTCGACTGCTCCTTAGATTTCTTGGGGGGCTGCGTCACTTTCTCCCTCTGATTTGTCTACTCTCGAGTCATGACAGTGAATGATTCGCTATTCATGTCCGCTACTACTTCATCATAATCATCTCCATCATCAATGCCCTCAGTGGTGAAGAAATTAACTCGAGATCCCTCAAGTTCATCTGCTTCATCATCAACTTCTTCCACAAATTCCTCACAAGCTTCATTATCCTCATCATCATCTGGTTCCTCAACTTCACAGGTTGCATTGACAGGAACTTTAACAGGAGGTCCTTCAAGTGCTAATCTTGTTTGAGAAGCAGGCAAACAATTTCTGGGCTGAAAATTCCTCCTTGGAACGTCTGCATAGGAGCATGCTGAGCCAATTGTTTCTTTATGGAAATGAGATCATTCGCAAGTTTTTGAACCAATGGATCAGTATTAGGTCCAGGGGTGGAAGAGGAGGAAGAAGCAGACTTAGATTTGGAAGGGTCTCTCCTCAACTTCCCTGACATGATTAAATCATCCTCGACACTAACAACAAGAGTTTGATCTTCAGCCAATGTTGTGAGATTAGTCCTTCTCAGTACATAACTAACTTCAGGTGATTGAGCATTTAGAAAGAAAATTTTTGGATTTGATCAACAGGTCGAGTATTTGGTGGAATTTTATTAATCAACCTGTTGAATCGGGCCACAAATTCTCTCATGGGCTCTTGTGAATCTTTCTTTATCTGAGAGATTTGGGCTAGCAAGGCATGCACATCTTCTGCTGGTTTGAAACGGTTTTCAAACCTAGTTCTCATGGTGTCCCAGCTAGTGATAGCACCAACTAGAAGGTGATAGAACCAATCAGCAGCATTATCTTGTAAAGTCTCAATGAACAGTCTCACGGAGACGTCTTCATGTTCAACTCCTAGAACTCCACATGCAACTATGAAGGCTGCGATGTGTTCATCAGGATGCACTTTGCCATCACCTTTGAATTTAGGGAAGTTCTTCCGGTTACCTCTGGGTAACTCATGCAAAGGCTGAGGAAGGGCAAGGGGCCCGACACAATGACCCTAGGGCAATGGTACCGCCATTCTTGGAAAAATGGCTTGGAGAGGAACTGCAACACCAGCAAGAATCAAAGCTCAAAGATTAGGACTAGCTGGCTCTGAAGGAATACCACCCGTAGGAATTCTATCTTGAACAGGTGGAGTGCTTGTCGAACGAGTCTTTCTATTTCTCATGAAGGGAAAGGAAAACCCTGCTGCTCCAAAAGCTGAAACTGAGAATCTTCAATACCAAGGGCCCTTCTCCCTCGAGTAAAATGCGGAGTCGCTAGATCAAAGGATGATCAAAAATTACAGAACTGGAATATGATTTTCCCCAGTGGAGTCGCCAAAAACTGTTGGTCGTCAAATAGGACTTTACGAAGAGCAACAGTCAGGGGACAAGAAGTCCCTCCTCTTTAATGGGAGAGGTTCCCTTATTCAGAAATGAACCTATTTACAAATATACAAAACATGATTTTCTGGTTGAACTTGGATATTACGAAAGTGTTTTCTATAAAGATCATCAATTACAAAAGGACTGAGGAATGAGAGTACGAGAATGAGCAGAAAGGCAACACTCAGAATTATAGATAACAGAGTAATTCTTTATGTATGTGAAGTTATAGTGAATTGAAACAAGATCATTTGTATCATATAAATAAGATGGAATTTAAAGACACAAAGTTCTGTAAATAACATCTGCTAGAACACAAAGTTTCTTAACATAACACAGACAAATGATCTTCACAAAATTAAATGAAAAGTGGGGACAAAAGAGATCAGATAGACAAAGAATGAAAAGCCCTTCTGTATTGATTTCTTTATGATCTATTTACACTTTCAGAAAATAAGCCAAGTTCTTCCTTTTTTTTTCAAAATGGCATGGAGAGGCCATTATATAGCTTACAAATCAGTTACTCTTTGTAACTACTTCTTTTAACTAAAGATTAGTTAAGGATTGCCAATCGCAATACCTCAACTTATTACAATGAATCCGAGAAAAAGAATTAGAAAAGAAGAGAAGAATAAGGAGAAGAAGACAGGTGGTTATGAATGGGAGGGACCCACTGACTTCAAAATTCACTGCCTGAATCTCTTCAATGCCTCGGCTATGTCTCTGCCACGAGGGACTGACGTGTTGGCTGTAGACTGAGCCCAAAATCCGAGGCACTTCTCCATTTCCTTATCAAACTCGACATGAGTATGATAGTCTTTATTTGCTTCTTCAATGGCAGATTGAAGAGAGCAGATCTCCTTCATTTTCTCTTTGGAAATGGAGCTTTCCTTGAATAGATTATCTTTGACAAAAGCTCTGAATTGAGCTTTGATTTCTTGCAGGGAAAGAGGCACACCAGAAGTTTCATCCTGAAGATGACAAAGTGTATGTCTTTGAAAGCAGATACAACCAGTGTCTTGAAAGCCTCACCCTTCTGCCAGTTATTCTTCAGCTCTCCCAAAGCTTCCTCTAAGACTTTGATCTTCATATTGATAGTAATTCGGAGGGCAGAGCCGCAAACTAGACTCGGGAAGGAATTACAGAGGGAAGGGATACACGCGCAAGATTTTAGATTGCAAGGGTTTGAGCAAAGGATAGCATGGAAGCAGTGTGAAAAATGCATAGGGGGTTTACTCGTTATATAGCCGATTAGGAGAGAGAAAGATAATGAATGCACATTTAATACATACCTACCAATTTGAATAAGCAAGATATTCGGGTAGAGCGGGAAAAATAAGCACGAATGGCACTTGGTTCATTTGGGACATGTGAGACGCGAATGCGTGAAACACGCGGCTCGGCCGATTCGGGCGAAGCGGGGAAAAGATGCACAAATGCCTTTTGGGACATGCGGGACAAAAGTGCGCGAAACACGCGACTCAGCCGGATCGGATGAAAATGTGACAACAGTCCAAGCAATCTTGGGACATTTGGGATGTGAAAGCGCGAAGTACGCGGTTCGGGTGATTCGGCCGAAAATGGAACAACTTGCCAAATTGAACTTGGGACATTTGGGACGTGAAAGCGTGAAGTACGCGGTTCGGGCGTTTCGGCCGAAAATGGAACAACTTGCCCATTTGAACTTGGGACATTTGGGACAAGAAGTTCCGACGGGCCCGAAAAAGACAAACTTCGGGGAAACCGGCCGATCGGGGAACAGAGCGCCGTTTGAACTTGGGACACGCGGGACAAAAATGTCCGACAGGCCCGAAAAACACACAAAATGACCCAAAAACGTAGATTTTCTCAATTTCTCGACTTTTAACATTGAGTACAATAGAGAAGACACTTAAAACTCAAAATTTTGAAATTTTCACTTCCTTAAGAGCAGGGGAATTTTGAGTGGACAACAATACCACATACTTGCATCAAATATAGCTATAGCTCGCTATCTTGGCATCATTCACATGAGGGAAACCTAAGGAAACTATTTCACATGAAAGCACAAAAATCTACATGGATTCGGAATGTAAAAGACTGGGTAATAAGTTCACTCGTCGGTGGATCATCAAGGTCATTCGACTTCACATATTATATATTTTATTCATATTTAATGTATTTTTCAGCTTGTTGAGGTATCTAGGGTTTTATTTTACGAGCACAGATATTATCAAAACCCGACGATGAACTTAGAGAGACAAAGCAGATATTATAGTGAAGGCTTTTAGACCCGAGAAATGAAGCAAACCCCGAAGATTCACATAGTCACCAAAGGTGCCGGTAATCAAACACCGTGCAAGGTGCCTCTGTCCTCCTGCAGTCACCCCTATCCAACTAATTTATGAGCCTTGGAACTATTAGTGAGCTTTAGTGACATTGTTTCCTTCCAAATCTAGCACATACATAGTCCCGACTATTTACGATCGCATGAAAATTAACTAAGTAATTTATATGTTCCATTTTCTTATAGTCTTACATTGTTTAGGTGTTTAGCATTTGTATTTCATCATATTTTACTTTTTAGTTGCTTTGAAATTAGGTTTGATACAAATTTTATTAAATCAATAGGTGTGTTTCTATTTTTTTCTTTGTGCACTTGCATTTCTCATTTTTTTTTCTATTTTTCATATTTGTACTACCGTGACTTTACCCGTGTTGTTGTTGTGTTGGTTGTGTTACCATGTTATAATATGCATTTTTGTTACTCGCACTTGAGTTCATATTTTTCATTTGTGTTCCCTTGGGTGTGCTAACATGACATCAAAGGTGTGTTTCCATCATGATAAAGTGGGTTTGTGTTAATACTAAATAAGCTAGTGTTTTGTGTTCAATTTCAATTTATTTTCTCAGCTTTCTAACATTTTGTTTTTCATTTCTTTATTGTTTTTTGTGCATTTTTTTACTCTGGTTTGCAAATTAAAACATGGATAACCTTTTAAATTTTTGGTCATCTCTTTTCATTTCTATTTCAATCAAAAGCCACTTATGCTCTTCTCGCACTCGTAAGTAATCTTGAGAATAAAAAATAGACACGGTCTTTTATTATTTTCTTCTAACATTGTGTTTGTAAGAAAAGTACTAATCACTTTTTCGTAGGACCGCATCATTTATAAAATTTCACTAAAATCAAGCAACAAACTACTAACACTTTGCATACAGGATTCCTTGGTCAAAGACAATTAAAATTTGATAAATAAAAAAAACAAAAAAATTCATTACAAGTTTGGATAAGGGTAAATACACATCCGGATAATTGTGTGAAGTACTTGGGCATAATCCCTAAAACTCATTATGATAATTACCACAAGAACCCCAAAGTAGTTGGCACATTGAGAGGACCATCTAGTGAAAAGGGTAGCACCCCATCTTGATTGAGTAGTTTTACCCATGAGGAAAACCAAAAAAATTCCATAGTAAAGGGTTCCATTATGATTAAATGAGGGGTAAATTCCATAGCCAGAAAAAATGGTGTGTGTACTTGTTTGAACACATTGGTGAGATAATATCCCAAATCCCTAGGAAGCCTAACAAACTGGGGCCAATTAATCCCATATTGTTCAAATACCTCATCTAAAAAATTTACTTTTTGTGTTCCACATTTTATATCAAAAATCCTAATCTGAATCAACCCTATCCCAATCCAATCAAAATTTATGTTCTATCCAATCAACTCAGACCTTATGTTCTATCAAATCTAAATCTAAATTTTACCCTTTGGATATCCAATCCAAGGAAAAATCAAACCACATCTAAGCCTTATCCTTTGGATTCACCAAATCCAAGTTTAAGCACATCAAATCAATCCCAAATCTGATCCAAATCAAAATCCAATCAGTCCAATCAAACTCTAAAATCACATCAATCCTAACCAAATTGAATCAAAATCAAAATATCAATCTATTCAATTTGAAACATAATCTCTTCTTCCTTGCAATTGAACATCAAATCAAGCACCCCTTGAGCTCAGATGAGGACATACAAAAATCAAACCACATGTCATTCAAACGACACATTGAATGAAGATTTATTAGAAAAAAATTCATGAGATGTCAAAACAAATATCTCATATGGCTTCCCAAGTCAATGAAAAATCAAATAAACAACCAATCATAATCTCTAGTAAAGAAACTACTCCATGTGAAGTCAAACAAAGAAAATTCACACCTCTCAAAGAAAGTATTTCTAGTGTATTCCATCAATTAGCAAGTTCTAAAATTGACACCTTTCCACTCACAAGACCCTTTGCAAAAGGAAAACCAAAACCCACATGGTATAAAGAATCAAAATATTGTGAATACCACCATACCAATGGTCATACTACAAATTCTTGTTTAAATCTCGCCATTACATCTAAGATTTACTTGACAATGGAGAAATTAAAGTTGAAAATACCTCTAATAGCAAAATGTCAAATGATAAATTGGATGTGTTTCAAAACCATTTCCAACTCATAGTACCAATGAAAAATATAAAGATAAGGGTCAATCATCAAACAAGGTTGAACTTGATTCTATCATGTCATTGTTATATCCTACACTTAACACCATGGCTACCATCAAAACCAACACCCCTAGCCTTGTTTTAGCAACATTAAAAAAATAAGTTTGGACATTATGATATTGTTCCGCAAGGATCAATACGGAACCTCGTGCACATTGAAGAGGTTACACTCCAACGGTGACATGAATGCTCCAAGTAATTAGCAAGAAATCAAACACAAAGGAAAATCAAGCATAAAATAATAGGTCTACTCATTCTCATAGCTCAAATAGAAAGGGTACATATATATGAGTGTTGTGTAACTCTCGTGCATGACACATGGAACCCTAATTACACCTAATGACCTATGATCTCGCTAAGTGAGATGACTCACCATGTGAGGTGGAAAAGACACCAAGTGATGATGAGGCAAGTCACACACATGAACACCCCCTTTCATTGAAGCTAAGGTAGAGGTCATGGTAAGTTAGAATAGAAAGATAACTCCCCTAGAAAACTAAGAAATATGTGTCATATGGGTCCTGGAAACTTAACACTTGATAAGATACCCATGTAAAAACAACATATCTCTGGAAAAGAAGAAGATGCAAATTTTTTCTATGACTCGACTCTATTATTCCAGTTTTGGATAAGGAAATTTTAAGTACTTAGTTAGTCCCAGGTCCCATATAACTGTGAATAAGGATACAATTATAAAACATTATTTGAACCAGCCCTCCCCTATTGGCTGAACTAGGAAATGACTAGAGGAGGGTACTTAGAATCCCGACGGGTACAGATTTTTTTTTACAAGATCAAACGAATGGATTAGCAAATAAAAGTGCTAACGCTACAACTAATCCATAAATAGTTAAAGCTTCCATAAAAGCTAAACTTAACAGTAAGGTACCCCGTATTTTACCCTCCGCTTCTGGTTGTCTCGCAATACCTTCAACAGCTTGTCCCGCAGCAGTGCCTTGACCAATGCCAGGTCCAATAGAAGCGAGGCCTACGGATAATCCAGCAGCAATAACAGAAGCAGCAGAAATCAAGGGATTCATAGTAATCTCCTCTTACTAAGGTTTATAAATGGTGGATAATACGATAGATCTATTGATTTGATTGTTCGTTCAGGTTCAACTAGAGAAGAATTTAAATAACGATATTAAAAAAAATTAAAATACCCTTATTTATTCTTTTTTTTTATGAAACAGAAGCCTATTTTTATTCTTTGAGAAGAGGACTAGAAATCCCAAAGAATATGGGTGGCTACAGAGGACCTCACCCCAAGAAGAGACCACAAGTGAAAAAACTTCACCTCAATGAAGGTCTAGGTGAAAATATCTCGCAACCCGATCGAAGTCTAACAATAATGCAAGTCGGTGATGTCATCATGAATCAAATCCTGAATGAAGTGCACATAGATCTCAATGCTCTTCATCCACTGATGTTGAACCAGATTTTAAAAAAATGAGATGGTGTTCATGTTGTCACAGTAAATGATAGTAGGCTGTTAAAAGTGAATACCAAACTCGTCAATATTCCCTGCAACTAAATAACTTATGTGGCAGAATTAACTATTCCTATGTACTCGCCTCTGTAGATAGTATATAAATTACATTATTATTCTTGCTAGACTAACTAACATGACCTAAACCAAGATAGAAAGCGTATCCCGAGGTATATTTCTGATGATCTAGATCACTTGCCTAGTCAACATCAAGTAAAACTAACCAAATCAATCATTTTCCCTCCTAGATAGTGAATAACATCTGTATAAGTGCCACAAACATAGTGAAGGATCATCTTCATTGCTTTCCAATACAACTCATGGGGATCTTACATAAATATGGAAATGATCCCAACAACATACGAAATATTTAGATGAGTGTGAGTCAGGTAAATTAAGCTCTCCAACAACTGTGGATAAAGGGTATCATCAACCGTAGGAGTAGAGAAATCAGAAACCAACTTAACCGTAGAAAGGAAATGGTTAGGAGAAGGCTTACAATCAAACATATGAAACCGAGATAGAAAATCAAGGGAGTACTTAGGCTATGAAATCACGATTCTCAAGTCAGATTATGAAATTTGAATCCCAAGAAAGTAATGAAGCAAGCCCAAGTTAGACATGGAGATCTTGTTGGCTAAGGTGATCTTCACATAATCGGTGATAGAGGAAGAGCTAACCATGATAAAAATTCATCAACATACAAAACTATTTTTCTTCCTTTCAGAAGAGGGGTGAGATCCCAAGTATCGTTCTTCGTGAGTGAGGAATACTCCTCAACCATATTAGAATCCTACTCAGAATCCCATAAGCCTCCCAAAAATACCGAGGGTTAGGAGAAAAGATGAAGAAGGAGTGAGGTCCGGTGAACTCCGAGAAAGTACGTCTCTCATATGAAGAATCTCCCATTTTCTCTCTAGCACTCTGCAAAGTCTTCCTATCCCAACGAGGACCAGGAGGTGAGTCAGGATCAAAATCTATAGATTCTTCACTCGAGTGAGAACCTACAAATTCCTCATCATCACTACTATTAAAATTGGAAGGATCTAAAGCATGAGGGTCGGGAGGATCTGTAGGATCAAGCAGAGGAGGAGCATTCTTAACAACATCATCATTCAAAGAGTCAGAATCAAAATCATAGAGCATAAGGACCTCAAAGGGTGGAGAAGTAGAAGTCAAAGATGACTCATCAAATTTCAAACTTCTCTTGATATAAATTTGATGAGTAGTAGGGTTCAAAAATCTATACCCCTTCATGCCATCAGATACCCTACAAAAATACAAGGTTTGACCGTGTGGTTCCAAATCCTTTATTTTATTTTTGGGAATCCAAGCCATAGCATTGGATTTGAAGATGTGCAATTACTTGACATCAGGTTTTCATACCAACCTGAGCTTCAAAGGGTTTCATCCCTCTTACGGCCTTATGTGGAACACGCTTGATTGTTAGGAAATAAGGGATAAAATATGTGGAATAATCCCTCACAGAATCGCAACAGTAGAAACTAATATGTAGAAATTATTACAGATCTCAAATAAAATTACAGAATAAAATAACACAACACAAAGAGATAGTATTTAACGTGGTTCACCCAATTTGGGCTACGTCCACCAAGAATCACTTGCTCATATTTTATTACAAGCCACCACTCTCTCAATACAATACCCAGATCCATTTGGAGCTATGCTCAACAAACTCTACAGAATTCACACCCGAATTCAAAACACATCTGCAATACATTTGCTTGTACATCTATCATATGCATAAGACCATATAAATAGACAACTGCTTAAGCAGTTTTACAAAACCATGGGTATCAAAACCATGGGCAAAACCCGTCCCATAAACCTATGGGTCAAAAAACTCACCCATATGAGAAAAGCATGTTTCCTGATATTTCGGGTGTAATTTTTCGAGGCCAAAAAATTTACACTTACTCTTAGTGTACAGTCTTCAACACTTTCACACATGAAAACAGGCTCCACAACCTAACAAGTTACGAATGTAGCAAGCACAATTCACTTCTTCAGCCCAATAGTGTGGAGGAAGAGATTTAGAGTGAACCATATAAGTGGCAATATTCTCAAGCATTCAGTTCTTTCTTCCTACAACTCCATTTTGTAAAGGGTTGTAAACAATTGTACACTGCAAAGCCATCCCTTCAGAGGTACAAAAGTATTTAAACATATTGCTCACATACTCACCTCTATTTTATTTCAAAGAACCTTGATAAACATTTCATCTTGTTTCTTAACAAGATCCTTAAAGTCTTGAAAGTGATAAAAAAATTAAGACATTTTCTTAGTAAAATACACCCAAGTGTAACGCAAAAATTCATAAATGAAGGTTAGTATATAAAGATCTCTACTAAACGAATGAGATAGGAAATGGATAGAAATTTCACTATAAACAAGATCTAAAATATGAGTATCTCTCCATGATTTTACTTTGCCAAAACTTTCTTCGAGGTGCTTTCCGAGGGTACAACCCTCGCAAATACCTTTAGAAAATATGACATGGGGTAACTCATTAACCATTTTGTATTAGCTCAATTTTCAAGGTAATGATAGTTAAGAAGACCAAAATGCTCATATCATAGTTTGCTAACATCATCTACATGAGTGAACAAGGTAGTGAGTGTTGAATCGAAGTAAAGTGGGAGTAGGTATACAACCATAAACAATGATCCACATTTCCCTTGGCCATAGTAGTGTTAGAGTGAAGCTCTCAAATAATCAATGTGTTAGGACAAAATTTCACTCACATTCCTTCACCAAGGTGAGTTATTTGGTAAACCGATAGGATATTGGTAGAGAGATTAGGAACACTCAACACTTGGTTAAATGATCCATTGTCCATCTCTACCGATCCACTACCAGGAAACTAACATCGTAGTGTCATCACCCAACATGATTTGGGACATGCCACATGGTTCAATGTTGGAAAAATCAACATGCAAAGAGGCCATGTGGTGTGAGGCACTGGAATCAATAATCCACATTAACAAAGGAGAAACTCTAGCTACAAGGGCCTTTCCTTTCTTCTTCTCAAATTTAGACTCCTTTGCAATGGAAGACTTGGCTTTCACAACATTTTGTTTGATAGAATCAGAACACCTATGTTATTCTTCTCAAGTAAATGATTTGGGTGATCGATTTTTTTCACATACACTAATTCTCTTCATGGTTAGTCTTCTTGCAATAACAACACTTACAATTTTCCTTTTTCACTTTGGGATTAGAAGTAAAATTGTTCGTATTAGCTTTGGTTTGGGATTGGTTGGGATTGGTTTCCTTCTTCGTTTGTCCCTTTTCTCTTTCATATTTTCAATTTTATTTCCTTACCATTACTTTCTATAAAGGCATGTGATTTGGATTTGAGAGTCCCCATTCGAAAAAAAAAATTTCCTATTCTCGAATGAGTTGGGACGAAAAACTATCAAATGAGGGAATTTTCCAAGTACTACCCAAAGTAAATTTCATGGCGTGAAAATTTGAAACAAAGACAAAGTATTCAAGACCTAACTTATAAAGAATCAACATGATCCACCGGCAATCTTTCTTCTCCACTTTACATTCTCAGTAAAAGTGATCTAGTGTGGAGGAACTTTGAGAAGAATTCATGTAGGTTTTCAAAGTCACTAGGATTTAATCCTAGTAATTAATTTTCCAAATCATGCACTCTTATGTCATCTTTTTGTCCAAACATATTGATTAAATTATTCTAGGCTTCCTAAGGTGTTTCAAACAAATCAATGTGGATGATCAAGTCAAGAGAAATAGACATATAAAGAATACCTAAGGCTTAGTCATATTGGCTCAAACACTTAGATTTTTGGGATCATCATTAGGTTTAGTCTCAACTCCCATGGTGATGTGAAATAACCCTTTACCCCTTAGTTTCATTACCATTTTTATCTCCATTTGAAAAATTTAAATGACGTGAGAAAAGGAATTGAAAGAGCATCCATCACAAAGAGAGAGAAAGAAGGAATGGAGAAATAAATACGAAACACAACCACCCCAAAACAATATTATCACCCCCTGATTTTGGTATTTTATAGTTTAGTGCATTGAATACAATCATGTGCGAATGTGTGTCATGAAATAGTTGATCACTTACCTTGCCTATCATCGTAATTGTTACCAAAATATTGGGTAACATTATTAAATAAATTGTAATATTATTAATGAGTTTATAGAACTCATATTAATAATATAGTTGTAATAGTTTTATTATTGGTGAGTTGTGAGAACAACTCACGTAGTTATTTTAGTGTGACAGATATCCTAGAGATATCTTAGGGATAAGTTTGAGAGATTGTAGGGATTGAAGATCATGTTTGACTCCACCATTGTAGGGGTTAATTGATCTATATATGTAACTCTCTATCAATGAATAATTATCCTGGATGAATACAATTTACATATTATATTATTCGCTTTTTTATTTCTCATATTATATTGCAGCTTCTAACAGTGGTATCGAGCAGTCCATTCTCGATCGTGTTCATGATGAGAGTCTAATCACTTGATATTTCTCTCAGTGTTGTGTTCAACGTCGAGCATCTCCAGATAAGAATCTGTGTTTTTTGTGTGTGAGATCGTGTGTGCCATAACAATTTTATAGTGTCTTCTAACTCTTTTTAGAGCATACAGATCTGTGCATTTTAACATTTTGTGCAAGAATATTTTCAAAGTTTTCTACCAACATTTTGATCTACCCAACAGTGGAAATCTAGTCTGCTTCATAACAAAAATGCATAGAAGTATTCATGTCATTCAATGACACAATTGTTCTTATATGCCAAGCATTTATTTTCAGCTACTTGGATTTTTGTACTGTGTGGTTTGTGTATAGTCTTCTTTGGCGTCCCAAGCGGAACAATCATGGAGAATCGAATATGATTTGTTCATACTTTTGATATTTTCACTTCTGTGGTCGATAGACCTGGACCTCCTAATTACATGCACGTCGAATCTACTTTGACGCATTTTCGGTGGTAATCGACATCCATCAATGTAAATTGAGTCTCATGATCAAATCCATCTAATTCAGTAGTAAAAGGCATGGAGGAAGGAGGCAACGAAGGAAGGAGGTCAATCAGTGACCTCTCGTTAGCCGCAAGCGATGGGGCCGCACAATGGTGTTGTGGCATTTTATTTTAGTTGTGTGTTTACTTTCTGCAAATAAGAACAGATGAATCATACTTGTTCAACTATTGTAATAAGTGAGCTCCTACGTGAGTGAAATTTCCTATATTTTCTCTTGATGTCAGAGCATTGTAGAAGATCAGAAACACCAATGTAAGTCAGTTCGTGGATCTTGAAAAGGTTTGTGGGAGATCTAGAAAACCACATGAGGTGGATAGTTGATGGTTCTGTCACGTCAAGGTTTGTGGTAAACCTATTTAAAACCATGGAAGGAGAGAGCCTTTCTTTTGATCAAGGTCACGATCCAAGTTGGGCATGCCACATGGGTGAGCATACTGTAGATAAGCATGTGAATTTTTTTTTACCATGTCAACATTAGGGGAGTGTATATTGGGAATTAATAATGTTAACAATAGGGGAGTGAATGTTACCAAAATATTGTGTAACATTATTAAATAAATTGTAATATTATTAATAATGATTTTATAGAACTCATATTAATAATATAGTTGTAATAGTTTTATTATTGGTGAGTTGTGAGAACAACTCACGTAGCTATTTTAGTGTGAGAGATATCCTAGAGATTAGCTAGAGATATCTTAGGGATAAGTTTGAGAGATTGTAGGGATTGAAGATCATGTTTGACTCCACCATTGTAGGGGTTAATTGATATATATATGTAACTCTATATCAATGAATAAATTATCCGGATGAATACAATTTGCATATTATATTATTCGGTGTTTATTTCTCATATTATATTGTAGCCTTCTAACAAAGTAATAATGTGCAAGTGTGGAGACCACGATAAATTTTCATTGATCCTAGAATTTTGACACTGTAAGCAAGCACAAAATGAGTGAAAAATATAAGAAAGGAGGATAAATCAAGTCCTATGTGAGAAATAATGTCTCACGTCACTGCAGAAACCCCTGCCGCAAGATGGCGGGGGGATGCGCTCATTAATCCACAAGCAATAATAAGGGTGATACAATGTAAAAAAATGCTAAAAATGAGTTTAGAGGACCTCCATGATGCAACAAAGATCCTGGAAGGCAAAAAATTCTTGGAAGGGTGCTACACTCTCCAGTAAAGAATTAGTAGCAGAAAACATCTGATAATGCTATACTATGCACTTTTAGTTTTCCCAATTAACTTAATTTTAAAAATTAAATGGATTAATAAAAAGGTGATTAAATAACGTTAAAAATGATTAAAATTACCACTGATTAATATTAAAGCTCCTCTAAATTAATTTACCACCCTAATTAATTAGATTTACCACCCACTTGATTAAAATTAAGCCCTAATTTAATTAAACTCCCTAAGAATTAAAATTATCTTCCTAGATTAACCACCTTCCTAAAAATACCCCTTACCTTTTTTAAACACCTATTTAAATTTTAAATTTACCTAAGATTAAAAAATTTAGGTAAAAAAATAAGGCTTTAGTGGGAATAGGTGTTGGTGGCCAACTCCATGGGGTGAGCAAGTTCGAGTGAGGTGGGTTGCACAGAGGGCCAGATTAAGGCTCGAGGAGTGTGTCATTCAAATGGATCGAGGTAGACGAGGAACTTGAGGTGATGGGGCTAGGTCAGTAAGGAGGACACGAGAAAAAGGCTCGGGTGAGTGATGGTTTGTGACTTAGATGCCAAGGGAAGCAGTCGTGGGCAAGTTAGAGTAAGTTGAATGTGAGTCATTGGAGGGTCAGAATGCGTGATGGTTGGGATTACGATGAAGGGATAGGGAATGCAAAGTAGAGTTAACATGATGATGTAGGGTTACAATGATTGGCAAGTTACTGAGTCGCGAAGCAAGCCAACGACGAGCGTAGGGAGGTTAGCTCGAGCTCGACAACGAGTGCAAAGCGAGAAAGGAAGGAACGTGGTTGCATGGAGCTGAACAGAAGGGTCAAGGCATGGGGTTTGAGAGCAAGGTGAGCTATGAATAGAGCTTGACATAGCCATTAGAAACGAAGCCAACAACATGGGGTCGTAGGGAGGACACAATAGAGAAGACGCACCGAGTTAACTTGGATGGGATGAGGTAAATTCGAGCCAAGGACATAAACCAAACTCAAAACATATCTCGTCAAGAAACTAAGAAACTTGAATCACATGCAAGCATCTCGATTCTACATAGCAACATAGAGGAAAAACAACCATCTCAATAGAAGTAAAAACAACACACCAAGGAGGAAAAGAAACTCAACTCGCCAAAACACCACTCAAATTGCTGCAAATCTAGGAACAAAGATTGAGTGAGATGGGCATGAATAGAGAATGTGTTGGGTAAACCAAAATGTAAAAAAACCAGGGTATGAGCTAGGGAAGGATAAAATGATAATTTTTTTTAATAAAATTTAAATTTTTTAATGAAAAACAAATCTGACAAACCACAAAATAGAACCTACCTCCAAATAACTTTCCCTCCAAAGTTAGATGCAACTAGCTAGATCTGGAAGAGAAAGTATTAAAATTTCACATGCACAACCAAAAACCAACACAACCTCCAAAAAATGATACTATTAAACTAGATAGTAAGATTCCAAAAAAAGATCAAAAATTTACACGAGAAGTGTTAGGAAAATCATGTTCATAGTGTGAACATTAGTATATTAGAATTAGTGTGAATGATGAGTTGTATTTACAACTCATATATATTTGTAATATTATTATTAATAGATTTGTCATGATAATACAACTCATTGATAATAATATAGGTTAGAATTATATGTCTGTGTATGTGAGTTTATCTCACCATAGAATAGGGGTTTGTTGAGTGAGATATTATTGGGAGTAAATCAAGGAGATAAACATGAGAGATTTGAGGGAGAGATTTGTGCATTTGAAGATTAGCCTTGACTCCTATTTAGTGAGAGAGCATTGAGCTATTTAATTTGTAAGCCTTCATCCTTCTATACCCCGAATGATTGAATAAAAATATTATTACATTTTTATGTTAAAATTTATCTATATTAGCAATTGTTTAATCTCTCCATTGTTTTTATTTATCATTCTCATTAGTATTAAATAAACTAATAATGGATTTATGTCAAAAAAATGTATTATTGGTAAATAGTTTTGAAAGGAATTATACCCTTGTACAAAGCAAGGCTCGAAGCCAAATTTGAAAAATAAAGCATAAGAAAAGAGATCAAAATCTAGATAGACCAATAGAGTTCAACTGCAGAAAATTGTCTGCAAAGAAAAACCAACAACCAAAAACTCATCAAAGAAACAAACAAGCGGCTGATGTAAAGTGACCAAATAGCAATGGCACAACATCACCATTGCAAAAAAACAAGTTGAAGAATCATCAAGGCGAAGAGGTGTCCTGCTTGGTGATAAATTTTTTCTTTTTGCTAACCGTTACCCAGCCTGATGAAGCCTCCGTGGATGAAGGAAAAGGAGGAGTATTTTCCTTAGTCACAAATGAACCAGTTGGGACGGCCATGTTTTTATCTAGATCTTTATCATTTTCCTTGTTGTCACCAACTACTTGTGCATTTTTCATGCTGCTCACAATTTGAGTTTCAAATAAAGGGGTTTTCGGGGTAGAAATGGCATCAGTTTTTGTATCTGTATCTAGATCTTTTCTTGCACCGAAACTCAGGTGTTCGGGAGGGCATCTTTCCACCAGTTACGATTCTCATGTTGACGTTTTGCCATCCTACAAACAGTAGAGGTGTGTCCTAAGCAAAAACACCTTCTACATCGGAAAGGAAGACCTTCATAATCTAGAGGTTGTGACCAAGTTCTATTTTGCACTCTAAGATCTATGGTTGCAGGAAGATTTTTATCAGTATCAAGTTCCACCAAGATCCGGGCATAGGTAGTATGGGTGTAATTAGAGGTTTGAGAATCAATAAAGAGTGTAGTTCCCAAAATGTTGCCAATAGATGTCAAACAGTCACAACTCCAGAATTGGAGGGGTAAATGGAGTAGCCTAATCCAAACAGGTTTCCATGAGAATGATTCCGTGAGCGGGTTAAAGGTGGGGAACTAGGTTTTAGTGACTAAATATTTAGATTGGCAGGTCCAAAGCTTGGAAGCTATAATGTTTTTATCAGCTATTGAAGAGAAAGTCACAATGAAAATACCTTTAGCACACGGGTACAAGTCTATCCTTCTAGTGAGAATTGGAGTCCAGTGCTCAGAGATCCACGCGTGAAGAATAGGAAGGCTGGGCCAAAGTCCCCCGAATCTACAAATCAATGCATGTTCTTTGTAGTAATTCTCAGATGAAATGACCTCTTCCCCAAATGTAATACATGGGGTAGTGTCTGTAGGTTTCATGGAAGACTCCTTGCCATTTAAAACGTCCTTGAAGGAGGTCCCAGTAGGGTTGCGCCTAGCCTCTCTCGTATCCATTGGTGGAAAATCGGGAACCATTTTTGTGCCTCCCTATTCAAGTCCGCCTAGAGCAGACCCATACAACATTGGTTTCCCGTCAGATCCACAGTTAAGGTTTATGCCGCCGCATTGGTACAGAGATTTACTTTTAGAAATGGAACATCCCGCATTAAAGGTGAGATCCATCCGGGACGAGTGTGAATCCAAAAAATGTTCTCCAAAACCTTGCCTCCCCCTCTCCATCTCCGGCCAATGAGTATTCTTGGAATCCTTGCACTGAGAGAGTTCGTAGCTTTCGAGAGATTTTAGGGCTCGGGTAGAGACCATTTTAGGGCACGCGAAATACTGATTTTACAATTCTATTAATAACATGCAAGATTAATAATGTAGCTCGCTCTAGGTTTTATAACATATGGCATCGAGCAATTATGATCCAGTTTTTAATAGAGCCATGAGAATCCTATACAAGCATTTCACTTTTTTAATGTAATTTTGTGAATTTATATCTAATTGAATTCTATTGTTAGAGGCTTCGAGATATTGTTTTACATTACATGACATAAAATCTAGAACACTAATGTTACATTCAAGTCTTCACAGAGGAATCTAGCTTAGCATTCAAGTCTTTCTTGGCTGATCATCCACATGGTTGTAACTATTTCATCGACTCCAACGGTTGTTCAAAGCATTGGATTTGTAGTTTCACTACTCAACACCAATAACTCCACATAAATAAAATATAAGCATTCGATAATGCGAATACTTGGCCTTTATTGGTGGTGCCATAAGGATGTGTTGCTTGGTAAGGTTCATCATTATAAGTTCATATTTCCAACACCTTGCTTTAAAGACTTCAAATATTTTCAAATCCGTATGCATCTTAGAATTTTTTTTTAAATTTAATTTGGGAGCTTCAAAGTTAATCAGCTAAGGAAAAGGAAAAAGGAAAAAGAAGAAAACTATTTTCTATTTTTTCCTTTGCTGGAAATTTTGTTCAAAACCACCTTTTAGCAAAACTGTGGTTTTAAAAACAAGGTATGGGTTAAGGCTTTGTTTTTAAGTGTTTAAATAGAATTTCACATTAACATGTGTTAGTTTTGTTTAGGTGCCCAAGTGGCTAGATGATATTTTGTAAGACTATTCAATAAGAAGAGGTCAAGGGGTCAAATCCCCCTCTACATATCTTTTAGCAAGAATTTTAGTGGATCCATTAAATTTAGTAGTAAATTTAAATTTAGTTACAACTAGCTAAATTTAGCTAGAAAACCCTACTCGAGACTAGAATTTTCAAAACATTATTTTGCAAATCTTATAAAAAAATTGCCTCACTTTTCAAAAGTTGGACGCATTTTCACTTGTATGTGACATCCATAGTGAGGGGGTGCATTATCAGTTGAATCCGACACCAGGACAATTGTGTAATGAGCTTAAAAGCTACATTTGCTAACTAAGTAGCATCACAAATGGAGGATGAAGACAATGGAGGAAGGAGACATTTTAGCGACCTTTCGTCAGGCACCATTGACAAGGTTTTAGTCTTGCTTTGGTGGACATGTTTTATTTTAGTTGTGTTCGGTTTGTTTAATGTTAGCATGTGTGGTAGTAAATAAAGAACAAAAGGATAATTCTTGTTCATAGTTAGGAACATATTTTCCTATATATTGTTCTCTTTTGTAAAATGTGAGTGGGGAAACATGTACACTACTATGGAGTGGTTGGTGGTTCCACTAGAAAACCAATTTTCGAGTTTGTGGATCTCTTTGAAAAACACATACAGAGTGGTTGATGGTTCCACTTGAAAACCAGTTTTGAGTTGGTGGTACTCTTTGAAAACCATCGTTTTGTAGATCATGAGTAGGTACTAGACAAAACTCACCCATGTTCACACTAAGGGGGTGATTGTTAGGAAAATCATGTTCATAGTGTGAACATTATTATATTAGAATTAGTGTGAATGATGAGTTGTATTTACAACTCATATATATTTGTAATATTATTATTAATAGAGTTGTCATGATAATACAACTCATTGATAATAATATAGGTTAGAATTATATATGTGTGTACGTGAGTTTATCTCACCATAGAATAGGGGTTTGTTGAGTGAGATATTATTGGGAGTAAATCAAGGAGATAAGCATGAGATATTTATGCATTTGAATATTATCCTTAAATCCTATTTAGTGGGATCGCATGGAGTTATATAATTTTTAAGCCTTCATCCTTGTATATCCAGAATGATTAAATAACAAGATTATTGTTCTTTGAGTTAAAATTTGTCTCGGTTAGCAATTATTTAATCTCTTCATTATTTTTATTTATCATTCTCATTAGTATTAAATAAATTAATGATGAATTGATGTCAAATTAATCATGTAGAGCTCTAGGCTTTATAACAAGAAGCACGAATAACGAAACTAGAAGTAATTAGTAACCATAATGAATGAGTGCACATTTACCGAACTACTATGATACCATGTGAGATTGTTCTACAAGGATCAATATGGAACCTCGTGTATATAAAAGAGGTTGCATTCCAATAGTGATGTGAATGCTCCAAGTAATCAACAAGAAATCAAACACAAAGGAAAATCAAGCATAAAATAATAGATCTACTCATTCTCATCGCTCAAATAGAAAGGATACATATATAGAAGTGATGTGTAACTCTCGTGCATGACACATGAAACCCTAATTACATCTAATCACCTATGATCTTGTTAACACCGTATGATGTGGACAAGACATCGAGTGATGACAAGGCAAGTCACACACACCAATAGACACCATCCACGACACCTCAAACTTTTAATCCTAAGTCTACAACTATTTCACAACAGCCATCCAATGCAAAGTCTTTGTCTGTTTCTCATGACATTATCAAATAGTCAAAGAAGGCATCTACACAAATCCCTCTCATGGATATGACCAAAACAACACCTACATTTCAAGACATCCTTACATGTGCACTCCACGATGTGTGTGTTCCTAAGGGTATCAATACATAACCATTTCAAGATTTAATCGTGAATATTTCATCAAATAATTCAATCCTATCATTTGGTCCTCATGACCTTTTGAAATCTAACATCATAAACAACAATTCCTTATGCATTGAAGCATTCATCACTAATCATAAAATTAAAAAAGTTCTTATAGACAATAGAGAAACATTGGATATTTGTTCTACAAAATCATTAAGATGCCTTGAAGGCCCATCTATCAATCCTTCACTCCCCGCATCATTCCATTCACGGTTGAGGACAACATTGACATTGATATTCTTTTCAAACCCCAACCATCTATATCTTCTACTCCATCAACATATTCTACTCCACCTACGTTGGATATCATTGACAAAGGTATTGGAGAGTATGAACTCCAAAATGAAAATTACACATTACCTTTATCCACACATGGCCTCTTCAATGATCTAGTTGATACAAACCTACTCATTGAAAACCTTTCCATCCACACTATTGACTTGGACCTCGTCCACCCAAGTCTTGTAAGTCAAGACCAATCAAATCACATAATCATTGACCTCATCCACCCAAATATCTTGTACATCAAGACCAATCAAAATTAAAAAACATGGACCTCTTCCACAATGATGAGTCCATTGCAAACCCTAATCCGCAAAAAATCAAAAAAATCAAAAAAGTGAAAAAAAAATCTAACATATCAAACCCTCATCACGGTTCGATTTGAAAATTAAAAGAGAAGAAGCAAAAATTGTTATTCACAAGTACTATCCATCTTGGGGGTGGGTTCTTATAAAAACAATTTTAATTGGTTCATCCATTGGCAGATATCTTTATCATTTCATTATCATATCTTGACACTTTTCACCTATAAGACATAGGTTAATATTGTTCCTGTGGGGTATTGTGTATCTCATCCCTATTCTAGATTATTTCATTCCATATGTTTTTACATACAGTCTTGCCTACAAGCTTACTGATGGAAAATCCTTCTTTTGAAGAAGCTCTCTCCTTAACAAGAAAACACAAACTTATTTTCCTATATCTTTTTTCCACCCATATCAATCTATGGTGACGAGCCATTATGTCCTACTAGGCACGAGGGGATGATATTTGGGGGGAAACATTCCTTCCCAACAAGAATAATACACAAACAAAGTAAAATCAATCAAAAATATTAAAAACCAAAATCGTTACACCTTTCATCCTTCACGGTATTTGGTGTTGAGGTCGGGATTCTTACTAGTAGTGTGAGACTATGAAAAGAGAAATCTACCCTTATTTTCCTACTTCTTGTCTTATGTGTTGAAAACTTACCTCTTACTAGTGGTATGGGGAAAAATGTAGAGGTCATTTAAAAAAACAAAAAAAAAAAAATCCTTATGAAAATATGATTCAAAAGTGCTTAATCATACAAAATCCCAAAGAATCAATTTAGTTGTCATGTTAAAAGAGACAACCATCCTTCAACTAGATATTTCTAATTAGTAGACCACCTGTGTGTCTAAGGCTAGTCAATATCTATAAAGTGAAATCATCTTGGAATCGGTTAGATAATCTTGATTGGATATGAGTCACATTTTCCTAAATGGACCATTGTTAACCTCATGTCTTTGCATCCATCATCTTCATTTTCACATCACTATCTCATTTGTCTTACGTCCTTCTTGGCTCTCGGTGTTGAGCCCTCACATCTTACTAGTTGTGTGGAGTCAAGGGTGGAGTCAAACATCCTATCACTATATCATCTACATTATGCTAATGGAATGAAATGTTTACAATTGTTTGAACATAGGTTCAAACAGTGCACCCTTTATTGAGTAAAAATTCCAAAAAAATCATATATTCCAAAATCCAAAAAATAGAAAATATTTTTCTCAACATCAAAAACATCTATAATCAATCAAAAATAATAAAAAAATCAAACAAACATTGTCCATAAACTTCAAAACATTCACACAACTATCAAACAATGAGGTACTCTTCCAAAAAATACCAAAAACAACAAATCAATAATCATCTCAAAATCAAACTTTTAACTCATATCCTAGTGATTGTTCCAACTATCCTTTAACAAATCAAAGCCCTAGCATGCATCCTCTCTTGGGAAAATCTCGGCTCTCATTCTCTCCCTTACATGTATCCTTTCTTGGAGACAATGAACCCATCAATAAAATCAATCTTCAACATGGATCCAACAAGAGTGTCACTTGACCCCACTCTTCAATATGATCCAATCTTAGCCCTTGTATGTATCTTTGCTTGGGGGCAACTCAATCGAATAAATTTTTTCTCTGGATCCAACAAGAGTGTCACTCAACCCCACTCTCAGTTTGATCTTACCCATTGCATATATCCTTTCTCGAGGGGAATTAATTCAAAATCATCATTATGGAACACATTAGGGGCATAGTTAATTATTTTTATTTCTAGTTTTTTTGCATTGATAGTTACTATAGACCAAGTACAAGTATTTTTTTTATCATCTTGGCTTATTTATAGCCTTGGTGAAAACATCTATTGTGTATATTAGGCTTGTTTTTAATTCATTATTTGTTGTGTGTGTGTGTGTGTGTGTGTGTGTGTTTATGCACATAATGGTTTTGTCATCATGGTTCTTCAATAATCATGGTGCTAACTCTATTATGCAATAGCAACATAGGTTTCTTCAAAATACAAAATATGAATGGAAGCTCAAAATACGAGCAATGTTATTCATATCTTCATAACATTCATTCATGCATCTCATTTGGAAAAAAAAATCATCGTAACAAAATTCATTAATCACAAACAACATCGTATTTCTATCACGTATCATCTACCTAAGCATCAAATTTATAGTAGCAAAAATGACCAATGATTTTTGCTCCCACCCAACCCTCTATTCAAGTCTGAAATCCTAATTTGGACCTTTTACCCTCTATCTCTCTTTTTTAGCCCAATTTTTCTATCATCCCACTTAGTATTTTATTCCTTTTATCAAGAGGTTGTCCATTATTTTGTTGTGTCACCCATCCACTTGAAGGGGAACTCCATTAACATAATCCAGACCCAATGGGGCATCCAAATGCTTCACTAGGGAAAATCAAGTATTTCACAACACTTCTTTATCATTTGTTCAGGAGATCTACACACATCTGCTATCTTTAAATCACTATTACTTCATAATAACACCTTAAAGAGTGGAAAATGTAGACACCCTAAAATATCATATTACACATTCTAAACCTTGAAGTCATTTTGTAATTAGTTCATAGTACATTACAACCACTTTTGACCACTTTAGATATATTTCTCCATTTTATGGCGTTTACCGACATTCTACAACATTTTCCCACAACTCCCCTAATCATTTATATCACTCACACATAGGTCTCAAATTATTAAATATTTGTGCTATGGACCCTATTACACTCATATCCCATTCCTAGGATTAATTAATTAATCCTATCACTCTTATTATTCATCCCCTATCCCATTAGCTAATTTTATTAGCTAATTTCATATTAAAATAATTAAATAAATCCTACATATATCCATTTTCACCTCACCTCTTATTCACTTTCACTTCACTAATTAACATCTCAAGTTAACTAGAGAAAAACAAATCAATTAAAGATAAAATCATTAAATATATGTAAGAGGAAAAGTTTAGATTAAATAAAATCATGCATTTGAGTTAACTAAACATATCCCATAAAGCATGGCATTCCAAAATTAAAGCAAATATTCCCAAATCTAAAACTCACATCACTTTTTTGGGTGAATGGCACAAAAGACATGAATTTAATATTCCAATGCTAAAGCTAAAAATATTCAAAATACATGTCACTTTTTCTAACTCAATGATAACTCACTCAATCAAGCTCAAATCATCATCTTATGTTTCAATCAGTTTGGAAACTCAAACTAAGCAGAGGCATAAAATTACTACTTTCTTTGGGGTGGATGAAAGAATCCTTATGTTTGATGATGGTATAGCAAGAAGTTGTCTCCCTTAGTGTTGGTCAGATGTGTGCATGGTTGTTATGAAGTATCTTACCTTGGAAGGTAAATTTAGAAATATTTTTCCTACCATCTCTCCATCCTCAATTACCTGCATAGGAACCAAGCTATGAGCTTTCCCTTATTTCTCTTGAGATCCCTTACTTCTTCCATCAATGATTATAAAAATGAGAAAGTGAAAATGTCATTGCATCATGGTTTGATTTTTTACTATTCCAAAAAGGTAAACCTATGGTCCCAACCCAACCCCCTATTCATATGGAGGTGGATTGGGATAATGAAACCCTTGTTGACCATTTGAACCACATTAAAAAAGGTGGACCTCATGATAAACGGGATGTTATAGCTGTGAATATACTTTGTAATCTTAAACAAGGTGATAAAACTTTAGGGAGAGCTTTACCAGCAAGGAGAGGGATAGAAATATGGTGGATTGGGAAGCTAAGGTTTTGAGCATTGAGTCCAAAGCACCGACACGATCCTCCTAGTAAACAAAAAACTTTTCTAAGACATTAGGGAGTGCCACGGGAAAATTGATGTGTAGAACAAGAGAAATGGTGGGCTTAATGCAGAAATTTTCATATAGGAGAAGAGAATCTCCTTTCTCCATGATCAAATTTCCAAGTCCGAGGAAATTTGTGGAAGGTAAGGAAAAAATGTGACTAGAGATGAGTAGCTACGAGGATGAAGAGAAAGTGGAAGCTGAAGGTAATGATCCTACCAAAAACCTCTTAAAATGTTATCATTTATTGGAAAGATGATCCTTGTGGAGCCATGGACAGGGGACCTAGTGGACTAGAAACAAAGCTTCTTATATCAAAGTGAACTAATGGTGACCCTTTGGTTGCACTAATGTCTAGTGAATGTACTTATTTTATTTTCTTGTTTCCTTGGTTGTTATTTTGTATAATAAAAAATGTAACTTTGTAGACCTAGTGTAGGTCATGCCTTTCTCTAGGGGGTCTTCATGGTCAAGCTTTTTTTACTTGGTTCCCTGTGTTCTATTTTTTTGGTTGTGTTTGGCATGGCTTCTTTTTTTTGTATGGGGTTTCTTCGTCTCTTCAAAACCAAATATTTTTACCTTATTTAAAAAAATTTGGAAACTCAAACAAATATCTCCAATCAATCACACAAATCAAGGATTTGGGATTATTTTCCTCATCTATAAATAAGCACTCATTCCTCTCCATTTTTCATCTTTAGAAGCTTTGAGATTTGCATTATTATTGTGTCAAATTTTCATTTAATTCTACACGTTATACGTTGTCCAATTGATCATGAATCTAACAATCAATTCAATCAGTCATTCAATCGTTTTGCTCGTAGCTGAAATCTACTTCCATTTGGAACATCTTTGGAGAATCCACAAAAATTGATCATTGAGATTCAACAAGCTCAATGCTTCATTCCAAGCTTCAAGCAATCTCAGTTGAGGTTGCAATGAGATAAGAAGAAAAATTAGGTTTGCGCTTTTTGTTGCTTTCTTTCTATTGTGTAGTATTTTTTTGTATACATTTTGTTGTTAAAATTAATTCACTAATCAAGTTCAAACTAATCTTCAAGAAATTATGTCAATGTTATTTGAGAGGCTTAATGATTTTAATCTTTTTTAAATTTCATCTGCTCAATTCAATTCATATTATATGAGAAGCTCAAACTTGAACCTAGATTCTAATTTTTTAGATTTTATTGAAATTTGTACCTTGTTGGATGGTGAGTTGATAATATTAATACTATCATATGTACCATTAAACAATAATCTATTTAATTTAATTTTTTAATTTAAAAAGTTGTTTTTTAGGAATATAAGAGGCTCAATATGCTAAGCTTTTTCTTGATTTGTAACTCATTTGTAGGTAAAATAATTTATGAAAATTAAATTACAAATTCAAATCCAAAATTAAATCTACATAAACATGGCATTTAATAGATGGTCATATCTATTCATTTATAAAATTAAAACAATCGTTTTAATATGTACTATTCATATGTACTTTAAGTGGGAAGTAGTACATTTACAACTTTAAAAATTAAAATCGTTGTCACATCATTTATTTTTTAAATAAAAATTTAATCAACAATTTAATATAATTAAATTAAAACACATAGAAATTTAATTAACAATTTATTAGTCAATAATCTAATTAAATTATCCATAAAAGTCTTAAATTTAGCGTAAACAATTATTAATTTATACATACAATTTCAATCTAAAATCAAATTTATCAATCTCATAAATAAGAAAAAATATGTAAAAATTATTAATTTAATAATAATAATAATAATAATCATCATCATCATCTAGTCATCTCTCCAACATATACATTGATATTGGCTAATCGCAATACATCAATATACTGATGATGCTCACGTGGATTGGTTACCATTCATACTAAAATTGTCAAAATTACCATGTAATTGAAGGAAAACAATCAACAAACTATAGTACACTAATGTATATAGGAAAATACTTTGTAGACCCATGGAGTTTGATCATGACCATATCCTTAGTGGGGTCTATTTTATGTTTTGTGAGTTTAGGGTGTGAATTATGTGTCTTATTACCATGAAATCAAATATAGCAAAGTGGATTGGGTTTAGGATGCTATTTTGGGTAAGATTTAGATTTTTTATTGATTATCAAATTAAATATAGTATATAAATTATCAATTTATCATTTGGTGGTAAGTTATGGTTATTAGTTGTTAGTATAATTATTCACTATTTATTTTATTATTATATTTTTATAAAATTTTATCTAATCAATTGAGGTGATGACAGATTATATATAATATTTGGTATTAACTTCACTTATACAATAACATGTCCATTACATGCCAAAGTAGTGATAAATTTGATAGGTGACACGTAATGATATAGTAGAGTTTGGATACCTCTCATTAAACTCTTAGATGTGTTCCTGAACAGTTATCATGTTTTTGATAATTTGTATTAAAATCACATAGTGCATCATATGATTAGTCTTCTCACATAGAGATCTATCTTGATAAATAAGATGCAACAACATTTTATAAAAAATAGTTAAACATGTTTCTTCAACCATCTTAATCATATGTGAACATTTTTTTGATATTGATAATTTAAACACGGTTAGTGAACCAACACACTTACATTGATTGGCATGCTGCAAATAGAACCAAGGTCTTACAAGGAGCAATAGACCTCTCTACCATTTCTTCTAATATATAATCCTACATGTGAAGATATAAATGGTCATATAATCTAATCTTGCACAAAAATTAACTTATCCCAACACATAATGAAAGAGTACCCTAAATGTCCCACATTTAATGAAGTATTGTCTTATACCACACGACGTGAATGGTCATGAAAAATAAAAAAGGATTCACACGAGAAATGTTCCATACACAACACAAAACAACAAGCTTAATGGAGGAAATACGAGTTTAAGCAAAACAAACTACAATATTATTACAAATCTTGAATCTTAGAATTTACAAAAATTGAAAACAAGGAGTATTATGCAAAACAAAAATATTTGTGTGAACCAAATTTTGTTCCTTCTCACATATCATAACTACTAGGAGTCTCTTCCTTGAATCTTCGACCCTTATAGTTATAAGCCTAAGAGAAAGTGTTTGGAAGTTGAAATGGTTCATCTTTTATATCATATAGTTTCCATCTTGTGATTCTTCAACTTCCATCATTTATCTCAATTTAATTTTCATGATCATTACAATCTCCTCATGTTGACTCATGACACATTTAGTCAATACCATTCTAAGTTGACACATTTTGTGTGTTTATGACCCACCTCGCAAGGTACCTACACAAAAATTAATGCACTAAACAAAATAATATTTAATCAAGTGGATGTGTGGGTTGTATAGGATATCACCACGAAATCACGCAGTGGGAAAATGTGTGGAAGAAAAGTCCCACACACAAGATCTCTTTTTGCACATGAGGCCATCTTATTAGCATAGAGATATCCATTTTCTTACACATGACTTCAACACTTCGCTACGCTAATCTCGCAGAGCTTCCACACCATCATGCAAGACTTTAAATGTGTGCAAAGACACAATTATTTATTCTTCTACAACCAAAAATTTCATACATATAAGGGTTGCACAAGCAACTTATTTCTACTCTAAATATTATCTAGTGATGCAAGATTGCTTATGGACCCAAAAACTCTTGTCTATACAAATTTGGTATAATAAATGAACCATGTGAGTTCCTTCTCATGATCATTCCACGAGTTCTAAAGATCTTCCATATTTAGGAATTTATGATGTGTTTATCCATGTTGCATCTTCTACTTCTTGACATTTACACTTCACTAGATATTCTTTATATTCCTTTCCACACATCTTTCTACCGAACTTACAAGCAATTTATATCTCAATATCCCCACACATTTTCTTTGATAATTTTTTCCTCCAATATACGTCTCGAGAATCCACACTATCATTTTCTTCACTTCTTCATATCATGTGATATGGGTACAAATCCGTAATATTGAAGGTAGGTGAAATATATATCCCCTCGGTAACTCTATCTCATATGCTTTGGAAACAAAATTCCTCAATACTCTACATTGTCCAATTTTCTTCCACTTTAACTTGTCATATTTTCCTCTTAGGAATGCCTCCTTCCTCATATGCACTAAGACCATGCCTCCCACTCAAAACTCTTATTATCCCCACTTCATATTTTTGTGTTTTTTATTGTATGTTACTCCTCTTTAATTTTTCACGCACTTGTTGATCTATGTTAGAATGTATATACTTAAAAAATTATTTTGCTCCACACTCTTCTCAACTCTACAACACCTCATAGATTATGTCCATGAATAATTTGTAATGGATTCACTCGAACACTTTTCTTGTATGTAAATCCAACCTACACTAAGACCTTAACATGTTACCAAGAATCATGTTAGCTATCAATGTATGCTCTACACTCTTCTCCTCGCATCTATAATGTTGCATAACTCTACAAAACCTCTTATATTATGCTCATAAATAATTGATAATGGATCAATTCTAGTAATTTTATTTATTGAATTGTTATACAAAAAATCAGCCAACAATAAGATCTCAATAGGTTACCAAGACTCGTGTTAACTATCTCAATTTGACCATCCGACTACAAATGATACATAGAATTGAAATAAAATTGTTGCATCTTCCGTAGTGATTTCGGAACTGTACAACTAATTTTATATCTCTATCAAACACAATACTATGGGGAAATCCATACATCCTAACAATCTTCCTAAAAATAAATTAGTTACATGTGTAACGTGATTAGTTTTTTTACAAGCAACAAAATGATCTATTTTAGGGTAATTATCTACCACAAAAACAAGATAAAATCATATCCCTTATTTTCTCTATATAAACCCAAAACAAAAATCATGCTCATTGTTCTGTGGTTTTTTTAGGATTGTCAATGGTTGATAATGTTGTGTTGTGACTTTTCTGCTTCACCAAATAGTAGATCCTTCATCCCTACACATGATTATGGACATCAACACACATATTTGAAAAAAAAAATCCATCACTCAACTACGCTATTATTTTTTCCACACCATAATGACCATCTAATCCTCTACTATGATACTCCTTTATCAAATTGTCACAGATGGATCCTCTTAGTAAGTAAAAATTTTGTCCTTTGAATAATAAACCTTCTTACATAAAAATAATCCAACCATGGTGTCTTATGCACACTCATTGCTTTTGTGTATACTTTCCATTATTCCTTAAAGTATTTATCTTCCACATAAATCTCCTTCATGGAATATAATCCCATGATTTTGTATTCACATCATTCAATAAGACATATTTTTCTTATTCAACTGAAATGTCCAAAAAAATTTATATCTCTATCGGATGCACTTTGTTGAGGGAATTCCACGTATCTTGATAATCACCCTAAAAACAAATTAGTTGCATGTGAATATGTTGGGTTTATAATATTAAGTGGGAAAGTTCTTATTTAAGAAACTATTATCCCAAATTTCCCACCAGAAAGTTTGTTCAGAACAAGCCTTACACATAAAGAAAACATGAAGGGAAATGATACAAACCCATGAGCTCATGTCCCAGAACCAGGAAAAGTGAAAAAAGAAGCCCGAGAGAGTCAAATTTGACCCCGCACAAGAAGAAATAGAAGAAATGGTTCTTTTGAGCATTTCCACATCCTAAATCTATTTAAAGGGTCGAGGGAGGACTCAACAATGGAGTGGCGGGGAAGAGAAGAAAGAGGAGACAATTTTAAAGAGACCAGATGCAAGAAATAGAAGAAATAGTGAAGTCTGGAAGTTTTGGGCTCGAATAGTTTAGGAAAGGGTCCAAAATCAACTAAGTATGGAGGAGGTAGTGGAAGAGACCACGTGTCCTCGCGGCGCTTCTCCAAAGATGGATCCAAATAGAGAGGCTCAAACAAGCACCACATCTCCATGTGTCCCAGGGTGGAACAAAGGCAAGGTCAAATGGTCAAACAGAGTCAAAGGTGGATAGGGTGGGCCTCAAAAAATTGGCTAAGTATGAATGTGCAAGCGGAGAGTGCCAAGTGTCAGTGTGGCGCATCCCCAAGAGTTGGTCCCAAGGCGAGAGACCCAAATGAGCACGAGCTCGCCACGTAGCCCAAAGTCTAAAAGGTAAGAAGGACCATTGAAAAGTCCACAAAGTAGCGAAGGCGACAAGTGTCAACCCGATGCTCCTCCAAAGGAAAACTTTGGGTCAGATTTGCAAACATGCGCGGTGCCTCCACGTGTCCTCAAAGGGGGCAGAGTTAGTTGAATAGTCAATGCACAAACAGGCCGGTGGAGGCTGCCAAGTGTCTCAATGGCACTGATTCAAGGGTCAAATAGAGAGAAGGTTCCCAAGAAATTACAGACTAATGCGTGTCCTAGGGGAAGGCGGGGTGTCGGGAAAAATTAGTTTTTTGCCCTTTGCCCCAAAAGGAGTAAAAGTTACAAAATGGCCCATGACTCCGCCAAGGAAAAAGTCAACATATAGACCCAAGTCAAAGCCAAGGCGGGGAGTTGGGGAAAAAAGTGAAGGTTTTCCTTTTGTCCAAAAGGCATAAAAGCAAAGATGGAAGTGCATTTCCCAGCCAATCAAAAGGAGCCACATGTCCATGCGGAGCTTCGGGGCCGCAGGAGTTTTCTGGGTTTTGTGATTTTTGGGGAAAAGGAGAAAAGTTAAGTTCTGAGCCCGAGACCCAATTTTTGTCCCAATCTGGCTGCCACGTGTCCCAATCCAAAAGGGGGACCCATTTTTCAAATTGTTTTCCCGCCCATTTGTACAGAATCGATGCAAAACTTCAAAGGGGCATATCTTTCGACTCAGGGCTCGAAATATAACAAATTTGACACCGTTGGAAGCGTCTCAATGTCCTCTACGCCATGGAAGGATTAAAAAATCATTTTTGTAGGCCCTAGTAGGTAAAATGAAGAAAATTATTCTAGGCCATTAACACAGAATCTAATCTCTTCAACTACCAGATCTGATTCGATTCGATTTGCTAGGGAACCAGAAGCAACATATTATGGGCGGATTTATAGAAGGCATTGATATTCAATGGTTGAGATTTCAAGGTAGGATTCAATGCGTATCTGATGGTGGTTGGAGTATGACACAACTTTTCCCTCTTCTCTCTCTTTTCCTTCTATATATACGTTAACACTTCTCATTTGAAGAAGAGAGACATTCTGGGCATAGAGAAACTCTGTCAAATTTGTTTCTCGACACCATTTTTGAGCAACAAACCTTCTCCCATGCCTAGAAAATGTATTTGTGCCTCTATTCCAAAAATGTAATGGTTTGTGCACCTTCTAGAGCAATAAAAACATGTTTTTGTGGTGTTCTTCAACCCTTTGCATCATTTTGTTGTTTCTCTATGCCTCTCCCTTTCAGTCTTGGTTTTCTGTGCATGTATTTCACATTTGTAGGTGTAGGATGTTGTGTTTCATGGATTTTAATGGATGATTTACAGATCTAGGCCGTGTCACTTCTGTCTAACCTCCCTCATCTCCATTTTTCTGTTTCTTTCTCCCTCAATAGAATATCTCGCTTCCTTTGTTGGTGTATCACCACTTTAGTGTAGGCTCTATTTTTCCCTCTTTCTCTCTCCTTGGTTCCTTAGAATGGTTAGATTAGGTTAGATTTAGTTTGCCTACACTGGAGTAGCTCGTGGCAGGTAGTTTAGGAACAAGAACCAGCTTTCTCTAGAGAGCTTTCCCACTTTTGCAAGGTCCCACACCTTGGGGAAAGTTCAATGTTATGCAATCACACCAAATGAGTTTGCCTTAGAAAATTAGATCCATAACTCATTTGGGGGTGCTGTGATTTCACACTAACAGTTTTGGCATCCTGGTGGGACCAAGAGGTCTTCATTTCATTTCATCAAGTTGATGTGTTCTTGGTGAGATTCATCCTTTAGAGGCACATTCAAAGCACATCTGGTGACTCCATCTGGTAAAAACCCATTCTCTGAGTTACAGACCTTTTCCATCCATATCCACTCATTTTCATCCATTTTCTTCTTCCATCTCTTTCATTTTCTCCCACTCCATGAAGTTGTGCAATCATGACTTCATTCCCTTCATGGAACTCACACTTGCAACAACAACAATACGTTCCACCTCCAATGCTTTTCACAACTCCTCCAAATCAGCATTATGAGCAGATTCAAAATCATTATACCTATCCACACAGCAATGCCAAAACTAGTTTGGCCATGAAGCTTATCAGGAATAGGGATATGCATATAATGACAACAACCAAATGGAGGATGTTGGTCTGTTGGAGAAGATTCAAAAAATGGAGGCTAGCATGGTGCAGTCCAGAGGCATAGCACAAATGAAGGCATTCAAGATTGGTTTTAGGGCACCTTGTCTATGGGAAGGCCCTTTTCCAAGACACTACAGCCCTCAAGAGAAGCTTGACTTCATGGTTGAAATGCTACCCCAACTTGCACAATGGATTGAGGAGATAGAAGCATATGAGCAAAGTCTGAATCAACCTTGTCAATGGGTAAGTCATTCAACAGCTCCTTGTCTTTCTTTTTCACCCTCTCAAGCTTTACCATTTCAGCATGATCAAGAGTCAAGCCCCTCAGTTGCTTCCCCAAGTGTTAGTTTCATCCCTCCATCCCCTAGTCTTCCATCCCATCTCAGTTTTTCTGCCCTTTTCTCTTCCAAATCCAAATTCCCTCCACAAGAGCCAAAATAAATATCCTCCCCTCCAAAGAAACAAGAAGTTTCATCTCCTCCCTCTCCACCACAAACAATTGCAAAGTTGGTTGAACCCCAACTGCCACTCCTCTTGTTTTCCCAAGTCCATGTTGGGAAGAGTCCCAAGAAACCAGTCAAGGAGAAAAGAAAGAAGAAGATCCCAACAGAAAAGAAATGACAGACAATCTGAAGAGTTGGGCTACCAAATTTGGGTTTACAAATATCCCCTTGATGGTTAAGCCAATAGAGGAGGTCAAGATTGAAGATCCAATTCTTGGCTGAGGTTGAGTTTGCAGCAGGAGAAGAGCAAGAACAAGAAGAAGCAAATCAGCAATCAGTTTTCTCAAAATGTAGTGTCTATGTTGGCACTTTGTTTGAAAAGAATGCTGATCCAATTGAATGTTAGGGAATAAGGGATAAAATATGTGGAATAATCCCTCACAAAATTGTAATGTGAGAGAAAATAATATGCGAGAAAATATTACAGATCTCAAATAAAAGTGCGAGAATAAAAGAACACAACACAAAGAGACGGTATTTAAGGTGGTTCACCCAATTTGGGCTACATACACCAAGAATCACTTGCTCATATTTTATTACAAGCCACCACTCTCTCAATACAATACCAGATATGTTTGGAGCTATGCTCAACAAACTCTCACAATTTACACCGAATTCAAAGCACATCCGTAATGTTTTTCATACTTTTATCATATGCATAACACCATATAAATAGAAAACTTCTTAAGTAGTTTTACAAAACCGTGGGTATCAAAACCATGGGAAAAAACCATCCCATAAACATATGGGTCAAAATCCCGCCCATATGAGAAAATCACATTTCCCGATATATCGGGCATGTTTTAAGGCCCAAAAAAAAATTTTCGGGGCTATGCCCACGAACACCGGCAAGGATACATGAAAAGTGTATAGTAGTCTTAGTGTACAGTCTTCAACACTTTCACACATGAAAACAGGCTCCACAACCTAACATTGAACTTGCACCATCAGCCATGGAAGGAGAGAAACAATCAGCTCAAAGTCCCATTGGAAAGGAGAAAATGGGTGAAACCAAATCAGAGTTTGTAGTAGCAGAAGAAGAAGACATCATTGATGTTTTCTTGCTTTCATTTGAAGGGCCTGATTTGGTCAATAAACCCATCATGGAGGAAAGCTCTAAAAGAGATCTTGCAGCCCCAACTTGTCCTCTAGAACAGTAGATTGGAGAGTTTGATTTGACAAACTTCATGCTAGAGGAAGAGTTTGATCAAGAGCAAGATAGTCTTCAAGCAGCAGAGGAAGGAGAAGACTCTCCAGATCCAAAAGAAGAGGAGTACATTCCAGTGGTGGAGGAGAGCATTCATTTGCAATAGCCTGCATTTTATAGCAGCCCTCTGGAATCAAGTTTGGAAGATCTTGATCTTCCATGTTCTTCAAAAGAGGAGGAAGGCAAAAAGGTAGGAGGATCTCACCACTTCTTCCACACCATCCATCCAAGAAGGTCCACAAGAAGACTCCATTTTTGGAGTTGAATTTCAGAGAAATGGGCACATCCAAAGGATCAGACCGTGCCCAATCAGGTACTTGGCTTCATTAGAGCCAAAGGAGAGACCAAAACTAGTCATGCCTACTTCAGGGCATGAGGATGATCATCAAAGTACCAAGGGTCACCATCAATGCCTCTAGGAGTCTAATGCAGGTCAGCTTGAAGAGGTATTTTCCATTAATGTTGATACCTTGATGATTTGGGTGGAGGACCAGACTTATTGTCAGTTTTTCACTCATCCAACCAGCCACATTCAATACCAAATTAGTTGCATGGCTACCATTTTTGAGGAAGGGAAGCTATTTCTCCCTGCCAGTTACAGGATTTGTTTGAGCTCCCTTTGCTCTTGGTTAGAGTAGAGTAGGTAGGTTTTTTTCCAATAGAAGAAGTGCTTATGCACACTCTGCATGTCTCATTTGAGGCATGTATGATTTGGTCTTTGTATATAAGTTTTGTTTGTATTGCTTCAGAGGGGCATGAGGCCAAGCTCTTAACTATTTAAGGAAAGAAGGCTCATGTTTTCCTATGATAGTTGCAAGTTGAAATAGGGAACAAATGCAGAGCAACTAAAATTTGTTTCGAGATAGTCCATTTGAGGGACAGATTGAAGCCCGGTCAAAACAATTTTCTACTCTCAGAAACTCCATTTCCAAGGTTCTCTTATGAAAATTGAGAGTGCAGACGCGCGGGCAGGCTCAGAGATAGACGAAACATAGAAAAGGCTTGCAGTCAAGCTCCCAGTGGCTCAAGGATCAGTTCCATGTTATCAAGAGACTCCATGCCCAATGGATGCTTCAAGGCCACTGGTCTCTTCATCTAGCAGGTAGATGTCCCCGTGAGTCACCAAATTGTTATCCCAAATTTCCCATCGAAAGTTTGGTCAGAACAAGCCTTACACATAAAGAAAACATGAAGGGAAATGATACAGACCCATGAGCTCATGTCCTAGAACCAGGAAAAGTGAAAAACGAAGCGAGAGAGTCAAATTCAACCCCACACAAGAAGAAATAGAAGAAACGGTTCTTTTGAGCGTTTCCACATCCTAAATCTATTTAAAGGGTCGAGGGAGGACTCAAAAATGGAGTGGCGGGGGCAGAGAAGAAAGAGGAGATAGTTTTAAAGAGACCAGATGCAAGAAATAGAAGAAACGATGAAGTCTAGAAGTTTTCGGGCTCGAACAGTTCAGGAAAGGGTCCAAAATCGACTCACAAAGTGCTTCTCCAAAGATGGATCCAAATAGAGAGGCTCAAACAAGTGCCACATCTCCATGTGTCCTAGGGTGAAATGGAGGCAGGGTCAAATGGTCAAACAGAGTCAAAGGTGGACAGGGTGGGCCTTAAAAATTGGCTAAGTATGAATGTGCAAGCGGAGAGTGCCAAGTGTCAGTGTGGCACATCCCCAAGAGTTGGTCCCAAGGCAGAGACCCAAATGAGCGTGAGCTCACCACGTAGCCCAAAGTCTAAAAGGTAAGAAGGACTATTGAAAAGTCCACAAAACAGCAGAGGCCAACAAGTTTTAACCCGATGCTCCTCCAAAGGTAAACTTTGGGTCGGGTTTGTAAACATGTGCGGTGCCTCCACGTGTCCTCAAAGGGGGCAGAGTTAGTTGAATAGTCAATGCACAAACAGGTTGGTAGAGGCTGCTAAGTGTCTCAATGGCACTGATTTAAGGGTAAAATAGAGAGAAGGTTCCCAAGCAAGTGCGATCGACGCGTGTGTCCTGTGGGGAAGCGGGGTGTCGGGGAAAAATTATTTTTTTGCCCTTTGCCCCAAAAACTAGTAAAATTTGCAAAATTTCCCTTGACTCCGCTAAGGAAAAAGTCAACATATAGACCCGAGTCAAAGCCAAGGCGGGGAGTCGGGGAAAAAATTGAAGGTTTGCCTTTTGTCCAAAAGGCATAAAAGCAAATACGAAAGCGCATTTCCCAGCCAATCAAAAGGAGCCATGTGTCCATGTGGAGCTTTGGGGCCGCAGGAGTTTTCTGGGTTTTGTGATTTTTGTGAAAAAGGAGAAAAGTTAAGTTCTAAGCCCGTAGACCCAATTTTTGTCCCAATCTGGCCACCACGTGTCCCAATCCAAAAGGGGGACCCATTTTTCAAATTGTTTTCCTGCCCATTTGTATAGAATCGATGCAAAACTTCAAAGGGGCATATCTTTCGACTCAGGGCTCGAAATATAGCAAATTTGACACCATTGGAAGCATCTCAATGTCCTCTACGCCATGGAAGGATTAAAAATTCATTTTTGTAGGCCCTGGTAGGTAAAATGAAGAAAATTATTCCAGGCCATTAACACAGAATCTAATCTCTTCAACTACCAGATTTGATTCGATTCGATTCGCTGGGGAACCATAAGTGACATATTGTGGGCGGATTTACAGAAGGCATTGATATTCAATGGTTGAGATTTCAAGGTAGGATTCAATGCACATCTCATGGTGGTTGGAGTAGGACATGACTTTTCCCTCTTCTCTATCTTTTCCTTCTATATATACGTTAACACTTCTCGTTTGAAGAAGAGAGAAATTCTGGGCATAGAGAAACTCTGTCAAATTTGTTTCTTGACACCATTTTTGAGCAGTGAACCTTCTCCCATGCCTAGAAAATGTATTTGTGCCTCTATTCTAGAAATGTAATGATTTGTGCACCTTCTAGAGAAATAAAAAACATGTTTTTGTGGTGTTCTTCAACCCTTTACATTGTTTTGTTGTTTCTTCGTGCCTCTCCCTTTCAGTCTTGGTTTTTGTGCATGTATTTCACATTTGCAGGTGTAGGATGTTGTGTTTCATGGAGTTTAATGGATGATTTACAGATCTAGGTTTTTTCACTTCTGTTTGACCTCCCTCATCTCCATTTTTCTGCTTCTTTCTCCCTCAAGAGAATATCTCGCTTCCTTTGCTGGTGTAACACCGCTTTAGTGTAGGCTCTATTTTTTCCTCTTTCAATCTCCTTGGTTCCTTGGAATGGTTAGATTAGGTTAGATTTAGTTTTCCTACATTGGAGTCGCTTGTGGCTGGTAGTTTAGGAACAAGAACCAGCTTTATCTGGAGAGCTTTCCCACTTTTGCAAGGTCCCACACCTTGGGGAAAGTTCAATGTTATGCAATCACACCAAATGAGTCTGCCTTAGAAAAGTAGATCCATAACTCATTTAGGGTCTTTGTGATTTTGCACTATGTAAAGCTTTCAAAGATTGTATGTTTTTGGTTTATAACTTATATTTAAAATATAAACATGAGAGATCCAAAAAGGGGTCGGCTTTAAGATCGAATCATGAGCACCCACCTTGTATATAATAATGTGGTCTCATTAGATATCAATTACACTATGTGTGACATGTGGATGCAAGCTATATGAGAAAGCGTAAAATAGATACATGATGTGAATGGTGAAAAATACATGAGCGAATGTATGAGGTAGTTTGTAATCCCTTCTTGAAGGTGTAACTATAAGTGAATCTCTAGAAATAGTGGGAATGTTGGGTGAAATTGAATTCTCAATAAAGATAAATGATTTTCAGTGGGTTTTTACCTTCCAAGGTTTTCTCACTTATATATTGTCACTGTGTTCATTTACTTTTAGTTTTATGTTGTTTACATATTGTAATCTACAATATAAACATTTTAATATATGTTTTAATCACTGCAATTCATAAACTATAATATTTAGAAATTAATGTTGTGGATCTATAATTTGTAACATTATTTATCCCTTAAATTTCCTAACATGGTATCAGAGCGAGGGTTTATTCTTATACAGGATAGATTTGGGTGTTTGTGAACTCGCAGTGTGAAGAAACTAGAAGGTTTTTCAAATCTATAAAATCCTATCTTGCTTCATGGCCTTCGTTAATTTCGTTAGGTGCATGGATCCTAATTAATATGTTTTAAGATAAATGTGGTGTGTTTGGATGCTCTAAATTAATGTGATTGATCATAATCTAAGTTACCATTGATTTTGCATACTTAGATCTCTGTTTTTTAGGATCCGTAATTATGTTTACTTTAATTAGGTTTTGTGGCTTATTTGAATGCTTCAAACCTTTTATATTCGTTGTGTGACTTATTTTAATAGTTCTTACCTTTTTATTATTTTGTGGATTTTTAGGCTTATGCGGTTTTTAGGCTTATGCGGTTTTTTTAGTGTTACATGTTTTTTTAGGCTTTTTTACACTTTCACGGCTATTTCAAGTCTTTTGTGTCCTTTTGATTTACACATAATTATTTCTTTGTTCCATGGATTTTTACATACTTATTTCATGTGTTATTTTTCTGCACTTCATTTTGTTTATTACATGGACTTGTAGTGTTTTGTGGCTTTCTATTTTGTTATGCAGACCTTTAATATTTTGTGACTCTCTTCTATGTTGAGTGGATTCCTTGTTTCATAACCTAAAATATTCTCAAGTAATTTCTCCTTGTGCATTGCATTATAGACCTTCATGTCATGTTTTTCATGTTTTGTGAAATATTTTAAAGGTCTTCCTCTATTTTTAAACTTTCCTTTGTTTCACCGCTTCTAATGTCTTGTGGACTTTCCTTTGTTTCGTAGAATTTCCTTTTATCTATGGAATTCTAGTGTCTCACAAACTTTCCTTTGTTCTCGTGGACTTCTAGTGTCTTGTGGACTTTATTTTGTTTTGTGGCTTTTGGCGTATTTTCACAGAACACTAAAACCCACGGAACATTGTTTGATGTACCGCATCCTATCAGATTTTTTAAAGGGCCATTATTTTTTCTTAATAGTGTCTTGTGGCCTCACATGGTTTTTTATTTGTGTTCTTTAGACCTCCGTCTTTGTGTTAGAATATTTTTGGGTGTTTTCATCAAGCTCAAGATATTTTATTTGAGTTTTAACCCATCAGTATAGTGCTCTTTTTTACCGCATATCTCTCAGTAATTTCGAAAACCCACCTAACACTTTATTATTCAAATTTTGCTAAGTTTTCCTTAACAATGGCTAGTTCTTCTAGTTTTTCCATGGATAAATCACAACTTTTAAATGGAACTAATTACAATATTTGGAGAATTAGGATTAAGTTTATCCTTATGGCTAGAAATATGTGGGATTTATTTAGTGGTGTTGAGAATAAACCCACTGGGAGATAAGCTACTCCTGAGAATCTAAAAAAATTCTCTCAAAAATCCCAAGAGGCTATGTCCATCTTACTTCAAAGTATCAAAGATGAATTCTTGTTGCATATTGGACATATGGAATCTCCAGCTGATGCATGGGATCAATTGCAAACTATGCATGAGGGTAGCCGCCTCTCTAGGATAATTAAGTTAATCATGGAATTGTTTACAACCCCTATGAAAGCTAATGAAAAGGTTGTTAATTACCTAGCTAAAATTAAGGATATTAAATCTCAATTAAATGGATGTAATTGTAAATTATTTCATGATAACTTTCTTTTCTTAATTATTCAATTTAACATTCAAGAAAAGTTTAGAAACTTCATCTATATTATGAATTATAAAAATCAAAATGAATATGATCTATCTGATTTAGACACATTTTCTTCTCTCCTTATTCAAGAAAAGAGAGTCATGAAGAACTTTGACTCAAAAGATAATTCCTCTGCATTTTTCTCTCAAATTCAAAAGTCTTCTAAAAAATAGTATAACAAAGTAATACAAATAAGCAATCAAACTTTAGATCCAAGTTTAAACCTAAGCACAATAGGAATAATCAGAAGTTTAAAGTAAATTTTGATGGCACTTGTAACACTTGTGGTAAATTTGTTCACAAAGAATCTTATTTTCATGCTAACATCTCTCATAACAATCCTAAGAATAAGAACAACAATAAAATGAAGAATAACAATAAAATGAAGAATAACAATAAAAATCATAGTCGTACTAAAAACCAAGCCAATAATTCTAAGCAATCTATTGATCTTTATACTACCCTTTCAACCTCCAATGACAATGAATGGATCATGGATAGTGGTTCATCTAGACACATGACATATATGCATGATATTCTTCATGATGTATTTGAATGTCAGAAAAATATTTATCTAAAAGATAACATTGCCATAAAGTCGAATGGTGTGCCAATGTTAACTTAGCAAATGGAATCATTAGAAATGTACTATTTGTTCCTAACTTAAAGAAGAACCTTTTATCTTGTTCATAATTAACTAAAATTGATTGTAAATTTGTGTTATTACAAGATAAATGGTATTTTAAAAATGATCTTGGTAAATTAATTGTTGTTGGCTTACAAAAGAATGGATTTTAATTTTTCAATGGATTTGTAGATGAATCTTATCTTTCCACTTCTTCTTGTAATGTTGTTCAAATATGGAATGAAAGGCTTGGGAATGTGAACATTAAAATTTGGTATGAGATGTCCCACTTTAACCTTTTTATAGGTATTCCTAAGATAAAATCAGATCATGAATCTTGTGAAATTTTCTTTTGTGGTAAGAAATACGTACAACCATTTCACAAACACCATGAATCTAATTCCTCTTTCTTTCTTGACTTAATTCATAGTGATGTTATATGTCCTTTGGAAGTACTTTATCTTGGTAGTGCTTTATATGTTGTTAGTTTTATTGATGATTTCTCAATAATGACTTGGTCTTATTACATTAGGAAAAATTTGATGTCTTATCTAAGTTTCGAGAGTTTAAAGCCCTTGTTGAAAACATGGCTAATGTAAAAATTAAATGAATCGGAATTGATAATGGAGGTGAGTATTTTAAAAATAATTTTTATGATATTTTGTATCTAATGGAATTCACAAGGAACTAACATCTCCTATTCTCCTCAACAAAATAGCATAACTGAAAGAAAGAATAGAAACAGTCATAGAAATGGCCAGGACCATGCTTTATGCTTCTAATGTGCCTATATTTTTGTGGGTTGAAGCTATGAACATTGTTTTTCATATTCTAAATATAATTCCTACCAAATCATTGCATCAAACCACACCTCATGAAGTATGGACTAAGAAAAAACATGATATCTCTTATTTAAAGATATTTGACAACCATGTTTCTCTTCTTATTCCTAAAGTTAAAAGAAAAAATCTTGATCCTACCTCTTACTCTTGCATCTTTGTTGGGTATGGTGGTAAAAAAAATATTAAGATTTTATGATCCAGTTAAGCATGTGATTGTATAAAATAGAAACGTGCATGTTCTTGAGAAACCTTTTTGTAAATTTGTCTTTCTTCCCTCTTATGTGTTTCCTAAGTCTGAAATTGATTTTCTAGATGATAATCCTTGCTTAGACAATATGGAAATTGGTTTGTAAGACACTAACCATCCTTATACTGATATGATGGATGTAGACATTGAGGGGGTTATTCTCAATCCTTATCTCAATCTAGGATTCCTAAATGGGCAAAAATTCTAGTTTCAAAGTCTCAACCCTATGATTTGATAGAGATGATCTGCAGTCAATATTCTTATCATGCCTTATCAATTTTTTATGAGGTTGAACTTCAATCTTTTGAAGAATCCATTTTAGATGGAAGATGGATTGTAGCTATGGAATTTGAATACAATTCTCTAATCAAGAATCAAACATGGGAATTAGTCCCTCTTCCTCCTAAAATAAGCATTGTAGGCTCTAGGTGGATAGATAAAATCAAATCTAACTTTGCTAGAAAAATTGATAAATTCAAGGCTAGATTAGTTACTAGAGGGTTTACTCAAAAACCTGGTTTGGATTATGTTGAAACATTTTCTCATGTTGCCAAAATGAGCATTGTTAGAATTCTTCTAGCTTTAGCTTCTCAACATGGTTGGGAGATTCACCAAATGGATGTTAAAAATGTGTTTTTAAATGGTAACTTGAAAGAAGAAATTTATATGCATCAACCTAAAGGTTTTGAAGAACCCGAAAAAAATATTTTTCGCAAGCTTAAAAATTGTCAGTATGGTCTTAAACAAGATCCTAGAGCTTGGTATGCTAAGATAAATCATTTCTTTCACGGGCTTGGTTTCTTTAACTATTTTGTTGATAATGGTTTATTTGTAAAGAATGAAAATAGTCATGTTATCATTATTGTCTTATATGTTGATGATCTCTTGATTACTAGTAGTGATCAGAATTGGATTCTTAGAATCAAGGAGAAGTTAAGACAACCTTTTGAAATGAATGATTTATGACTATTAAATAATTTTGTGTGCATGTTCATTTGTCAAAATCAAAAATCTATTATTACATTACAAGCACACTATGTTTCTAACCTTCTTAAAAGGTTCAATATGATTGATTGTAAGCTTGTCTCTACTCATATGGAAGTTGGTGTTAAATTATATCCAAAACCTTCTTATGATAAATTAAATCCTACTTTATATAGAAATTTGCTTGGTAGTTTGATTTATTTTAACTATCACTAGGCCTTATATTTCCTATTTTGTTGGAATTGTTTCTAGATTCATGCAGGATCCTTATGAGGACCATTGGAAAATGCAAAAATGATTTTAAGTTATATCAAAGGTACAATCAATAATAGCTTGTGTTATTCTTGTTATGATAATGCAATTCTATTTGGTTATTGTGATTCTAACCATGTTGGTGATATCGTGGATAGAAAATCTACTTTTGGATATGTTTTCAAGTTGAGTGTGGGTGCATTAACTTGGATCATTAAGAAGAAATCAATAATATGTATCTCTTCTACCTGAATCGAGTATAGAAGTGTTATGGAAGCAATAAAAAAATCCATGTGGCTCAAAAACTATTAGAAGAACATCATATGGGCATCAAAGGAAGCAATCTACTTCTATGTCATAACCAAAGTTGTATTGATGTTGCAGAAAATCTAGTCCAAAGATCAAAGAATCAAGCATATTGAGATCAATATGCACTTCATTTGAGAAAAAGTCTCAATAGTGATATATATCTCAAGTTTTGTTCTACTAAAGAGCGGGTTATATACATTCTTACTAATCCCTTAGATGCTACAAAGTTTTACAGTTTTTGCTATGTTGGACATTTCAAATATTATCTCTTATGATCATGTGGATGAAGTTAATCTCCACCTCGAATCATTAAAGCATGTGTTGTTTAGATCTTATGATCATGTGAATGACATTGATCTTCACCTCTATATCATATGATTTTTGTCCTTTCAGAGCTTCCTTTAGGGGAAAGAAGAAATGAGCATGTTCCACAAATACCATCTCTTAATGGCTTGATTGTGTCAAAATGGATACTCCTGAGACTATTTCTATATTTTTTAGGTAAATTTCATATATGTGAAGTTTAGTTGTAATACCTAGTGAAGCATTAGATATGAAGAGTTTATTAACTCCATAGTTGTATTTAAGACTTCATCCTTAATCACTTTATCTTGAGAATTTGTAATGTTCCTTTGTATTTTGGTTTTTTATGGAATTCAGGAACACTACTTTGAACCGTAGTAAAAAAGTGTCTCACGGCTTCTCTAAAACCCGCAATGCATTTGCAATTTTTCATGGCTTGTATAAGTCTACTGAGGACATTGTTGTAGTACATGTGGAGTTGAAAAACTACGGGACACTATCGTAGTAGTGCTCGCATAACTGAAAACCCATGAAATGAGTTTTTTTATGCAATCTGAATCACGCGTTGATTTATGGATTGTAATTAATTTTGTACCAAAAGGTGACTTGGCATGAGGAAAAAACTTTGACATGTGAAAGTAATTTTGCATGTTTCCCTACTTAACATTAAGGGGGAGTGTTGGGTTTATAATATTAAGTGAGAAATTTCTTATTTAAGAAACCCACCAAATACTATATGTTTTTGGTTTATAGCTTATATTTAAAATATAAGCATGATAGATCCCAAAGCAGTCAGCTTTAAGAGTGGATCATGACCACCCACCTTGTATATAACAAGGTGATCTCATTAGAGATTGGTTACACAATGTGTGACATATGAATGTGAGCTATATGAGTGAGTAGATTATAGATACATGATGCAAATGGTGAAAAACACATGAGTGAATGTATGAGGTAGTTTGTAATCCCTTCTTGAAGGTGTAACTGCAAGTGAATCTCTGGAAATAGTGGGAGTGCTAGGTGAAATTGAATTCTCAATAAAGATAAGTGATTTTCAAAGTGGGTTTTTTACCTTCCAAGGTTTTCCCACTTATATCTTGTGTCATTGTGTTCATTTACTTTTAGTTTTATGTTGTTTACATACTGTAATTTGTAATATAAATAACTTAATCTATGTTTTAATCAATGTGCTTCATAAACTATAATCTTTGGTAGTTTATGTTGTGGATCTATAATTTGTGACATTATTTATCCCTTAATTCTCCTAACATCTAAGCATTATTTGTTTTTTATAAGAAACAAAAAATATGGATAATCTATCTACCAAAAATGGTATAAACCTAGCCCTTATGCCCTTATGTAAACCCAAATACAAACCATGATCAAGTGTTGCCAAGGTTTTTTTGGATTGGAAATTTTGATATAATGTTGTGTTCTAACTTCCCCTATTCCAACTAGTAAAACATGCATCTTGGCATATACTTAGGCATGTCAAACACCCATATTTGGCCAAAATATTCCATTGGTTTGACTACATCAACATGACCAATGAATCCTTTTTTATGCTTCTTATTGATCAAATTTTATTACATAAATGCTCTTAGAATGCACAGTTACATTCCTTTAAATAATAAACCTTCTTGCCAAAAATAATCCAACCATGTTATCGTATGTACACTCATTGTTTTTGCATTTACTTTCCATGCTTCATTATAATCTTCATCTTTTGCATTAATCTTCTTCATGGAATCTAATCCCATGATTTCCACCTACATCTCATTCAATAAGACAAATATTTTATTTAATGCATGTGTAACTCTATTATACTTTCCACTCCTATGTTTTAAGATAAATGAGTAACTTTATAAAAACTCAACCCATTTCATGTATTTCATTCAGCTTACCTTGACTTTTCATCAATTATAGTGTTTAAAGATATGTTTTCAACACAAACTCTTTTGAAAACAAATAATGCCTCCACTTCTTCTAGGCTTGTGCTATGACATAGACCTCCTAGTCATAAATTAAATATTTACTCATTGTTATTCAATTAATCATTGAAGTAAGCAATAGGTTTTCCTTCTTAAATCATCACAGTTCTTATGGTTGTGCCACTCTCATCACAATCATCCGTAAATACCTTAATGAAATTAGGTAACCCCAATTATAAATTTTATTTTACCTTCTTCAACTCCAATAAACTATATTAAGCTTCCACAATCCAAACAAACTCCTTTATATTACCTTTTTATATTTGAGAAAATACCATTGAATTTTATTATGAACTTCTTGTAAAAAATTTCCAATCCATGAAAAAATTGTGTTTCAAATGTACTCTTTTTCATAATCATTAGATACAATAGCTTAGTTTTTCTAGATCCATCTTCAATACTTCATGAAGATAACATAAATCCTGGTGAAAATATACCAACTCCTTCCTTCAATTTTACTAAAAATATCTTCATGCAATCATTATAGCATGTCTCGAGTGCACTATGTGGTATTCATTTTTCTACTAAAAATTCAAGATGTCTTCCAAATAGACAATGACAAACTTACCAAGATAATTTTTCACTACTTCATTCATGAGTCTTATGAATGTACTCAGTGCATTACTTATACCAAATTACATAGCGCTAACCACTCATACAAACCATCTTTCGTCTTGAATGCAACCTTCCATTCATGTATCTCTTTAATTATGATCTCATGAAATCCATTATTCATATCAATTTTTTTTTAAGTAACTCGCTTCACTCAATCAATCCACTAAGTCATTACGCATGAAAATGAAAATATATGTTGGATAGTTATCTTTTTGGTGGTTTTGGGATCAATACACATCCTCCACTAGCTACCTTTATTTGACATTAATACCTTAGGTATTATGCACATCTTAAATCTCTCTCGTATCAACCCCTTCTCGACTTGTTCTTGAATCCGTCATTTTACCGAGCCTTATTATACTTAGGTGTCATCTTGTATGCAACCTTATTTAGAAAAATACATCTTATAATAAGTTCCATTTTATAACTTATACTCGTGTGGGCTGCAATCTATATGGAATATCACTTGCATGATATCCTCGTATTCTCTCACCTTCTTCACATCAAATGGAAATACTCCTTCCTTTATTACCTTCTTAACCTACAAGCTTGGGAATCAAATCATAACATGCCTTCTCCTCCTCCATCTCATCCATGATTTTATTTCATGAAATCAACACCACCTTTAAACTACAATCAATTTATTCACTTATATCCTTCAAATGATTTCAAATGTACTACTTACCATCCTTAACAAAAATGTAAGTATTTTCTCTTCTATCGTTTGTAACATCCATGTTATCTTGTCAAGGCATACCCAAAAAACACATGGGATAAATCCATGATAATTATATCACATAGAAAGTCATATTTATACATGCCAATTTGGAAACTTATAAGGTATTGTTCATTCACCAACAATGGATCTCCCTTCAACAACTAAGTCATCTTGGTTGTGCAAACCTATTTAACCCAAGTTTCTCAACCATTTTGTTAGGAAAAGATTATTAGTACTACCACTATCAATAATAACCTTACAGCTTACAACCTACTGACTTGCAAGTGGTTCTAAAAATTCTTCATTTGCATAGTTTTATTCTACCCTTCATTCATTTCAACAAAACTATATTCATGATAGAAACTTATCTACACTTTGAGTCATCTAAGTGATTGAGCAACACAATTATCTCATCATCAACATGCAAACTATGGTTTCTTAACTCATTTCCTTAGTTGTCAATATTCTAATGCTTTATTCCCGATTTAATAAAATCTGAATATTTATTAAAATATGAAAGCAAAGATCTCGCTAGAACGATATACAATTAAATACAAGTGTTAGGCAATTTATTTGAATTTTTATGAAGTAAAGGCAAGAGATAGGAGCTTATCTTAATTTCTCTTATCTCGAGTGAGTCTAGACTGGAGAATGTGATGAAACAGAAGCACTTATAGTCGCAACTAGGCTTATAAAAATACCAAACTAGAAGAACATACCTGGGACAGGGGTGACCAGAAAGGGACAACGGCACCCACGGGTGCTACAAACTGAAATCGTGTGTCCGAGTCTATGAAAATGCTCTAAATCAAACTTTTCATGGTTGTAATTTGTTTGTTTTTGTTCTCCTTTTTTCGCTATGAAGTTGCACCAAGATCGCCGAGCTCGCTGGAATTTTGCAATGAAGTAAAGACCTCGCAAACCCCTCAAAATGACATCAAATCTTTAAAAGAAAGATACAATATGAGCGGTCGACTATCCTCGGCTATCACAATGGTGAACTTACGATTGAGTGTTGCATTACATCTCATACTAGTTTTAGTTCTATATGTTTATGTGTGAAATAGTGCTCCTAGGTTGCCCCCGTGCCAATGACGCTAAGATAGCGGGCGGTAGCTAGATAAAATGCATATGTGTGGATGGAATAGAATGAAATCCCCTTCTTATATAGTGTGTATGCAAAGTAATGTGCACAAATACAGTCCCTTGAGATATGTAGATAGATAGCCTTTGATAAGAATTTTCCACCATTATAATTGTATGTATGTTGTGTTTATATAGGGATCTCTTGCTTGAATTTCAATTCTAATGACCCAACATGTCGACTAGTACCTCGAGATATGAGTGGGAACACCGAAAAGAATGTCCTCAAGTGTAAAAAATAAAATAAAATGAAGGAGGACACGGGCATCTAGGATGGACATGAGTGCCTAGCCCTAGTGTCCAGAGACAAATGATGACAATCGAGTGGAGATTGACTAGTAGAGATCCATGTGCTCACTAGAACTTCGTGTATGAGTGATAAGCATGAAATATAAAAGTAATTTAAACCAGTAAGACAAGCGGATGGACTAGGGAATGGGTCATCAGTTAATACTTTTCTTATGCAAGATCCGTATATAAAACAAGATACTTGGTAGTATAGTAAATAGTAGTAAGTGCATGATTTTGTGTCCACATTTTCCCCCACTTTATGTTGTTGAGCGAAAGCTCGGTAACATAAAGTAGATAGAGATACATACCTGAGAGAGGTCTAGAGAATCCCAAGTCGCAGAAGTATGTGTAGATGTTAAGAATACGTGTAGGATAAGATCGTATAGTGTGGTAAACCATGGATCAACGTGTCAATCCATGTGGCATAATGAGAGATGTGGGACTGTTATGAGGAACACTAAGTGAGATTGATGATTTCAATATTGAGTGATTGGAGATTTTGATTTTTTCACTGATGGAGATGTGTTAGGGTAAGGAGTGATCGGGTTTCAAACCCAATTTCTTATGTGTAAAAATCGAGGATTTGGGCATCCTGCCACCGAGGAAGAGTGTAGGGAGAGAGGTCTAGTTTTACTCTCCAACTTTAACTACATCCTCAAAAGGTCTAGTTGTTGTAGATGGACAAAAGACCATATGGATCCATTTTGATTTATTTCAATCAAACGTGAATAATCCATATACGAGTATTATAGGAAAGGCAATGATGTCTCATTTCCCCCACTCCAAGGGTGTCACCGTGATGTGTATGCCAATGGATTCCATGTTAAGTCATCCGGAAGTGGTAAAAATGTGGAGATAACTTCCCAAGTTAGGTCATCGGGGGAGGACGAATAGGTTGTATTGTGTCGCTTGATTGATATTATTTTGATAGAAGATTTGTTTTTGAGATTTCAAATGTGTTGATTGATTGATCACTCCTAGAGATATTTTATGCTTGTTGCCCCCATGTTAGGTCATTAAGGGGGATCACTAGAAAGTGGTGTGAAGTTTCACATGATGTACAAGAAATTTTTTGATGATGGAAAATTAGAAATGTAGAATGATTGTGTAATGGTGTGAGGGGTATTACATGGTGCCCCCAATTATATGCCCCCTTCTTGAAGCAGAGAGTAATGATGAGAATGAACATTGAGTTAAAATTTAGCGTGTAATGATGTAATTGTGATCAAAGTGCAATATAGTAGATGATGTAAAATTGAGTTGAATGTGTTTTGAGGATTGATATAATGTTTGTGGAATGTGTAAGATATGATAGTAGGCAGATTTCTAAAGATATTGGCACAAACAAGACCAAAATCGAGTAGTGATGCTCAAGATATGATTGAAATGGTGTGATATGTATTAGTTAAGAAAATAAGTGCAAATAATGACTATAGCGAGGTAGGTAATGAAGAATTACTATAAATAGTAAATAGAAAAAGTGAATAGGTATTTCATTTGGTTATTGTATGAGTGTGATTTGGAGATCTGATTGTGTGAATATGTTGCAATTGAGAGCACCACGATTAAGCCAATTTGAGATGGCAGTGATAGTTGTGGCATCACAGATGATAGCAGAGTTAGTAAGTGTGGTAGTTTTCAAAAATTACATTAAAATTCGTCATTTTTTCATGAAATTTTTCAAAAAAACAATTTAATTTCTTTGCATTTTTACCGGGAAAGAGCAACGAAGGCACTAATGACTTCAGACACTAGCACCCAAGCATGGGCGCTAGTGACTTGCTCCTATGCACCCTGGGCCCCGCTCCTAGGCACTGGTGACCCAGAAGGCTTGGGTTAATCCCAGAGTGTTGCAAATGTGAAAAGTGATGTTTTTTTAAGTTACAAGTGGTTGCATTTGTATGTATATGATGTACTAATGTTGTTTTTGTCATTGTTTGGTGTTGTGCAGAGAGATATTCATTCGCGGGAGTTTCGTGGTGGCCATCATTTGAGTACATTGCTAGGATTGGGGTTGTCTGATGATGAGTGGGATGTTCCATACCATGTCGGCATGTTACACATGGTGAGGATGGGGATGTGCCCCACAATATGCCTATGATCACAGCTTTGTGTGAGAGATGGTGTGTAGACACGTGTATATTTTGGTTTCCTACGGAGAGATGAAAATGGTGCTTTGGAGGATGTATATCACATTTTGTGGTTTCCTATTATTGGTGAGAGGGTACAAGTGATGGTCGTAGAGGATGCCCAGAGACAGATGAGGGACGCTAGGTGATATTTTATAGGGACGTGACTTGATACCGATGTGCACATTAGTTTGGATACTATACTGAGGTCAGAGGTTTCGCGATTGCAGAATTTTATTGCCATCTTGATTACATCTTTAGTTGCAGTCAAGGTGGTGGGTGTAGACATCTTGTATAAGATGCATGATATTTTTCAGCATATTGAGGAGGATGGGATGAGATATGCGTGGGCACGATGTGTATTATCCCATTTGTATAGGGACTTGTATAGCTTCACTCAGGAGGAGGATGTGGTTGGATTAGGAGCCACCACTTTGTTCCATGTGTGGGCATACGAGCACATTGATATATTGAGGCCACTTGGTGGACCATGCAGAGAGTGGGTGAGACCTAGTATATTTGTTGAGTGGTGGGTAGGTGTGTAGGGCAAGAGGATGGATATCAACACGTATAGATTTTTTTGGATCACATGGGGCTGGGAGGAATTATTTGGAGTCCATATCATGACTATGGTGGATGGACCGAGGATGCAGTGGAGCTTCACTATATTTGGTGTACCATGTGGTTGGAGGACAGGTTTCCTAGGGTTGTGGAGTTATTTCAAGAAGAGTGTGTGTCACAACATTTTGGCATCGATCAAGATGTGCTCGCATAACCATATATATGGTTGAGATCCACGAGGGCACAAAGGAGGGCCGAAGGAACTAGGGCCCATAGGGGCACAAATAGTACCCTATGGGCCGGAGGAGTCATATGCAGCCCACGAGCTAATATAGATGGATGAAGGGGGATGTACCGAGGCATACCACGCATGGTGGGTAGTGCACCTATGGGTGCTACTATACCCATTTTTTGTGGATGCGGAGTGATTGTTGCCAAAGGAGGAGAGGGGTAGGCACCTACCCCCAAAGTGACAATGCAAGAGTGGTGGCAATAGCATAAAGATGAGTATATATGTGTATTACGAGTTGTATATTATTACTAGGTTGTTTGAATTTTTCATATTGTGTATATGAGCTAATGCGATGTTTTGTATTGTTGCAGAGTATGTTTATTGGTCGTTGATTATAGATACTTCGATCTGCACCTTGACATGGAATGTGCCCACTAACATTCTTATTGGAGGTGGGATGTTAGATTGGGTGGATATTATTACGGGTGAGCATGCACATCTATTTGAGCAGTGGTGGTAACAGAGGCTACTTGTATAGTTCTATTGAGAAAGAGATATGAGACACGAGAGGTGAAGCAATGAGATAAAGAGGCTATGGGTGGAGGTCCCCTTATACAGGATGTATTTATGAGGTTCTTGGATCTAGCAGTCACTTTTGCATAGCAAGATCGATTGAGATTACTCTATTATGTAGGCACATAGAAAGGTATAGGGGTTATGATCGGCGGCATAGATTAAGTGGTGAAGCATCTAGTTCTAGAGCTCCCGTAATTGTGTATAGTGATAGTGATGATGATATATGATATGTATTGATGTAGCGATGTATGAGGATTGCCCCGGTATTGGAATTTTTTAACTATGTATATATATATATATATATATATATATATATATATATATATATATATATATATATATATATATAGACCTTTTGCATATGTGCATTGCACTTTGTGTTTGTTGATGTGTTATTTGATGATTGGGACTCATACGGGTGTATGATGCATTGATTATTGTCATTATATTTTATCTGTGATGTTTTGATCATTGTTCACGTTCGTTGATTTGATTTGTAATACATAATTGTTGATAATGATAGCTAATTTGATCATAGCTAGATAAGTAATGAGATAGTGTATGTGATAATAGAGAGTGTAAGAAATATATATAGTGTGATTGTTCGATGTGATAGATAAATGATGAAAAATTGTAGTGTATGTATGAATAGAGATGTGATGAATGGTAAAGTATGTATAACATGAATGATGTAAAAGAGTATGTGAATGAGATGATCGTAAAAGTGTACTTGAGCGTGTGTTAGTATGATGAAGAGAGGGGGAGAATAATGATGCCCCAGTGTGTAGGTGATAAGGTTCATTTATATAAGACCCCTCAACAGTCAAGAATGAACCGTAAAGCAAGAGTGTGTCATCAGGAAATGATTTGATAGTGTGCGTTAGATAGATAGATCGATGAAGTGTGTAGCGCAAGAGATGGAGCGAGGTTCTTATTATAATATATCCCTTGAAAGTCATGTAAGAACCATGAAAACATGAGTGCGTCATCGTGGGGAGGTGAGAAAATCACCTACCAAAGACCAAGAAGGCACGGATCGGTGGAAGCATGTGGCGTATAATCATCATGGGTGTAAGAAATAAACTAAATACCAAACTAGATAGTGCTAATGATGGGCGGTGCGGTGGTGGGAAGTGTAGATGTTGATGGATTATGTAGCCAATGGGTAGTAGGAGCATGCATGGTACGGTAGATGAGATGGTGTAGTGGTGGATGGATGATATGGAGAGAACGCATGAAAAATAACCTATGGTGGCAGATGAATAGTAACCTTAGAAGCAGGTGGAGGAGATAGATGAACTGAACTAGATGCACACTTGCGTGGAATTGGAGACATGGACCGCTCACGAGAGTGAGAGGAAAAGGAAATGACACCCTTGTCTTCTAACTATTGCAATCGATCATGAAGAGTGCAACAGTCATTATCACGATGACCATTGATATGATGAAAGTTGTAATATGGTCTATCACGTTTCCATTGCAAGTGATGTGGAGGATGATGTTGATTAGAAGGTAAGAGAATCATGCACTTATCAAGAAAAGCATGCAACACATCATGAGTCCGGCATCATGAGAAAAGTGCAATGGTTCCCATGGAGGGGATGGAGATGCCTTAGGTGGAGACTGACACAACCGAGGAGATGGATGACATTTATATGATGGAGAAGATTGATTTTGCTTGCAATTTTGAGGAGATGGAGTCGTAGGAGGACACTAAACAGATGGAAGAGGAGAAGAACTAGATGATGCAAGTATTAGGATAACTAGGAGGAATATCTATAACATGTGAAGAAATGAGATCCTGGTCTAAATCAATGACCTTATAACATAAGAGTATCAATGATTCACATGTATCATATTGCAAGCGTTTTGTTAAAGTGGGAATCAAGCCATGAAAAAGATGAATTGTTTTTCTAGATCAATGGGTTCGAAAACTATAGACATCTTATACTTGGTGAATAATGAGTTGCGAGTACGTAAATGGATCCCTGTTACATCCTCTTGCTCTAACCCTAGCTCCATAATCCTTTGTGCTTTCAACTCCTCTGGGGACAGCAAAAATACGGTCATTGTTTTTATAGTGTATAGATTGGGTGTTGGATCGGGTGATAGCCATGGGGTGGGCGACTCTTCTCGGGCGTGTGGACACTCCTAAAACCCACCGCCCATATTTACTAGAAATTTTTGGGTGATGTTGGTCGTCAAATAGGACTTCACGAAGAGCAATAGTTAGGGGACAAGAAGTCCCTCCTCTTTAATGGGAGAGGTTCCCTTATTCAGAAACGAACCTATTTACACATATACAAAACATGATTTTCTTATGGAACTTGGATATTTACGAAAGTGTTTTCTATAAGGATCATCAATTACAAAAGGACTGAGGAATGAGAAAACGAGAACGAGCAGAAAGGCACCATTTAGAATTATAGATGACAGAGTAATTCTTTATGCATGCGAAGGTACAGTGAATTAAAACAAGATCATTTGTATCATACTAATAAGATGAAATTTGAAAGACACAAAGTTCTATCAATAACATCTGCAAGAATACAAAGCTTCTTAATATAATATAGACAAATGATCTTAACAAGATTAAATGAAAAACTTAGGGATAAAAGAGATCAGATAGACGAAGAATGAAAAGCCCTTCTGTATTTATTTCTTTATGATTTATTTACACTTTCAAAAAATAAGCCAAGTTCTTCCTCCTTCAAAATGGCGAGGAGAGGCCATTATATAGTTTACAATTCAGTTACTCTCGGTAACTACTTCTTATAACTAAAGATTAGTTAAGGATTTCCAATCGCAATACCTCAACTTATTACAATAAATCCGGGAAAAGAATTGGAAGAGAAGAGAGGAATAAGGAGAAGAAGACGGGTGCTTATGACTGGGAGGGACCCACTGACTCCAAAATCTACTGCGGAATCTCTTCAATGCCTTGGCTATGTCTCTGCCACGTGTATATTGGTCAATTCGCTCGAATCATGGTTGAAATGAGCTCCGCATGAAAGCACTGTATCTGCACATTGCACAGAGATTGGGAAACCACCAGCGAAAGCCAAACCGCTGTCATGAATCATCTGTGCCATTGGCGTAGGGTTTTCATCTGTCATCCTTGACCAAAAATCACTAAATTCAAGATGGCGAACTTCACCGTCCCCCGATATCGGGAACATGCAGGACTCTAGTGGTGATATTTGTTCTTGACCCCGAATTTGATCTTCATGTCGCAAGCTATACTTGGGATGAAATGCAGAGGGAATGGATACGCGCACAGGAATTTGGATTGCAAAGGTTTGAGCAAAAGATAGCAGGAAAGCAGTGTGCAAAACGCATAGGGGGTTCGCTCGTTATATAGCCATTTAGGAGAGAGAAAGGCAATGAATGCGCATTTAATACATACCTACTAATTTGAAAAGTAAGGTATTCAGGTAGAGCGGGAAAAATTAGCACAAATAGCACTTTGGTTCATTTGGGACATGAGGGATGCGAAAGCGAACGCGGCGTGCTGAGCCGAATCGGGCGAAGCGGGGAAAAGACGCAGAAATTCTCTTAGAACACGTGGGACAAAAGTACGTGACTCGGGAAAATGGAACAATAGGTCCGGGAGAACTTGGGACATTTGGGACAAAAAGTTCCGATGGGCCCGAAAAGAACAGACTTCGGGTGAACCGGCCGATCGGGGAACAGAGGGTCCAATTGAACTTCGGACACGCGGGACAAAAGTATGTGAATTACGCGGCTCGGCCGAATCGGACGAAAATGGAACAATTGGTCCGGGCGAACTTGGGACATTTGGGACAAAAAGTTCTGACGGGCCCGAAAAGAACAGACTTCAGGTGAACCGGCCGATCGGGAACAGAGGGCCCAATTGAACTTGGGACACGCGGGACAAAAATGTCCGACAGGCCCGAAAAACACACAAAATGACCCAAAAATGTAGATTTTCTCAATTTCTTTGGCTTTTCACATTATCAGCACAACAGAGAGAAAACACTTAAACTCAAAATTTTAAATTTTCACCTTCTTAAGAGCAGGGGAATTTTGAGTGGACAACATGTGCCACACATGATATGCTACAAGTTCTTGTTCACACACCGAATGGTGTTACCTTATGAATTCAAATCCACCATATGGCATGAGGTATTGATTTAAAATTTACCCTTTCTCACAAATTATGTTGTGGGGTTGGGCATTTTGGACTGGTATATCTTTGGAAAATCTCTTGTAAACACAACTAGGCTATGATTTAATGATTTTTATGACTAGGTATATTTTGGGAGGGGAAAATTACTGTAAATATGCCACTTTTAGGGAGGTGCTCTTTAAAAATTCCTCCACCTCAAAATCTCCAAATTGATACTCCTCCCCCCGCTATATCATTGATCAAGCCTCTAAAAACCCAATTTTGGAGATTACGGATGAGGATAAATTAAACTTGTTATAGGACATCAAATCAAGGACCTTAATATGCATATTTAATGGTGATTGGTCATTTTCCAACACCGTTGTTCAATGGATTGACACCTCATGGATCAAGATCAGTAAATATTTCCTCTGTTCTCGTGGTTTATTCATTATCTATTTCAACAACCAATAGGATTACCAGAGAGTTCTTGATGAGGGTCCCTAGTTCCGGGGTTCAAGCGGGACTTTCCACAACCCCATGGTTTCCAGATTTTGATTTGAATACTTTCTCCATTTCGTGGGTCTCAGTTTGGGTGATATTACCAAATCTTCCCTTTCATTTATTTTCCTCCTTGAAGGCTATTGGGAACCTCCTTGGACGGTTCATCAAGGTAGATATCAAAATATTGTAGAGTGGTCGTTATAGTTTTGTTTTTATCTATGTTGAAGTCAATATCAGAAGGGACTATCAGACAGATGACCCTTAAAATGGGGGATTGTAGCTATTCATAGATTCTAGACTATGAAAATATTGCTTTCAAACATCACAATTGCAATATCGAGTCATCTCCATGCTACATGCTCCCAAAATAAATCCCTGTGTTCTTTGTGATAAAAGGAGTGATTCCTAAGCACTATATCATTCCATTTAGAAGAAGAAGACTTTTCAGATGAAGACAATGTTGACTTAGAAGAGCAAAGAATTCCAAAGAACAATTACTTCAATTCTAGTTACAAATCCCTCATTTATAGCTATAGTCCCTTTTGTTGTAACTATTGTCCATTCTAATGTAGGTCCCATGATTCAGCTCCTTCAACAGAGGTAAGGCAAACACGGTTATTGCCCCTCTTCATAAGGGTTGTCTCGTGTGTGGAAGTAGCCCCATGATTCGATAACTCTAATTCGATAAGGATAATAGCCTCCCTTGGTAGGATCATTGTAATTATACCTAATGAATCTGTAACCCTCTCATTTCAGAGATGATTATGCAGGAAAAATGATAATTAGTGTGTTCAAAGAAATGAAAGAAAGGAAGACACCGATTTTCCTTCTTTCTCTCCTCCCCAAGTATTTTCCTGCTAGTCTCTTTCTACGGTCTTGTAGCCCCACTTGACTGCAGCTTCCTTCTTCTTGTTCTCCTCTCTGCTACTACTAGGTGCGGTTGTTCGGCTTATACTTCTTTTCCTTATGGTTTGCTACAACTTGTTCCTGATTTTGGACATTTGCTTCTCTATTCTCCTTTTTGTGCTCCATTTCCTCTCTATGTTTCATGGGGCTGTTTGGCTCCTTGTTTCCTTTGCTTTTAGGCATCTTCTCTTCTTTGCTTAATTTTTTTATCTATCCTTGTGGCTCTTGTAATAGGATGTGGGTCCTCTCAACACCTTCAAATTTTACCAAACTCCAAAAAAATGGGTTGGAAAACTAATTAATGCATACAAGCATTGAAACACAAAATGTAATCAATGATGGGTTCTATTTTGCCTTGATGTAAGCTAGGTAGATGATCATATGTGACTCTAGGGCCATTGTTGAGTATAAATTTTTGAAGGAAGGCTTCTTCCATCTCTCGATAGGTACTAATAGATCCAAAGGCTAAATGTGTGTACCATTTGAGAGCGCCATCAATAAGACTATGGCGAAAGGATTTGAGCAACAATCGATCATTAGAGTATGAATCCATAGCTATACAATAATGTTTGAGATGCAAATATGGATTTCTAGTACCATCAAAGCATGAAAATGTAGGCATAATGAAATCTTTAGGGAATGTTGAATTTTGAATCTTTTTTGAAATAGGGTTGTCATGTAAAGAATTATTATTGCTAGAAGCATAATATGATTTCATTTCAAGTGTAAGAGATTGAACCTAAGATTGTAATTGGATAGCAAAGACGCATGAGTGATAAGATTTCATGTGAAGGAATAGCAAAGCAGATGTGAGTATTGTATTGAGTGGTCAAGCTTGCCATTATGAGTGATCATAGGGATGTCAAGAGAAGAAATGGAAGATGTCGATGCTAATGGCACACTAGATATAGGTGTTGAAGAAGTAACAGGTGGTGAAGCACATGGTGTGTTGATTGAAGTAGTAGGAATAACATCGACGTCAATATTATGAGATGAAGTGATAGAAGGATTTGAATCATGAATGCTTCTAGAGATAAACTCATAAGAAGATGAAAGTGGAGTAGAAAATTCACATTTAGTAATATGCAAAGAAGTAGAATCATTACTAGTATGTGTATTAGTAGTATCGAATAAAGATTCAGATGCAAGGATTTCATTAAGCATATCATCAACATATAAAGAAGGAGGAGAACTAGTATGTGATGCATCATTAGAAACATTTTCATAAATGCAAGGAGTATGAGATACAACTATAGAATTAACGTGTCTAGTATGTGAAATAACATCATGCACATGTTTATTTTCATCATGTTTTTATCATCATCAAGATTGATCATAAAAATGAGAATATCATCATCTAAAGTCTTAGTAGAAATAAAAGAAAGCGGAGTGCGGTGATGGAATAACAAGGTCTACAACCAGAAAATATTTTCGTGTCAGAAACAATGCTAATGGTAGAATGATCAAAGATAGTAGGAACATTGCATTCATGAGCTAAGAGTTGTCTTTGAGTATCATCTGGAAGAATAGTGTTGTGATATAGAGCGGTAATTTCAGCTATGGTTACTTCATCATAGATAGGATTGATACTCACATGAGGCATGACTAGCCTAAGAGGAGAAGATCTATCCTTATCCATTAGGGTTTTAGTGGATCCTAGGGAAAGGAGTTCTAAGATACGGGTTCACCAAAATGATTTAATAAAATATGAATATTTTATTAAAATATGAATGCAAATATCTGCTATAACTGATATATAATTAAATACAAGTGCTAGGAAATTTATTTGATTTTTATATGAAAGTAAATGCAAGAGATAGGGAACTTATCTTAATTCATCTTATCTTGGAGTGATTCTCGGACTAGAGAATTTGATGAAATAGAAGCAAATACTATTGCAAATTATCTCATAAAAATTGTCAAACTAGAAGAAAAAGTGAACAGGGGTGCCCATGGGTGCTACAGATCAAAACAAGCACCCTGATTCTACAAAAATTCTTAGAACTCCAAGTTTTCGTGGTCATAAGTTGTTCACCTTTATCTCTATGAAGTCACACCAAGATCATTGATCTCGCTGGTGTAATGAAGTATAGACGTGCAAAACCCTCAAAATGACATCAAATCTTAAAAATAAAGATACAATATGAGGGTTGGACTGTCCTGATGTCACAATGGTGAACTTATGACCGAGTTTTGCACTACATCTCAGACCCAATGTAGCTCTATGTTCTTGTGTGTGCAATAGTGCTCCTAGGTTTCCCTCATGCCAATGATGCCAAGACAAAGTGGGACATACCTAGATAAAATGCATATGTGTGAATGGAATAGAATGAACTCCCCTTCATATGTGGTGTGTATGTAAATTAATGTGCCCAAATGTAGTCCATTGAGATATGAAGATAGATAGTCCTTTATAAGAATCGTATGCCATTATAATTGTATGTATGTTGTGTTTATATAGGGATATCTTATTTTAATTTCAACACTAATGACCTGACATGCCGACTAGTACCTCGAGATATGAGTGGGAACGTCAAAAATACCGACCTCAAGTGTCAAAAATAAAATAAAACATAAGGAGGACACGAGTACCCATGATGAACAGAAGTTCTAGCGCTAGTGTCCAGAGACAAATGAAGATAACTAAGTGGAGAATGATGAAAGGGATCCCGTGCTCGACCATAAGTGGGTGTATGAGTGATAAGTGTGAAAGATCAAATAAATATAAACCAACAAGACAAGTGGATGGACTAGGGAATGGGTCATCATTAAATACTTTTCTTAAGCAAGATCCATATATAAAACAACATACTTGGCAAGATAGTAACAAGATTAAGTGTGTGGTTTTGTGTCTACAATTCCCATGTCTCTACATTAAGAAAATGTACCAATGAATCATTTTTTCTTCCATATCCATTTTATCCTCCCCATAAGAAGAATTTTCCATTCCCTTAAGCTTTGTTATACCCCAAATGTATATTTCCTTGGCATGCAAAATAAAATGATAGCTTGATAAGATGTATGCTTAGGTGATATGCGTAATGACATGTTAGGACAGTCTAACATATGTTAGAGGCAACATAAGACTTTCGAGGTTTGTGAGAAAAACAAGGCTTATAGATCTCCTAACCTATCATAAGAATTTACAAACCATTGGGTTACCCTCGATCTCCCAAAAATTTGATATATTTATTGAGAAAATCCACCTTCCCCAATAATGTCGATTTCCTTTATTTAAGTGAGAGAACTCTCTTTGGATTTGAAATTTAATGTATAAAGTGTGGGAAAGGCCCAGAGAAATGGATTTTGTTTTGTTCATTGATCATTTGTAGTTATTATTATTACTTTTACTTACATTTATATATCTATGATTTGAAGACTTTGTAATGATATATCTAGGAAGGAGAGACATGCATTATAAATTTTTTCTATGAATGCAAGATTATATATACGTATTTAGCATTATTATGGAATGAGTAGCATAGATGCATAAGTGTTAGTTTATATATGTATATGCTCAATGAATACAAATGTTTGTATTTGTTAGGTATTAGCTAAGAAGATATGATATATTGCTAAGTATGGGAACACACATTCCATTCCCTAAAATAACATGGATCCTAAAGCACACTGGGTGTGCTTCAAGTGAGTGTGAAGGTAAATATTGTGTGTTATATTTTGAGTCCACATTGGGTAAAGTGGAAATGTGTGTTTGGGGTCACAACTCCCTCTAGGAAAATGGGAAGGGTAGATTAGGTAAAATAACACCAACATTTTGGTTATATTAATTGGCCATGTTCATTGTGGGAATGTAAAATTTATAGAAAATATCTCTCAAGGATGTTGAAAAACGGATAGACGAACAAAAGGAAGATTATGCAAGAAAACATCTTAGTTTTGGAGATTGAGATCTAAGAAAATGGGTGGAGGAATAACTGTAAGATACCTTGTATTTTGTGTTCTTACATGAGTTCCCTAGCCACCTACCTATTTGTATTAAGATATTGTTGCTAGAAAAAAAGATCTTAGGGGATAAGATACCCTTGGATAGAGGGGCACATCACATTCTTTGGAAAACACCGATGAAGCATGGAAATTGATGTAGGTGTGATGACAAAGATAGGAAGTAACCTATTAGGGTTTGTAGTTTGGACATATACATGTCTAGAGGAGGCATACTACCAGTTCTCATGTGAGCAGACAAGAAGATAAATCTATTCAATCTCAATTAAGATCAAGATGTATTTTTTTGAATGGAGTATTGAAACTCTTTTTGAATAGGGGTTAAAACATAATAAATATAAATTTATTAACCAAAGTTATAATATTTTAAGCAATGCATATATTTTTAAATTGAAATTTAATAAAATAGCTTCCAAAATATGGAGATCACAACCCACAAACACAATTTATGAGTGGGGAAATTGGAAACAGTAAAAACCCCACTACAAATTCACTTTTCGATGTATCCAATTAATGAGGAATTGGATTGTGTGCAAGGATATACAACTATGGATGTCACATAAGAGTGGAATACTTCCATTAACATTCATATGGAGTTCTTCCAACATTCTTTTAAGCCATGTGGATTCTTTAATAGCTTCCATAGCACTTCTATAATCATCTTTAGCTTGCTACTCCAAGTGATGAAACTAGTACCAAAATTGAAAACTTATCCAAAAGTATATTTTCCATCTAAAGCACATCACCAACATGGTCGAATCACAATAACCAAATAGATGAGCATGAATAGTACAACAATAATATAAACCATTTTTAAATGTGCCTTCAATATATTTCAAGATTATTTTAGCTAATTTCCAATGATCCTCATATGGATCCTACATAAATCTAGAAGTATATCTATGGCATAGGAAATATCAGTCTATTACTTGTTATGTAGATTAAATTTCCAAGTTGTTTGTATAAGGCAAAGTGTTAGCTTTAGACATACACATTTAGAATCAAGTTTTATACCAACTTCAATAGGAATAGATATAGGTTTATAATCATTCATGTTCAATCTTTTAAGTAAATTATAACAATATTGAGATTGAGAGATGACAATAGAGTTATGATTCTAGAAGATACTTATTCCTAAAAATGATGTGGTGAGCCTACATCAGTTATTTCAAAGCATTCTTTTAATTAGCTTTAAGTTTGGGAATTCAATTGGCTTTATTTCTTTTAATAATAAGATCATCCGCATATAAAACAATTATGATAATCTGATTATCTTGAACTTTTACAAATAAATCATAATCAGAAGAGTGATTAGTAAATCCAATAGCATATTAAGTTCAAGGATCTTGTTTTAAACCATGTTTAATGATTTTTTTTAATTTACAAACATAAATTTCTTTTCCAAGTTCTTCAAATCCTTTAGGTTGAGTCATATAAATGTCTTCTTTAATACCATCATTTAAGAATGTTTTTTTCACATTCATCGGTGTAATTCTCAACCTTAGTGAACATATAGATCAAGAAGAATCCTTACAAAGGCTCATTTTTTCTATAGGATAATTTTTTTGACATAGTCAATCCCAAGTTTCTATGTAAATCCATGAGCCACTAAGCTAGCCTTAAATTTATCAATTCCACCTATGGAATTGTATTTGATTTTATAGAGTCATTGAGATCTAACAATTCTTTGTTTGGATGGAGGAGAGACAAGTTCCCAAGTTTGACTTTGAATAAGTGTCTTGTACTATGATTCCATGGATTCTATCCAAAGATTCATCTTGTCTTGCATCTTCAAATGATTGAGGTTCACACTCATATAAGGTCATTAAAGCATGGTAAGTGTGTTGACTTCTTATCATTTTTCTAAGAGTATCGGGATAAGAACCTTAGTAATGGATTGATCTCATTTAGGATTTTTATAAGGAATCTGTATGAGGTGAGGGTTGTCTTTCAATTAAAAGAACATATGAGACCATAATAGGTCATCTTCTTCTAAGATATCTAATTCTTCATTAAGAGAAATAAAAAGAGTTCGAAGAGAAAGCATAAAAAAAAATTCAAGGAAAAGGACATTCCTATTTTTAATGATCTCATGTTTATATAGATTATACACTCTTAACCCTTTTGTTAAACCTTTTTAACCAATAAATATTCAAGAATAAGAGATAGGGTCAAGATTTTCTTTTAACTTTAGGAGTAAATATTGAAGTAGGACTACCAATAATTTTTAGATGGGAAACATTTGGTTTCTTATTTGACCACTTTTTCAAAGGGGATGTTTTATGTAAGGATTCTGTAGGAACCCTATTTAGGATATAGAAATTTGTAGTCATCTCTTCAACCCATAAAAACTTTAGGACTTGAGCAAGAGTGAATCATCATCCTAACCATGTCTAGAATAGTCCTATTTTTCTTTTTGTGTTCCTATTTCTCTAGGAATGGTATGGAGTGGTTAAATTACATTGAATCCCACATGAGATGCATAATGCATCAAATTATTTACTAACATACTCAACTCTATTGTGTGTTACGAATCTCTTTAGTTTTCATGTCCGACGATGGTTCAACCAAGGATTTAAATTCTTTGAATTTAGCAAAAGCATCATATTTTTTCTTAATGTAGTATCTCTAGGTCATCCTTGTTTGGTCATAAATAAAGGAAACAACAAATAAGGAACCACTGAGGGAGGAAACCTTGAGTGGTTCACTAACCTCATCATGGACCAATTTTAAAGGTTGAGAATAGCTAGTATCAAGTTACTTGTGGAAGGGTGGAATATGTCGCTTACCACGTAAGCACCTTTCACATGTTTCAGGATGAGTCTTAATTTTAGGAAGGCCCGCTACCAGATCAAAATGATACATATCTTCAAGACTCTTGAAATCTATATGATTGAGCATTTCATGCCATAACTAGGTTTTATTCTTAATATGAGACAAAAGACGTGTTGGATGCAAAACCATTTTTTGAATGTATTCAACAATAAAAAAGTTAGAGGTATATTTTAAGATTCATTTGTCTTTACATAAGATGACACTAAAATTATCTTTAGTTAACTAGGAACAAGATTAAAAAAATATTTTCAATTTAGGAACATATAAAACATTGCTTATAAATCCATTCAAAATCTTAGCTCTACCTTAACTCTGAGCTTCTAAGATAGAATTATCGCCTAAATAAATTTGATTTTTAAACTATTTGATATCTAAAAGAATATCATACATATAGGTCATCTTCCTATATGCACCACTATCTAGGATCCATTCTTTATTATTAGAAGCAAACATAATAATGTAGAGAGAAATTGTTTTATCGTTATTTTGATTTGAATTTTTCTTGTTGAACTAGTTATGATTTGATTTAGTTTTGACTTTGGTTGTTCAACCTAATGCCTATGTTTTTTTGAAAGGTGATCTATTGATCTTGTATTACAAGAAATAGCAACTTTGGTGGCAAGATCCTATTGAAGAGACTTCTTAGAGGCAAGGCAGAGTTTTATTGCATGCCGGAGATATTATTTGATCGAAGATTGTACGAAGTGTATTTGCATCATTTTAATCGATCGATTCATACTTTGAGTAGACCCAAAGATGTAGTCAAATTTGGCTAAACTTCATTATCAACTTACCTTTGTAATTGTCTTTGTTCTTATTATTACTTGATTTAATTTCAAGTTTTAAATGTTGAATTTTAATTAATTACTTTCCAAAATTTCACAGAAAGACAGAAAATTGGGTAAGCATTCGAAAAATGGAGAAAATAATTAGGTTGGCATAAAAGTTTCATTTTTTATCGTGAACATGTCATTTTTACAGAGTTAAATCTCTATAGACTTTAAAGTTTACGTCGAGTTGAAATTTTTACAAAAATAAAATGTAAAAATTACGTTAAGTCCTACCAAATTTTCTTGGGTCCATAGAAAATGTAATGTATTTAAATATTTTGTGATATAAAAATGACTGTAAAACTTTTCCAAAATCAACAATAATTTCATTTTTATGATTTACCAAAAAATCGAAATAAATATACTAGCCTTTTTTAAAAGGGGGATCTATATTTTCCTATAGAAAAGATAAACTAAAGGTGATGTAACCCCTACGAAGGAAACTTTGAATTTTATAGTTGTTACAAATACAATTCTATATTTTTATTTTAAATTCTAATAATCACAATAATATTTATTAGCTTTTTGTGCTTAAATAATAATAAGGAAAAAAGAGGAAAAGATTTGAACATTTTCCCGAGTTTGGAGCAGCCAAATAAGAGGCGTTGAATGAGTTAAGTTCCAAGGGATATGTGTTTAGTTGTAATGGCCGCCTTAAAATGGTAAGACAATGCACGGGAATTTAAGGAGGTGCTTCGTCAAGTTGAGGATACGTATATATTTTACAAGTGAAGATTCAGCCAAGCCAAGTTGGGAGCTTCTTTGGATAAATGCAAGGATTGTTGAGATGTGTAGATATTGATTACCCGGATATGCAATAAATATCAAAGAGCTAGACCTATAAACATGGCCAAAAAAACAAAAGCAGGGGTAGTAAAAATTTTGAAAAGGAAAAAATAATTAAAACCCGATAGAGTGGTATGTGTGGAAGCGGAAAAACAACTTTGAAATGTGGGGCGGGCTCAAGATTACCTACCCTTGCAATAAATAAACTCGACACTCCCCCTTAATCTCGAGGAAAAAAATCCTACGAACCTGAAATTTAATTTCTCGAGTTAGGTGGTCCATGTATGATGCCCAAATTTCCTCTCAGATACTCAAACCTTTCCTTTGATAATGGTTTGGTAAAAATGTAGACTAATTCTTTGCTCCGACTGCAAAATTTCAGCTTGATTTCTCCTTTCTCAACCAATTCACGAATGAAATGATACTTGATTGCAATATGCTTTCTTCTGTCATGAAAAATAGGATTTTTAAACAATGCAATCAAAGAAATATTATCACAAAAAATCACATAACCTCGTTGTTTCTTTTCTTGCAAATCTGAGAGGATTTGTTTTAGATATATCATCTAATAAGCGGCTGATTTTGTTGCAATATACTCTTCTTCTGCAATGGACAAAGAATCAACAGATTGTTTCTTTGAAGCCCATGAAATGGATCTTGATCCAACATTGAACACATATCCAGATGTTCTCTTTCTATCATCAAGGCTACCTAGCCAATCATTGTTTGTATAGCTAACTAATTGAAAATCATTATTAGCAGCATATAGAATTCAAAAATTCTTTGTTCCATTTATATATCTTAGTATTTGTTTTCTTGTTTACCAATGAGAATATTTTGTTATTTCCATAAATGTAAAAATCAAACTAATTGCATACATAATATCTAGTCTTGTAGCAGTTGTTGTCGTGCAAATATGCAACAAGGAAATTGATAATTTCTTAGCATGACAACTATACCCCAGTGTCGAATTTTTCAAGTCCTATCATTTCAAGACACCCCGGTCAAATTTTTCATTTTGGTCACCCCCTATTTGTTTTCAAATTGTTCCCCTAGGTGATTTAGGAAATTCTATTCATTCCACCTAGGTGATTTTAGGGAGTTCTAAAAAGACACTATCTTCTGGCAGTATAAGGAAGGGCTATCGCTAGCCTTCCCAGGACTGGATTCAACTCCCTAGAGTGGAACGAAAAAAAAAATTCAACACGGAGATGAAATGAAGACCTTAAAACATAATAGAAATGATTTTTAAGGTTTGGGAAGTTTTGCAAGACTTGGAGTAAAGTATGAGTAAAAAACAGGGTTCACAAGCCTAGGCGGTACATGTGCCTAAAATAGCTATTGGGCTTCGTAAGAATATTCTCGAGAGCTTCAGATGGAGTTAGAGAAAAAAATATCTCCAAAAAGGGGATTCCAATACCTACATGATGGTGAAATAATATTTTTCACAACACTTTGGCGCATCGTATGCAGCGCTTTTTTCGAGGAACAAGTGGAGTACAAAATCAAAAATCCTATTTTTTAGGGATAAAATGGAATAATAAAGACATGATACCCCAACCATTGTATTAATAAGGATATTTCCAATCAGGATCATATAAACATTTTCCAAAACATTCCATCGGGAGCTCAAGTTATCACTATTAAAAGTTCATGACTTAGCCAATTTTTTAGGAGGACACGTGTCAAACACGAGGAGCCTAGCGGGATTTTGTGACCTCGACGTCCCCCAAGGTCGGGAACATCAAGGTTGGAAAATTTTCCCCAAGCCCCTTAAAGCCCTCTCAGCCCTCATATGACCTCTGGACCCTCACGTGACCTCCAGATTTGATTCGGCCCAAAGTGCATTTTTGGAGCACGCATTCCTCTGGTTGTTAGATCGGGTGCCACATGTCACCTCCAAGACCACCGTGGAAACTAATGTCCCTTATGCACCTAAGGTGGGGGACATCATACCTTTAAAAATTCTCCCAGCCCCTATGGGAGTCATTTGGACACCCATGTGAATGAGTTTCACCCTCAGTGCATTTTTGGAGCATCCATTCCCTGTCGTTGGATCGGGCGCCACATGTCATCTCGGGACCACCTGTGGAAATTTATGTCCCTTATTTACCTAAGGTGGGGGACATAAGACATGGAAAAATGTTCCCATCCCCTATGGGGAGTCATTTGGACACCCATGTGACCGACTTTTAGCCCCTAGGTGCATTTTTCAAGCAAATCCCTATCGTCGGATCGAGGACACATGACATCGCCTTGACCACCGTGGAAATTGATGTCCTCGCACCCTAAGGTCAGGGACATCAAGGACATAAAAATGTTCCCAGCCCCTCCATGTGCATGTTTTTAAAGTTTAAATCCAGCACTTAGTCATTTCTTCCTCCTCATTTCTCCTTCACAGCTTCATACCTTGCCATGGCTCCGTGCATGATTGTCCAGACACCCGGTCCACCATTGTTGCTCCAAACCAGCTCTGCCATGGCCACATAAACTCTCCACACCATGAATACATAGAAATATGTAGGTATCAGAGAAAAATGGAGTGAAATGATGAAGAACGGGGAGAAAATGAAGGGTTTTTGCCAGATAACCATGAAGTCACCCGATCGAAAAATCTTCATATCTCACAAGATACAAGTCGGATTGAGATGCCATTTTTGCAGAATTCTTAATTTTTCAAGGTGATCAAGATGAAAAAAACAAGAGGTCAAATGGTGCCCATAATCATTTTCTCCAACAAAATCCTCTCTTTGTGCACCGGCTCACATTTGTCGGATTTCCCGTCATTCCGGCAATGGAAATGAGCTAAAAACTTGCACACGAGCTCCAAATGAAAAACCTATCACAATGGAGTTGTTTTCATTACAAACAGAGACAAAACCAGACCTGCAAATTTCAAGCTCCATTAATGGCTGCCATGGTAGCTTGGTGTTTGAAGCTACTACTAGGTCAAATTTTCAAAATTTATTTCCAGGCATTCTAGTGGGAAAAACTATGTGAAATTCGGAGGGTGTGATCATAATGAAAAGAAGAGTCCAAAAAATTATGTTCCATCACAAATCGAGTATGGGAAAACCCTTTCTAAAAATAGTAAGTTTTCCTACACATGCTTACTATTTTTGGTAAGTCTTCATCAAAAGTGGCTATGGAAAAGCAACGTGTGCACTAAAGATCTCCAAAAGGCTAGAATGATTATCCGGAGTAGAAAATAGTGAAAATGACCACTTACTAAAAATAGTAAGTCCCCCATCTGGGAATTTACTAAAAATAGTAAGCCACACTCAAAGAGCAGTTTTGGCACAATGGGACATTCAGAACTTCACCGCATCAGAGATTTCCATGAACGGGGACCATCAAACTTCATCACGGGAAACATCTTCTCCTCTTCTCTCTCTTCCCTCTCCCCAAATTTCTCTCCCTTCAAATGTTCTAATTCTTCATTGGGGTTTGCACTTTTTGATATGCCTTTAAGTCACTTAAAAGTGACTTTAGAAATATAATGTAACTTTAAGTCACCTTTATGTTATAAAAAGGGACTTAAGTTTCTAGGAAGTTGAAAAGTTTTAAGTTGTGCGAGGACATATGAAAATGCATTGGGGGTAGATGAAGAGTCATATTCTATTCTATAAATTATAAAGCCATTCCCATTTCAAAGGGTTGGTGATTGATTTTGTAAACTCAAGAGTGTATTGAGAGAACAAAGGAGATAGCCAAATTCTTCCATTCCCCTCATTCTCAAATTTCCTCTATTTCTCCACTATGTACAACTTTGGTTTGAGCAATCAATACAAGAAGGAGTTTCTAGCTTTCTTTGACTAAGGGGTTTCTTGATACTTTGTGGTCAATAAATTCTATTTGGTCTTGTTGCTATTTACAGGGTTGTTTCTTCTCATGAATGCATGTGATGAAGTTTCCAACTAGTGTGTGTGCAGGAATCTGATTTTCTACCTACAGCATTAGTTCTCCTACCTATTTTCTCACTCCCCTTTCCCACTCTTCAGACAAAGTATTCCCTAGCAAGAGATTACTAGCTTTTCCACATGGTCGGTTGTGTGCCCTTGTTAGATCCCGGCCAAAAGGCCACCACAGAAATCCATCTTTTCATGTGCATGCACATATGGCGACAGACCGGTTAAGTAGAGGGACTTAGATTCCCAAAGTGTTGGCAAGAAATCCACAAGTTTTTCCACTTGACAAATTTTCTCGCCAACAGTTTTTGGCGCCCACCGTGGGGCAGATTTAGCAGCATCTACACCCAAAATACAACCGCAAGGTCTCAAAATACAAAAAAATCAAATATTAAAAAAATAAAAAAGGAGTTCATGAAATTCTGTTGCCAAAAGATACACTATTGATTTCTACACATGACTTTTCACATTCCACAGTGCCCTTTCGTGTTCCAACTATAGAAGTTTTCAAAAGTTGGCTGAAAGAAGATACACCAGGTTGAGTAGGTCGAGAGGTGTTGTTGATTCCAATTTTGAAGCTTTGAAAAATCAGTGAGAACGGATTATAGAAAATCCATACTTCTTCTCTCAAGCCTCCTCTCCATCCGGCACTTCAAGAAGTTCACCTGGTAATCCTATCCAAACTCCTTAAAATTCTCCCATTTTTCAACCACCATTGAACATCAAGTTCATGGAAGAAGAATAATTTGAAGAAGAATTTGCACAAGAAAGAGCTGAAATAGAAGCAGAAACAACAATGGAAGACGAAGAACAAATACCTCGACCCATTGTTCCATGGGGAAGGAATATAGGCCCGCTTGCTCTTGAACCTCCTCTTCACAATCTACCAACAGTTCCCACAAGAAATTTCCAAAGTTCAAAGGTGACAACACACAACATCATGAAGAACACATTGTTGCTTTCATGACATCATGTGGAATTCTTGGTGTCCAACATGAAGATGTTGCTATAAGATTGTTCATGGAGTCCCTCCAAGAAAAAGCAGCAGAATGGTTCTACCTCCTACCTTCCCGATCCATCACTGGTTGGGATGACATCAAGGTTACCTTCGAGGAAATATTTAAATCAATTGAAGATTGTCAAGACCTCTTGGTGCGGTTGACTCAAATGAGGAAAGGCAAAAGCGAAATGATGAGAGACTTCGTGGCTCATTTCGAATGGTTGCTTCAGCAGGATACCGGAAGAAGATTTTCCCTCTTAGAACAATATCAAAATATTCTTCATAAATGCTTAATCACTGGAGGTAGGCTTTCTCCTACGAAGATTTCAGCCAAGGAACATTATAGAAGCACAAAGGAGGGCCATTGAATTGGATGATGATCTCATCCTCTCTAGAAAGATCAAGAATCCATCAAAGGGCAAGGCCCAACGTCCTGAAGATGAGAGAACCAATCCATCATTGAAAAATTTGGCGAATGAGATAGCATCTTTGAAGAGGGAAATATTTGAACGTGTTTCTTCCCAAAGAAGTAACAGAATCAGTTGCGGGAGCACCCCAAAGGCTCACCTTGGAGGCCCCACCCATGAACATAAATTATAGATTTCAAGAAGATGAAGAAGAGCTTGAACAAGAAAGTGAAGGTGGCAGTTTCCTAGAAAGTGATGAGTTTGAGAATGATGCACAAATCAGATTTTGTGAGTATTCTGGAGGTTATGAAGAAGATGAAGAAGATGCACCCAATTTCTCATGCGTGGTATTCACTCATTCTCATTTTGAGAAAAGAGCATCTCCCTCCACTGCTGCAAAAGAAAAGAAGGTTGATGATCCTCCTATGGCGACTCCAAAAATAAAATAATTAGTCGAGGATCCCCACTTCCATCTTCCATGAAGTCTCGCATTGTTAGATCCTCGATCTCATGTAGCAAGTAAGAAGAATCCCTGAAATCCCAAGTAAGTATTCCAGTTGTCTCTTCCATTTCTAAACCCAAATGTGCTCCTATAAAATCTAATACCTTGAAATCTCCTAGTGTGCCTTTTAAAATACCCTCCATTCCTCAAACATCAAATCCTTCTCCCAAGCCTATCCAAACTCCAAAATTAGTCCCTTCATCCCCCTTGTCTCGCATCTACTCCCTTTGACTTCATAGAATATGCAAACAAGGCCAAAGTGTAGATTACTGAAATTGAATATTTGTGGACTCATCCTAAACAATTTGAGAGGTTTGTTTGATATATCAGGAGTGGTAGTCTAACACCCAATAGTTCCAAAGGCATGCTACCAAACTCACCTACACCTCCCTCACAGAACATGCTTTCTCTGAGTGCATCAAGACTGATAAAGTTGAACCTTTCTACGTCTCCCTTCTTGTTGGAGAATATGTACTGAGCAATTGCATAATAGATTCTGGTGCCTCATATAATGTGATGCCTTTGAAGGTTGCTAAAGCTCTTAAACTTACAATGACTCCACCTAGTGGCTCTTGTTACTCTTTGGAATCAAAAAGGTCTCACTTGTAGGGAAGGTCAAAGATGCACAAGTGGCTCTCGCTAGATTTCCAAACAAGAAATTTTTAGTGATGATTTTGGTAGTAGATGTCCCAGCCTCATTCGAAATGTTGTTGAGTATAAATTTCTGTTGAGATTGGGTAGGGAAAATTCAGATGAATTGGTCTTTTGCAACCATACCAGTGAAGGGAGACATGGAGAAATTACTTCGAGAAGAAGATGAGGTACGGTATGAAATTCTGGAAGCCCAGAAGCTAACATTTTGTACCAAAATACTAGTTAGATGAATCACTTGGTGACAACCGAGGAGGAAGAATATATTCCCATCTTGATAGGGCCAGATATGCCTTCTCGGAGATATTTGGATTTTGAAGAAGCATTGAGGAGATTCGAGTTACAAGAGGGCAGCCCTGAATTGCTGGATGATGCAAACCATGAGGAAGAGGAGATGGTTCTTGATGATTTTCAAGAAGAAAAATCAGCTTATATACTTATCCAAGATGAGGAGTTATTCTCATTCCCATTTGGGGATGAAGATGATCTCAGTCAGGCCATCTATGGAGAGAAAAAATCAGCTTGTGATGAGCCCGTGAAAGGTTTGAAAGAAATGTTTATACAGGAAATTCTTAGAGTTACAGAAGAAACTGAAGATCCCGAGCTCAGTCTCGAGCTCCTGATGTAAGCCACAAATTTGCAAGATAAGCGTGAAGCTGATTTGGAAGCCTTAACTAATGTGAAGGTTGGCCATATTGAGATAAGGAAAGATGAAACATATGATGCCGCTCTTGAGCTAATGATTGATGGATGCAATAACGAAATGGAGATATTTTCTTTCCCATTTGAAGATGAAGACTCTTTCCATGATAAAGAAATTGAAGAAAGGAGTTTCAAGACCTCTAAAGATGAAGCTCTTCTTGAATAAGGATCGATAGAGTGCAGCGGTTCTTGAGATGATGAGGTAATCCCTCTAGATAGTTGCATTGAGCTGCAAAATAAAGAGGAATTGCAAGAAATGATGAACCATAACTTTGTGTAATAAATCTTGGATGTAATAGAATTTACGGAAGACCCCGAGCTGATTCTTGATCTCTTCAATTATGCCATGGATATACAAGACAAGTATGAGGTCACGTCCAACCTTTCCATCAGTACTCAAACACTTCAAAGTGGAGTAGGGATAAGGGAGGAATCTAATGTTTCTCATGGAGGAGATGTCAATGAGCATAGACCCGGAAAGAAAGTAACTCAGAATATCCAAGGAATTGGAACAAAAATCAGCTTTGGGGCAGCGATGAGATGCTCGATGGAGAATCAGCTATATGGATAAATATGGAAGGAAACTAGCATTATGAAACTGATTTCAAAGAACATAAAGGCAATGGAATTTCCAAGCAAGGACCTAAGCATCAAGAAGCTCACATGGACTCACTCCTACCAAGTACACAGAAAATTGTGAAAGCACCTAGCTTTCATAAGCAGTTGAGGAGGGGAGGCTACTTTCTGGAACCCATCAATGGCTTCGCAGATCATCATTCGGTGTTACCTCTTTAGGGGTCAACGAAAGTAGGTTATCCCCGCCTTGTGCCATAGGTGATTGATAGGCGTGTTTCTCTTTGTTGCATGTGTTTCCCTTCCTTTTGTGTGTCGTGTGTTTCCTTTCCTTTGTTTTGTTGTGTGTGTTTCCTTCTTCTAATCTTCCTTTCTAGAAGTTTTACATGACTCTGCAGGGCCCAATGGATAAGGCACTAGTCAAGGAATTATATGGTCTAAAGTTGAGATTCTGGATTCCCATGCCATGTCTTCACTATGCTCAGTCCATGTCATGTCCCCATGCTAGAGCCAGCTATTGTCGTGCAAATATGCAACAGGGAAATTGATAATTTCGAGCACAACAACTATACCCCAGTGTCGATTTTTCAAGTCCTATCATTTCAAGACACCCCGGGTCAAATCCGTCAGTTTGGTCACCCCTATTTGTTGTCAAATTTTTCCCCTAGGTGATTTAGGAAATTCTATTCATTCCACCTAGGTGATTTTAGGGAGTTCTAAAAAGACACTATCTTTTAGCAGTATAGGGAAGGGCTATCACTAGCCTTCCCAGGACTGGATTCAACTCCCTAGAGTGGAACGGAAGGGAAAAATTCAAAACGGAGATGAAATGAATACCTTAAAACATAATAGAAATTATTTTTTAAGGTTTGGGGAAGTTTTGCAAGACTTGGAGTAGTCTGAGTAAAAAATAGGGTTCACAAGCCTAGGCGGTACATAGGCCTAAAACAAAGCTGTTGGGCTTCAGAAGAAGATTTTGGGAGCTCCAGATGGAGTTAGGAGAAAAAAATATCTCCGAAATAGGATTCCAATACATACATTATGGTGAAATAATATTTTTCACAACACTTTGGCGCATCAGGTATGCAGGCAGTTTTTCTCAGGCACAAGTGGAGTACAAAATCAAAAATCCAATTTTTCAGGGATAAAATGGAATAATAAAGACATGATACCCCCACCATTAGATTTAGAATGCCATTTCTAGTCAGGATCATATAAAATGTTTCGAAAACATTCATCGGGAGATCAAGTTATCATTGTTACAAGTTCATGACTTAGCCAAATTATTGGGAGGACATGTGTCAGCACGAGGAGCCTGACAGGATTTTGTGTCCCTGACGTCCCCCAAGGTTAGGGACATCAAGGTTGGAAAAATTTTCCCAGCCCCCTTGAAGCCCTATCATCCCTCATATGACCTCTTGGACCCTCATGTGACCTCCAGACTTGACAATTTAGCCCCAGGTGTGCATTTTTGGAGCATGCATTCCGCCGTTGGATCGGGCACCACGTGTCACCTCCAGGACCATCGTTGAAACTGATTTCCCTTATACACCTAAGGTGGGGGACATCATACCTTGAAAAATTCTCCTATACCCTATGGGGAGTCATTTGGACACCCACGTGACCGAGTTTCAACCCCTAGGTGCATTTTTGGAGCATCCATTCCCTGTCGTTGGATCGGCGCCACGTGTCACCTCTAGGACCACCGTGGAAACTGATTTCCCTTATGTACCTAAGGTGGGGACATCAGACATGGAAAAATTCACCCATCCCCTATGGGGAGTCATTTGGACACCCACGTGACCGACTTTCAGCCCCAAGTGCATTTTTCAAGCAAATCCCCTGTCATCGGATCGAGGACACATGACATCACCTTGACCACCATGGAAATTGATGTCCCTCACATCCCTAAGGTTAGGGACATCAGGGACATAAAATGCACCCAGCCCCTCCATGTGCATGTTTTTAAATTTTAAATCCAAAGCACTTAGTCGTTTCTTCCTCCTCATTTCTCCTTCACAGCTTCATACCTTGCCATGGCTCCGTGCATGATTGTCCAGACACCCGGTCCACCATTGTTGCTCCAAACCAGCTCCACCATGGCCACATAAACTCTCCACACCATGAATACACAAAAATATTCAGGTCTTAGAGAAAAATGGAGTGAAATGACGAAGAACAGGGAGAAAATGAAGGGTTTTTGCCAGATAACCATGAAGTCACCCGATCGAAAAATCTTCATATCTCACAAGATACAAGTTGGATCGAGATGCCATTTTTTGCAGAATTCTTAATTTTTCAAGGTGATCAAGATGAAACAAAAAAGAGGTCAAATGGTGCCTAGAATCATTTTCTCTAATAAAATCCTCTCTTCGTGCACCACTCACATTCGTCGGATTTCCCGTCATTCCAGCAATGGAAACGAGCTAAAAACTTGCACACGAGCTCCAAATGAAAACCTATCACAATGGAGTTGTTTTCATTGCAAACAGAGACAAAAACCAGACCTACAAATTTCGAGCTCCATTAATGGCCACCATGGTAGCTCCATGTCCGAAGCCACTACCAAGTCAAAATTTCAAAATTTATTTCCAGGCATTCTAGTGGGAAAAACTATGTGAAATTCGAAGGGTGTGATCGTAACGACAAGAAGAGTCCAAAAATTATGTTCCATCACAAATCAAGTACTGGAAACACCCTTTCTAAAAATAGTAAGTTTTCCTACACATGCTTGCTATTTTTGGTAAGTCTTCATCAAAAGTGGCTATGGAAAAAGCAAAGTGTGCACTGAAGATCTCCAAAAGGCTAGAATGATTATCCTGGAGTAGAAAATAGTGAAAATGATCACTTACTAAAAATAGTAATTCCCCCATCTGGGCATTTACTAAAAATAGTAAGCCACACTCAAAGAGCAGTTTTGGCACAATGGGACATTCAGAACTTCGTCGCATCAGAGATTTCCATGAACGGGGACCATCGGACTTCATCACGGGCAACATCTTCTCCTCTTCTCTCTCTTCCCTCTCCCCAACTTTCTCTCCCTTCAAATTTTCTAATTCTTTGTTGGGGTTTGCACTTTTTGATATGCCTTTAAGTCACTTAAAAGTGACTTTAGAAATATAATGTAACTTTAAGTCACCTTTATGTTATAAAAAGGGACTTAAAGGTTTCCTAGGAAGTTGAAAAGTTTTAAGTTGTGTGAGGACATATGAAAAGGCATTGGGGGTAGATGAAGAGTCATATTCTATTCTATAAATTGTAAAGCCATTCCCATTTCAAAGGGTTGGTGATTGATTTTGTAAACTCAAGAGTGTATTGAGAGAACAAAGGAGATAGCCAAATTATTCCATTCCCCTCATTCTCAAATTTCCTCTATTTCTCCACTATGTACAACTTTGGTTTGAGCAATCAATACAAGAAGAAGGAGTTTCTGGATTTATTTGACTAAGGGGTTTCTTGATACTTTGTGGTCAATAAATTCTATTTGGTCTTATTGTTATTTACAGGGTTGTTTCTTCTCATGAATGCATGTGATGAATTTTCCAACTGGTGTGTGTGTAGGAATCTGATTTTCTTCCTGTAGCATTAGTTTTCCTACCTCTTTTCTCACTCCCATTTTTCACTCTTCAGACAAATTCTTCCCTAGCAAGAGATCGCTAGATTTTCCGCAAGGTCAGTGGAGTGCCCCTGTTGGATCCCCGGTTAAAAGGCCACCACAGAAATCCACCTTTTCATGTGCATGCACATATAGCAGCTGCACCGGTTAAGTAGAGGGACTTAGATTCCCAGAGCGTTGGCAAGAAATCCACAAGTTTTTCCACCCGAAAAATTTTCTCACCAACAAGCAGTTAAGTACATTAAGCTTCCTACCATGCTTTTGTACCTTATAGGATCCACATTGTTGCTGCAATCTTCTTTAGTCAATTTCAGACTTAATTCAGCTAGTGTTGATGTTGGTTTACAATCCAACATTCTAAATATTTGTAAAACTTCCTTTGCATACTTTGCTTGACATATAAAAATGCCCTGCTCTATTTTCTTGACTTCAATGCTAAGAAATACTTCAACAATCCCAAATCAATCATCTCAAACTCCTTCTTCATGGCTGATTTAAATTCATCTATTGCTTTGTCTGAATTTCTAGTAAAAATTAAATCATCTACATACAAAAAACAATTAAAATCTCACCATTTTTTGTTTTGATGTAGAGTGTGGGCTCACTACTACTTTTGCTAAAGCCATTACTAATCAGATAGGAATCAATCCTACTATACCAAGCTCTTGGTGTTTGTTTTAATCCATACAAATCTCTATTCAACTTGTACACTTTTCTCACATGCCCTAGGATTTCATAGCAAGTGGTTGGCCCACATATACTTCTTCCTCCAACACTCCATTCGGAAAAGATGATATTACATCAATTTGATGGACTTTCCATTTGTGATGAGAAGCTATGACAATAATTGTTCTCACGATTTCTAACCTTGCTATTGGAGAAAATGTCTCATTATAATCACGTCCAGGATTTTATTTGTAGCCTTTTACAACTAATATTGCCTTATGTCTTTCAATTCTACCTTCGGGAGTAGTCTTGGTTTTATAAACCCACTTGACTCCAATGACTTCCTTTCCTTTAGGAATATCTACTAACTCCCATGTATGATTCTTTTCTATAGCATGCATTTCTTCATCCATTTCTTTTCTTTAATTTCTTCTTCGAAATAAATAGGGTCAGCTTTCGCTTAAAATAAAGCAAATTCAATCATTTCATCTTTATTTTATTCATACCTTAATTGTCATAGATATCTTGAACATTCCTCATTCTTCCTTGTTACAATGAGTATGATGATGATGAAGATGCTTTATTAGCTGGTCCTTGCATTCTTTGTTGGCCAGGATGCAATTTGAAGATTCACCCCTTTGTGAAATGGGTGTCCAACTTGGTACATTGTTTTCTCTACCATCTGCTGCTTTAGGCACAATGATAGGTGCATTTACATTTATTTGTGGCTACTCCACTACTTGTGCATCTTCCCAATATGCTTCCTCAATGAATTGAACATCTCTACTGATAATCAGTTCCTTTGTAATTGGATTATATAATCTGTAAGCTTTTGATTGCTCACTATATCCAATGAAAATGCACTTCTCTCCTCTATTATCCCACTTTGATCTTATTTTCTTTGGCACATGTGCATATTCCACATCCAAAAACTCTCAAGTGTTCAACACTTGGATTTCTTCCACTCCATGCTTCTTGAGGTATTTTTTTCCTCACACTCTTCATAGGACATCTATTCAGCAGATAGATTGTTGTCCCAACTAATTTTTCCCATACTTCGTCATAAAATCCTCTTTCTTTTAGCATACTTCTTATCATTTCTTGAATGGTTCTATTCTTCCTCTCTACTACACCATTTTGTTGCGGTGTATACCTTTTTGTGAATTATTTCTTAATCCCTGTGCTCTTTACAAAATTTTACAAACTCATTTGATATATACTCTCCCCTCTATCAGTTCTCAATGTCTTTATATAATGGCCACTATACTTCTTAACCATGGCCTTGAACTGTTTGAATACTTCAAATGTTTCTAATTTATTTTTAAGAAATAAATCCATGTCCTTCTAATGAAGTCATCAATAAAAGTAATGAAATATACACTTTTAGACATGGAGGGAGTTTTCATGGGACCACACAAATCTGAATGTATAAGCTCAAGAGGTGAGCTTTCTCTCCAAGATTTACCTAAGGGAAAAAAATTTCTATGTTGCTTTCCCAATATACATGCCTCACAAACCTTGTCTATTTATTTAATAGGAGGCAATCCTTTAACCATTTTCTTTTTATAAAGAACATTCAATCCACCAAAACTCAAGTGCCCATACCTGAGATGCTAGAGAGTGGATTGATCAATGGTTATTATTTTGAACGTTGTTGCGCCTACTACACTTTGCATCCTCAAAGGGAACATTCTATTCTATGTCATCTACATTGTTGTAATCAGCTTGTTGCTTCCACATTTATCATATATACTACATTCTCCATTTTCAAACCTCACTTTATATCCATTTTGGACAAGTTTCCCAATACTAAGAAGATTATACTTCAATCTTGGCACATAGAAAACATTATTGATATGCTTCTTGTCTCCTTACTTGGCGAGATGGAAACTATGTCTTTACCCATCACAGGAATTTTTTTGTTTGTTCCCATCTTCACTTCAAATATGATTGCTTCATCTATATTATTAAACATTTCTTTATTTCCACACATATGATTTCTACAAGCACTATCCAAATACCATAATTTCTTACTTTTCAAAACTATCAGTAAGTTAAAAAGAAATTTACACCCTTTTCATTCTTCTCAGGTTCAAGTTCTTTTGCATTAGAAGCTTGCATTATGATTATGATTTCTAAAATCATATTCTTTCTTTTTACACTCACTCCCATAATTCCCAAATTTCTTGCAAAGAATATAATTTCACATTTGATTTTTCATACCTTTGCGAAGAACCACCTCTGGAAGTGTTGTTATTCCTTCCTCTATCTCTTCCTCTTGTTTGTGGCTCTTGATAGTGGTTGTTACTTCCACCTTCTTGGTGGTTGTTAGATCTCCTTCTTCCTTTTTTATATGCTCCTCTCCCCTTGCCTCTAACATTTGTATTTGTTTTGAAGGCTTGTTCATTGGAGGAGCTTGCTGATCTAGTCATTCTTTGTTCATGGGTTTACAAAAGACCCATCAGCTCATCAACACTCCTTTGTTTTAAGTCTTTAGACCCTTGTATGGATACCACAACTAGCTCAAATATGACTGGAAGGATTCTCAATACCATCTATATGATCCTATGAATTCAATAGTATCACCATTAGTCCTCATCTGATTGACAATGATCATAATCCTTGTAAATAAATCATTTAAAAACTCTAAGCCTTTCATGAGAAGAGTTTCAAACTCTCTCCTTAGCATCTATAGTCTTACAACTTTTACCTTGTCACTTCCTTGATATGCATTCTGCAAGGTGTCCCAAGATTTCTTAGAGTTAATAGTTGTTGATATCCTTGGAAATATTGAATTTGTGACTGCATTCTGGATGTATCTTAAATACTTTGCATCCTTTCTTTTATTCTCCTTCAATGAATTTTTTTGTGCTTGTGTCAATGCATTACATACAGCTTGGTCTGCAACCTCTACATATCCACCTTCAACCAATTCCCATAGCTCTTGAGAAGATAACAAAGTCTTCATTTTAATACACCAGATATCATAATTTTTTCCATCAAATATTGGGGTTGTTACCAAGAGTTGCTATTAGAAGCCATTACAACTCAACCTAGAAAATAAAAACTCAAACCCAAAAAATATCAAGTTTTTTTTTCTTTGATACGAATTTGTTGGAAAAATTTAGTGCCAAATACAACCAATAAGGGAAAGACACAACTGAAATACAAATAAAAACACACACACACAATTATTATATTCGATTTAAACAAAAACTTTTACAATCATAAATTTGTTGCTCTGTTTTCTTTCTGTTACATAAATTTCTCTCAAAATGTTGCTCTACAATTACTTACTAAATATTTCCCCTTTGTATTCTCTCTTTTCTTCTTCACTGTGTTGTTGCACCAATTTTCCCTCTTTCTTCCTCTATTTTCTCTAAGTTGCAAGTCTCTTTTCCTTCTCTCTATTATCTACCTATGTTGTTGTATGTATTTATATGTCCCCTTTTAAATTTTTAATATTGTCGTATATATAAAAATATATACTTTCTTTCCTATTTTAATTCCCACAAATATTAAATTTGGGGCCCAACAATATATTCCATGATCAAAAACAAATAAAAGGAGGACCCACGATAAATCCTCGAGCTCCACATCCACGGGAAGTTGAAGTGGTTTTTATGAAATCCTGGACCCAAAATATTACGGGTACTACCGAACCGGAATAAAACCAAGGCCCTCACATGCCGGGAGGAGAGGTGGAAGAAATTCCATAAAGTTCTGCATGGAAAACAAAAGTGGAGGCAATAAAAATTTTCAATGTCCAAAAATAATTAAAACCCGACAGAGTGGTAGGTATGGAAGTGGAAAACAAGTTTGAAATGTGGGAGGGGCTCAAGATTACCTACCTACAATAAATTAATTTGACAGTTAGATGTAATTAGATTTCCCAATAATTCCAACCAACTAAATAATCTGAGTAATGATATGAAGGATATTTCCTCCAACATTGATGTGCACACACAAGAAATTAGTTTTCTTCATAGGAAAATAATTGATAATTCAGATGCTATTGTAGAGCAGTAAGAATGGAGTCTGTGTCCCAAATACGTTGAGCCTCTTGGTGGGTTTTGAAAATTATGTAGTTCAGTTGAAGGAGCTTGTGCTAGAAAACATTGTGAGTGTGGTTGGTGTTACAGGAATCAATGGATCAGAAAATCCACAATCACATCAGCCCTATGCCATCATAACGAAGTCAAAGGTAACAACAATTTTTACTGTATGTTGTTTCAATTGTATAAATCTAGCAAATTTCTATCCATGTTAATGTTTTTGAATGGTATGCTAGGTTAAGTTTATGTGTTGGAGGAGGAGCATGCCCTATCGCTTTTCTGCCACTGGGCCTTTGGTGAGCCTTCCATTCCCAATACACATGATAAATATTTGGTCAAACAGTAGCTTGCTATGCTTACCAAACCTAGCTTCTTCTTGTGCTTAATTTAAAGCCAACATTGTATCTAGTGGTATTGTTGTTTGAATGCCTGATTTAGTTCGTTCTCAAGTGAAGGTACAAGAAAAGTGTACATGTTTGCCACTTTATCTTCAAAATTTCTATAGGTATAAGCAGAGTGATTAATGAGATCTTTCCTAATCAACATCCCCCTATTTGGAAAATTGCTAAGAATAAGCTTTCAAGAGGAGAGCCTATATTTGGTTATCATGAAGGTGAGCTTTGTGAACACTTGAAAACAACAAGTATAGATGTGTTGGATGACTATGCAAAGCAGTGCTTCCTGGATCTCGCTACATTTCCACAAGGACAAATCATTTCTGCAAATGCATTGTTAGACATTTGAGTGTATGTTCATGGAATGGATTGGGATGATGCTTTTATGGTTTTATGGGAATTTAAAGCTCGCAGTTTGTTGGAGTTAAAGAGGGATCCCTGGTAAGGAGCATTGTTACTTACAACGAACTATTTTCTATCTTCATTATATTTCTTGTGCTTGATATTGAGTTCCTTGAAGGAAGACAGATTGAGAACAACTTTGTAAAGAAAATTTCATCCTAAGTTCTAACCATATAGAGGATTGAAACAACTTATATAATGTTGGTATATTTTTAGGAGTGAGTAAAGTTCACCCTGAGTTGTAGAATTGGTCTTCATTGGAAAATATAAGTAGTCCTTAAATCACCTAGTTTTTAATATTTCTTACCAACGTATTTTTGTAATGTCTTGTGCTAGGGAACCAGTGGTCACTTATGGCAGTGTGCATGGATTATCCTTTTCCCAACATAATGTAATGAGAAACTTTTCCTGTATTTGGAAAAGAGTGATAATAAGATCCATTATAGGAGACTGTATATGCCTGAAAAACATTATTGCAATCCCTCAAAGTGGCATACAATTAATTCATGTAAAGCTCATATTGTTTCCATTCACACAAGTGACTACTACACCCTAGTTTGTTTTGGGGTTGTAAGCTAAAATTATTCATTAAGATGAGTTTTAGGTTTCCTTAAACTCAACCCTATATGCATATTTTTTACCCGTACATCTTAACATATTGATATCCTCTACATCTAATCATATCAAGGGACATTCATAAGTACATTGTGTGGATTTCCCTTCTTTTTGGTATCTATAGGTAAGCCCAATGGTTATTCATCAAGCAATGGTTTTGGATTTATGGATAATAAGGTAGATGCTCAAATTGAACTGTTGGATCTCTTAAATTGTATCTTGTTACTGTGATTGTTGTCTACAATGAATTGTCAATGGATTTTAAGAGTTTATTGATTGTATTTGTATGGTAGATGTACTAAAGTGTGTGTTACATTTTACAGCTACAATTGGTGTTGAAGTCCATCCTCTTGAATTCTTCACAAATTGTGGGAAGATACGTTTTTACTGTTGGGATATTGTTGGCCAGGATAAGTTTGGAGAACTTCATGTTGGCTATTAGTGAGTTCACTTTATTCCCTCTTATGTTAGTGCTAATTTATTTGCAGAAATTTGTTAGTTATGGCCTAGCTCAGACACATGCATATAAAATTTATTTTTGATAGTTCTTATTAAGAAAAATGAGTCTTGTCACACAAACGTTTCTCAATGTTAATAGTGACTTTGTTTTTCTCACCCTTTAGGATTTTTCATTATATTGATCATGTTTAATCTATGTTACATATAATTGTTTTACCTCGCCAAAGAATCGTTTATGTGTTCACTTGTGGGTTGTATTCTTAAATTCCTATTTATTCTAATATTTTTCATTGCCTTACATTCCTCTTCCTCTCTCTTTGTTTTCTTCTCTTCAATACCATCATCTCGACCCAATTGAAATTCCCATTGCATCTACTTTTGGGTACCATTGATTTTTGACCCAAATACCGTTGATGAAGAATCACACCTAGAAAAATTTCCTCTATCTTATGTTTTCATAAATTCCTTTGGATGATTTGAATGGTACAAAGCTATAATTATGCACAATAGTATTATTGAACCCAAACAAATGTAAACAAGATCTCACATGTTGCTATAAAATTGAATCGAAGCATCCCAACCATTAATGGTTATGTTCGAGCTACAATATAGAAGTTCGTAACTATGATTAAATATATTCACTCATGATTGATCTAAAGGACCCAACAGGGGAACTTCAATCAGTTACCACTTTTGATGAGATAGCTGATTCAATCAAAAGGTGTTACATCTAGTGACCTCCACCTATTGTCTATAGACGAAGATGCAACTAGTGAAATTACAAGCAATGTCATCGACAACCAATACTGCTTCACACTTTCCTTGAAAAAAGAGACATATCACATAATCAACAAATTGAAATGTGTCATCCTCAATTCAAATAAAGTGGATAGCAGTGCATCTCCTCATAACCTTCTTTACGCAAAGTTTTCTAACGCACCCATCCCTTCAAACTTTACACCCTCCCCCATCCCTTTCTATACTTTGAACTATCAATGCTATGTTAGTTATTTCATATCTATCTTGCCTTCACCCTCTTCCACAATCATCCATTAGCACTTATGATATGGTAGAACAATTGGGGACACCAACCTTAATCTTCACTCTAAGTGCTACAGACACTAAATGGCCAGATCTCCATAGTATTATGGCTGGTGCATGCCTTATCGACCTTTGATTCGCAAGCATTGGAGAACCATTAACATTTTATCTAACCCTCATCGAGTATAAACATACCTACATCACATATTCATAATATTTCGTGAAGAAATATTGCAGAAGGAACTTGGATCAGTAGACTTTTGGTACATGTAATACAATATATTTATTTATAAGTTTGTTCTAAACTACATAGCTAATATTTATATTCCCTCATCTCGTAGGTATGAATGGAAACATAGAGACTCCACACATGTCCATGGTTTATTGTGGCTTGAGAACGCCCTAAAGTTGATGTGATGGACTAGGTGAATATAAAATCAGCAAATGTATGGAAGTCTTCATATATTCATGTTAAGCTCAAATAAAATAGTCCACAAAACACTACCACCCATGATATAAGATATGCAAATGTATATGTACGAAATTGTAACAAATTTGAAATGTAGAGATAGAACCTATAAATGTAATTCTTCATCTATATTCCTACACTTACAAAATCAATCACACCCCTTATCAACATCAACTACAAAATTAATAACTATCCCTCTAAATCAAATAACATATACCGTTTCATGCTCATATCATTGCATTGTGCACATGTAATTTCTAGTGTTAATTCAGTTATAATTGTATGTCATGCATCGATTTGAGACAAATTTCTTGAAATTATAAGATTTTTACAAATTTATATATCATGCACAACTACTAAAAAAATTTTGCCTCTAATATCATGCCATAACAAAGAGCTAAACCATTGTAAATACAAATTTAATAACTAGAATTATAATATTTTAAGCAATGTACATATTCATTAAACTGTAGAAATAAAAGAACGCCTAGAATATAAATATCACAACACAAAAACAAAAGATATTAGTGGGGAAATATTGTAAACAAGTTAAAACCCCACTATAAATGCACTTTCCAATATATTTAGTTAATGAGGCACAATGTCTAACAAATAGATGCCAACCCAACACAATAATTTTCTTTCAACTTCTTCGCAATAAACTCGTCAAAATGAAATCACAATAAAAGTGTTACTTGACGCACACATATATCAATATCCAATGGGATATCATCCTTATTTAAAGGGTGGGTGATTTGGTTACAACATTTTGGCTCAATGCTTCACTTAACTTATAAAATAAGTCATACACATAAGTTTATGAAAAAACTTATCATGGAGAATTTTTGTTGTGGTGGGCCACACTAAGTGTGTCCCCACAAACATTACATGCTCCAAAAACTATACCCATGAGGATCTAAACACATTTCATGCAAATCGAAAATGGTGTGTGTAAGGAGTGCGTGGAGGAAGTGGGCCTAGAAATTTACTAAGAGAAATAGAGGTTGGAATAAGTGGATAAGAGAGAGCTCTAAAAGCACATATATAAATAAGGAAGGTGCCTTTTTTGTTTCTACAAGGCCCCAAGAAGGATATGAGGATGTCACGAGGACATCTGGCTGATGAGTGAATGCACATGATGACTCGATGAAACTAAAAAGGACTCTACACCATTAAAATAAATGGCTTAGGACCCTCTAAGGATGAATGGCCATGAAAAGAATAGAAAGGAGCTAATCTTAACCCCACCCAAAACCGTGTGATCTTAGAAGCAATAATATGACTTAATCCACATGGTGAAAGATTAAAAAATTCATAGGCTATTTCTTTAGGATTAAATATCAATAGGTGTTATTGTAGATTATCCCTTACACACCACACCCTAGGAATATAGTGAAAACATTGTTGGTGATATGATTCTATCAACATATAGAAGTGAAAGTGGAGCGTAAAACACCCCACCAACTAAAAATCAACCCCGTAAACTAGAACCCAACCACCCCCACTTGTGAACCAATGCCCACCCTTCATAACCAAAATAGCCAAAATTTTCCTCTTGTGCTAGTTCAACCCTACTATTATGGCCAGTCCATGAAGCTCCCATAGTATACAAGAGTTGAGAATGGATCAAACCATGTGCATTCATGTGTGATCATAGGGAGGACCAAGGGAATCAAAACTCCTAAAAGGAAGGAAAGACAATTTTATATGATACGTTTCAAATGCAATCATACGTGGTACCAGAAGTATGACCCACTACAACAAGTGGTCTATTATGATTTATTGAAGAAGAAATTTTTAGAGGAGTTCGAGATCCTTAAGTTTAAATAGTAGAGTTTGTAATTATAAATGATATCAAATTAGGTGTCATAGATAGTATACATACGTAAAACATATGGTTCAAGTCCTTGATTTTTAAGCTACCCTATGAGCTTCACCAAGTACAACACATGCAATGGTTAATCGGTAGGTTTCTTACACCTTTCATCAGTAAATTGCCAATGAACACATTCATAGAGACGTGATGATATTTCGAGGTGGCGTTGTGTACAAAATTAATAGGAGTGTGGACGCCAAAGCAATTTTTTTATTAGAAGCCCAAATATACAACATGGTAGAAAAATGAAATTATTCATTGCAAATGGAACACAAGAGAGACAACGGAATTTTACGTCTAGATTCCTAAGTGGAAGGGAGCATAAAATTAACTACCCAAAGAATAATGTGCACCATAATGCCAAGGCACATGAAATATATATATATATCATGATGATCGTTATGTGCATTATTACCAAGTACTCTAAATAGCAAATAAAATGAAGGTGTCCCTATGGCATAAAATTTGGAAGACTAGCACCACAACATGGAACATTTCCACAAGATCAAGGAGGCAAAAGAGACACGTTGAACCTTCACAAAGCAAAATAAAATATGTTTTGGTGGAAAGGAGTATCAAGGAATAGAAGTGGTGAGAGGGGGAGGAATATTATCCTCAAGCATATGGTATAAATGTCATGACCTTATATAGTTCCAAAAAGAATGGCCCACATACCCAATTTACAAGTATTATAAGGATGCACACAAGAAAGAGGATTTCCTAGCATTATACAAAAATATCAACCAAATGAAGTAGGGACCAACCAAGGGTGTGGGCATGATTAAAACGAGAATTGAGTGCCTAAAAAGACCCAAGTTCCTAATTTCAAGGTAAGGATATGTGCTACAATACGCAATGGAACTAGCATTCAGCCAAGAAGGATGGAGGTCCCAAAGAATTAAACCCAATAAATATTCACCAAAGTTATGCATTACCCTGGTAGATCTAGGAAGAAGATAAATTTGCAAAAATCCCAATAGCTTCTAAGAGAAATTTAAGGTGAGATTCAGAAAATGCGGTAAGTCAAAGCACGCATAAAGGAGTAAGAGTGCAAGGTACCCAAAGTGGAAGAAGTGAAATAGGTAATTAAGATCCTAGGACTACTAAAGAGAAGTGTAATACTAACAATTCCCAATTAATGGCTAGTGTAATCCCTTGGGATGGAGATAAACCCATAAGAGAAGGTAGTGAGTCTATAATTAAAGGTATCCAAACAAGGGTTTTATTGAGAGCTTATGTTAGATGCATTATTGAATGGGCACAAAATGTTTAATATCCTCATTGATGAATACACATAAGTAAACATCCTTACCGAGGATGTGTGGAACCACATGGGGAGACTCGCACCGAATCAACCCTAAACACCCTATTCATGTTAAAAAGATGAGGGTTTTTCCTCTTCGAATGGTCAACGGAGTCACCTTGAGCATTATAGGTATGAATTTTATATCATATTTTTAGTTCATTGAGCTTGTAGAGGCTAAAAACTACTCTACCTTACTAGGAAACCTATGATGCTTTAAGAAAATAGGGATATGTACTTTAAGAAGAACTATAAGAACTTCCCGAATGGAGAACACCTGTTTGGTTATCCCATTGAATATGGTGTAAAGAGCCCCATTTTTTGAAAATATGAATGTAGAGGACTACGATTTTATAGTGCAAAGATAGGATTATATTCACTCGAACAAGGAGGGTGCATCAATTAGGGAAGTAATAAGATCAACATTAGACACCACAAGTGATGCTTATAAAAGGTGGGTTGAAGAGGCATATGAGACCACTATAAGGAGGTGCATCTATATTAAAAGGAAGTATATGGGGTCCTTGTTATGCCCTTAATCGTATATCTTACATTAGATTTGTATGGCCGATTTGTGGTTATCATAACTTCTTATCATGTTTTATCTCTTTCATATATGTTATAATATCATTAGTTAGTTGGACTTGGTGATGGCCATAACATATGAATACTATATATAGGAGTTAGTATGTAGTAACTAATCATCATATTGAGCACTTAAGTCTTATTGTATGATTTGGAGGTTACCCCGTCAAAGTGGATAAGTTATTCGACTTGCATGTTGTTATCATTTCTCTATATTTTGGTGTTTTTTGGTGTTCTGTTGTTGTTGATATTTATATCTATCTAAGTAATTTCATTATAAGTGGTATCAAATTTGTGATCTTGGCCAAACTTAGGTTAAAACCCTAATTGTGAAGATTTTTCTATATCTTCAAAATGGTACTGAATTTTTCTATAATCTGTTTTACCACAATTGTGACACATTCCAAGTAAGGTCCTCTGAAAATTTCAGAATTATTTTCTCTATTTTGAAAAATATATAGCAATTTTATGGTTTTTCATAAATTTACTCTATAGGCTGCAAATTGTGGAATGGTTTTTTTACTTTACAAAACTTGATCTTTGTTCCGATATCATCATATCATAATCAAGGATGAGGATGTTCATAAAACAACCTTTCAGAAACATGAAGGTCATTATGAATTCTTAGAAATGTCTTTTGGACTCACAAATGCACCCTCTACATTTCAAATTTTGATGAATTATATCTTTAATCCATTCATGTGGAATTTTTTTTTAGTATTCTTTGATGATATACTAATATACAACAAAACATGGAAAGCACACTTGCATCATGTAAATAAGGTGTTAGAGACTCATAAACAACATCATCTTTATGCAAATCCTCTAAGTATTTTTTTGGAGCCAAGGAGGTTGAATATTTGGGTCACATTGTCTGTTATGAACATGTTAAATTGGATCCTAATAAGATAAAGGCCACGCTTGAGTGGAAGGTTCCAAAAACCCTAAATATTCTCCAAGGATTTTTGAGCTTAGAGGTTGTTATCATAGATTTGTAAGTAATTATGGTAGCATAACACCACCACTCGAAAATTTTATTGAAGGAATATTTCCAATAGAATGAGGAAGCTATAAAATCATTTGAGAATTTGAAGGAGGCCATGTGCACCACTCCATTTTGTAACTACTCCAGATTTTTCCAAAAACATTCATTGTTGAATGTGATGCTTTAGGATATATGGTATGGGATCAAGACTCAGGCAAGAGGGATGTCCCATTGCCTTTGAGAGCCATAAATTCAAAGCTAATAATATATCAAAACTATTTTTGATAAGGAAATACTAGCCATACTTCACGCATTAAAGTAATGGAGACCATATATAATGAGTAGACACTTCAAAGTAAAGACATATCATGATAGTTTGAAATACTTCTTAGAGCAACATTTATCATCTCGAAGAACAACAAAAATGTATCTCAAAACTGTTGGGCTATTATTTTGATATAATCTACAAGAAAGGGAATGAGAACGTAGTTTTCATGCTCTGTCTCGTAAGGATGAGTCATTTGAGGCATTATTGTGTGTCATATCTATATTTCAGAAAAATTGGGTTAGAGAGGCAAGGTCTAAATGGAGAGATGGACCAAGTACACAAAATATCATTCGTAATCTCCAACAAGATCCAATCATGTAAGAAAAATTGTATGGAAAGAGTATACTTTATGGTGCAAGGATAAATTATACCTATGTAAGAACTCGACCCTAAAAATAGGGTTTTATCTTAGCTCCATGCTTCTCCGAGTAGGGAGCATTCTAGTTTCTTGAAGACTTGTCATCAATCAAGATAGATTTTTCCGGTAATGGCTAAAAAGGGATGTCCAAAATTTTATGGTAGAATGCATGGTTTTTTAGCAAAATAAGGGTGAAATAGTTAAGTTCCTAGGTCTTTTATAACCTCCATCTATTCATAGCCAAAGGTGGGAAGAGGTTTCCATGGACTTCATCACAGATTGTCTAAATTAGAAGGAAAAAATGTAATCATGGTTGTGGTGGATAGACTCACTAAATATGCCCATTTTTATGCCTTGTCACACCTATTTATCATAAGTATAGTAGTAGCATCCTTCATGGATATATTTCAGAAGCTACATGGGACAAAAAGATTATAATAAGTGATCGCAAGCCTATATTTACTAGTAATTTTTGGATTGATTTGTTTTCATGTTTGGGTACTCAAACCTAGCCCATGACTCTTATTATCATCCCCAATCTGATGGGGAAACTAAGGTGGTAAATAAGTACTTCCGAGGATATATCTCGTTGTTTTACCTCAAATAAGTAAGTGCGATGGTTCTAATGGATGTCACTTGCATAATGGTGGTATAACACTTCCTTCCATACTTTATCTAAAATGTCTCCTATTTTTGGCATTATATGGGTACCATCCACCATCCATCAACTCATCCTTGAGGGGATAACCAAGGGTTAGAGTAGTTGAAGAGAACATTCACCATGAACAAGAGGTATTTTCTAGTCTTAATGAGAACTTAGCCATGGCACAAAACCACATGAAGCAACAGGATGATCAACATCGCAATGAAAACATTTTGAAGTTGGTGATTAGGTTTTTTGTGTGTTTACAACCATATAAGAAAATGTATTTGAAACAACATAAGAAGGATAACAAGATTTCACCTAAGTATTATGACCCTTATCAAGTGTTGCAGAAGATTGGTATTGTAGCATACAAATTGGAACTCCCTCAGATAACCAGAATACATATAGTCTTCCATGTTTCTTACTTAAGAATGCAATCAGACATAAGGTATCAGCCCAAACAATGTTTCATGGGAACGATGAGGAGGGAAGAATCATCTTGGAACTAAATGATTAATGACAAGGATCATTACTGAGTATATGATCAAGTGTAAGAATCTAGATAATGAAGATGCTACATGGGAGGATGCAACATTCATGGAGCAACATCCAAATATTTTCAACATTGGGGACAATTTTGCTTAGAAGGGGAAAGGCATGATACGCCCTTAATCCTATAATTTACATTAGATGTGTATGGCTGACTTGTGACTATCATAACTTCTTATCATGTTGTATCTCTTTCATATATGTTATAATATCATTAGTGGATCGGCCTTGGTAATGTCCATAACATAGGAATAATATAGATAAGAGTTAGTATGTAGTATTTTATCATCATACCGACCACTTGAATCTTATTGTATGGTTTATAGGTTTCCCCCTCGAAGTGGATAAGTTATTATACTTGTATTTTTTTATCATTTCTATATATTATGGTGTTCTATTGTTGTTGATATTCATATCTATATAATTAATTTCACTACAGTCCTTGAGAATAAAATTGTTGGATTACGCTAGCAGAATTTTGTAGGTAAAATGCACACATACACAAGTCCGAAATCTCAAAAGAACGTCGATCAGAAAGGAAAACCTATCATCAAGAGATTCCTTCATATTATCTAGAAAATTATTGATATATTATGGAACCATGTGTCTATATGTACATAGTAGATATAGAATCCTTTTTACTAAAGGAAGATAAGAGAGTGAATTCTCTGTGCACACCCTTAAGAGCACAACAGGAGGAGGGTGGTGGGTGACACACCAACGTTACTAAAGTGGAGTGTCATTGAGGAGGCATTTAAGTCCCTATTTGAGAGGAGAAATGTGAAGCATGAATTTCTAAGTTATGATGGGAGAACCTTCCCATCTATACATACGTTTCATTGCAAATAATTGTGGGTTAGGGCCCCTATGGCCATACCTACCTACGTATGGTTTCATGAATTTTATAGCACCCGACCACATGGGCATGAGTTTGTTATATTTTGGGAGAAATAAGGTGAGAGAAATCAAATTGCAAGAAGGTGAAATAAAATATGGGGCACACCTTCTAGTTCAAATAAAAAAGAATAGAATAGAAAAATCCCTTGGTAGTGATGAAATAATCCATCTTTCAACACGATGTACTCATGGAGGAAACGATCAAGAACCTCTATAATAATAAGGTACACATTTGAGATATTTTCAATGAATATTTTATCCACCACACAAGCAACATCATGACCTAGGTCAATCAAAAGGACCATGGGCAAGGAAAAATGAAAATCCCTACTAAATATAAATGACCAAGATAACCTCGAATACCACTTGAATGTACATACAAGTATTTGGGAACACACAATCTAATATGTGCATGATGGAAAAATAAATTACTACATTTATTCAATGCACATTTTAGAGGTCAACTTTGGGTCTCAAGAAGAGCCATATATGGCCAGATTACTAGTCAAACTTAGAGTTAGAGCCCATTGTGGAATTAATTAGAGAGCTCAAGGATTTGTTCCCAAATGTTATCACAAAATGAAGGGTGTTCATTCATCCTTGGGAAGATGAAGATCAAATTGAGGGAATATTATAGGCTAATAATAAATATATCATAATGAGTGAACCCCAATCTAAGGGAAAAGGTGAATGAGGATATCGATAAAATTTTGGAGGTAGTGATCATATATCTGGTAGAGAAATCATAGCGGATTAGTTGATTGGTGATCGGGATGGGCACGTAAGAATCAAGCAGTGTACTTTCATTCTCTCAATGAAGAATGTGTTACTAACCCTTTACTGACCTCATTCACTATTTAATATATATTTTAGAGGGGTGGTAGAATGTGCCATCTACACATTTACTAGTGGATTCTCCAAGTACCGCTAGCTCCAAATTATGAAGGAAGATAAGGAAAAGAATACATTTACGAAAAAATGGGGTTCATTTGCATATAATATGATGCCCTTTGGTTTTAACTAGTAGTCTTCTTGTGCATAGTAATTGAGACCTATAAATATTTTATTCACAATTTCTCGCTAGTATACACGGATGATTAGACCATCTACGGTTTAGTGAGATACCACCATGCCAATCTAAGGCTCATGTTTGAAAGATAAAGGAAACTAAAATTTTATTTAAACCTCAAAAAGTGTGTGTTGTAATTTTGTTTGGGGCCCTATTTGACCTTGTGATTTAGAAAGAGGGGATGTTAGTTGACCTAGCAAAGATTACAGCTTAGTTTTTAGCTTGAGGAACCTATTATGTCAAAAAAGTAGCACCCTAGGTTTTACAGATTATAAAAATGTACTTTTGACTAACATGGGATTGTCTCAAGGTGTGGACCCTCAAAATGAGACAAACCTCCAGAGAAGGTTGGTTCCTCTACCTATTCTAATGCTAAAACTACTCCTAGAAAGGGAAATGTAACTATTCTAACACTAACCTAGAATTCTAAGGGACCAGGGAAGAGAGAGATGCATAAAATGAAAGTCCTAAACTAAGGGAGGTGATAGCACCAAGAAAAAGGGGCTGGAGATATCCTTAGTGAGTGAAAATGGAAGAAAATGAGGTAGAAGAGGGTAGACAAAAGTGCCATAGTTCAAAGAACACATTCAAACCTCCAATTTTGTGGAGCACAATGAATTTAAATCCTACAAAAGAATATAACATGCACAATATACCTGAAAATGCAATGAAAGGAAAAGGAGGAAACACAACTCAAGATAGGGCAAGAAAAGCCACAAAACACCAATTTTATTGCTTAAAATGATGCACAATCCATTACAATATAGGAACAAGGAAAAAATCCTTTACAAAATGCATAAATTTGAGGCCTACAGCTCACAAGAGTGCTGGAACATTTTTAGAAGAGTTCCCTTACAATCCAAAATCTCTCCCCCCCATAAATGAGGTGGAATTTCATATATATAGAGAAGGGGAGCTACCAACCGACATCCTTCATTAATTTCTTATACGGAGGTATGGGTGACCATACCAATTCTCTTTCCAATGGTACTTTTCTTGCACACAGGGGTGTCATACCTCATTAAACCGGTTGTTGAGCTACCTTGTACAAAGTGTCATTAAAGCCCAATCCATAGCTGACATTCCTTGTTTATGTCTGACAGGAACCACCAACTAACACCGTACAATAACAAGAGGAGTCACCACCAACAAGGAAATGAGTTATCGGATGACAAGAAGAAATGTTGTCACATGACAACAAGGGAAGGTTGACATGCATCAAGATGGAATGTTGTCACATGACAACAAAGGGAACATGACCAAGAAGGAGGAACGATGCATGAAAAAGGGAAGGATTATCACACAACAACAAGGAATGTTATCGCATGATATGAGGGAGGTGGTGGTGTGCGATAAGAAGAAACATTGTCACACGATAAAGAATAAGCGGTTGTTGCATGACAAGAAATCGGTGGACATGTGACAGTTGAGAAATGGTTATCACTGATAGGGAAACGGTTGACACACGACAAAAAAATGGTTAACCTGTCTTAGGGAGTAGAGGTTGTCTTGCGACAAGGAGAAGTGGTTGACGACGATAAGAAGATATGGCTCCAAACCTTTGTTCATGGCTCGAAGACCAATTATAACTAAAGAATTACAAGGCACTTCTTGACCAATCAACTTCTAACACCTTGACTTGTTTTGTTGTCCATTTTGCAGGGGTGTAAAATATGGATAACAAATGGTGACTTACTGGGGTGATCTTGTTGGTGTGTGGGATCCTATGTGTCCTCCACTCACATATGGAGGGTCATCTCACATGGGTTAGGTTTAGGGTTTGCTTGTGTGTCATGCACTAGGGTTACTTAGCACCCTATATGTATTCCTTCATTTGACATTTATGAGTATGCCAAGACACTCTGTTGTCTTTCTCTATATGTGCAAGCTTTGTTCTGTTATGTAAGTTCTTCCATTGATTGATCGATTCCTCCTTGTGATTACGCTGGAGCTATTACGTTTCCTTTAGAGTGCAACTTCATCATGGTGCATAGTTTTTGATATGATTCTCACAAACTCTTTCATGGTATCAGAGTTGAGATCGGGTAAATGTGCATTCATTATTTGAGTTGTGATTACTCTTGGTTTCGTTTTTTTACTCCTCGTGCAAGTTTTTTTGATCATTATATTCTGGAATTTTATTGCTAACGTTCTTAACAAGTTTCTCTTGGAAAGTTGTTTGGTTTTGCTTGTGTTCTTCGTGCATGTGTAGATCTCTCCTTTTTCAAGGGTTTTACAACTACATTTAGCTAATCTATGCAACTAAATCGGAAGATCAGTTAAAATAAGAGGTTTTTTTTTGTTTTTTAATTTTTTATTAAACTAAATTTTTTTAGATCTTTGGTTTTTTTTGGTTTCTCTGTGTTTTTTGCATGTCTTTTTAGAATACAGGTTTTTCATTTGTAGCTTGGAGGTTCAAATTTTAGTGTTTGGTGGTTTTTTGCTCACCATCGAGCTCCTTCTACACCTCCTTCGAGCTATCTAACCGAGCTACACCTTCAAACTAGTTTCTTCCAACCTGGCCGAGTCATTTTTTTTTGCACCGATCTCATGCTTCGCTCTTTTTCTTGACAAAATCATTTTGGGCCTTTGGTGATTCCTTCTCCTCTGTGTGCGGGCCTGCTCTCCTAAGTGTCCTTACCTCGCAAGTTTCCCTTTCCATCGAGTCTCCTCGCCCTCACGACCTCGGCTCGGCCCTCATTCCCCTGTGGAGCCTTCCCATGCTCATGCCCAAGCTTCCCCCGAGTCTTCTCCCATGAGATTCATTTCCTAGCTCGCACTCCGCGTCTAACCATTGGAGACTTCTCCCACCTCACTTCACACCTCGTGCTCCACCCCACGTGATGAACACCTTAGATTTTCCAAAATTCCTTACATTTGATCCAAACATACTCCGAGCTCTCCGTCTTTCCCGGAATCTCCTCCAACTCGGGATTTCAAATGGTAAGTTTATTTAAAGTTATATTTGGTAAGTTTATTTAAAGTTATATTTGGTAAGTTTATTAAATTTCATTTCGGTGGGTGCTTTTTTATATAACGGTATGCTTTTTTAAATCTAGTTCTATTAATACATCTTAATAGAAATTAGTTTCATTTAATTTAATAGATCTTAATTAGTTTGATTTAATAGATCTTAAGTTTTCAAATTTTTAGATTTATTTAAATCAAATCAAATATTAATTAGGATTTAATTTTTATTAGATCTTAATTAGTTTTTCGTAATTAATTATATTAAATCTATTCCTATTAATTACGAATCTCATTTACGATTAGTAAATAATTTAAAATCGTCCTTTCAAAATAACGTTAAATTGTCATTTTTTAAAACTCCTATAGCTTTAAAATTAGCTAAATTAGGTGTTTCAAAGCGATAATTTTTTTAGGCGTTATTGTCATTTTTTTAACTAATCATGCGCTCAAGTGTGCAGTAACACTCCGAGCACCTTTTTGTCTTCCACGTGCTTTTCTAGCATTCTGAAGATCTTTCATACCCATCTTGAGGTCATTTAAAACATTGTATTTTACCCTTATTATTACTAGTGACTAGTGAGCGCATACGCCATAGTTTGTAGCATAGGGGTATCCTTTGCGACGTGAGACACTTTTTCTCACAACCAGGATTTGATTTTGCCTCCTTCCTATTTTTTTGCAAGTTGTGCTTGTATGTATAAGTGTCACTTTGTTGCACTCCATGAAACACAATTGTGGTCTCCTCTCTTGTGTGTTATTACGCTGATTACAAGGTGAGTTACCAACTATTTCAAGATGCATGCTCGGACCCAATTGTATTCAACACACTAAACTATAAAGTTCCGAAAGTAGGGGGTTATTATATTGTCCTGGGTGGTTGTGATTCTTGTGTTTCTTTTTTGCATTCCTTCTCTCTCTTCACTATGGATGCACTTTCAATTCCTTTTCTTACACCATTCAACTTATTTGAATGGAGATCGAAAATGATTATTAAACTAAGGGGTAAAGGGTTATTCCACATCACCATGGGAACTGAGATTGAACTAGACGACAACCCTAAAAAATCTAAGTGGTTAAACCGTAGTGATGAAGCTTTAGGTCTTCTTTGCATGTCTGTTTCTCCTGACTTTCTCTTCCACATTGAATTGTCTAAAAAACCTAATTTTGCATGGAAAACGTTAGATGGAATGTTTGGACAACAAGATGACATGAGATCACATGAGTTGGAAAACAAACTACTAGGGTTAAATCCTAGTGATTTTGAAAACCTACAAGAATTCTTCTCTAAGTTTTTCCACACTAGATTGTTGTTAAAGGAATGTCAAGTAGAGAAGAAATATTCTCAACTGATCTTGTTGATTCTCTCTAAGTTAGGTCCTGAATATTTTGTCTTTGTGTCAACTTTTTACGCTACAAAAGCTACCTTGGACAAGGATTAGAATATGCCCTCCTTTGACTCTTTTTCATCCCAACTCATTCGAGAACAAGACAAACTCATTCAAATGGGGTCTCTCAAGTCTAAGTCACATGCCCTTGTAGCAAGTACTAGTAAGGAAAAGAAGACTAAAAAGAAGAAAGAAAAAAGGATCAACCTAAGAAGGAAACCAAGACCAAAACTAAATTTAACATGAATGCTTGACTTCTAAGCCTAGAGCACAAAAAGACAAGTATTTGTGTTCCTATTGCAAGAATCCTAGTCATAAAGAGCATCTATGTATGAGAAAACAAATTGATCACCTTACTCATTTACTTGAGAAAAATCAAATAGGTGTTCCTAAGTCTATCAAACAAAATGCTCAAGGTCGAGTCTTCTACTACAAAAGGTTCTAAATCTGATAAGAAGAAAGGAAAGGCCCTTGTAGCCAAATTTGTTCCTTCATCGACGTGGATTATAGATTTTGATGCCTCACACCACATGGATTCATCGCATGTTGTGTTCTCTAGCGTAGAGCCTTGTGGTATGTCTCAAATCACGATGGGTAATGACACAACTGTGTTATTTTCTGGTAGTGGATCAATAGAGATGGATGGGGGAACATTCAACCAAGTGTTGAGTGTTCCTGATCTCTCTACCAATCTCCTATCGGTTTACCAAATTACTCACATTGGTGAAGGAATGCGAGTGGAATTTGTTCCTAATTCGGTGATTATTCGTGAGCTTAACGATGACACTACAAAGTGGCTGAGGGAAAGGCAGATCACCATTCATGGTTGTATACCTTTTCCCACTTTACTTTTGATTCTACGCCCACTACCTTTCTCACTCATGCAAATGAGGTTAGTAAGCTATGGCATGAGCATTTCGGACATCTAAATTATCGCTACCTTGAACAATTGAGCCAAAATGAAATGGTCAATGGGTTACCCCACGTCAAGTTTTCTAAGGGTCTTTGTGAGGGTTGTACCCTTAGAAAGCATCCTGAAAAGAACTTTGACAAAGGAAAAGCCTGGAGAGCTACTCGTCCTTTGGATCTTGTTCACAAGTGATATTTTTGGTCCATTTATTTTACTAGAGCTCTTTATGTGCTCACCTTCATTGATGATTATTCGCGATATACTTGGGTATATTTTCTCTTAAGCTTAAGTCTGAAGTCTTTGAACATTTTTAGGACTTTAAGGCTCTTTATGAGAAACAGTAGAACGGCGGTCTATTAAGGTTCTTTGAATCAACAATGGAGGTGAATATCTAAACAATAGGTTCATGGATTTCTATACTTTTGAAGGGATCTCCTTGCATAGCATACAATTTGCTTATAGCCCTTCACATAATGGAGTTGTAGAAATAAAGAATTGTAATCTTAAGGAGATGGCCACTTGTATGATTCACTCGAAGTCTCTTCCTCCTCAGCAAAGATTGGGTCAAGCGGTGAATTGTGCTAATTACATTTAGAACCATGTTCCACAAAAAGGTAAGTAAGAAGGATGACACCCTTTGAAGCCCGGTTTGGATACAAGCCTGGTTTGGATGCAAGCCTAATGTTGAGCACTTTTGAGTCTTGGATCTAAGGCTATGGCTTAGATTCCCAAGAAACACAAGGCATTGGAACCAAAATCCAAGCCTTGTCTCTTTTTAAGGTATCTTGATGGCGTGAAGGGATATCAATTGTTGAATCCTACTTCTCATGAGCTTTATATTGAGAGAAGTGTTAAGTTTGATGAGTCTTCTTGACTTCTATTTCTCTACCTATCGAGGTTCTTCACTTGTTGATTTGGATTCGACTCATCATATGATGATGTTGTTGAGCGTGCTCCTCAAACCCGATCCTCCCACCATCAAAACTTTGAATCTTCTAATTCGACAAGAGTGATGACGAAGACTATGTCCTTTCTCACTCGAGTGATGAATCTTCCGACTCGTAGATCATGATCCTCCCGGTCCTCTTTGGACTAGGAAAACCTTACAAAGTGCTGGATATTTAGTTAGAGATACTTCATATATGAGACACACTCGCTCGATTTTTTTGGACCCCGCTCTTTCTTCACCTCTACCTCGATCCATAGTCTTTCCAGGAGGCTTCTAGTATTTATGAGTGCAATTTTTCCATGGATGAGGAGTATTCCTCTCTCATGAAGAACGATACTTGGGATCTCACCCATCTTCCGAAAGGAATAAAAATCGTTCAATGTAAGTGGGTGTTCTAATAAATTATGGAGTAGATGGAGACATCGAAAATTTTAAAGCACGATTAGTCGCTAAGGGTTTCTCCCATATAGTTGGGGTTGATTATATATAAACATTTGCTTTGGTTGCGAAGATGACTTCTATTCGATCGACCCTTGCCATTTCTCGCAAGCAAACAGATGGAAAGTCCATCAAATGGATGTTAAGAGTGTCTTCCTTCATGGCGATCTAGAGGAAGAGCTATATATGGAACAACCTTCGGGTTATGTCCATGATCCCTCCTCATTTGTAAGTTAAATAAGTATATTTATGGCCTTAAACAAACCCCTTGGGCTTGGTATTCAAAAATGAACTCCTTTTTACTTACATCAAGGTTTACTAGGTGTCACTTTGATTCAAATGTTTATATTCTACGGAAAGATGACTCCATACTCATTCTTGTTCTCTATGTTGATGACTTGTTGTTGATCATAGGAAGCTCTTCCTCCATCATGTATTCTGTGAAGATCGCCTTGGCCAATAGGTTTTCCATGACTGACTTAGGTATGCTTCATTACTTTCTTAGGATCCATTTTTCACAATCTAACTTTGGAATTTTGATTTCACAACCCGAGTATGCTCTTGACTTACTTGCTCATTTTCATATGTCCGATTGCAAGTTTTCTCCTACTCCTTTTCTTTCCAGGTTAATTTTGTTTCGATTGCTCTACTCCCTTGGTTGATGGTACCCTTTATTGATAGTTGGTGGGGAGCTTGATTTACTTGACTCACACTTGACCGGATTTATCTTATGTTATTGGGATTGTGTCCAGATTCATGTAGGAGCCACATGAGCTACATTAGAAAGTAGCTAAGCGGATCCTTCATTATGTTTGTGGCACCTATACTGATGGCATTCACTATTATGGAGGGGTGGATATTGACTTGATTGGGTTCACAGATTTTGATTGGGCCGGTGACTTAAATCATCGGAAATCTACCTCTGGCTACAGTTTCTCTCTTGGTTTGGGTCCTATTATTTGGTCTAGTAAGAAGCATAATGTAATTGTGATATCTTCTACAGAGGCAGAATACAAAGGAGTGGTTAATGCTGCCACATAGGTTGTTTGGCTACTGTGTTATTTTGACAGAGTTTGGCATCCACTTTCGGTAGATACCATTATCTATTGATAACACGAGCACTATCTCAATTTACAAAAATCTAGTTCAACATCAGTGGACAAAGCACATTGAGATCGATATAAACTTCATACGAGAGCTTATTCATGATGGTATCATAGACATTCAAGACATTCGAGATAGCTGATCGATTGCAAATATATTCACCAAGCCCTCCACTGAGGTGAAGTTTCTTCACTTGTGATCTATTCTTGAGGTGAGGTCTTATGTAGTTGCTCATATTCTTCGGGCTATATAGTCCTTCTCTTTTTCTTCTAGAAGATGTTGTTTGTAGATGGGCACCTTATCAGGCCTTTAGTTGTCAGGCCTCATAGACACATCTTTCTTAATTGTTTAGGAGTGTCTTCTTGTTCATTCTGACTCATCATAGCCACTACCCCAGCTTCGATGAAGGGGGGTGTTGGTGTGTGGGATCATATGTGTCCTCCACTCACATATGGAGGGTCATCTCACATGGGTTAGGTTTAGGGTTAGGTTTAGGGTTTGCTTGTGTGTTATGCACTAGGGTTACTCAACACCCTATATGTATTCCTTCATTTGACATTTATGTGTATGCCAAGACACTCCATTGTCTTTCTCTATTTGTGCAAGCTTTGTTCTTTTATGCAATTTTTTCCATTGCTTGATCGATTCCTCCTTGTGATTATGGTGAAGCTATTATGTTTCCTTTAGAGTGCAACTTCATCATGGTGCACAGTTTTCGATACAATTTTCAGTAAACTCTTTCGAGATCTACCTTCTAGATCGAAAGACCAATAACCTCAGAGGATCCATTGGGCATGGATTCATTTTGATTGTTGAACTTGATCGATGCCTAAAACCTCTCAAACCTTTGGAACACTACTGGGACATTGTTTCATCATCAGAAATTTCCTACAAATCGAAGGTGTAATAGCAACAAAGCACAACTATATACAAATAAAAAAAAATATGTGTTCCAAATGGAACATGCAGAGAGTTCACTAAAAGGAATGATAACCAGATCGTACCAAGACAAGAACACCGATGCTAATCAAACACCACAATCTATAAGATGAAAGTAATTCACGTAATAACTTTACATAAAACCTTTGCAATCAAATGAGTAGTAATATCATATATTATTATGGAACTCAAAGAAATACATTGAGAATGGGCCTTTCTTATATAGGCAAGGAATAACAATCTAAGAACCAATCAAGGTTGTAGATCAAGCCATAAATCAAGGAAATAACTAGTCATCAAAGAACTAGTCATCAAGGATCTACTCAATACCATAGATCAAGGAAAGAACTAGCCAATGCCATAGATCAAGGAAAGAACTATACCTAACAACTATATTATATCTCTTAATATCTAAATAAGATAAAATAAATATCCACACACATAAGTGGGTGAGGATAAATATAATAAAGGTAAATAAAGTACCTAGGTGAACATGAGCTAAGGTAAACACCTACTCTAAAATACACAAACACTTATTACAAAAGCAACCTAAACTACAACAAAGAAATGTGCTACAAGCACTTGGAGGAAATGAACTAATCTAATATTTACAAGGAAGATACTTTACTTTAGTAACAATGCTTGAGATAGATTCCATTGACCGGAATCTACAATTCTTCTCCATCCAACTTGGATAGTTGGAAAGTGTTGTTACTCTTGCATCCTGAAATCATATAAGGGCCACTCCATATTGCATCAAACTTGGAGTGTCTCCCTGGTTTGGCTCTATCTGCATCCCATTTTAGGACCAAGTCCCCTTCCTGGAAGTCTCTAGCTTTTTCCTTTCTATCAAATCTCATCTTGATTTGGGCTTGGTCTTTCTCCATTGCTTCCATAGCCTAATTTCTTAGCTCCTCTAGCTCCATGAGCTTTGCATACCGACTTCCATGGCTGGAAACTCAAACAATTCCAGTTGCTTAATAAGCTCCAATGTTGGTAACTCTAGGGATATTGACATCCTTGCTTCCCTTCCATAGACCACTTGAAAGGGGAAAAACCAATTGACTTCTTGGGAGTAATTCTATTAGCCCACAAGGTTGATTTCAACTTGGCATGCCAAGTCCTCTAGTTCTCATCTAGAGTCCCCTTATGATTTTCAAAATATTTTTGTTGGTGGACTCAACCTGCCCATTACCCTGAGGGTAATAATTTGAGGAAGTGCTCAAATAGATGTCATTTTTCACTTCCCATTCAAATATCTTTGTCCCAAGAAAATCTAAGGCATTATCTGATATAATTGTGGAAGGAACACCAAATCTTGTCATTATCCCCTCATAGAAATCTAGTATGCTAGACTCATTTTCCTCTTTAAGTGCCACTACTTCGGTCCACTTTGTGAAGTAGTCCGTAGCTGTAAGGATCCATTTGTGGCCTAGGATGGAATTTGGGTTGATCACCCCAATAAAGTCCAAACCCCATTGCATGAATGGTTCATTTATAGAGATGGGGTATAATGGGAGGGCTGTTAGTTTCTCTTTACCTGTGAAGAAGGCACACTTCTTACATTTCTTGATCCATGAGTAGCAATCATTGAAAATATTGGGCCAATAATAACCATCTTTCATGATTCTAAGAGTTGTTTCTTTTGGGGTGAAGTGGCCACATGTTTCTCCATCATGAAACTCATGCAATATCCTTTCTACCTGATCTATTTTAATACATCTTAGGAGGACACCATGCACATCCCTTTTGAACAAAATATTATCTACAAGCACATATGGTATAGTTTGCAACCTAAAATACCTTCTCTTTGATTTACTTAAACCTTGAGGACATTGACCTATTTGGAGGAAGTGGAGTACATCCTGAGTCCATCAACAAACAGTAAAACATTGCATGCTTGCTCTTGATCATCTCAAACCACAAGGGTGGCCTCTTCATCCGCATGTTGACATGAAATTAGTTTCTCACACAAACCTTTTCCCCTAACCAATTTGGTCACCTTGATATCAATGTCATATTCCATGACCTTTGTTATCTAGCCAACCCTCTTCTCATTGAGATCCTTGTTCAAAATAAAATATTTCACACCCACATGTGAAACTAGTAAATGAATTCTATTATTTGACACTAGATGCCTGAATTTCTTTAAACTTCTTATTACAACTAGGATGTGTTTTTCAATGAATGAATACCTCACCTCATAATATTCAAGTCCCTGGTTGAAGAATGAAATAGGTTGTTCAAATCCTTCTTGATTCAGCTATACCATTATGGTAGATATTGCATCTGTGCCACCAAAAGCATAAAGAGTAAATTCCTTTGAAAAATATAGATTTATGAGGGTTGGATCTTGTGCGATGGCCTGATTTATAGCTTCAAAGATTTTTTTCCTTCGCTAGTCCATTTGAAAACCATATTCTTCCTCAAGCATTAACGTTAATGGCTTTACAAGGGTAGCAAAGTTAGGAAAAAACCTCCTAAAAAATTAATTTTCCCCAAGAAAATTTGGAGAGCCTTCTTATGACTTGGCAATGGTAGAGCATGGATAGCCTCAACTCATTCGGATAAATTTTCATCAACCATTCTTTGGACACTATATGGCCTAAGAGCTTTCATTCATGAGCTAGGAAAATTCACTTCTTTGGATTCAAAGACACTCCAAATCTCCTGAATCTTTGGAAAATATTCCCGAGGTGATGGAGGTGGTTTATTATATTCCTTAAAAATATAATGATTTCATCTAGGTACACCAAAGCATTATCTTTGATCAACCCTTTGAATTTCATAGCCATTACCCTTTGGAAAGTGGCTCGACATTGACAAATCCGAATGGCATCTTCCTATAAGCATAAGTTCCCCACTTCATAGTGAAGGATGTCTTGAACTGATCCTCTTCTTTGACCACTATCTGATTATAGCCTGAGTAGCCATCCAAAGAATGAAAACCTTTCTGAACCAGCTATAACCAAAAAATATTCTCCATTGAAGGGAGTGGATAATGGTCTTTGAGTGATGCTCTATTTAGATCCCGAAAATCCACACATAGCCTGATCTCTCCATTTCTCTTCCTTACTGGCACCAAATTTGCAACCCAACTTGAATGCTTGATAGGAAAGATGATGCTAGCCTCTATCAACTTATTCACTCTTTTCTCATGAGAGGTTCAATGTGAGGATTCACCGCCTTTTCTTATGTCTGATGGGCTTGGATTATAGATCCAACTCAATAGTATGTTGTGCCAATTTTGGATTGAAACCTCTCAAATATTTATAATTCCAGGAAAAGACATCTAGAAATTCTTGACAGAGTTGTATGAAATCATATTTTTCCTGCTTCGAGTACTCACTTTTCCAATTTGGAGTACCTTACCCTCTCTAACTAAAATTGGTTCCAAATCTTCACCTTTGACCTGAATGTTGGCTTTCTCCTTCTGGAATTGGTCATTTGGATTGAAGATGGATTCAAGAGTCACTAGGCCTTTTGGTAACTTTTTTGTCTTCAGCTGGACCACTTGATCACCATATTGTTGCTCCAATCTGTCTTGATTTCTTGAGGAGAACTCAGCTTCTTCTTGAAGAAAATTTATGATTTTTTGATCACTTTCAAATATTTTTCAGCTTGTATTGTTATCTAGAACAGCCGGCCTTATAATCACTCTAATATGAGGTTGATTTTGATCTCTCTTGATACTATCAACAACATCAAACGTTGCCCCTACTGCTATAAGTTTATCTACGGCCTCATTTTTCTTCCTTGGTATGGCCTCAATGTTGAATGCTTTAAATTCTTCGATGAGATCCCATACCCAATTCTTGTAGCTCTTTAGGAGATCATTTTGGCAGCATTCATCCCTCTAACTTGGTTTACAATCAACTCATTATCTCCAAAGACTTGTAAGTTCTTAATGCCTCTCTTTCTCGCCCAATGTAATCTATGGATCAATGCTTCATATTTAGTTGTGTTATTTGAACAAGAAAACTAAAAATAGAAAGTTGAGTAGTATTTTATACCTTGCAGTGACACAAGCATTTCTCCTCCTCTAGCGCCTTGTCTACTCCTCAAGCCATCGAAGAATAGCCTCCATACTTCATTATCATCCTTTTCATCTAATTTGGTGATGTTATGGAGGAGTGGATTCTCTTTGTGCAAAACAATAAATTCCCATCTCAGCTTCCTCCATCTCTTTGTATGGATCAAAGTTATGCCTCTTGTTTTCCCATTCATCAAGAGTTAAGTTTGGAATGCCTCCAACCTTGGTGTTCATCTCTAGGGTTCTTGGTAAATCTTATTGATTGAAAGTTGAGAAATTTACATTTATTGGGCTTGGTACATATGGTTCAATATGAAAGTTTGTAATATGTTTAGATCTAATTGTATCCTTAGCACCATACCTTGTCCTGAAGAGCATATGCAACCAATCAGCTGATAAATACCCGCCAATTTTAGTTGTGAAGTCCCTTGACAAGAACAATGTAAAGAGTGGTGGAAATTCCATCACTATTACATATTACAACACTGTGACATGGGGTACGCATGTAGTGTGAGGCTCAATCCTTTAATTACTCCAACGATTGTCATCACTGTTGTCCCATCTAATTACACTACACCATTAAAAATGACTTCATACTCAATACCCTGAGTTGATCAACTATCTTCTTGGGCATCACTATGTTGATTTCTACCGAATCACTCATGCGCTTTTGTACAAGATTTCTTCCGATGATCGATATATATATATATAATGGGGGAGGATTCATGTTTTTTACCTCGTTGGCCTCTTTGAACTCCTGCTTACGGAGATGCATTATTGGGTACATCCTCCGTATTTTTGGATGGCTCATTTGATATGGACCAATTTTCCATGGCTTCTTGCAATAAGTCCCTTTGTCCTAGAATTTTCAAGGATTCCCACATAGAGATGCTCACATTATTCTTCTTCATTTGGTCAATGATATTGAATGAAGAAGATCCATCTTTCTACTGCCCCTTGATTGGCACAACTTTATCTTGAACATGGGATGCTACAACAGGCACATGAGATGGTCTAGAAGGTGGTTTGGGTTGGTTTTGTGCACTTAGAGCTGCACTTGGATTTATGACTCCTTGTAGAGTGACAATAAGGTTGATAAACATTTGGATTAGATGATTTCCCCTCCTCTAAATTATTCTTTCTACACCTCGTGTTGGCTGCAACACCTTGAGAAGGAGCTTGGTTTATTCTCGTAGAAATCCTCAACCTATTAATTCACAAGGGTAGTTTCACTTGGAGGTGCCTCTTGAGTAGCTATCTGTTGCTTACTTTCTTCTTGGTTTTCTCTTGAGATACACCGATCGTTGTCACCATTAAAGCCTGATTTAAAGCACCAGTAAAGCATGTTTTCTGATTGTGAGGTTGACTACATAGGAAGCACCATTCATACTCTTGTGCAATATTATTTTGGACTGGAACCAAGGCTTGGAATATTGAAGGTGTATTAGGATTGTATGATTGAAATTGCCTAACATTTTGGGGTTGTCCTTGATTCTTTTTTGCAGCTTGGGCATGAGGTCTATTAGGCTGATATAGAGGCCTATTTAGTTGGGCTTGAGGCTGGTCTAAAATTTTGGGCATGTTGCATCTTGAGAGTTACCAACTCATTCCCTAAGTTCTGCAACTATTTTATAACCTCTTGGATTTCAGTTGAGGTGCTAGAAGAAGAGGTGGAAGCCTCATTAGAATTTTGTTTTTTTATGAGAAGGAAAAGGGGCTAATTTCGATGTTTTGTTGGAACGAGGGTTCCTCATTTCTCGGAAAGAGAGGCATACGTGGCCTAGGTGCAAGTTTACCAGCTTGAATTAAGAAGTTATCATCTCTAATGGCTATGGCATAAGCTCCTAGTAAGGTTATTCCTCCCATAGATTGAATCATTACAGATATATCGAATTTAAAGCTTTAAGGAAATAGAGAAATGCACCTTCAACAACTAGTCTCACAACAATTGGGATCCTATCCCATGTCCTTTGGAATCTGAAGTTGAAGTCGCCCATCAACTCGTTTGTTTCTCTTTTGATTGTGGTCAACTACTCCAATAGAGATAGATTGGTTGCCTTTTCTCCGAAATGGATACACGAGTTGTACACAATTGATCCCAATTTTGGATTGACCCTACTCCCAAGCTTTTGAACCACTGTAAATATTTTCCTTTGAGAGAAGAGGCAAGGAGTTTCACTGCCACATCCATTTCAATAATCTCATGTATGGCACAGACATTCGCAATGTCCTGAATGTGATCAATTGGTGTCGTATGATTTTCTCCATTGAAGAATGGAATGTTCTTCAATGTTGCCACTGGAACCAGATTTTGTGCATTGAGGGAAAGTATATTGCTACTCATGAAAGTTGCAAATGGATTTGGTGGTCCCTATGGTGGTTGTTGATGTGCCATCCTGATCGACCTAAGAACCCTATTCAATTGAAGAAAGGGCCTACCAAGTGGAGGTGTTGAAAGAGTCATGTTTGGTGGAGATGGAGAGTTGAAAGAGTCATCTTTGAAATTTTCTTCCTCTTCCGAGAGATAGTTGTAAGTACTCAAATATCTCTCTTTCTTTTCCTAGACTTTTTTGAATCCTTCTCATGAACCTGAACTACCAACACTACTAAAACCAATTGATTTTCTTATTGGAGTCACCAAATGTGGCACTGCAAAACCTCTAAAGGCTAGAAATTCACCAAGACACACACCCAATCTTGATAAACATGGAAGTATTGACTTCTTTCCCACCGAGCATGCCAAACTGTTATGTCAAAAAAGTAGCACCCTAGGATTTACATATTATAAAACCATAATTTTTACTAACATAAGATTGTCTCAAGGTGTGGGACCCTTGCAAATGAGACAAACCTCCAGAGAAGGTTGGTTTCTCTACCTATTCTAATGCTAAAACTACTCCTAGAAAAGGAAATGCAACTATTCTAACACTAACCTAGAATTTCAAGGACTAGGGAAGAGAGAGATGCATAAAATGAAAGTCCTAAACTAAGGGAGGTGATAACACCAAGAAAAAGGGAAATTTGGAGATATCCTTAGTGAGTGAAAATAGAAGAAAATGAGGTAGAAGAGGGAAGAAAAAGTGTCATAGTTCAAAGAACACATATAAGGGACGTGGGAGGAGGAAGTTATGCAATAAATATGTTCACAAATATCCTCCCGCAGCCTTAGAAGAGGTGGATGAAATCAGGAAGTTGGGGATAATTTCTCAACCGAGATCAAAGCAAAGAAAGAAAATATGTAGAAGGAAACAAGCATGGGTTTATCTCGTGGATCTGCCACAAATTATTGAAGGCATGAATGGCGCACTCCTAAATGGAAACCTATTTGAAATGAAACCTCATAAATCAACACCCGAATTTTTGGAGGGTAAAAAAAGGCTCACAAAGTATCGACAAGAAAGTTCGTTAAAGAATATGTTGGCCACAAAAAAATTTCCATGGCTATCATGGTGAAAGGATTGCATGCCCCCATATATGCCCCATCCCATACATGCATAGGTGGGCCCCACCAGTTGTGGTATACACACATTTCAGGAATCATCAAAATAAATACAAATGAAATCAAGTGGTAGCATGTGGTAGGTGCTAGATGGATTGGTAGGCTTGTGCGCTTGTATGTGAGAGGTCACGGGTTCAAATCACAGATTATTTTGTGGTATACACACTGTGTGTATACCACAAAACCCAAAAATATAACTTTTGGTTTTTGGGTCCCACCTGCGCATGTGTGGATGCATGCCCATCATGGGGGCCATGTGATTCTATCGCCAGGATAGCCGACGCCCAAAATTGTGTATATAGGCTTAGGCGATGTATAGACGACATGTTAGATAGTCTTACATATGTCATAGGTAGTAGCCTATAATACATTACTTTCACAGCTCACGAGTAGAATAAGGCTAACAAATTTCATGACCTATCAATGAAATTTATGGAACCACAAAGACCACCCTATATCTCCCAAATAGTAGATGTATTTATTATGCATATATACCTTCGGCATTAATGGCCACCACCTATGTGTAGGAGAGAGAGCTCTCATTTTGAATTTGAAATGTAGGGGAAAGGCCCCAATTGTTGAGCAACTTATGTTCAACAATGTACTAAGGAATCCCATGACAATGAGGGGTTCTAAAATTTTCCTTACACATCACAAATTTTGGCATAACGTCAAAGTGGGGAAACCACCGTAGCACCACGTCAATCGCTATGTGGCGGGATCACTATACCAAATATTTAAAAATAAATAAATTTACATAGTGAACTGAAAAATCAACTTTCCCTCACCAAAATTGCTTATACCCACGTGGCAATTATAGAAATTAGCATTTATTCCCAAATTGGTTGCATTCATTTCACTTCACATCATTCCCTACCACTCCATCAACCTCCTCCAACCATGTTTTCCTATGCACCATTTCGAATTCAATGTTGTGAGTAATTGCATTTGGTAGTGTGCATACGGGGGAAGCTGAACATTCCCTCCCCTTCCAACCTTGCGACGGTACCTACCACCATCTATTTTCCCTACAACCGAGTCAACACCATTTACACCCGCAACGGAGACACACACCCCCTACACCTCGTGCAATGGGGCTAAACATGAGGTGAACCCATTTCTAGGTTTCATACAATGAGTGCATTCGAAAGTAATACCAATTTTACAATCGTATATTGGTTCTATATTGAGATGTTTTCGTGTGTTCTTGTTTAATCGAGCATTACCAATTTTATAAATGTATGTTCATTCATTATTGAGTTGTTTATATACATGTTCTCGTTTAATACGTTTTTTGGTAAAAACTCATTGATTCATCCCATTTCGACATTTTGTACACATTTTTACCCAATGACATGTTATTGCTTAATGGGTTTTGTTTCGACCTATTTTTCTTTCAACCAAGCACGCGAACCTTTCTTTTTGTAGTGTATTTTTGGTTATGTCAGTACAATTTATTTATTCATTCGTTCAACATGAACTCTTATACTACAATGTAGTGCTTTTCTAAAAATTGGGTTTTTCACCCATGCATCTTACAATTTCAAAATACAGGGTTGTTATTGACCATACATTGTTGTTATTGAGTAATGGGTTTCATTCAAACTTGTGTTTTTTCAGACATGCACGCTAAACTACTATTTTTTTAGTGTATATTCATTTATTTTAGTGCATTTTTTTATTCCTTCATTCATTGCGAACTCTTCTAATACAACGTAGTGATTGTCCATGAAAAGGATTTGTCACCCATGCATCTTACAATTTAGAAATGCAATGTTATTATCAACCATACACTATTGTTATTGAGTAATGGGTTTCATCTCGACCTTTTATTTTTCCAACCAAGCACGTTGAACTACGGTTTTTCAAAGTTGTATATTCATTTCTTTCAAAGTGCATTTTTTTATTCCTCTATTTTACAAAAAGTCTTCTAATACAGCATGGAGATTGTCCAAAAACAAGGTTTTTCCACCCATGTGTCTTATAGTTTCAAAATATAGTGTTGTTATTAACACTATGTTGTTGTTATTGAGTAATGGGTTTCGTTTTGACCTATTTTTTCCAACCAAGCACACATAACTACTATTTTTTAGTGTATATTCCTTTATCTCAGTGCATTTTGTTCATTTATTGGAAATACAGTGTTGTTTGTGCAGTTAATATTTGAATGTCCACTCTTAAGTTTATATTGACTGGCTGAATATATACAAGAATTATGAACATACATTGAATATACGATTGTAACTTTTTCATTTTATACTACACATACAAACCTTTAATGTGCACTAAAATTACTGAATATACATTGAATATGTTGTTAGTTCAATGCATGTACTTGTCACATTGTAATTAATGAATTAAAATTTATATTTCCAAGGAGACCACATATTTAGGTGGTAAATAACAGTATCTTTTTCATATTCAAGGTATTAAGAGAATGTTTGAATATGTGAGGAATGACACAACAAGGATGACAAATTTCCTAAATTGGACCAATGATATTTATGGAACCACCTGTGCCACCCTATATCTCCCAAGTAGTCGATGTATTTATTATACATATCTACCTTCACCATTAATGGACACCGCCTATGTCTAGAGAGAGAAATCTCATTTTGAATTTGAAGTGTAGGGGAAAAGCATCATTCATTGAGCACCTTATGTTCAACAACATGCCGAGTAATTCCAGATGATGAGGGGCTCTAAAATTTTCCCTACACATCACAAATTTTTCGTAACATCAAAAAAGTGGGGAAACCATCGTGGCACCAAGTCAATTGCCACGTGGTAGGCCCACTATATCAAACATTTAAAAATAAATAAATTTGCATTATGAACCAAAAAATCAACTTTCTCGCTCCATAAAAACGCTTGTACCCATGTGGCAAGAAGACAAATTAGTATATATTCCCAAAAAACCACATTCATTTCACTTCACATCATCCCCTACCACTCCACCAACCTACGATGACCGCATTTTCCTGCGCACCATTTTGACATTCAATGTTGTGAGCAATTGCATGGCATTACATTTGGCAAAGCACATGTGGGAGAATTTGAGCATTCCCCGCCCTTCTCACCCCGTGACGGTGCCAACCACAATCTATTTTCCCTTCAATGGAGCCAAACACCCTTTACGCCCTACAACAGAGACAAAAATCCTCTACGCCCGCAATGGAGTTGAACACAAGGTGATCCCATCTTTGAGTTTCATGCAATGAGTGCATTTGTAGGCAATACCAGTTTTACAATCGTATATTCGTTCTATATTGAGATGTTTATGTGCATGTTCTTGTTCAATCAAACATTACTAGTTTTACAAATATATAATCATTCATTATTGAGTTTTTTATGTACATGTTATTTTTTAATCTTTTTTCGGCACAAACTTTCTTGATACATCACATTTTGGCATTTTCTACACATTTCTACCTAGTCGTCATATTATTGTTTAATGGGTTTCATTCTGACCTGTTAGTTTTTCAACCAAACATGGTGAGCTATTGTTTTTGTAGTGTATTTTTGGTTATGTCGGTGTATTTTTTTATTCATCCATTCAACACGAACTCTTATACTACTATGTAGTGCATTTCTAAAAAACTATTTTTTTCACCCATGTGTCTTATAGTTTCACAACATAGGGTTGTTATTGACCATACACTATTGTTATTGAGTAATGAGTTTCGTTCTGACCTATTTTTTCAACCATGCACTGTTGAACTATTTTTTTCAATGTATATTCATTTATTTCAGAGCATTTTTTATTCCTTCATTCACCACAAACTCTTCTAATACAACATAGTGATTGTCCACAAAATAGGTTTTTCACCCATGTATCTTATAGTTTCAAAATATAGTGTTGTTATTGACCATACATTGTTGTTATCGAGTAATGGGTTTTATTCTGACCTATTGTTTTTCCAACCAAGCATGCTTAACTATGATTTTTGTAGTTTATATTGATTTCTTTCAAAGTGTATTATTTGTATGCCTCCGTTTGCCATGAAGTCTTCTAATACATCGTAGAGATTGTCTAAAAAGGGTTTTTTCTTACGGTTTCAAAATACAATGTTGTGATGACAATACACTATTGTTATTGAGTAATGGGTTTCATTATGACCTATTGTTTTTCCAACCAAACACAAAGAACTATTGTTTTTCAGTGTATATTCACTTATTGGAAATACAATGTTGTTTGTATAGTTACCATTATTAACTTTATATTGACTGGTTGTATATATACAAGAATTATTGAACATACATTGAATATACGGTTGTAAATTTTTCATTTTATACTACACATTCAAACCTTTAATGTGCACTGAATATACATTGAATATGTTGTTAGTTCATTGCATGTTCTTATTACATTGTTATTAATGAATAAATACTTATATTTCTAGGGAGGCCACATATTCAAGTGGTAAATGACAGTTATCTTTTTCATATTCAAGGTATTCAGAGAATGTCTAAATATGTGAGGAATGTCATAAAATAGACAAAATGTTAAATACATGAAGAATGTTTGCATATGCAATGAATATGTGAATCACTTACCTTAACATCTAAGGAATATCTAAATATAAATAAGTGTTGTCTTTGTTTATGCAGTTAATATTTTTTACCCACCCTGCCATAAACTAGTTCATAGCCCTGCTCCTATCACTCTAGATTCCTCCTCTATCATTTATAACTATGTACCAATTTCGTATTCAAAGCAACCATTACCTGCTAACATCTTTGCATAGCACTTGTTGATCCCTTCCAACCTGCAATGTCAATTCATCTTTATGTTCTCCATGCACTGAGCACATTCGCATGCAAAGCACCAGGATTACATCCATATTTTCAATGTGTATTTAGTAATTTCAATTTGTTAATATGCAAATAAAAACATAATCTAATATGCAAAAAAAAAAGGTGAACATAGTTCTTATTTTAGTATATGTTTGAATATACACTGGAATTACTGAACATAGATTGAATATATGGGTGTTGATATTGGTGTTGCTTGCAAATGTGCTCATTGCTCCTAGGTCCATTTTTTTTCAGATACCTGTCAAAAGTTGGTTCACAAAGGACTTCTATATTAGAGGGGGAGATGAGAATATCCAAACTGTGTCTTTTGACACCTTTAAACATCAGGAAATCATAATGCTTCCTTCTACATGTAAGGTCATTAATGACCTTACTTAGGCAGTGAATTGTTTTCCTTTTCTGTCATTATTCTATAAAATAATGAATAATAAAAATTATAAAAACTTATAAGAAGATAATTCATGTTTTTACACATTACCAAAACTCTTTACATCGTGGGCATCTTTCATAGTGGGGATGCTTCCCGTTATTTCGTCGTCCTTACAAATGGGTTCCATTCTACACTCACTACCTACCTGTCACGCCGCCATTCACTTAGTTGCTTGTTGTTGCTCTTAACACTGCTGATTTTCTCTTCTCGCTCTAGTTACCTGTGCCCTCCTATTCCTGACCTGCCTTTACAGATATGATGTTTGTTTGTACCCCATTTTCCTTCCCTGCCTTTTCTGCACTTCGTAGGGAACCCCACTAATTTTTTTTGTTTTATTGAGCCTCTGCAGTGGAAGGTATATTTTATTTGTCGTTTTGCAAGTTTTTGACTGAAATACCGTATGCTTTTTGTGTGTCTGATTTAAGAATATATAAATGAAGGGTTTCAGTCAGAGGAAGAGTGAAAGATACAAATCTTGCAGAGACATAAGTGGGATAGCATGAAAGGGAAGGAAGTAGTTTCCTCTCAGAGACAATTGAACCCACTTCGGATACAGATACAGTTGTAGATCAATCAATTTATATATAGTAAAATGAGGCTTGACATCTTTGAGGTGGGAGATTACTCAAATAACATGGGATGTTGATCACACGGCAAATATCTCTACAACTTTTGAATTCTAAGCCGAGTCTTAATCTTCCAGGGTATAGGGGATCCCATGACTCTAATGACACTTGTATTGGGCATGTTAAATATGTCCGTAGTTATAAATTTCATAATAGAATCATTGAGGCATGCTTTCATCCTCCTTTTGGGGAAGGGTTTGTGAGTAATAGCAGAAGTATCTTTATATGTGTGGGTATCAGGGAGTTTGTGGTTAAAGAGGGCAAGGGTGTGTGTGGATCCTATTTTTATGTCGATTTCTTACAAATCCAGTGCCATATAACCGAGGAAGTCTGTCAATTATTTGACAAAATGATTGCATGCAAAATGTATGATGAAATTATTACAGTTAAGATATCAGGGCATAGAAGATAGAGTAATGACTTATGATATCTTCTATCTATGAGAACAAAATTTGTCTCACATTATAGATTAATACTATGGGAATACCATTTGTTTAGCACAGTTCCCGCTAAATTCTATAATTGATTAATAATACATAATCCTGAAGTGTGTGATAAAATACTGAAATAAAAGAGAGCCACTTTTTGTTTTTCCTTGGACAGAAATGACCCCACCCCACAGCAGTTGCACGATGCACACTTTAGATTCTTCAAAACCCTCAACTGTCTCCCACTTCTTTTATAAACCATACATTCAAAAAAATTTCCTCATTTGCATGCAATGTTCTTCATCACAGGCACAACTATGGAGACATAAATTTATTTTTCCTATGCTTTATTCCCATCGCAATCTTTTCACTCGAATTTCAAGTTTGTATGTTCACATACATTTAAAAATTGAATATTTATTTTAGCATGATTATATACCTTGGACATAGTAACTTTTATTTTAATGTATATATGCAAACATGCATGTTTTGAATTGCTCGTAATATATAAATAATGGCAATGGTATCTCCTCATATGACCAAGAAGTAGCTATGACAAAACCTCAATCAATAAGTCATGGGAACCAGAATCACTTATGAGAACATTTTTGTACGTTAAGAGGTTTTTGGGAACACACTATGAGCTTTTTTTTAAATGTTTGGGATCACATCCATGATTTTTATGATATGAGGTATTTGTTAATTCATGTTTGGGATTCCATCTATGATTTGTTATGATGAAGAAAACATGTGGTGCCTATCTATCATGTATGTTTGTAGTTTACTGGACAAAAATTGCATCATTCATTTGTCTTCCTCGGTCTCACACCCACATTTTGTAGCTTAGTATTCACGTTTTTGTTTTGTTAACTATCAAATCGATACCAAAAATTGTAATATGTAAGCTTGCATGATATATAGGCTCGTCCAAGAATGTTCAAAGTATAATCAAATACATAATCATGTATTTATTTTGGACACAAAGCTCTTTCAAAGTATTTACTAGTATCAGAGGCCAAGTACTCATGTACGAATCGACATGAGACCTAGGAGTCTTCCAATGTATGGGATCGGGTGAATTTGTTATAATCTTTAAAAATTTGATGTTGATGATGACATGGTGGGGTTGGGCAAGTGAGATTATGATGTGGCACTGGAAACACATGACCCACCTGGTACTTGGTGTCGGTGTGGCCTCATCCCTTCCGATTTCACCAATGAATTCAAGCCATAAGTTATCTCTTATCCTCTATCAGGTTGGTTGGCCGTCACATGTATAGGAAATGTTTTGTGAATCGATTTCTTTATTTTATACATGTAACTCCGGTATAGATATCCATCCATGCTTGGTGTTGATGATGTTGCCAGGGGGAATCTGGTGGTAGGGTGTTATCTTATATACGGTAGTCTTTCATGATTTTATGTTGTCTGGTAGCCCTTGGGCATATGATTAAAGGACGAACTTCTTTGATGGAGTGCCTTGTGCAATAATCCTACATCCATGTATGTTATCTCTTCTAGGGGTGTCTTTCGAGGTGGGTTCCAAAGGGCATTTGGCTAAGCTCTCTGTGGGTGTTATAATGGCCCATACTACTCTTTCTTGATTTTATATCATTGTTAGTTCTTGGGCATCTGGTTGTGAAAGAGTGATGGATTTTGATTCAGCATGTGTGATAATCTTAGAGGGTTGTTGCTTTTGTTGAGTCATGCAGTTACACTTTTATGAACTGAATGGGCCTTGTTTATTGTTTATTTTTCAAAATGCTTCATTTGATTTAAAGTATTTACTGTATTGAAAAGATAACCATACTATTAATGGATATTTTTTGGATGGGAAAAACATGCATCACATCTCGAACTTTTTTGGATGGGAAAAACATGCATCACATTTCACTATTATTAAGTGTGTTTTTTTTTTTTTAATTATTTATTTTACACTAATAAATATTTTGTGTTATTCACCTACCATAAGCACTCAAGGATGATGTTGTTATGAATAAGTAATTTTTTTTCTACATGTAAATCCATTGTCACAAATGAATGAATCAATCCATAGTAGTTACTATTATTTATTTACAATAAAACAAAATTGATTTTGATTTAATAAAGTACAAATATTAGCAATATAAGACTTCTAATAAACCATAGGTGTATTTCATAGTGCGAGTGCCTCCCACTTTTTCCTCATGCTTTTTCCATTATTCTCGTTTCCTATTCCGTGCGCTTGTTCATTTTTATTATTGTCATTGGCCCCTATTGCGGTGAGCTTATGGGCGTTGGGTTTGTGGCATACACTGCCCTCGCTAGATGGCCATTGTTCACGATGGAAAAATGAAGGATGAAGGATCCTTGTTTGTTCTGTTATCCACGAATATATGTGCGCAATGCGACTGTGCCATTTGTTGGGCACATTCGTGGAATCCCGCATTTGTGTTTCCCGAGAACTACACATGATTCACGGTAGGGAGCTTCCGTTGGTGTGGGATTAGAAGGTGGAGAGTTATTCCCATTGGTGGATGGAGTAGAGGAAAGGGGACTATAACATGATGCATTCGTATGGGCCCTATGGCAAAAATATTTTTACGGGACAGCATTCAATCCTAGACTCCTCTTGATGTCATCCACTTTTGTGTGGATGAAATGCGATATTTTCCTATGATAGAAATAGTTGCGAAGTAGGAAAAGGTGCAGACCATTACACATAAGTCAGAACGCCCGCTAACAACTCCCACTCGAGACCCAAGAACCACCAAGGTTTAGTTAGAAAAATTATGGAATAATTTTTTTTTGGTTAAAAGTGGACTACAAACAAGCCTCGAAGCAACAATTGTCACAATAATATATCAAGGACAATTATATTTAATAAATAAAATTTTCCATTATAACAAATATTAAAAACCACATTACAAATTAATGAGTGTAATTAAACCAAGTATAGTTTAAATTTCCTTTAGGTGTTAACCTAATAAATTATTAATTTAACACTATGGTTAAATATTCCCTAATACATTTTAGAGGGTTAAAGGGGGCCAAAACAAATTAAATACCCAAGGTATTTAATTCCACTAGGTCTAAACCATATTCAAGGTTCTCATTTACATGAGGTTAGGAAAACATTCTCTTACCCCATAATGTGACCCCTTAAAAGGTCAACCCATGCTTTAGAGTTAAACATTTAAGATAAAAAGGGTAATTTCCCACTTACCCACTCTCAGACTCATCTTTGCACTTTAACCTAATTTTTCACATATTTAACGCACTTAAAGTTTTATGAAAACATTTCCATTAGATAGGAAATTTCTTCCCCTTTCCAATGATATAAATAAGTCCTCCTAACTCCTCATATTTCTTAAGTTACATGCCGACGGGCTTGGGAGGAAATTTTTCCCAAAGGCAGGCTTGCAGGCTTGGGGAAGAAATTTTTCCTAAAGGCGGGCCTACGGGCCTCTGGGAAGAAATTTTTCCAAAGGCAGGCTGCGGGCCCAAGAAAGACTCTTCACCCAGGGAAGGTTTCGGACTAGCAGACCTAGTGAGACATTTGGCGCTTTGCGTCTTTAGCTAAAAAGTGCAATTTTCATTTGTGCGCCCACGAGCCTGTGGCGGGGCTTCATGCCAAAAGAAGAAAAATTGCCCCCAAGCCGCAAGGGACACATGGCACGTTCTTAAACCAACATTTATAAGTTTTCCTCGACATTCCACTTGTAGCTTGTAGCTTTTGGGCTGGAAACGTGGCATCTCTAGGTGTCGGCAGAGGCACAATCTTGTTTGTTCTATTATCCATGACTATATGTTGCAATGCGAGCAGGCCTGTTTATTGGGCACATTCATGGAATCCCTAAAATTTTGTTTCCAGGAACTACACATGATTCACAGTAGGGAAGCTTCCGTTGGTATGGGATTGGAAGGTGGAGAGTTATGCCCAGTGGTGGATGGAGCAGAGGAAAGGGGACTATAACATGATGCATTCGCATGGGCCCTATGGAAAAAATATTTTCTGAGACAGCGGTCAATCCTAGACTCCTCTTGATGTCATCCACTTTTGTGTGGACGAAATGCAATATTTTTCCTACAACATAAATAGTTGCAAAGCAGGGAAAATGTGCGGCCATTACACGTAAGTCGTGTGGCGTGACTCCACACATTTGGGTTACGCTCGAGTGGTTTGTGATAATGGAGATGTCTTCCTCAATGGAAACCAAGATTGTACGCAACAAGAATGATATTCAATATTACACTACTTTGTATCCTATTACAACAATGGAGGGCTATTATATAGCCAAGAATGTAGTACAACAACATCCTATAAAATAGGAATAATAACAAACATGTATTATTATACATTTGTTATAACAATATATCAACAAACTTACTAATTACTCATTTACCATGAGTAATTACACAATTACATCACACATATAATTATATTATCATTGATAATATAATTACACACACTATTAATAATGTGAACACTATTAATTCCTAACATTCACCCCTTAGTGTGAAAATTTTTAATCCCAAATATTCACCCCCTTAATGTGAACACGGCAAACAACCATATTTTGAAGAAGTTGAACCACCTCCTGAAAGCACTACTTAGACTAGGTACAAACTCCATAGATTATCTCTTTACCCTCGTAAAGGCGTAGTGTCAAGCCGAATTATGCAAGAATTCTCCCTTCCTCTTTGGGTTCTATGGGACTTTCCCTTCCTCCTTGGGCGCTTGAATTCTGAATCTCCAAGATCCACAAGCTTCACGGGGTTATCCCTTGAGTCTACCTTGAAATCTTCTCCTGCTCCCCAAAAGTGAGTTTTTGAAAACATGAATCTTCCTAAAATTTTGGAAAGGGGTTTATTCAAAGACACCATCACACTGCAAACAAGAACACTGAAAAATAAAAACCACATTGCACACATGTCACCAGATCAATGTGCGGCCCCATCGTTTGTGACCGACGAGAGATCGTTGATTGACCTCCATCTTCCGATGCCTCTGTCCTCTAGTGTCATGTTGCTAGTTCAGCTAGGTTTGATCACAAAGCTCAATTACAACTCACGCGTCGGATTCCACCAAAAATGCATCTGTAAGGCAAAAAAATTAGTTTTCAAACTTTTACAAAGACACAAAATTTGACAATTTTATAACTCAAACTCACAAAGTAAAAACTAACAACACAAATACTTATATGACTTACAAGCAACAAAAAGGCAATGACAATATAAATTTTGATGACATAGATTTTTTTTTAATGACTCTAACAAAACGATACTTGACTATCAACAATTTGAATTTTTGAATATTGACTCACATAATATAATGTCACAACAAACACTCAAAGACTCTTTTATAGTGTTGATACTTACATAATGGATCATTTTTATTTCGACTCATTTTAATGTTGGAAATGACTTTCGCAACAAAGGACATCAAAAATAGAATTCTACTAACAAAACAATAACTAACTCCTAAACTTTTAATTGCTAATTATCTATCTAATTATGTCGAGAGGCATCTTCATATATATATATGTATATATGTATATATGTACATGTACATGTACATATATATATATACATATATATACATATACATATATATATATATACATATATATAGATATATATATATATATATGTGTGTGTGTGTGTGTGTGTGTATATGTCTATACATATATATACAATATATACATATACATATATATACAATATATACACACACACACACATATATATACATATATATACATACATATACATATATATGTATGTATATATATGTGTACATATATATATGTACACACACACACACACATATATATGTATATGTATATACATATGTATATACATGTACATATATACATACATACATACATATATATGTATATACATATACATATATATATACACACACACATATATATATGTATATATGTATATACATGTATACATACATATATACATATATACATATATATACATATATATATATATATATATATACATACATATATATATATATATATATATATATATATATATATATATATATATATATAGAGTGGAGGAATCGAAAATTTGTGTCCGTGATATTTATAAAAAAACACTTTTACTAATTTTAAAAGTACAAAATACTTTAGTAATTTAATTTGTTAAATTCTCGGGTGTGGGGAAGTAAATAATTTAAAGGTAAAAACACTTTAGTAAATTAATTTTTTAAATTATCAAGTGTGGAGAAGTGAATTATATTAAAAATTTAGTGTAAATAAATTGTTTAAATAGGTTAAAAACACTTTAGTAATTTAATTTGTTAATTTAAAAACTATATAGTGGAAAATCTAAATATTATATTTATAAGGTTAAATAATTTAAAGGTAAAAAACACTTTAGTAATTTAATTTAACTTTAGTAATTTACTAATTTAATTTAATTCTTGGGGAAGTTACATAAATTAAAGTAAACGGGTAACAAACTATATTAGGTAAAAAAGTAAATAAAATGTTTAAATAAATAAATAAGTTTAAATATGTAATATATTATTAGGTAAATAATTTTAAGTAATAAATAAGTTATTAAAAACAGTTACATAACTTCCCCACGCATTATAATAATTTAATTTGTTCCTTACAAACAAACCCGGATTGGAAATTGTGACAGGTTCAATAACTTGATAGTAAGATCTTATTCTCTTGTTTCATTTCAGTATAATTCCATTTTTTTTAGATAGAACATTGCTCACTATTAAAATTTATGCATGGAATTCAGATTAAAAACCAATCCCCCAACCTTTACTTCAAAAAAATTCAATATGTATTTACAGTGTCTACTTTATATATTTCAATTATATTTTTGGGATTATGTGATTAAATTTTTACCTTTAAATGACATTTATTTCGCAGAAATTTAGACATGATTAATGATATTTGCATAATTTTGACACACTGAAGATTAGTCATTAATATGATATAGGTATGAAATTTATAAAAAAAGAAAAAAATCCAGTTGAGATGTATTATTAAAAGTTACTTTATGAAATTTATATCCTATTTAAATTTCTATCTTGGTAAAATTTATTAATTTTGAAAGAAAAAAATATACTTGAAATTTTGAGTAATTTTTAAAAAAATGTAGACATTGTAAGTTGAATTGTTTAGGAAAAGATTCCGGTTGAGATGTATTATTAAAACAACATTTCTATGTGCCCAAGACAATTACAACTTTAATAATGTTTGTATTTTTATCAACCCATATATTGAATAAAAAATTCCTAACACATTAAACAATATATTTCATGTTTAATATAGGTTTCCATATTCCCTGACATAGAAAACCAACATTTCTATGTGTAGATGGTAATTATTACTTTAATAATGTTTGTATTTTTAATAAACCCATGTAAAACTATTTATTTTTACTTTAACAATTTATTTAAATAAAGCTTTTAAATAGTTATTATTCAAAGTGATATGTAATTTATAATAGTAGTAACTTAGAGTGAGATGTGATAGTCTCTCTACAAACTTTTCTTTTAAAAAGACAATCGGAAACATTACAATTAGAGATGTATTAGCAATATCATCTAAAAATTATAGAAACTTGTAAAATATTTCAATTATTAAGATTTTGCTTTTGTTATATAGACAATTTTTAACATCTTAGTGTGCATTGTGTATTTAGAAATTGAATATTTGTACATTTATAATTTTAAGACATTGACTAATATAAACTTTCTGAAAAAAAAAGAATGTGATGTTTATGAGAAATTTTTGTATGCGTATATATATCCTTACATTATTTTCATTGGGGAACATTTGTGGATATTTGTCCAACTCAGAATCTATCGTTGCACGTGCGCCTTTTTCGATACCGGGAGCTAGGATTTGCAAATGGGATGTTTCCTGTTATGCTCTCCTAGCACGTCCTAATTTGGATGTCATCCTGTGTTCTCGAAAAGGTTTTTAAAGCAACGTAACGAGGGACTCCCGATGTATGTATAACATATGCATCTTCACAATGCAGTTTTTCTATAAGAAATGTCAAATATAAATATTTTATATTTCTATAGCGAAACCGTGAAATCATATTTTGTGTATGCTTGGAAAAATGTTTTCATATAAATTCTCAGGAACTATGGTTCCATCATAATGTTTTTCATTTTCGTGAGTGGATGAGATGTTATTTTTTGTATGTTGTGTTTTTTCAAGCAATGATTAACGTGGATATGTGCATTTGAACATTTCTTTACAAGGTGGTGTGTGTTTATTTCATTGAAGGACATGGATATAGTTGATTTTTGAATACGCAATTGAGAATTATTTGTTTTATATTTTTGTCTTTGATATTGTGTTATTTATGAGAGGAACATTGTTGAATTGTCACAACTTGCCTGTATAATAATGATTTATACAATGACGTCGATGAAGAATTGTTGTGTTAATAGAGAATTGATGTATTGTTTGTTATTTGTAAATGTGATAGTTTGTGTACAATTTGTGCACAATTTTTCACTGTGGTGACTCCTTTGGCAGGAAGAATTTTTATTATGAAAATATGTAAATATTTGATTGGGTTATTTATGTAAATGAATTTATAAATTGCATGGTGTTTTGAGTATATTTGTGAAAAAAACATTAAAAAAAAAACAAAAGGTCATAAATATGGCAACACAAACCATTTTTATAAAATCCTATTTGCTTTAGTTCATATCATATTTTGAGCATCCTTCATAATTTTTAGATTCTCTATACTATATGATTATTTCCTATTACATGTACATGGAGTTTTAAATAATATAAATAATTAGGTGATTTTTGAAAATACTTTATAGGCATGGCTCCACCAAGATTAAATTTTGAAAATGAAGAGGAAAGAAAAGAATATCAAAGAGAATATCGACAATATCGCAGAAGAAGACAACAAGAAATGACAGATGCACAACGAGAGGAACAAAGGAAACGTCGAAATGATAATGATAGAAGAGCATTTGCAGAACGGAGGGTTGAATTGACAAATGAAGAAATAGATGCAGAGAGACGACAACATGCAAATAACATGATGACAATTCATGCACAATCGTCTCAAGATGACTCACATGTATCAAGAATAAGGATACAAGGACAGATTCGTTCAGATCAGTTTCCTGAGGAAGAAAGATGAGAATGTGAGGATTTGATTGCATTATTTATATAAATGATTTTATAAATTGCATAGTGTTTTGAGTGTGTTGGTGAAAAAACTATTAAAAATCAAACAAAAGGTCATAGATATGGAAATGGAAACGCTTTTTCTAATCTCCTATTCTCTTAAATTCATATCATTCTTTGACTAGCCTTGCTAATTGTTACAACTTGGATAATATATGATTGATTTCTATTACATGTACGTGGATTTTTTAGTTATATAAATAATTACAAAATTTGTTGAAAATACTTTATAGGTGTGGCTCGACCACGATTAAATTTTGAAAATGAAGATGAAAGAAGAGCATATCGAAGAGAATATCAAAGACAATATCGCAGAAGGAGACAACAAGAAATGATGATGCACAATGAGAGGAACAAAGGAAACTTTGAAATGATAATGATAGACAAAGGTTCGCAGAATGGAGGGCTGAATTAACAAATGAAGAATTAGATGCAGAAAGATGACAACATGCAAATAACATGACAATAATTCATGAACGATCGTCTCAAGATGACTCACATGTATCAAGAGAAAGGTTACAAAGACAGATTCATTCAGGTCAGTTGCAAGAGGAGGAAAGACTACATAGACAAGAACTTCACCATGAAGCATCTCAGAGGAATTATCATAGAATGGCTGGTAATGTTGAAGTTAATTCTGGGGCAGGAAATTCAACATCGATGGATCGCGTGCTCGAAACACCAGAAAACTTGGCCCAAGATATAATGAATGTAGATGTTGCAAATAATTTAGAGAATGATAGTGTGCAACAGGAGATGACATTACAACCAATACGAACAACGAGAAGAAGAAGAATGCAAAATAATGATTTACAAGAGGAGTCAACAATCGAACCTAGAAGAAGAAGAAGAATGCAAGACTCACATATTGTGAGAGAACAAATGATATATGATCCCAATGGAATGCTTGGGAGAGATTTCAATACGGTCCAAATGATTTTTGACACATGGTCTTGATAACCTTTCTTCACCGGTCATGTGTTATATTTGTCAAGAATGTTACATTGGAATAAAAGTTTCTCGAACACCTAAAGGACCTATGTGTACTAGATGTCGACAAGAGAAAGGTCATCATCGATTTTCGGCATCAAACAATATGGATCCTGGGCCACAACCGCTAGAACTTGCAAACTTAACTCAAATTGAGGAAATGTTAATAGCCCGTGTCAACCCAATCCTACGTAGGTGACACATGCAACAAGAGGTCAATATAAATATAAAGGTCACATGATAAGTTTTCCTCAAGAAGTAAAAGAAATCACTAATATTTTGCCCCATAGATTGAAATATTTTCGATGATTATTGTTCAGAGGAGAGATCAACGTGGAACAAATTATGACTTTACAGTCAATAGAGAGCGAGTTTACAATGCATTGAAATATAAAATAGAACATGATAAGTTCTATTCAGATGTCCAGATCGATGAAAATGCTCTGAATGAACTTCCACCTCATTCTGCTGAGAATGTGTTCGAGCAGCTGAACTCAGTTCATATGGAGTTTGATTCTGATGCAAATGAAATTGTGTTTGTAGGTCGACCATGGAGACAGATGAAGGAAATATAATTAGTCATACAACATCGATGGCATCTAAACCACCCAATGCACCAAGGGAGATGGAATTAATCCATGCGTGGGTGAATAACCCTCATGTGGACCCTGGAGCACTCATTGATTGGCCAGGGATAGGAGCATCTCCTATCAATGAGTATGTGATAGTAGGACTACTTGATATGGCATTCCCTACTCTGTTTCCTGATGGAAAATGTGATTGGCTAGAACCTACGATTAAGACGAGTACGTCTCCATGAATTTGTAAAGCATTTATTGTGATATAGGGATCACCGATTTGGCCGACATCCTCGGTTTAGGTATTACATGATGAACATGATCATGAGACATCGTGCACAAAATTCTTCTCTAGTTTTGTGAAGAAAAACCTCCAAGATATGCCAATCACCATCAACGAGTTACGTGAGCATATGAAGAATGTTCCCCATTCCAATCTGGTTGATCATTTGATGTGGTTTGGAACATCATTGAGGGGTACAAGGTCTTATTGGGAAAAATGTCATGGTGAATTGGCTGACATGTTGCATCAAATAGGATCACCTACCATTTTTTCACATTGAGCGCAACGGCTGATATGTATTGGCCTGATCTACATGCATTAATGCCTGGAACACCACTGGATAATCCATGAGAAGCACAAAATTGGCGAAGGAAAAATATCATCGAATATCCACATATAGTGGCACATTATATGCACCTGTGACATACACTTTTCGAAAGGAGGTATTACAAAAAGGAATGAAAGTTAAAGATTATTGGTCTAGATATGAATGGCAACATAGAGGTTCGCCACATGTGCATGGATTCATATGGTTAGAAGGGGTGCCAAATATGGACAACCTTGATTGGAATGATGATTTTCAACGTGGAAATGCTGAAAAATACTTCCATTCTATTGTCCATGCATGGAATCCTCGGGATGACCCGCACCAATGAAACATACAGGTAATTTATCGATTCTCATCGAGTCTATGATTTATATAGAATTTTTACGTTCTCAAAATATATTGTGTATTCTTATGTTCTATGTTACAGGTCTACCAAAATTTTATGCAGCATCCGTGTCTTCGAAATACAAGACAACTGACACAATTCGATATGGAACGTGACTATGAAGAGATTCTCAATAGTGTAGAATGACATACGATGTGTAGAGAGGGTGCCTGCCTATGTAAGAAAAGGGGAAAAATTGTTTGTAGGTAAGATGTTCAAAAATTTGAATAATTAAATTGAAATAAAAAACACATACGTGGAAGAACTAATAATTGATTATTACATTTTGTAGGTATAATGCACTATGGCCATTGAATCTCGATGGATCAAAGTTATATCAAGACTCAGAGATGGGAGATAAAAATTTTGAACCTGTGAGAAATGATGATAGGGTAAATACACATAATCACTACATATTACAATTGTGGAGAGAAAACGTAGATTGGCAACCTGTTCTTTCCAAGCATGTCGTAGTCAAGTACATTGCAAAGTATGCAGTGAAAGTGGAGAAAAGATCTGAAACTTATCATCAAATGTTGATGCGGATGGAAAATATTGAAAACCTAGATGAAATGGAAGTGACAACATACATGAGACTTCTAACCGAAACAATTGTTGAAAGAGACATTGGTGCACAAGAAACATGTCACATGTTGTTAGAGCTCCCTTTGGTAGAGAGCAAGTAGAGTATTTGTCAATTTGAATGTTGCATGCGTGAGGTGTTCAAAAAAGTAACAACACCTGATGGAGATGACCATGAAGAACATGCAAAAAGTTTCATTGATGGGTACAAGAATAGGCCTTTTTCCATGGAAAGTGTGTCTCTTATTGATGCCGCTAGATCTTGGACATATAATCCAAGGAGAAAATGGGATAACAAGTGGGAGGTCAGGAGTTTGGCAGCTATTGTGAGAGTGTTCCCGAGGTTTTCCTCTGTCCCTTCACGGGAATCTCATAAATGGGTTGATTTTTGTTGGTCAGATTTGTTGCTTTACAAGCCATTTTGAGATATAGACAGAGATATCGGACATGATTCTGATTCAATAAGTTCAAACTGGGATTCATTCTGTTATAATCCATGGCATGTCGAAAGGAGGACTACAGTAGAAGACGTTGAAAATAACAACAATTCTGAAGATGAAATTAATCAACATGTTCAACAGAATACAATAGAACATGAATGGGAAATCATGTGTAGGCTTCATCATGGTCAAATTTTGCAAGCGATGGAAATAGATATGTTGGGAAGGAGAGATATTGACAGACAAGCACCATGGAATGATGAATATTGAGGTGAAGAATACACAAGTAAAGTGATAAAATTCATAAGCAACATGAAAGATAATGGGTTGGTTATAGATGATGAATTAGCCCCAAATTTCAATTATGACACCTTGGGTGCTAAACAAAAACAAGCACTTGATATAATAATGACACATTATAATCAACGTTGAAATAACATTCCATTTCTCATGATAGTTCAAGGAACAGCGGGAATAGGAAAATCCTATTTGATTGGTGTGATTCGTCAGCACTTTTTGATGCATCATTCCCTGAATGTTCTCCTCTTCTATTGCTTGCACCAACAGGAGTTGCAAATTTTAATATTGGCACCTCAACAATCCATTCACAACTTCGAATCCCTATTACAGATTTTGTAGAATTGGAGGGATCGAGACTTGCAACATTCCAACAAGATATTTGCCACATAAAATATGTATTGATTGATGAAATGAGCTTCATCGGACAAAGTTTGCTAGAAAATGTGGACTCCCGACTTTGTCAAGCATTCCCTGAAAGAGCAGACATGAGTTTTGGTGGTGTTTCTATGATTTTGGTAGGAGATTTGGGGAAACTTCCTCCTGTTACCGATAAACCACCATATGATAGTAATAGACGTGCAAAGTTGTTATGGGAAGCATTGGAATAGTTGTTACATTGGATAAGGTATTTAGGCAAGGAGGAGAAGATGAAGACCAAAAATGTTTTCAAGAACTTCTAGCCAATCTCAGAGATGTGAATCGACACTGGATGATTGGATGTTGTTAATGAGTAGAACAAGTTCTACATTAGACAAAGATAGAAATGAAGAATTCTATAATAATATTCACCTGATGGCGACAAATATTAACGTGAATAACCACAACAACAAAAATTGCATTCATTGAAAAGACCTGTCGCACGTAGCATTGCAACTAGAACAAGTACCGCCAACACACTGGCAGGAGGTTTGAATGACGAACTTGATTTAGAATTATTAATTTCTAATGATGCAAGGGTTATGCTAACATCCAATCTTTGGATAGAAGCAGGTCTTGTAAATGGAGCTCTGGGATATATTGAAGCATAGTATATGCACCTGGTAGTGGTCCACCAAACCCACCAACATATGTAATGGTTGAATTTGATAGTTACTTTGGAATACCATTCGAAGATAGAACTCTGCGTACCATCCCAATTACACCAATACAAAGGGACGCACACACCAATTACCCTTACGGTTGGCATGGGCATTGATGATACATAAATCGCAAGGTTTGACTCTTTCCAAGGCTACAGTTGATATTGAAGAAAGAGAAACAATGGGGTTAACATTTGTGGCTATCTCTCGAGTGAAGTCGTTGCAGAGTCTAAGAATATCTCCACCATTTTCATATGAGTGCTATGCAAAGATGAAGAATGGAAAACTACTTTCAAAATGAGAAGGCTAAGGAAAAAAGACTTATGTCCTTGGAATATAAATAATGTACCATGTGTAACACACATTTCATTCTATGAATTTGTCATTACATGTGATGTACATTACACATTTCAATTCGTATGAAAAAGATTGTATTTTTTTAACTTGATAATACGGTTACTAATAAAATCCATAAGAACTTCGTGCATTATAGACCTTGATTTTTTTGCTCATACTCATTCTCTTAAGAGATATGGTTCCTTCTTTAAATGCATTTATGATGTTCCTTGTAAGATATTTGATTTTATTCATGCACGAACAAAATTCCCCCTTATTTTCCGTACTTTATTTTTGGTATTATTTTCTGCATAATGCAACTCCAATGGTTGCTACTAGCATACCTATATTATATAAATATATGTAATATATGCAAGAGGTATATATTACATATATTATATATTATATAGGTGCCTCGTGAAATTCACCTCTCAGCATATTTTACATACATATAGAAACATAAATCAAAACATGATATGTAAAATATATCGAGAGGTGAAGTTCACGAGGTACCTATATAATATATAATATATACATAAATACCTCTCAGCATATATTTATATAATATAGGTATGCTAGTAGATCTAATTTATACACACATGCGACTCATACACTAAATTTGTAACAATTTACAAATTTATCAACTTTACACTCACATAACAAGACTCAACTTTTTAAATGATTTACGAGTGACATTAATCAACACGGAAAAAAACCATAAAAAGACAAAACATTTAATGTATGACGATGGAAACCAATATGTAGACCATCTTGGAGAGATCCTCAAAACTTCCCCTTGTGAGATAGATAACAGTTGGTATGGACCTGATCATCAGATGGTAGATGGCATTTGGTTTAATGTTGAGTCGACGGTGGAAGAGTGCATCTGATTCAACGGGCGTCACAGGCTAAACATGTTATCAAGATATGTAATATTACGGTAGACAAAATCTCCAAAAACATATACAGAAGTTGGGTGATCTAATGAGGAAGAGTGATCGTTTCAAATAGCAAATGCGCATGAAAAACATCAAGAGCCCAATATATAATGAGATTTCAAGGATCCAACAAATAAATTAATATGATCAAACCATGTAGCTGTAGGTACACACGATCCAAATTAGAGTTGTACATTTAAAACAAATATCTACATCATATTCATAGTTGTCTTTGTATACAGTCTGTCTACAAAATATTGAAACATATTTTCACATGATTCAATTCATCAAGTAGATGGTGATCTCACTTTCACCAACCTATATGCCTCCACACTTACAGAAGATGAGTATTGAAGGTAAATTTTCATGCACTATTTTCACTTGAATTTCTTCTATGCATTTTCTGCAGACTTAACACAGAGGATATACATACCAAGAGATTACTACAAGCTATTAACTCTTCTCAACAATATTTTTATCTCATCACTCAGGGAAATATAAAGTGAGATGCCTTCACAAGATAAATCATGCTTCCATTGCAATAGCCTCTCTCTCATAAACCTTCGCTCTGATGCCAAATAATGGGAACCAAGATTGTACGCAAAAAGAATGATATTCAATATTACACTACTTTGTATCCTATTACAACAATGGAGGGCTATTATATAGCCAAGAATGTAGTACAACAACATCCTATAAAATAGCAATAATAACAACTCATATTGTTATACATCTGTTATAACAATATATCAATGAACTTACTAACTAATTACTCATTTACCATGAGTAATTACACAATTAAATCACATGGATAATATAATTACACACATTATTAATAGTGTGAACACTATTAATTCCTAACATTCCTACAATTATGACCCTCCCAAGAATTATATCAAGGAAAATCCTTATTAATTTAGATTAAATGTTTGTGTATATTATATATACATTGGAGGGATTGCTTTGTTGATTAGGACTGCATAATAAGCATCCATGGAGGATCTTATTTCGACTCCCAAGGCAACTTAGAACAAAGGTATTGGAGAAAACCAAAAATTATATTTGTAGGCTTCGATTTTCTCATTGCAATAGTAGTGCCATTGTTTTAGCATTCCCTTAATATATATCTATGATTAATTTATGAAGCTCATGTTAGCCACAGAGGATACGTCTTCTTTATTTCTCATCCCCCACTATCCAATCACTAGCAGTTAAACATTTGATGACTACAATATGTACCTTAATAATAATGTATAACATTTCTATAGGGTACAACAAGTTTAGAAGTTACAAAGACTTGTCTATAAATCAACATACACTCATTATTCATATCTCTTTTTCTCTTCCTTTGTGGATGGAGGATAGGGATTGAAAACTATGTTTACATTTCAGTTAATCATATTCAATATATAATTTTTTATTGTACAAAACATGGATCGTATGGGGTCTTAGTAATTAGGTTGAAATTTTTAAAAATATTCCCAATCATCATGTTTATTAGCTTGTCTATAGTGACTTTAATATCATTGGCCTTTTTATGATAAAGAGAGTGTCCTTCCAATGCACTGGAAAGTGGGAGAATGTAAAACATGGTTTTATTGTAAAAACAAAAAGATGTGTCAAACCCTCTCTTCCAATGATGGGCATTGACTTTACAAACTTAGCTTGCATGGTCCAATTTCTAAATTTGAAATGATAGGGATCTCAAGTATTAATCCAAAATTTTCACATCTTGGAGCTGTTAATATACATATTAATAATACCATTATTTACAAAAAAATAAAGGAAAAAAATTGCAATCAGCTTTTGCTTTTCCAATTGTTTAAAATACCCTTTAATACAATAGGTATAACTATTATATTTAAAATAATGTCAAATTAATTTACTACAATCCAATGTGTTCTATCGATATTACAGTTAAAAAGTGATTTGTTTACCGCAAATCATAAACTACCAACTTGTTTTCCCAATATATCTACAATTTACATTTCTTACACTCGTTGTCGATGTAAAATTTGATGGTGTGAGCAACAATATTACCTTGTACTAAAGTTTAGGGGTAACCATATTTATTGTTTTTTAAAATAAACAATATGCCTTCACAAAATGCAATGTTTCCTAACATTATACATGCGAACCAAAATGAACACCCAAATTCCCCGCTTTGGTAGTGTAAACAAAATTACTAAATAGCGCACTAGTTTTATGATTGTTAGTTATACTACATGTGTATGCATCTTACTTTTTATTAAAAAAATTTCATAGATATTTAAATTTGATAATCCCTCAAGAAAAACTACTTTCCTAATGTTATGTATACACAACCTTTTTCATACAAGAAAACCCCTGGAAATAAGGCAAACAAGCCTCATTCTATGTGACTTGAAAATTATTTATTTCATTTTAACCCATTTACCTAATGAATATATGAAGATATTGGTCATGCCTTATGTGTAGATAATTGTGCCTTATATGTCTCTACCTCTTTATTGCGAACAATGTAAGTATTATGCATCTACCAAAAAAATATTTGGCCAAAGTTGTTTTATAGTGCAGTAACATACGTATTTTCGTCATGCTCAATTATAGATCCCATTCTTGTTATGGGTTTTGATTGGTCATTTTTGCAATGTTTTTTTTGTTGTCTTTACCGGTGGATGGTGTTGAATTTCATTGCAATCCATGGTCGAGCGTGTGTTTGGTATTTGATGGGCTATTATTGTGGTGGTTTTTTTAATTATATATTACTTTTAGGTTTTCCTATTTGATTGTACGATGTTGCGGTGACTTGTGCTTAATTCGCTCTTTGTTGTGATGATTGTTCTCAATATAGATTGATTTTACATTTGATGTGTTTGATTTTCCACTATTGTAGTGAATTTTTAATTCTATTAACAGTGTACCCTTGCTCCTCATGGAGGATAAACTACTATTTTATTATTGATATGATGGAATATACTACATATAGTTGTTTACCAAGTTTCTCGTTCTTAATGCAATTAATACACTAGCTACTAAAGAAACTAGCAAACTCAAAAAAAATGGAGGGTTTATGTTACCTCGGATGCGATGTGGTATGGGCACAAGATGATGATGGATTCCACTACTACAAATCAGATGAAACCTACAAATAAGACTCACTAAAATAAATATGATTAGATGGTTTGTACAGGGGTTACCCGACAAAATGGACCCGAGAAGCATTAACTTTCTCGATGGATGTCAACCCCCGTTACTAAGCAAAATTGATATAAAGTAAAGGAAGACTAATAAGATGCAAAAACTGAAAGAATACATAATTTGAACTTGATTTGAATATTGATTTTATCTTATTAAAAGTAAATAAAATAATACCTAGTACGGGTTGGCCGATGACACTGGGAGTGAAGATCTAGAGTGCAAGATAAATATGCAGACCTTAAGATCTAGATGTAATCCGGGTGCAGAAGAGACTGATATATGCTAGAATCAACCTATAGAGGTGATCTAAAGGAATAGAAACCAGGAAAATGACATAAAACAAGGATTAAGAGGAAATATTTGTAACCAAGACCCTGGTCGATGGCGACTGGAGTGTAGATAGGTTGATTTTGATATAACAGAGGGACTTAATCAAGATTCGGAAAACTAGGGTAGATACTAAACACATTTAGAGGTTAGAGATGCTCTAGAATAGAAAGAAAAAGTTACACAAGGCCGATTCGACGACGACTGTCAGGATTGACAATGACTATGACAGAGTTAGATAGAGTGAGGATGGCAAGCCAGAAGAGAAAACTACATGGATCTAAAAAATGAGGTTCATGATGAACTTGCAAACATTTTTATGGATGACCTGTTCTTACAAAATATTAGATACTAAAAAATAGACTATAAAATGATAATATAGAAATAAAGTGATTCAAAAATAATGACGCGCTCACGAGGGATGATTGTGAGAGATGCAAACATGTTCCAAAGAGGCCTGAGAGGTCTATAATTGCTTCTAGAATTCACAGGAGCTGGAGGAGTTCATAGCTCTTAATAAAGTTTGAGGATTCACATTTTTCGATAAAGAATGGAATGAAAGCACTCAAATTTATAGGGTTGATGGCGAATGGACTGGTCATTGCGATTTCGGGGAAAGTTTCCCCAATTGGAGGATTGTTTTACTTTTGGTGTGATTTTCTATTTTTAAGGGTGGGATTGCATGCTTTGAAGCATTAGATGGGTAGAGGATTTTAGGGATGAGGTGTAGGTGATTGGGCAAAAGTAGAGATAGGTTAGAAAAAGTGTAGGTATGGGAAATAGAAATTCCATTAAGGCAAGGGAAGAAAAGGATGTGGATAATTGATTAATTAATTAATTAATTTAAGATTAATTAATTAATTAATTAATGTTAATTCAAGGTGATAGATATTAGAGTGGGAATTTAATTAAATAAGGGGGATGAATTAAATAAATATGCACACGCGGGTGATTAAGGGTATAGATATCAAATTTAGGTGTCTACATTTTCCCCTTTTTGTTGAGTGGTTTGAGCTAGCAAGCCATGAGACAAAAAATGATGAGAGTTGGATGAGGATTGATGAAAGGTAGATGATGAGATCCCCTCAAATGGGGGATTGATGACGTCAAGGGAAATTGATGATGCATTTGAAAAGGTAGATGATGAAGGGCGGGTGGGTGAAGAAAAGATGGGTGAAAGCATAACCAAGGAAAGATGCCCCAGGAAAAAAGGATTGCAATATTAATAAAAACTATGGCGGTGACTCCAATATCACATCGGTAGAGGAAAATTTTGGTCTCAACGGAGATGGGCTACAACATTCTATAGACCAGTGAGTGGGTGAAGACCACTGCAGTATGGATGCAAGTCGGGATTACCAACGGGTCATGGGAAAGTCATCAAAGTATGTGCAACTATATGCGAAAAGGTATGTGTCCACAAGGGACGAGGATAAAATTTATGGTGCCCAAAGGGACACGAAAAATGTCGAGAAGGTAAAAGGAAAAAGGTAGTGATGAAATTACATGCCCCAAAGGAAAAAGTATGACCACAAATGTAATAAGGAAACAAAAAATGCCCCAAGTGGGGAAAGTATGCCACGAGAGAGACTTTGAGAACTGTAAAATGAACTAATATGCCCTAAAGTGGAATAATTATGCCCACATGGTAGACTTTGTGCATGGATTGAATAAGATTGTAAAAAATGCCCAAAGGAAGAGTAAGTATGGCCACAGTAGTGGGCTTAGGGGTGGATTGGAGTAAAATTCACAGAGAGAAAAATAAATATGGCCATAAATGTGGACTCGAAATGAGAAGGAGAGGATTTGGAATATGGAAACCCCTAAAGGGAGAATATAGAATATGGACACGAATGTGGACTTAGAAAAAAATCCCAAAAAAAAAGGGATAATTTGAACATCGTAATAAAATACCCAAGGGGGAAGATGAGTATTGCCATGAATATGGACTTAAAGAAATGAATAAGGGGAAATATGTATGCCCATTGGGACTTAGGATTAGAAAGAGAGGATAAGATCAAATGAGTAGTAGGATTGATGTAGCCTAGAACTCACTTTGTAAATAACCCAAGGTGCATTGGCACATCACTCACCCTAAACCGAGCACTTTCTGAAGCGTGTAAGGGTACCTGGTCCCTCTTTAGAGTTTTTTGTCTAGAATTTTAGCATGATTATGCATGCATATAACCATATTTAGAACAAAAAGTAGATAATCCACAAGTGCATAAGCCAGATCTAGATCTAAACCATATGAAAGATTGACTAAATAATGATCATAATGAGATTTACCATGCAAGAACCATTCTCAGTCGCATCTAACACCAATATCCAACCAATATGATCCATTATTTTAAATACTACAAAACACATAAGCTTCATAAATCATAGTAATGTCATCATGAGTCATGTGTGCTAGCAAATCCTTAGCATAACTCTACAATAATCGGTGTTCTCAAAACCATTCAAATCAATACATATACAAAGGGGTGACGACTTTCCCTTTCTTTGGCTATGTGCCTTCCAAAAATAGGCTACATGCTAATAATAGCCATGCACCTTTACAAAGGAATACAAAACATGCAAGTGCTCTAACAATAGAATTCCTATAGTTAACTCCGAGTAGAAATCCTATTATTAGATCATAACTATGCATGGCACTCAAACTATTACAAATCCCAAAATAGCCTTACGTGAGCTACAAGTCTTCATGTTATCACGTGCTCAACACTCCATCTCAAAAATAGCCTTGACCCACAAAAAGTGGCTAAGTCCTAAATTCAAACTATTCTAGTGCACTCATGTTCCTCTATGATTTTGTGCCTTCTGTGCGCCTGGTTCTTATGCACCTAATCCTTATACACTTTAATATTTGAGCTATATTCCAAGTGCTCAACATTACCCCACACTAACTACATTATCGTCCCTGGAAATGGGAAATACCACTTATATCTTCAAAGCAAAGAATAATGAATGAAAGAATAAAGACTTGTTCAATAAAAAGAATGAGACATCACTCAACACTTTCCTCCTCAACTGGCAGTATTAACTCGGATACTCATTCTTAATTTCTACCTTAAATGTTTTTCAGTCACTTAGCACCTCACCTATCTTATCTGAGATGTTTGTCACAATGGCGTTCAGTTCATCTTGAGTCATATTTTCTTTCTCATTTTTCATAACCCTCACAATTTTTACATTATTCCCTCCATGGAGTCCATTTTCTGCACAATAATCTTCCCAATTTCATTTATTCTATCCATGTATGGATCTTGGGCTATTGTAAGGGATTCACACTTTTATTTTACCAGAGAAATTCTATCTGCATGCCCAAGTGTCTCATCCTTCATGGCCTTCAAGACTTCATTATCTTCCTCAAGGGTCCTTATTCTAATTATTACATCCGGAGTTGTGCACATGTTCAGAGCTTGATTTCCTTCTTAAGCTCGTCCTTCAATGCCTACAAAGAAAGATTCATAACTTGTAATTTTTTTGGAAATGGTGGCCTTGGCTCTTACTACTTCTTCTATAGGATCTTTTGGCATGGGCATATACACGGGCCCTTCATCTATGACTAGTTTAACCAATTTCTAGACATAGTGCATTGTAGAAGGAAATTTCTGAGGGAGTTGAGACTCTAGATGAGGTCTTACCTTCATAATGTCATCCCCAATTTCCTCAGCCATATTGATCAATGCCTCATTCTTTGCCTCTTCCCATTCCTTTTCTACTTTCAGTGCTCTATTTCTCTGTCCTTCTCCTTGATGTCTTCAATTAATTCTCTAATGGTTGTCACTTTATCAACATTCCTATGCACAACCTCTGCAGATACCTTTACTAAGGCATTTCTTACCTGCTCATCCGACATGGTTGTGGGCTTAATATTCATGTGTTGGAGATGTGGAGACTTTTTCATCTCAGTGCGATATGCAGGATTCTTTGCATACATCAAAATCTAGATCATCCATGTGATTTTGCATGGACGAAGATAGTTTCTTCCTAGTTCACGCATTGGCCATATCTGCATCCATTAACTCCCAACCATATAGATCATTTTTCTCTATAGTTCTCGAAATTAGGTGTGTATGATTTTACTTGTATCATTTACATAGCCTAGCGTAGGAGTTACATAATCTTCACCCAATTTTCCTTCTTCACACCCCTACCTTTAGGAACATGGGTGCATGAGTCCAGAGTTGGGTCTTTACCTTTCTGTGTATCATCGGGTGCACTCAGAAGGCTTTCCCTTATCCGATTCTACACCCTACTCCTTATGTCCTTCTTCATCATTCTTCATACCTTCATCACGAGGCTCTTCTACGTCCTTGGGCTTAACTAGTGTGCTAGGCACACTTTCACCAGACTCATCCCCCTCCTCGTCCTTCATTCTCAGCTTGTGCCTTCTCTTCTTCTCAGGTTCTACTTTGGGTGGAAAAGTCCTAGGTGATCTCCTTCGCAATTTTGATGTCCCCGCACTCGAGCCCTTGTCCTCCTAAACATCCTTTTGTACACGACTCTTGGAGTCGATATATGTCTATCTTCATTGTGCCTAACTCCTCATCATGTTCCTGTAGTCGGGGAATCAGTTCGTGCTCCCTTTTTTTTTAACGGTGGGCTACTTCATACCCCTATGCTCTAGACTCATGTCATCTTCATATAGTTCCTCTTCCTCTCCTTCTTCTTCTTCATCCACAATGGGAAGAACATTCTCTTCCTCCTCTAAGGTACCCACTGTGTGCTTCCCTTTAGGTGGCCCAGGTAACTTGAACTCATTTTCCAAGTACTTTCCATTTTTAGTTTAGGCTTTAAGTACACATACACCAAATTTGCACCCAACTAGCCTATGGCCAAACTTAAAGCCTTCATATTAATTTCATCGATATTAAATGCTCAATGTAAGTAGTCTTACCTAGGTAGACATAGGTTTTCCTCAGTGTATGGTAGTCACAATCTACCTTGTCTGCGTTGAATATCAAGTGGTGCGCATCAGAAAATCTATGAATAGATGCATGGAAATAGTGTGTGGTAAAAGCATAAGGTAGTTTGCACCATGGGCTCCATTTCCCATCTTTCATTATGAAGCACCCAATGCAATAGTGCTGGTATACTACCAGTTGTACCTGTTTACCCATAACTAAAGGTAACTCCTTGGGGATCCTCCATTCTTCCTCAAAACACAGCGCAACCACTCATACCATATCTATGCCCTTTTTTTGAAGGGTCCACTCATTGAACCATCACAAGTGTAATCTGTAAATCTCTCTGCCAAAGACTTCTCTGCTTGAGGGAACATCCATATATTGTCCTTTGGCCCATCGGGCACACCGATTTCCACAAAAACTAAGGATAAAAGGATAGTGCCAAAACTTATCTTTTCACCTTCCTTCGCCTCCTCAATGATGGTCTCAGCAATAAAGTTGGAGATGTTGTAGACAACCCCCTCTGTCATTTTACGTGTGACATGAAGCCATGCCCTGTTGACTTGAGACCATCATTCTTGATTATTGAGCTTTTTTAGTAGATGTGTCGCTACCTAGATGACTAGGTACTTTTGCAACTTAGGGATATCCATCTCGTACCCACCTTATTGTAACCCAGTTCCTTGCTTGTTTTTTCTATGGCCTCCTTATCAATGAGGTCACTATTTATCTCTACACCCAAGCTCCTCAACCCTACCAAGATGGAAATCAATGGTGTTGTATTCCTCATTCGGCACCTAGCGAAGTAAAATAAATCTTCATGTACTCAGCTCATGATTCATTGGTATAGTTTTTTAGGTTTGCCGAAGTATGGGATCTCATACAATTGTAACACTCCTACTCTGGCTGGCCAACAATTTCTTACTTGCATCATCATAAAATGGCATGTCATTTGTTTTCATCTTCACTACGAGCAAATTTTCCAAATATTCCTTTGTGTCCTTGGCTATGTGGTTGTAATATATGACTTTCAGAAGAACGAACGTGTAAATCCCAATCACACCCCATAAGAACTCCCTCTGGGTATTGAATTTCTTAAAACCACGGCTTTGAGGGCATCTTCTATTTTGACTTTGACCTCCACCTTCTTCTTCCCCTTTGTCCCACTCCAGGTGCTCTCCTTGGTGCCATAGTAATTAAAAAGGTGTGCTTTTTACCTCTGGTGAGTTGTGCGACTCAAAATTTCATGCCCTATCCCGAAACATGTGTCCTAGCTCCAATTCAAACCCTAGTGCTTGATTTCTCCTCCCCCATGCCTCTACTTCACTCAAACCCTTCTCTAATGGGAGCAAAAGTCAATCCCATGCACAAATTTGATCACAACGCCTAGTTTCTCATCTCTCCACACTTCAACAATGTCTCACTAGCTCATTCGTAAATATCTCACTCAAAAATTTGTAATTACAAAGGTAAAAATGAATCCACATTCCATCCTTATATAGATTTTAAAAATTTATCATATTTATTGCTCCTTTACCTACCACTGATCCTAGCATTAAAACATCATTTGTCAATGTTTCCGCATTGCTCATTTATGTGCCAAGCTCATAACCTTCTGGTGTGCCTCCTACTTCTTGGCCATAGACCTCCTCTCATTCGCTTATATGAACCAAATTACTTCACCACTGTGCCTTTTTACAAGTAGTTTCTCTGCTACTGACCTACCTTGCGTTATACTATGTGTCCATTCTTCCATCTGTGGCAATAATGTTTTTCTATCTCGCACCCTTTTCGAAAAGCACCTACACAGATGACACTCAACAATACTCAAATTGATAATGAACCCTGTATATAAACCACCCCACACTAAGGGTATGTGCGGTCCTCTACGCATGAAAATGCTTAAATTGTAATCAAGCTTACGCGCGCAAAGCACGTTTATTACAAAAACCCTCAAATAAATTGACAAAGCATAACAATAATGAAGGAAACACGTATAAAGGAAATGCATTAATGGAAAATTAGTTTAAATGGAAATACTACCTTATTACAAACACCAAGAAGACTTATTTATAGTAGGGCTTCAACCTACTCCTGTTAAAGTAGTAAGCCAGGTAGCGTGTTCCATCCAAAGACCTCTAAGCTGGAAAGCACCTAAATCAAATATATGAGTGATAACATACGGTCCTAACCAATGCACTTTTATCTTTCCAGGATGGCACAAAAACTTTGAATCATACAGAAGCACCATTTTCCCAACCTCAAGCTTCTTATCTTTGATGTGTCCTGTCATGCCATACCTTCTTCCTGGCATTTTCTTACTTCTGAATCCATTGTGATATGGCACGCCTTTCATCTAGTTGCATCAACTTGTCAATCTATTGTTCCAGTTCTTTCTCATCATCTAGACCTCTTGTGCACATAATACGCAAAGAATGTAACATGAATTCCATGGGGAGAATTATCTACGTGCCAAACACTAGCTGAAAGGGTGTTGCCTTATTCAACCTTTTCTAGGTTGTTCGGTATGCCCAAAGTATCGTAAAAACCTTGTCATCCCAATATCACCTTCTAACATCAAAAAATTTTGTCAAAGTATGGCTCAATATCTTGTTGAAGGATTCAATAGTTACATTTTCCTAAGGGTGGTAAGGGGTTTTCCTATGGTATGTAACCATGAATTTATCCAATAATATTATGATAGTCTCATTAAGGAAATGAGTACCCCTATCACTTGTCAAACTTAAAGGGCAACCATACCTACTAATAATATTTTCCCACGAAACCTTGTTGATGTAGTTGTTATGCAATCCTTTATAGGAACCACTTTTCCCACCTTGTAAGATAATCTGTACAAGTTATAATATAGCGTGATCATGTATTGCGCGCAACTAGGGAAATAGGGCCCACAAATTCAATTGTCCACTTCTCAAAAGGTTTTACACTACTAATAGGCCTTAAAATCATTTCATTTTGTTTCCCAAGATTTCAAGGCAGCGACAATGGTCACACGCCTTACAATATGCTTTGCAATCCTTGTACAATGTTTCCCACCATAGACCAACTAGTAGAATCTTGAGCATGGTGACATCCCTTGTATAGTGTCCATCGACAATACCACCATGAGCCTCTGTCATAATTGTGTCGCGCTCATGCTCAAGCACACCTTTGGTAAAAACTTCATCACAGCCTAATTTTTGCAAGTCTCCACTAATCAACATGTAAGGCATGGTGTGGATAGTAGGTTGTTTCTTTCTAAAGCCTTTATTCCTTCGTGCTTCACATCTATGCGTAAAAAACAACAATGTCTTCCAAGTCCAAGGAATACATTTTAACTTGAGCAGGTTGTGCATCTGGCATTGTGTCCTCAATTCTTTGCATGTCCTCTCCTAATTGAATGCTTGATAAATGGTGTGGACCAAAATTGCTCTTATTGAGCTTAACTACCACTATAAAATTGAATTCTGAAACAACAGTACCCATTGGCATATGCACCCCTGCAAAATGGGCTTGTTCACCAAGTACTTCAATTTCATGTGGTTTGTATAAAATATGAAAGGTGTAGCCAGCAAATATTATCAAAAATTATGGAGTGCATAGATCATATACAAGGCCTCGCGCTCTGTCATTGTATAATTTTGTTCTGTTGGAGTCAACTTCCTGCTAGCAAAGAAAATAGGATGATCAACAATTCCTTCTCCAGAATGAGCTAAAACGGAGCCAATGGCCATGCAGAGGCGTCTACATGAACATGAAAAGGTTTATACCATGAAGGAAAGTGAAAAATAGGTGTTGTAGTAAGCCTTTCCTTTAGTGTGTCAAATGCGCATTGTTGCGCCTCACCCCAATATAAATTTCATTTTCTCTTAAGTAATTATTTTAAGGGCATGGTGATCTTGGCATATCCCTTAATGAAATTTATGTAATAACATGTGTGCCCCAAGAATCCACGCACCTCGCTTTGGCTAGTAGGCTCCTCTAAGCCCAAAATCATAGCTACCTTAGCAGGATCCACTAGCAAGCCCTCTTTATAGATGATGTGCCCCAACAAAATTCCAAAGGGGGTGGAAAATATACACTTCTTAATGTTCAAGGAGATGCTCAACTACCTACATCTCTCAAACATTAGCCTCAAATTATCACAATGATCTTTCATAAGCCCATAGATTGTCCAATCATCCAGATACACTTGCAAGAACTTGTGAATAAAATCTTGGAATGTTTGTACCACTATGCATGAAAATACTGCAGGTGCATTCTTTAATCCAAAGGGCATAACCATGTATGCAAAAATTCCCCACTCGGTGGTGAAATTCATCTTCTCTTGATCCTCAATAGCTATCCTCACCTAATGATATCTAGAGAATCCATCAGTGAAGGAGTAGATTTCACGCCTTGCAATGCCTTCCAAGATTTCCTCAGTAAAGGGTGTGGGAAAGGGATCAATCACACATGCAGCATTTAACTCCATGTAATCCACACAAATCTTGATTCTACCATCTTTCTTGATGTTGATCACCATAGGACTTACCCATTATGACTCCTTAATTGGCACAATAATTCTAGAAATTAACATTTTATCAATTTCTTCCTTTACTTTGACATGCAAGTTCGGATTCATCCTATAAGGCCTCTTCCGAACTGGGTGCATACCTTCTTTCAACTTTATCTTCATCTCTCCCAATGATTCATGTACACCTTTCAATTCATGATAGCCTTTAGGAACAATTCCTTAAAGTCACGCAGCAGCTCAATGATCTTAGTAACCTCAGATTCAAACCAAGTAATCTCCTATAATAGCCTCCTTAGGTTCAACATCTGTGCCAATGTTCACTTTCTTGGTCTTCATAGGCTCATGGTAGGCACACACCTTCTCATCTACACTATCCAAGACTTCACGTGTACCCTCTGTGTGCTCAATGTCTAGGTTCTCTACCTCTTCATCATCAACCATGTAAATCATCTTACCCTTTTCTCTTTCTAGGAAGGCACACTCAAGTTGTTCAACATCTGTTTCTTCCTCTTCAAAGTGCACCACTAGGTCCTAGTCTCCTAATAATTATTGAAGTAACTCTTCATCCTTTGCACTATCCCCATAGTTAAGCACTTCATAACCTATAGTGCCTCATTTACCGAGAGATTTATAAGAAAAGTAATCAAAGGTCTAATTCATACCTTTAATAAGTTCTTGCCAATTTCTAGTCACTCTATTAAAATCTGCATAGACATACCATGCGCGCGTGTGCAACCTTGCAAGGTGAAATAAAACTTGTGCACCCACAACGAAGGTGGTAAAGCTTCATGCCCTGCCATCCAGAGTCTCTCACACTGCTAAACATGGTGTTGAACAAGATCATTACCATGAAATGCACATATCTGAGTAGGTGCATTGCTTCTTAGAAACCGAGTAGATAAAGAAATCCTTACTTCCCTCCACTCTAAAATATTATCCTTGTGAACCATCCACCAAAGCACGCTTCCATCCTACATAAAGTATATACTAACATGTTCCTTCTTTCCACCTAACATTCCCATTGAACTTCCATAGCAAGAAGGAATATTTCTAGATTGTCGCACCTATATACTTTTTGTACTGGTTTTTGCCTAAATGCTTGATATTGTGTGGCTTATTGTCGCGTGCGAGATGCACTTTATACTTTGCGCCCAACCATTTCATAAGTGTCATGCACAAAATTATCACATGCAACACTTGTAGTATCACTCATTGAGTGTGCATCATCCCATTGGATAAATCTTTATTTGGATGGCTTAAGCACTTTAGGATCTCGAATGGTGCGCACATAATTTTTATATAAGTCTTCTTCGCTTAAGGGCTCCGCATAAGGCATAGATTTCACATCCGTTAGAGGTATAATGACTTGCTCCTTCTTATTCTTGAAACTAATATACCCCTTGTTGAAATGCAAGTCAGTGTTATTTTCATAATACCATGGGTGCCCAAGTAATGCGGGAAAATTGTCTACTTCTGCAAGCGCTAAGACCTCAAAGTCCCTAGTGAACTTGGCCCCCGTATAGTAATGGATGCATATTTTAAAACTCCAATGGGTGTTGCCTTAGTTTGATTTTCCATGAACAACACATTAGAAGATGGTTGTAATGGAGGTCTTCCCATCTGAACCCACATATCCAAAGTGAGTACATTTACTTTCGTGCTGTGTATCAAGATGTTACTCAAGAGCCAACCATCAACAACAACATTTAGAGTAATCTCCTTGTCATAATCCAAACTATCTAGAGGAAGATTAGCATACAGAAGTTTCCTCTCATGTTCAGTCCCAGTACACAAATTATTTCCCTTCAACCAGCTCCCCAACAAAGGAATAATGTTCTCTTGGCGCAACATCTTGCAAAATTATTTCAAATCATCAACATCTTTCTGATGGAGATCAGTTACTTTCTTTTGTTCTAACTTCCACAACTATTCCTTCAAACATTGTATCTCACCCTATAAATTCTGAATTACCTCCATGGTTTCTTGATAAACCTCCTTTTGATGCATAGGGTCTAGATACTTGGCATGTAGAACTTCCTCCTTAGTAATAGTCGGCTTTTCTTGCAGATTTTCCCTAGCATGCATTGCCTCGGCTCAAAGACGTTTAGTAATTTTCACAGTACCAACTCACGATCCAAGCACTAACTTTGGCATCCATTAGTCTTCCACAATGTGTTTTACTTTAACCATTCCTGCACCCTTATTTTCTTATTTGTGTTTCTTGTTTAAGTGTTTATACAAGTCGGGAACTTGTCATAACTATGATTTTTTCTACAAAAAGAAAACACAATATTCTATGGACATTCGTGCCTATAGTGATCAAGATATCCACATGTATAAAAATTCCCACGATGGAAATAACTCCTTCCGCCCCACAACCTCAACCTTTGAATCTTCTTCTGTAACCTCGACCTCTACCACGGCTTCCATGAGAACACCCCTCACCTGTGATCATATTCATGATGCTCGCCCTTTGTTGTAATTATTTGCAACGCTAGTCACGTTGTACGCCAATATCAATGGCATCATGGATCTAATCAATGAATCTACAATCTTCAGTATCATGAGTCGAGGACTTGTAAATATTAAAATAACTGGACACATTATTTCTTATCGCATGCTGCAATAATGGGCACTGGCTTGAACTATGCTCCAATTTACATATCTCGAAATCATCTAACAAGGAACACACCAATTTCTAAGGAAACTATCCTTAGTATGCCCCTCTACTTCACAATTTGTACACTAAATCCTATTACAAGTCTCGTGTCTTTGAATCACAGAGAATTTCTCCAAATATTTTTCCATTGCTACTATATGTGCTTCCAAGAATTGGCTCACTCCTGTATTCACACTTCCTATCACCTTAGCACGCAAAGCTGCTTTCAATTGCCTCGTGCGAGATATGTATAAGTCTTGTGTGAAAGTGCTCTTCTAAAGGGTGTGATTAGTCCACCAATGAACCACTGTGTATGTTGGCTTGCATGTATTTCATAAGATAATTTAGATAGGAGAGTCTTTAATCATGAATCATACTCTCGAACACTTTTAGTAGTGCCCTACTTAATGTCTTTGAGCACACTTATGCTCTTCTACTTGAACTTAGGGATATAAAATTCCTTCAAGAAAGCATCTCACAAAGACCGTATAGTCCACACAAGTTTGATCAGGATCAAACTTTCTATACCTACATTATGTGCACATCCTGCAACATAGTTTGAATGACTTACCTTACCCTCTGGAGCTGTAATCCCCTTTGCATGCCACAGTATCTCACACATATGCATATGCTCGGCTGCATCTTCAATACCTCTATACTTTGGGATATAGAGATATCTCCATGTAAATTTGTTGAGGTTGGTGTGGACCTTGCTCACTAGACCCACAACCTATATTTCCTCCTGTATTTCCACCACCTCCAAATCCACCAAATCCTCTAGTGCTCGAGCCACTTGATCCTCCTGATCCACCCACTCTAGTAGGAAATGGACGAGAAGAGGCACTACCTCGTGTTTTGACATTTGTGTTAAACTAAATTCTCACAATCTGCAAAGTTGCACTACTCCCAGATGTGATGCCAAGGTTTTGTATGCTTATATTATGTGTCAATTATGTGTCGATGATGTTCCTTTAGTGTGTCAAATGTCCTGTTGTTGCACCTCACCCCAATATAAATTTCATTTTCTCTTGAGTAATTATTCGAGGGCATGGTGATCTTGACATATCCCTTCATGAAATTTCTATAATAACATGTGTGCCCTAAGAATCTGCGCACCTCGCTTTGGGTAGTAGGCTCCTCTAAGCCCAAAAGCATAGCTACCTTAGCGAGGATCCGAAGAGCAAGCCCTCTTTACTGAGATGATTTGCCCCAATAAAATTCTAAAGGGGGTGGAAAATATACACTTCTTAATGTTCAAGGAGATGCTCAACTACCTACATCCTCAAACATCAGCCTCAAATTATCACAATGATCTTTCATAAGCCCATATATTGTCCAATCATCCAGAGACACTTGAAACTTGTGAATAAAATCTTGGAATTTTTGTACCATTATTCATGAAAAGACTCGGGAGAATTCTTTAATCCAAAGGGCATAACCATGTATGCAAAAATTCCCCACTCGGTGATGAAATTCATCTTCTCTTAATCCTCAATAGCTATCCTCACCTAATGATATCTAGAGAATCCATCGGTGAAGGAGTAGATTTCACGTCTTTCAATGCCTTCCAAGATTTCCTCGGTAATAGATTTTCAGAAGTGAACTCAAGGTAAAAATCATTCATGATCATGATCCACCAATTGATAGATACGATCATTATGATACAGCTAGAATGCATCATCTTAAGGAGATAGAATCTAGTAACGACATATGTCTTATGATTAAGGAGTTAGTGTTGAATCTTCGAAGTAGAAAATAAGAGGGTGCAACAAATATTTTTAGCTTCAATGTAGTGGGTTTCATAGTCATGAAGGGTGTGACTGATGTAATAAATAGCCTACTCATGAACTTGGTCGTCACGATGGGCTAACATAGCTCCTAAGGAATGATTAGTAGCAGAAATGTACAAGTAAAATGGCTCCCCCTCACATGAAGGTGTAAGCAGGTGGAGATAGGAGATAATATTTAAGGTCATCAAAATCCTTCTAGAAGTCACAATTCCAATTGAATTCTATGTCCTTCGAAGAATGTGATGAAAAGGTTAACAATGATTTGAGATTTGCAAGATGAAAGCGATGAAAAATTAAAGGTGGCCTTGAAGGCTATGAAGTTGTTTAAGATTGAAAGGAGGAATTTCAATTATTGCCTTAAATTTTGTGGGATTAACTTCAATTCCCCTAATATAAACAATAAATCCAAGGATTTTTCTCATTAATACTCCAAATACACACTTGGCTGGATTGAGATGAAGGCATAAATGAATAAGGCACTCAAAAAGAATTTCAAGAATGGAAAGATGGTTCCGTCGATGTTTAGATTTTCCTAAAATATCATTGACATAATCTTTTATGGTTTTATGTATGAGATCATGAAATATATAAGTCATATCCTGCATTGATAAGTAGCACCAGATTTTTGTAAACCGAAGGGCATGACGCGATTACAAAAAGGTCCTCGGAGAAGAGTAATGAAGGATGTTTTATGTTGATCTTTTGGTGCGGTGAGGATTTTATCGTAACCAGATAAACCATCCATGAGAGAAATCATCTCATATCTTGCGCAGTGAGATCTACAAGTTTATCAATGTTTAGAAAAGGGAAGTCATCCTTAGGGAAAGGGAGATTGAGATCTCAAAAATCGATACATATTCAAAGTTTTCTGATGCTTTGGAGATGAGAACAATGTTAGAAACCCATTAAGGAAAGTCGATGGGAATTATGAAATTGGCGAGAAAGAAGGTTTTTAACTCTTCTTTAATAAGGAGGGAAACATGAGGATGTATGTGGTGAAGCTTTTTCTTTACTGGTTTAGCATTGGGATAGGTGATGATATTTTGGACGATGATAGAAGGGTCAAGACCTGGCATATCTAAATATGACCATGCAAATTCCTAGCTATGACTGGGAGAGAAAAGTAGTGAAATATTCTAGCTCATGTGGATCAAGAGATTAGCCCACTTTGAGAATGTGAGGCTCTTGAGAAGTCTCGATATTGACATCAATGGTGGCTTCGTTGAGAAGAGTAGGTGTGTCGGATGGTAAGGTATTTTGAAGATAATAATATTCTACCCCCATGTGAGAAAGAATGGCATCATCATTAGCACACTGAAGGACGTTAATGGTAAGAGATTCTTCTTTTATCATGTCCGGATAGCAAAGGAAGGGACCTAGTCTGATTTTCACATTGATAAGTGATCGGTCCCAAAGTAATGGTGGAGACTAAAAAAATTCAGAAGCAATAGAAATGGTGTCATCCATTTCCATGTCTTTAAGAGCCAAAAATATGGAGAAGGTAGAGAAGGTATGTTCATGTCTTTGGGAGTCAAAAGAGATGGAGAAGGTAGAGAAGGCATGTCCATGTCTTGAAGTTCGAAAATAATGGAGGAGGTGGAGAAGACATGTTCATGTCTTTAAGAGTTAGAAAAGATAGAGGAAGTGGAGAAGGCATATATGTGAGTATCTTAGATGGTGGAATGGGGTTAGGGGAATGTTCCTTGTATCCTAACCCAAACTTTTCATGAGGTTTGTGGCAGCGATCGAAATAAATCCATGTGGCTTGTGCTTGTAACATCCCATGTCGAATCCTTTCCATGCGTAATAATGGAGATAGGTGTGAGAAAAATATGGTTTGTTAAGGAATACAAAACCACCGGTATAAGGTTTGGCATGTGGAATATCATTAATATGGGAAGAGGGGGTATCAAAACCACCATAAATAATATTGGTGTGAAGATGTGGTGGACCGAAGGAACAACATCCTCGACGTTTATTTGATACATAGGCACCTTATCGGGTCTACCGATATGGTGAGGAGTGGGAAGGGTGTTGAGTGTGAGAAGGTGATACTCCCCCATCATAAGTTTGTCCGTTACATTATCCAAGGAGTCATTATTAGAAAGTTTGGATGAGGAAACAACAGAGCTATTAGATGGTGTGGATTTATCATTCTTAGGAACGAGTACGTCATTTGGTCTATAGGTCATGTTGTACCCTCGGAAGGGAGGATCATCTCTAGGAAGCGTCAGGATCTTTCCCTCATGTTCATATTTAAGGGAATGATGGAGTGTAGAGGGGATGCAATGCATGGTTCAGATCCATAGTCATCCAAGGAGAACATTGTATTGAAATTCTCCCTCAATGATATAAAATACCTCATCGATGAGTTTCTCACTAACATGAATAGGAAGAACAACCATTCCCAAGGCGGGAGATATGACATCATTGAAAATGTGAATGACCGCGGGTGTCTAGGCGACATATTTCTTTAGAATCTTAATTTGGTTGAAATTATGTGAAGTAATGATATTAATGCTTACCCTACTTTTAATCATGGACCGTTGAATGAGTGTATCATTGATCCTAACCGTAATAAAGATGGGAAGATCATGTTCTTCCGGTGGGATATCTAAAATCTCAGTATCATCAAATGAGATAGCCACGAGAATCCTTGACTGCTCCTATAAGAGATGTGAAGGGTTGAGCTTCGTCACTAGATGTCGGAAAATGCTTTAAGGCTTCAGTAAGATCATGTCTATGATCTAACAAACTTTGGATGAGATCATAAAGTGACATCTTGACTAAGGCCTGATGAATTTGTCTAACGATACTTTGTTCAATAGGCCTAGGAGCTGCTAGAATGAAAATCTTTGGTTTTGATGATGTGGTTAACTCCTTAGGAGGAGGAATGGTGATGAAGGTCTTGGATTTTGGTTTAGAGGTTGATTTTGAGTCACGCGAGAATAGATCAAGTAGCTACCATAACAAATTTAATAAAAAAGGAGGATCATCCTTGTAGGAGTCTCCTAAAGGTGGGATGGAAGCTATTAGACTTGATGTGGAAGGAAGGGGCTAGCCTAGTCCAAGAAGAATTCTTTCCTCTTTAATGAGATTATGGATAATGGCACGAAGTTCTCTACGGTGTTCCAAAGTATCATGCCCATGGGTATGATGAAAGGTGCACATAAGGTTGGAATTGAACCATAAAGGATTCTTTCCTTTTGGGTCAAAGGCCTTGATAGGTGGAGTATGATTGCAGAGGTTTGCGGTAAGTGTTGGAATATTTTTGTATATGATCCAAATAAAGTGCTAGAAGATTCCTTATGAGATATCTTGGATGTTTGGGGTAAAATCTGAGTATATTGATGTTTTGGTGACTTGAATTTAGTTTAGATGTTTGTTGGTGTTTTAGTGTCGAATGGTCTTGGATTGGTGGGTTGAAATGTTCGTGGTTCTAAAGCGTGATTATATTGGATTGGATGGTTTAACTCTAGGAGGGATTATATATTTTATATGTGAAGATGCAACCTTGGGAGAAGTGATGAAAACCTTAATAGGGTGGTCATATGGTGATGTTATGGTTGGTTTGGTTGCAGAAAAAAGCATTTGTCTCGAGAAATATGTGAAAGGTGGAGATTGATGGGATTGTGTTAAGGACATGGAAGGAACATTTGAGTTCATTACAAGGTGAAGTTCCATTAATAATTTCTCAAATGATGAGATTGGTGTGAAGGATGAAGGTGACGCGTGGATGTAATCACCACGGTTAAAGAAGGTAAAAGAGTGGGAGGAGGAATCGGCATAGGTTACTGCAGATGGTATGATGGGAAATGGTGGAATGGATATAGGTGAGGTGGCCAAGCCTACCGGAATGGATGAAGTAGAGGATGAGGTAGATATGAAAAGTAAGGGACTTGAGGAAGGACCAACACTAGATCTAGAAATATCTTGGAATGGTTGCTTCATGAATGTCTTTAGGGGTATAAATGATATATTTACAAATGGGGTTCTAGTAATTGTAGATGCAGAGTGTAAGTAGGTATAATATATGTAAGGAAGATATCAAAGGCAGTGGATGTGATCGATGATGAAGGAGGAGGTTATGGATTAGATATGCTCCTAATCAATCATGTTCGAGGTGTTTATAGTACGAACATTGGGTGCTTGGGTTGTAGTAGAAGTGGTATCTTGGCTTGTTGGTGCATGATTTGGGAAAGGTTGTTTGAATATGTCAAGTGGTTGATTGGGTGAAGTGTTGGATTTTCCACTTGAAGATCACCCGATCAATGAGTCTTTTGACTAAATCCTTGAAATTTTGACATCTTTCTATGTCGTGTCCTTGGACTTGGTGGTACTTACAATAATGGTCTTCACAATACCACATGGGCTTTGGTCTAGACTCATCAACTAGTCGGATAGGAGGGAGTGTGATAAGATTTACTGCCATTAATTTTTCAAATATTGTGCTATATGACTCCCCTAGGGGAGTGTAGTTGGGTGTTGGTTGAAGGGCTTGTTGTTGAGTCCATGTTCCAGATATAGGTGCGGGAGATGATTTAAAAACCACAACATTAGCCATTTTATTTGACTTGTCATTTGGTGTGGATGATTTATTAAATTCATGTTTGGGTTTGTTTTATTTTAATTTTAAATGACCTACTTGAGGGTATGTGTTTCAATTTTGCAAGCCATGGTAAAGGCTTCGTCAAAGGTTCAGAATGATTAGATTTGTAAAATAGAAGATATATGTTTTGCACACGAACGTGAGAAGAGATCGATTAGATTACTTTTTGGGAGAGGGAAGGATAACTGCTTTATAATTCCATGTAATCACGCAACAAATTCTCGCATCCGGCCCATCCTCAAACTATTGGATAGTGTACATATCATTAATAGTTACTTTTTGTGCAATGTTAATTGAAAAGTGTTCTAAAAATAGCTGCGCAATTTGGGAGAAGGATAATATAGAATATTGAGGAATACTATTGTACGGTCAATGAGTGCAAGACAAGCCAAGGACATGGGGAAAGTGTGAAGCATTAAGTCTTGATCATGCATGATAAGGTAACATGCATGTCTAAATGCACGAAGGTGTTGTTGTGGATCCTCTTTGTTGTTAAACTTGGTGAATTTTAGAAATTCCCAGTGTAGAGGATATGGTTTAACTAGTACATATGGATGAATAGGATTATTACATATTTTCTCATTTGATAATGAGACCTTGGATCCTAAAGTAACATCCTCAATGTTTTCCAGCCTATTCATGAGGGCATGCATGGAATCATTCAAAGAGTATGTTGGGGAATGAAAGGTGGTGGTTGTATGTAAGATATGGTCATATGATTTTTTTATGGACTTGCGGATGTGTGGGTGTTTGAGGAATTTTTGGGGGTGAGTGTAAATCATGGGTTGTGATTGAAAGGGTGGTTGTTGAAAGAATTTTTATTGGGAGATGGGAACATGATAGGATTGTTGGATTAGGTAGGTTTATGGAAAGTGTTGCATGAGAATGTGGGTATGAACAGTTGAAATTTTTGTTGAAAAGGATTATATCTTGAATAATGTAAAGTACCAATGAAAGGAGGTTGGGAAGTATTAACATGCATGCTAGATATGAGAAGGTCATATTTTTCGGATAGTGGATATGATGTTTGGGAGCATTGGTTAGGGACACTAGTGGCAATAGTGACCGAAGAGGTGAGGGGAAGAGTAGTGTTGATTGTTGTGTTGATTGGTGGGAGATTGTGAGGAATAGGCATGACTATCTAGGTAGTTTGATGAGATGAGGGATTAGTGGAAGAGGAGGAAAGATGGGTTGTAGAACTCTCATTTCTTTGTAAAATGGGTAGTTTGAGGATTGGTTTAATAAGGATAAAGTTTCTAGAGTGGTGGACCATCTAAGGGAATCGAGTCGATCTCCTAAGGAGATAGTCTTGGAGTGCCACTAGATTGGCATCCAAAATCTCTTGGAATATGGTATCATCGAGAGGGACCTTAGGAGGTCCCAAGGACTCGATGGAATAGATGGTGGGGTAGCTAGCCTAGACAAGATAGATTGGTGGTGCAAGAATGGGTTAGTCTCACCTAAATTTGTAGTGTCAATAGGGGTTTTAGGTGAGAGACGTCGATAAGAAGTTGAGTTCTCATGAAAGAAGTAATCAAGGGAACATATGAGGTATTGGTTATAGTGAACATTTGTTGAGATAAGGAATGGCTTGAAGGAAAGTTTTGTTCCATTTTCTTTATTGTGGATCGGGTGATTACGGGCATGAAATAGGAACAAGTTTTAAACAAACCAAGCAATTCAAGCAAATAGTTATTTTTTGTTCTTAATTTATTTAATAAATTGTGAAAAGAAAAGGGGGTCAATAAAAAAGGGCCTCGGAGAAGGAAAACTATATTTCGTTTCAAGTTGTTATGGCTGGGAATGTCTCGAGGAAGTTTCTGTTGAGTGATGAAATCCCAATCGAAAGCGGTTAAGGGATGTCTTTATGTGTTAATTTGATTTTTGAGGTCCGAGGGTGTGTGTGATAAAGTTTGATATTCGAAAGGTTAAACCCCTATTTAAAATATATGAGCAAGCAGGATGCAAAAATAATGTTCTTTTTAAACCCAAAATGAAGTGTGATATTCGATGAGGACACAGTCAAGAATGGGAAATTACAATGCAAAAAGGAAAAAATAGGGAAAAAATGAGGAATACCTAGATAGTGATTTTTCTATTTGTCTACACTCTTGAGCGATGAGAAATCCAAGCCACTAACCCAATAGGAGCAAGCAATACATTAGAGCCTCATGTTGCAATGTTAGTGGAAAGTAGAAAAATAAAAATCCAAAAGAAATAAATACAAGAGATTGCCTAAAGGGTGGTCCCACTGGGTGTGCCAAAAATGTCTACCAAGTTTCTCATTCTTAATGAAATTAATACACTAGTTACTAAATAAACTAGCAAACTCATAAATGTTGGAGGGTTTATGTGACCTCGAGATGCGATGTGATACGGGCGCAAGATGATGATGGATTCCACTACTACGAATTAGATGAAACCTAAAAATAAGACTCACTAAAAGAAATATTATTAGATGGTTTGTGTGGGGGGATTCCCAAAAAAATGAACCCCTGAAGCGTTAACTTCCTTAGTGGATGTCAACCCCGTTGTTAAAAAAATGATATAAAGGAAGACTAATAATAAATGTAAACCGAAAGAATACAAAATCTAAATTGAATCTTAATATTGATTTGATCGATTAAAAGCAAATAAAATAAGACACTGTGCAGGTCGATGACTACCAGACTATGCGAGAATCGATCGACGGTAACACGGGAGTAAAGATCTAGAGTGCAAGATAGATATGTATACCCCTGCAAGATATGGATGCAATCTAGGTGTAGCAGAATCTTGGTATATGTTGGAATCAACCTACATATGTGATCGAAGGAACAAAAACTAGGAAAATGATAGAAAACAAGGATTAAGAGGAAATATTAGTAACCATGACCCTAGTTAGTGGCGACTAGAGTGTAGATAGTCTAATTTTAATATAACAAAGGGATTTGGATTAGGATACAACAAAATAGGGTAGAGACTAGACACATGTAGAGGATAGAGAGGCTCTGGAATAGAAAGCAAAAGTTACATAAGGCTGAGTTGATGGTGACTTTTCATGATCGACGATGACTATGACAAAGTTGGATAGAATCGAGGGATGGCAAGCCGAAGTGCAAACTACAAGTATGGATCTGAAAAATGAGGTTGATGATGAAGTTGTGAATGTTGTTGTGAATCATCTACTCCTATAAAATATTGGATACCCAGCAAAGCAATGATAAAATGATAATGTTGAAATAAAATGATTCAAATATAATGACACGCTCCGATAAATGATTGTGAGGGATGTAAGTATGTTCTAAAGAGGCATGAGATGTCCGTAATTACTTCTAGAATGCATAAGCGTGGTAGGAGTTTGCAGCACTCGAGAAATTTTGATGATTCGCATGTGTTTGATAAAGAATGGAATGAAAACATTCATCTTTATAGGGTCAAGTGGATGGGCTGGTCGCCACTTGATTTTGGGGAAAGTTTCCTAATGTGAGGATTTTTAGTTTTGGCATGATTTTTGTTTTTAAGGATGGGATTGAATGCTTTAAAGCATTAGGTGGGAAGAGGATGTTTAGGGATGAGGTGTAGGTGAGTTGGCAGTAGATATAGGTTAGAAAAATCATAGGGATGGGAAATAGAAAGTCCATTAGTGCAAGGGAAGCAAAGGATGTGGATTAATTGATTAATTAATTAATTAATTGAAGCTTAATTAATTAATGTTAATTAAAGGTGATAGATATTAGAGTGGATATTTTATGAAATAAGGGGGATGGATTAAATAATTATGTGTGCGTGGGTGATCAAGGGTATAGATGTCGAATTTAGGTGTCTACAATACTAATGTGCAATGATTGGATGGAAACAACTAAATATTGCTTGAATGATTTGCCAATAAACCACGAACTAAGTTCATATTTTATGCATGAAGGTTATAATTTACGCATAATAATATTATAATTATGCATACCAATCACATAATAAGGTAGCATCTAAATTGTTCCAAAACTAAATTCTTATTCAATTTTGTCAGTTGTGTCACTTCTTATGTTGTTTTGTACTATTCTATTCTCCATTTGGGGTGTCATTGACATGTTGGTTGTGCTTGGTGATGGGAGTTGTTGATTGCTTGCATGGCATGATTGCATTTGGCTAATAGAATTCACTGCATGGAACTGGATGTAGGAAATTTCAAGTGCTTTGTACTTGTAGAAAATTGCATATTACCTACGTGAGAAAACTTCATTGGTGTTGTCGGAAATTACATTGTTGCAATTGAAGGAGATTGTGTTGTCAAAAATTGCATTGTTGGTGTTGAAGGAAACTACATTTGATTTGTAGAAGCTAGTTCTCACTTGGTAATTTGAAACATTTGGAAAAGGAGTGTAAATGTTGTAGAAATCCATCATAATTGGATGTTGTGAAGGAATAGGATTTTTGGACTGCTCAATCATCTTTTCCTTTGCATTTCTTTTTCTATCCTCTCCTTCTCCCGTTGTAGCTTCTCATGTTCCCTTTTTTCTCCTTTTCATGTTGTTGTTTTATCTTGTCATGTTCCCTCCTCTACCTTTTAAGTTTTATTTCTTTTTATGAAATGATTTTGTTTTCCTTCCTCTCCTCGAGTTGCTCTTTCTTTCTTTCTTTCAACTCTTCTAATTCATTCATTTGTGCTTCTTGTTCATCAAGAAATTTCAAGTAGTTGGTCAAAGTGATAATTTTTATTCCCTACTCAACCTTGGAGTCCCTTTGTTTTCTCATGTCGATCTCTCCTTAATCCTTTCAATTGGAGCTTAAGAAAGTTATGTAGTGAACCGTCAACTTAGTTTTTGGCTTCTAGATTGAATGGTAATCTATTGTGTCTTGTACAAATGTTTTTGAACACCCCAAATCTGCAACATCCAATTGAATATCATCTTCATTTTCCCATGCGTTATAATTTGCATAGTAGTGGACTACTCCACTTGGCATGCTAGGAGGAGGGATGGCATGGAAAGATAAATCTCCTCATTAGAAAGGTCTATTAGAATCCCCAAGTTTGTAGTAGCTTCTTTCAACCATTCAAGTTGGCTAACTAGTGTTGGCATACTCATCTCGTATTTAGTTGTGATGGGTTCTTGTGTCTAACTCACATGAGTTGGTGTGCTTTCATTCAACTTCAACATGAATTCCAACTTGACAAACCTTTACCAATCTGATTTAAACATGTTGTTGTGTCTTGTTGATTTAACTTTGTCACCTCCACCTCTAAATTTTGAATTATATCATCTTGTTGTTGGTTATCTACATATTTTTTTACTGGATTTGATCAACATTCTGTTGGATTACTTCTCCATTATCTTTGATAAATTGTTCAATTTCATCTTTGTTATAACCATCCATCTCCATAATTCTCTCCACAATTGTTTCCTCCTCTATTAGCTCAACCTTGAATGCATTACTAGGGCACATGTCATTGACCAATGCATCTCTGTTCAGAGGCCATATTCCAATCCTCATAAAACCATCTTTTATATTTGATGGAGTTAATGCTCTCTTAAAATCCTTACTACTAAGAGCTGCCAATTCAGATCTTCTCACATCTACTTTGTGATGTTTGACCATCCATTTGGATCTTTCATCCTTGAAGTAGGTTTTAAATGGAGAAAACATGCTAACATCTAAAGGTTATAGCTGGTGGTTGGTGTGCATAGGCAGGAAAAGTGATTAGATCAATGCCTAATGTTCTTTTCCTATTGGATTGTCTCATATGCCACATGGCTTCATGGCCATCAAAAATGAGCAGATGTCTATTTGATGGTGAAACACCACCAGAACTGATCTAGCAAAGTGGTGCAGCCAATTCAGAAATAATTCCTTTATCATCCATGTGTGTGGTTGGGCTGTCATACATGCACCAAGATCACAATTGGAAATGTAGTTAGCTAATTTTGTTGTGCTTTAAAAATATAGAAGCATGGTATACTCTGCCCTATTGCATTAACACAACAAAGTATTGTGATCCAATCTCTACTCTTTGGGAGTATGTGGGGTACACTTATATTGCCCATCTTTGTAATCACCTCATCCCACAATTCCTACTAGCTTACACACCAGTTTCATTGTAGTTCCATATCCTTTGTGGTCCATATTTCTCTATTTTATACATTTGATCCAAGTTTTCATAAAAAAATAAGCAACTATGTCAGGCCTAAGCATAACTTCCCTATCACGATCAAGGCCTTTTGTGGTCCTTAAAGACAAATCTTTGTGCCTCTTTCTAAACCCTTCCCACCAAGATATGTCATGCATACCATCAGTAAAAGGAGTATTCCTTGTCTCACATATGTGTGTCACATGAGATTTTAATGAGTTTATTTGTAGACCATGACCCATATCAGCCACATGTTTACAATATTGTACAATTTTAGACTCTTCTTGAGATGTTAAAATGGTTGGGGGACCTTTACATTTCATAGTTGTGATACCATTCATCCAATTAGATAATGAACCCATTGAGACACCCCACTTTTCTACAGCACCTCGAATTGAATACTCATTTCTCTTCAACATCTTTTATTGCTCCAATGATGTCTTTAATCATCCACTTAGTTTTGAAACAAACTTTTTATATGTTGTTATGTACTTCCCATTAACATTAGTAGTTACCTCTAGTTGTGGTGTTGGTTTTAACTCTGTTTTGTGATTTGGACTGGGCTGAAATTATTGTTTTTATTAGCTTCAACTAACTCTTCCTCTAAGTCAAGTATATAATCAAGTTTAACACCCCTTTTTTAGGGTCCATTCATGACTTCCTCCTTAGGAATCCTCTTGAATACCATGGTGTCCTATAATTATTTAGGACAAAGTAAAATAAATAACCCTGTGTAGAAATGTGTATAAAATGTCAAAATGTGATGAATCAACAGATTTTGTGTCGAACAAAATATTAAACAAGAACATGCATCAGAAAAAACTCAATAATGAATGAATATACATTTGTAAAACTGGTAATGCTTGATTAAACAAGAACATGCACAAAAATAATCTCAATATAAAATGAATATACAATTGTAAAATTGGTATTACCTGTGAATGTGCTCATTACATGAAATCTAGAGAGAAAAATCTAAAAAACTATGGAAATGGGTTCACCTCATCTTTGGCTTATTTGCAAGGTAGAAAGGGTGTTTGGCTCTATCGCAGGGTTGGAAGGGGAGGGAATGTTCAGCTCCCCCTAAATGTGCACTACCGAATAAAATTCCATGCAATTACTCACAACATTGAATGGTGAAATGGCATTCAAAGGAAATAGTAGTAGGCGAGAGGCTAGTGGAGTGGTAGGGATGATGTGAAGTGAATTAAATGTAGTTTTTGGGAAAAGATGTTAATTTTTCAGCTTGTCATATGGTTATAACAAGCAGTTTTGGAAAGGGAAAATTGATTTTTGTTCACTATGCAAATTTAATTTTTTTAATGGGTATTTATTGTTCACATCGCCACAAACTCATATTGCATTCACATATTACATATACCCTAAAATTATTGAATATACATTGAATATATGATTTGAAGGTTAGTGGTAATTACTTTGAATTGAGAGAGTTTGTGGCGATATGAACATTGAATACACATACTCTAAAATTATTGAATATACATTGACTATATGCCTATAATTTTGTCATTTAATGCATTATTTGAAATAAAAAAATTACTGTTGTATATTCAATATATATTCATTAATTCCCATATATTCAATAACAATGAACTATATTTTGAAATTGTAAGACATATGGGTGAAAAACCTTTTTTTGGACAATCTCTACATTGTATTAGATGAGTTCATAGTGAATGGAGGAATAAACAAAATGCATTGAAATTAATGAATATACATTGATTAAACAATAGTTCAATGTGCATGGTTGAAAAAGCAACAAGTCGAACGAAACCCATTACTCAATAACAACAGTCTATGGTCAATAACAACATTGTTTTTGGTGAATGGGGAAGTAAAAAGATAACTTTCATTTACCACCTGAATATGTGGCCTCCTTGAAATATAAGTATTTATTCATTAATAACAATGTAATAAGAACATGTAATGAACTAACAACATATTCAATGTATATTCAATAATTCAGTGCATGTTAAAGGTTTGAATGTGTAGTAGAAAATGACAAAGTTATAGCTTGTATATTCAATGTATGTTCAATAAATTCAATATATATTCAACCAATCAATATAAAGTTAATGAGCTTATTCAAATATTAACTACACAAACAACATTATATTTCCAATAAATGAACAAAATGCATTGAAATAAAGGAATATACTTTCGATAAAATAGTAGTTCTTTAGTGCTTGGTTGGAAAAATGACATGTCATGTAAATATGGGTGAAAACCCCTACTTTTTGGACAATCACACACTATATTAGAAGAGTTCGTGGAAACGGAGGAATAAAAAATGCACTGAAATAAATGACATTCTTCACGTATTTAACATTTTATCTATTTTCTCAAATTGGTCACATTTACATCCAGTCAATATAAAGTTAATAGTAGATATTCAAATATTAACTACATAAATAAAGACAAAACTTATTTATCTTCAAATATTCCACATTTGTTAAGATAAGTGATTCACTTATGCATTGCACATGCAAACATTCTTCTCGTATTTAACCTTCTGTCTATTTTTTGACATCCTTCACATATTCAGTCAATCAATATAAAGTTAACCATGGATATTCAAATATTAACTGCATAAACAAAGACAACACTTATTTATATTCAGATAATCCACATTTGTTAAGGTAAGTGATTCACATATGTATTACATATGCAGACATTCATCTCATATTTAACATTTTGTGTATTTTATGACATCATTCACATATTCAATTAGTCAATATAAAGTTAACCATATATATTCAAATATTAACTACATAAACTAAGACAACACTTATTTATATTCAAATATTCCTCAGATGTTAAGGTAAGTGATTCAGATATTCATTGCATCTATAAACATTCTTCACATATTCAACATTTTGTCTATTTTATGACATTCTTCACATATTCAGACATTCCTTGAATACATTGAATATTAAGAAGGTAATAGTCATTTAACTCCTGTATATGTGGCCTCCTGTAACTCTGAATTTGGTTTACAACTCTATTTCCACAATAGAATGTGATATGTGTTATGTCAATTGTTATATATATATATAAAATATATTATATAACCATATTCATCCAATATATATTACTACATCCCATTTGAATTTGAATTCATATATTTTGGAGGGATTATTCAAATTTTGGATGGATATTTATTACTTGGCATTAATTATTTTTTGTGGGAAAATGGTGAGTCTAATACAAATTTGTTTGCAAGTGCAACAATTAATGAGGTGAAGGTGGAAAAAGGAAGGACAATTATGATAAAAAAAGTTGGAGAAATTTGTTTGTTTTAAAATTAAAATATGTTTTAATTTCATCTTGGCAACTTGAAAGGTTTGTGATTAAGTGCTTGAATATACATTGAAATGTGGTAAATGTGAACAATTTTGTTCCTATGCATAAACAAGTGAACTTTTGATTATGTACACAAATGTACTTATTTTATTTATGTTGACATTTTAATGCTGCAAGTTGGCTTTTAATTTCAAGTCAAAAACATGTGAGTCTAAAATTTAATGTTCCTAATGTGTCACTTCATACATGTTTTGTAGTAAAGAGTGTACTAATTGTTCAAGTTTTATAAAGATTTTGTAAGATTTAAATTTTGTACAAATGTGCACATTTATTGGGTCCTTTCAAGTATATTAATTTGAAATTATTAGTCCACTTAGTGGACCCCACCCTCACAAAAGGTGCACATCTATTGGTGCATGTTCACCAATTGGTGCATTTTCCTATTGTATAAATTGTGGGAAAGGCCTAGAGAGAGGGCTTGATTTTGTTCATATATAACTCGTAGTTATTATTATTATTTCTCTTACTTACATTGATAGATCTTCATTATGAAGAGCGTGTAATGGTAAATCTAGGAAGGAGAGAGATGTATTGTAAATGTTTTGTTGTGTGTGTGTGTGTGTGTGTGTGTGTGTGTGTGTGTGTGTGTGTGTGTGTGTGTGTGTGTGTGTGAACATGGAGTGATAATCATAGATTCAAAATTGTTAGTTTAGATTGGTATATGCTCAATTAATGCAAATGTTTATATATGTTAGGTATTAGCCAAGAGGATAAGATATATTGCTAAGTATGGGAACATGCATATTCTATTCCCCAACCGACATGAAGCCCGGTGCATTAGGTGTACTTTGGGTGAGCACGTGGGAAACACCCTACATGATATGTCAGTGCATAGTGGGTAAAAAGGGAATATATCCTTGGGGTCACTATTCCCTCTAATAAAATGGGAAGAATAGCTTAGGAAAATAATCCCAACAAGCACATGATCAAGAATATGCAAGGTACTTACTTCTCCCTCTTGTGAATGTTCTTAAATTTCAATGTGCATTAACCCTATACCACGTAAAAACATTCCCTTCCTTATTATGGTTCTTAGTTTTCTTCAAGGAAAACTCTCTTCACCTTAAATACACATTATCAAGCTTCTTCTATTGAATGCAACCTTATCATACCAAAATCATCTTAAATGGAAATGTACAAACCATTTATATACATGTAGAGACCTAAAATTGGAACAAATACTAATTCAAATCCATCGCCCTATACATGCGGTTGGAGAAATAGAATGTTAGAGAGAGTAGGTGAAATCAAAAAAGATGATCGAGATGAAGTTCTCATCTTCCTTCAATGTGGAGATAAATGTTGTAAATTTAAATAGTATCTTCTTCGGCTACTTCTCTTATCGAGCATGTATTTTCTTAGACTCGAAATGATGCTCCACATCTTATCTAGAATGATCATCTTTGGTCATGCCTCGAAATATCTCTTCCAACTCTTCATCCATGTGAGAAATGGTAGGATCACACATGCCCCTGATTTGGTAAGAAAAATTACACCATGAGCCCTCTTGGATTTGACAGTATCAAAGATTCTTGAGAATTATTTATGGAACCCTAGCAATCTTACGAATAGAAACACTTCCTCTTTATGAGATGGAATCAAGCATTGACTAAATGGACAATGCCTTATTGAATAACATGATTACTTATTGTTATGTCTCCTGAATATATCATGGTAAGGAGGTCGATAATACACTAGAACCATGGTTTTCATCATAGAATTCATCAATCGATTCAACTAGATGTTTCATGCTCAACAATCCTCTTCTGCACTTTGGCTTAGGTTAGCAAATGAGTTTTTCTTTCTTTTCAGGTGTTTACACTAGTCCTCGATGATGTTTTTGGCTGCAACATGGATGTGGTCACCACGGATGAAGGACTCATCTAAATCAATCATGAATGGATTATTTTGAAAGGTTGTTGAGAGAATAAGTGATGCTACAATTTAGAGACAGTTATCTCATTCGGACTATTGAGAAAGTGTAAAATCCAAAGAAGTAGATAGAATATTGTGGAAAAACATTAGTCATCTATATCTCCAAAAATAATCCACCTCATCATGCAATATATGGATCAAATGAAACTTTATTTTAAGAGGAACATTTCATCCAAATTTAAGGAAAATTGGATCTTTGGGTCACTTTGGGAAAATACAAAAACATTTCAGTTGTTCTTGTTTCACCTGATTTCTTAGTTTTCTAAGAAGTACTAGACGAAACATATAAGGTAAAGGTGGTAAGAGGAATACCTATTTTGGGATGGTTGAAGGTTGTATGTGCACGTATCTGAATTCGGAATCGAAGTGATTGTGATACCTTCATTTTGGCTAGGAGGAACTACCTATATAAGAATCAAAGCAAGACCACCAAAGAGAGTTAAACAATATATGCGGTGGACTGCCAAGCATATCTTAGATCACGGAAGTGCGATACTTCCTAGATAGTTGTCAATCACTTTATTTAAAACAATTCAATGCTGAAATAAAGTAAATATTGTCCTCTATAGTTTAATATGATTTAGGCATCTCATACAAAACATAATAAGCTAGATTTAATCTAACATGCTAGGCTAGAAGGAGATCCAGAGGTCAAGTAGGTTGGTTATAGGTGAATCGAGCTAATGAGGCTCGGTTAGATACAATCAAGGTCAAATAGGTGTTCAGGTAGGTATATATCGGGAACAATGAGGTCGGAGTTGAATGTGAGTCACAAATAGGTTACTGTTTTGGCAGAGATCAAGGAAAACAGTGACCAAACACGGTTCTACAAAACCGATGATGGTCTTACTGTAATCGGTGACTGTTAGAGAGAACCGATGGTGATCAAGTCGAGAACTAGTAAAATCACACAGTCCAAGTTTTGGGAGTTTTACGGAAAAAGTGGAGTTGGTGGAAGGTAGGGATTGATCACAGAGGTGGTTTAAATATGTTGTGAAGGTCTGAGATTACTGAAGAGGTCAGATAGATAATTGGGCAAGGTATTAAGACAATTGGGTATAGAAGGTGGCTGAAACTGGAGAGAGGGAATGGACAAAGGGTGAAGGATTAAGTTCCTTTACCAAAAATATTACAGATGTTGATAAGCAGATGAAATAGGTTGGAGGAGGATACTTACTCTTCTGTGAGGTATGGGTCTGAAGAATGATGAAGATGTTGTTGTGTTGGAGAATGTTGGGTAGAAAGTTTCACTGTTGTGCCAGTGTATTTGGTTGCCTTTTGTTGATCTCCAATCAATCTTCATTCTGCTGCTGCATCTGTAGAGATCAAACTCGTGATAAGAATTTTCCCAAACAACAAGCAACAACCAACCCGTATTACAAAGTTGTAGATGGGTCTAAATAGGCCATTTGGTCCATCCCTGGCATAACCGGCGTCGGTTTAGGGTGAACCGACATCGGTTTAGGCAAGATACCTTGGGTTGTTCAAAAATCACCTGGGAAGTTGCTCGGCCATTTGATAAGGGTCTTTTCCTTTTCTTGGAGTGAAAACCGACCTTACGAGGCTTTAAATGTGAGATGAGGGGATGGGTCTAATGTTAGGTTTGTTTTGGGCATTGGTTTAGGGTTTAGGTTAATGGGTCAAATGATGGGGTGGTTAGGTGAGGTGCATTTAATAAATGTAATTATATTAAATAGGTGTGTGAGGGTAGTGAATTAATTTAATGTAAGTAATTAAATTAATATGTGTGTGGGTAAAAGGTTATTAACTTAATTAAAATAATTAAATTAATATATATGGAGATAAATGGCATTAATTTAATTAAAGTAATTAAATTAAAATGTGTGGGGTGCAGGAGGTAGGTGATAAGGTGTTGAGGATGAGGAAGTGATTATAGGGCTATGGTAGGGGACCAAGGTGATTACGACACGATTTGGTGTCTACATTTTGCCCCTTTTTGTTGCGTAGCTTGTATTGGTAGCGACGCTAAAAAAATAGAGTGTGGTTTCCCCAAGTGGGAATGAGGGTGATCCCCCTCAAACCGAGGAAGCTGATGAGGTGTGAGGAAAATCGGTGAGTGGTTTGATAAAAGGTAAATGTGAAGAAGAATAGTGAAAAGGAGTAGAGGGAAAATCGAGTAAAGCATATAGGTAAATGGGCCAAGGTCAAAGGCGGTGGTAATTGAGCGTGCGCACACATATAAACTATGACATGGTACCAAGTTGAAGAGCTTGCAAACTCTACATCGTCTAAGGTTGATACATTTATCAAACAAGGTTAAAGTGAGTCGGTATCAAGGTATAGGATAAGGTCGGGAAGCACAACGTAGGTTAGATGCGGGAACGTTTAGGTATGTTTTGGTACACAAAGGTAGGGTCATGATAAACGATCAACTGCAAGAGGCTAGAGTAAGGTCATTAGGTCAATCAACACGGGTAACGTGATGCCACAAGGTATAGCGAACACATGAGGTCAAAGGTCACTAGCGATGGTCTAGGTCCAAATATCTAGGACACGCACACGGGTAAGGCCGGGGTAGGGGTAAAATGAGGAGGTGTCAATGGCTAACGAGGTGAGGTTGAAGAAGGTGGAGGGCTAGAGGGGAAGGTAAAGTGGTCCAGGTAGGTGTAGGGGAGGCAAAAGAAAGAGGAGGTAAGGAAAATGAGGTCAATGTGAGGGAAATGAGTATGCGGGTAGAAAACATTGGTCGGGATGAACCAAGGATGGTGGCGAAGAAGTAACCAGCGCGGTGGTTGGGTAGAAGAGAACACCGCGGCGGTCAAAGGGTTAACCGACGTCGGTGGAGTCGGGTAGGTTATAAAAATTGAAAAACCTACATTTTGAAAATTGATTTGTGCATTTGGAAAAAGGAGAAAAGGAAAGAAAGAGAGAAAAGAGGAAGAGGATAAAGAGAGCGTCGGAGAGAGCTTGATTGGCGAAAGCCACAGAGATGAGATTGATTGGGTGAGAGGTGGGACCACGAGAGCAGATCGAGCGAGTTGATTGGTGGAGAGAGTTAGAGGTCATTTGAGGATGGCGGAGGCAGAGAGGGATCTAGAGGAGTGGCATGGAAGCCGGAGGTTCCACCACATGTGGCGATAGAGGATCAGGTAGGATTTAAACCTTTGTTATTGATTTGTGAGTGAATTTGGTTAAAATAGAAAAAATGTGAAAAATGGGGGTTGGGGAAGAAATTTGAAAATAAGGGAAAAAGGGGGGAAATGGGGATAGTGAAGAGTAGGGGGTAGGTTAAAAGAGAGAAAGAGGAATAATTAGAGGTGAGAAGAGGGATTTTGGGTGGGTAAAATGACTAGGAAGGGAAAAGTAGGGTTGGGAAGTCAAGGCGGGCGCACGATAGTGGCCAGGCATCGGTCGACTTGTGGCCGCCGTCGGTGGGTAGTGACCGGTACTAGTCACGAGAATAGTGACCAGTCTTGGTCAAAGGGATACAGAAGTGGTCGGTCGGGAGACCATGGTCGATCGAGGGAGAAGCAGGTGGATGGGATTGGGTAAGATTGGGTGAGGGTTAGGTTAGATAGGGAGGGTAGATGGGTTTGGGTAGGTAGGTTTGGGTAGATAGGTTTGGGTAGGTGGGTTTGGGTAGGTAGGTAGGGTAGATGGGTTTGGGTAGATGGGTTTGGGTAGGTTTGGGTGAGGGTTAGGGTAGATAGGTAGGGTAGATGGGTTTGGGTAGGGTAGATAGGTAGGGTAGATGGGTTTGGGTAGGTTTGGGTGAGGGTTAGGGTAGATGGGTTTGGGTAGATGGGTTTGGGTAGGGTTGGGTGAGGTTAGGGTAGAAAGGTAGGGTAGATGGGTTTGAGTTAGTAACAAGGCCAACGAGATGGGGGTGGGGAAAGAGATTAGTTCGGGATGTGGGGTAAAATATGGTAAGTTGGGAAGGTATACTAATACGTTGTGTTTAGGATCTGGCTTTGAGAGAGATGAGCTGTGGATGGGGGCCGGGTGCCACCCTTGTTAGTGACAGATCGGCGATCACGAGCGTAGGTGGAATGGCAGCATATTGCAGAGGTGGGATTGATAGGGGTGAGAGCTACTGGCATGTAGTCCGAGAGGTGAGTTTTATGGTTTCCCTCATCGATAGATGGGACTCGGTGACCAACACCTTCCATTTTCCGATGGGTGAGATGACGATCACCCTAGAGGATGTCTATAGGATCTGCGGTTGCCCATATTGGGGGCCCAAGTTTATTCCATCTCTTCAGAGGCATCTGAGGAGCTACTAGCACCCATTTTTGGTGAGGGTGTGGCAGACCTGACATTCCATAGCGCTAGCATGAGCTATGGAGTGATGTATAGAGCTCATCCAAAGGAGATGAGGTTAGTGGTACTCCTGATTGAGGCGGTGTCTTTGCTTCACATTGCAGAGATGTAGAGGTGGGAGATTCCCGAGGTCACATATGGGAGTCCTCCATGACATGATGATATAGTAAACACGGTTCACATGGGCACCTTCATTCGACACAGTGTATAGAGAGCTATGGGCCTACAGGTGACTGCGGAGGTTCAGCATCTGCTGCGTTGTATTGTGCATTGTTGGGCATACGAACACATTGTTTGTGTTCGACCAGTGGGGATGTCGTGGGCAGATGCATTCCCACAGAGAGTTTAGAGGGTTGGGTACAGGCGGTGGGTACCATCCATGGGAGAGGCCCAAGGTGCCAGAGCTACTCATGATGTAGCTTACTACATGAGGTTGTTAGAGGGGTTGTCTAGGGATGACATCATTTGGAGGCCATATGTGGGCTTCCCCTCATACATCAGATGGCCATGGAGCTATCTGGGCTACATATACATCTGTGGATAGAGGGGAGGAGAGCGGGAGAGCATGAGTAGATACCCATAGAGCGGGTTAGACACCAGTTTGGATTAGTCCAGGGTGTACCACCTCCATTCCCACAGTACAGGAGAGATGATGTGGAGAGACCTATATCTCCACCACGACCCACAAGTGCCGACTAGGTAGGAGGAGCAGTCAGTAGAGACCTAGATTGATGATGTTGGGGTTACAGATGGGTACAAGCAGTGGTGGGTGGCACAGCTGAGAGCCATACCACCGAGGCTAGGGCAGCCAGACTTAGCCACCATCACAAGTATAGAGGGATGCCCTACAGGGGCAGGTGGCTACTTTGGTGACACAGCTTGGGATCATGCAAGGGCAGCTCACAGGTTCAAAGGCACAGGTTGCCACATTACAAGCCTAGATAGCGGCAGCTGAGGCTCGAGCAAGGCAGGCAGTACCTACATAGGCGGAGGTAGGGGGAGATGGAGATGGAGATAGCCACTCTAGAGGTATAGGTGCGGGATTTACAAAGCCCATTGGCCACATCGCAGGGGTAGATTTGCAGTGCAGCAGGGCAGTGTGACAACATCACGGGGCGGTGATTACTACCACAGCAGAGCCGAGATACGTGAGCACGAGACATATTACTACCCTACGAGGCTGGATACATGCGCGAGCATAGATTGAGGCCAGTCGAGGCTCTGAAGTACTAGCATAGGCTCAATGCAGCCGGGGATAGTGTCCCATTGTACAGGTACCCACACAGTAGCGGGACCCATGGCACCTCCATAAACAGTGCCCATGGCTAGGTTCAGAGATGCCCTAGGAGAGGCACGGTATTACCAGGATCATTTATTAGCTGTCGGGCTAGATGTGCCCTCTATGCTGAGTACAGAGCACAGCAAGTTTCTACTGAGAGGACTAGATCCCGCACTCATAGTGTGGAGAGTACAGGGGGCCAGCAAGCCCAAGGATAGGGTTGTGGTGAGGCCACTAGTGTGTAGAGGCCAGCCCTAGGTGAGGGGCCATTAGCAGGAGGTGAGGCAGGTGTCGGGCCCCGAGGCGAGTGCGGAGAGGGGTCGAGAGAGACACAGAGCAGGAAGCATTCCCGGCATCGAGATGGGGAGATGATTGACCCACTTTGTGGACTAACACTGCGTCTTGAGTCATTTTGTATGTATTATATATGAGACCGGCCTGTGTGTCGAAGAGATTTTGTATTTGTTATTTTTTGTACATGATACCGGCCTGTGAGCTGAAGATTTTTGTATTGATTCATTCATGGTTTTTGTATATATGAGACCAACCTGTGTGCTGATAACATTTTCTATTGTATATCGGCTTGTGTGCTGACATTTTGTCGAGATGATGGCCATGATGAAACGGGCATGTATTTTGAGATACACAGTTATTGATTTATATGATGAGATACAATGTATTTTGTGATGTGTTTATGTGTTTATGAGATTTTGGTTTATGGCTTGTGTTAGATGACATATGGATTTGTTACTTTGTATTAGATGAGATATGGGTTTTTGGTTAGATATTGATGGAAATTAGGTGAGTTAGGCATGATGGATTCAGTCAATTTAGGCATGGATTGAGTCGAGTTGTTTAGGCATGGCGGAGTCATGTTGGTTTAGGCATGGTTGATCGGAGTTATAGGCATGGATGAGTTAGGTTTGGCTAGGCATGGATTGAGTCGGGTTGTTTAGGCATGGTGGAGTCAGGTTGGTTTAGGCATGGATTGAGTCAGGTTGGTTGAGGCATGGAGGAGTCGAGTTGTTTGAGGCATGGTGGAGTCGAGGTTGGTTTAGGCATGGATTGAGTCGGGTTGGTTGAGTCAAGTTAGAGTCATGTTGTTTGAGGCATGGTGGAGTTAGGTTGGTTTAGGCATGGATGTTCATTTCAGTATTTTGATAACAAATGGCAATATAAATGCATGAGATGGTGTAAAATGTGGAAAATGCTAGTTATGTATGAAAATGTGAAATAATATAAGTGGTAAAATTTATGTGGTATATGGTTTAGATGTCAAGGTTTTGATATGAACGGGAAATCAGGTAAAGGTGGGAAAAATGGTTAGGGTAAAGAGTGGCGAGCTAACCTTCCAGGGCCCCATGCCCTGGAAGTGTTGCCTACATAGTCCGGCGAAAAGGGACCTCAGACCGATGTAGTTCTCCCATAAGCTAGGAAAGAATATGAGAAGATAGAAGAAGAGGTAGGTAGGTTGATAGGTAGGGTTTGATTCTAGGTCATAGGTATGATTAGGTCAAGGTTTATGAGGGTAGGTGGAATATAGGTAGAGAGGTATGTGTGATTTTAGGTTGATAGGTAGTGTGGATTCTAGGTCATAGGTATGATTAGGTCAAGGTCAATTAGGTGGGGTGGAGAATAGGTAGATAGGTAAAGGGGATTTTAGGTCGATTGAGGTGGGAGAAGAAAATCCCAAAATACTGAGTGTCGAGGCTCTAGTCCTATAGGAAGATAAAAAGGTCTTGAAGAAGAGAAAAGACAAGAGGGGGAAAGAAAGCCACCCGATTGGCAAGGATCAAAACGTATGAAACACATCTACAGATAGGCTAATGAACGTAAGACCCTAAAGACATTGCATGATTGATAATTCTAAGAGTGACGAATAGTCACATGATCACCAAATGTCGTAGGTTCAACAAGTCCCTTGAGGCAATATGAGGTGAAAAGACAACGGGTAAGGAGGTGAAGGTAATTGGGTCATATGGTAGGAAGTAGAATGCCTTGGGCAAGGAATCCAAGATCACAATAGGCAAGTCCATGACGAAAAATTTTGCTTTTCTTTTTCTTTTCTTTTTGACTTTTTAGATAGACTGATTGATGCGGGAAGTCTATACGGGATGAATATATATCTCCTTGAGGTCTTCGCAAAGCTGATCGATGCAGGAAGCTTCTGAATTTTGATTTTTGAGAAAATAGTCCTCTTTTTAGAAAGACTATGTAGAGAGTTGTGAGATTTTTATAGTTGTCCTTCATGGGAGCAGTCTACTTATAGAGATGATTTGAAGGCAAAATATGTCCTTTTGAGGGATTCATCTTTTATATTGGAAGTTTGACTCAAGGAGTTAATCCCTTATTTTGGAAATAAATTTTTTTGGATTTTAAGTCATGGACTAGACTATAACGAAGCATTTGGTTCTTGTTGAGAAGGCAAGGGTGAACGCCATGGGATCTCATTTAAAAGAAGACAAAAATTATCCATGAGAATCATGCCAAGTGCAGAGCCATGGTGCACATATTTAAGATAAGGCAAAAGGGTGACAGGTAATCACATGATTCTTGTGTAGTCGTTTGAAGTGGAGGGGCGGAAAAAATAAAGGTAGATGGCACTCAAGGGACGAGCATGAACTAGATAAATAGTGATGTAGGACTAGAAGTCAAAAATAGAACGGTTGAAGATGCAAGGCATTGAGGGGTTCAAGTTCGGGCTTACCATCAAGTAAAGACAAGCGATAAACACACGATCCATAGTTATGGGTCACGATGTATTGTCCAAGCCAATTAGGAGCAAATTTACCCCATTTTATTTTTTCTACTTTGGTTATGTGTTGATTTTCCTTAGGGCGAGATCACTGACCTTGAAGGTACGCTCATGGACATGTTTTTCATAAGCATGCTTGATGCATTTTTGGTAGACTTGGAGATGGTCGAGAGCATGAAGGCGGCATTCGTCTAATAACTCGAGTTGTGTTAAACGGTCTTGGCGAAAGTCATCATCAATAGGCATATCTTGAAGAGAGATACGGAAAGATGGGATCTGGACTTTAAGAGGTAAAACAGCTTCGGTACCTTAGACCGAGAGAAAAGGGAATGGCAGCGGAGAGAGTGCGAATACTAGTATAGTATGCCCCGGAGGGTGAAAGGAATGTGCGTATGCCAATCTTTCCAGTATCGTTAACCACTTTCATGAGAATTTTGTTCGGGGTTTTTTGGTGGATTCGGCTTGGCCATTGGTTTGTGGGTAATATGGTGAGGAGAAGATAAGTGAATCTTGAAGGCACCACAAAGTTTTTGTAGAGTTTTGTTTTTGAATTGTTTACCATTATCAGTGATAAGGCGATGCGGAACACCGAAGAGAAAAATAATGTGATGATTGATGAACTCACATATTTTCTCAGCTTTAGTGGAGATGAGGGGTACGGCTTCAACTCATTTGGTGTAATATTCGATAGTGTTGATGATCCATTGATGTCTTAGGGAAGAGTGGGGATTGATCTCTCCTACAAGATCCAAACCCCATTGAGAGAAGGGCCAAAGGTCACAAGTGACCTGTAAGGCATGGCTAGGTGTGTGATGAAGATTTGCATGTTGTTGGAATTTTACACAACATTTAACATAGTCATAACAATCATGATTGAGGGTCGGCTAGTAATAGCCTAGGTGAAGAATGTAGTTTAGCAATAGCAAGGCCACTAAAGTGACCTCCACATATGTCATCGTGAACCTCTTTAATGGTATAGGGAATTTCAGAGCTGGTAAGGCATTGTAAGAGGATACCATCAAAGCCGCATTTATAGAGGAGGCCACCCATGATGACATAATGAGAGGCCTTTTTGAGAAATGCACGTTGTCCATTACGTGTGAGATTAGGAGGCAATATAGAAAAAGGAAAGGTAGTCGCAAGCTGTTTATACCAAAGGTCTTGTGGGTTTAGGGAGGCAGATTCGGACGAGCTTAACACAACAAGATTTATAAGAAGGTCTCGGTACGTGTTTTATGTTAACAAAGATGTCTGAATCAGCAAGTGAAGCAGGTATCTGGGAAGCGAGGCAGGCCATGGTATCCATGAATTTATTGGTAGATCGCAGAATGGTTTGAATTTTATAGCGGTCAAAGGTAGTCAACAGGATGTCGACGTAACGTTTGTATTCTTGAAGTATTTCATTATGACACTGATAAACACCATTGACTTGGTTTACTACTAGTTGAGAGTCACCAAAGATATTAATGGATCTGACATCTAAGGCATAGGCAGTCATGAGACCCAATACGAGTGCTTCGTATTCAGCGATATTGTTAGTGCATTCGAAGTTGAGTTTAAATGATAAGGGCATGGGTTCACCATCAAGAGGAATGAGGATAATGCCTACACCACCCCCACGCTGACATTTGGAACCATCGAAGAATAAGGTCATTTGGTAAGGGTCATCATCTAAAGAGAGGTTAGCAATGGATTCGTCAGGGAAATCAAAATTCGAAGATTGATTCCCAAAGAGAGGTGCATCAGCGAGTTGGCCAGCAATGGCTTTGGCCCTTGATAGATTTTTGGTGGATGAATTCAAGATCTAGGTCAGCAAGAAGCATAAGCCAATGTGTTGCACATTGATTTGAGAAGCTTTCGCATACATGAAGTGTAAGGGGGTCAGTGTTGGTCACAACATAGTTTTTATAGTTGACTAGGTAATGGCGAAGTTTGGTCACAACAAAAACTAAGGCTAAGCAATTTTTTTAGGATGAGTGTATCGAGTTTCATAGTCCATAAAGTGCACGGCTTATGTAATAAACCGCTTCCTCCCTATGTTGTTCATCATGATGAGTGAGCATAGCCCCTAAGGAATGATCGGTAGTAGAGATGTATAGGTAGAAGGGTTGGTCGTCTTTAGGTAGAATGAGTATGGGTGGTTGGAGAAGGTATTGTTTTAAGGCCTCGAAAGCTTTGTGGCAGTCGTCATCCCATTTGAAAGAGACATCCTTTTTGAGAAGGTGATGAAATGGTTGACAACGATCTAGATAATTGTGAAATGAAATGGTGAATGGACTGTAATTTACCTTGTAGGCTACGAAGTTGTTTAAGGGTAGTGGGCGGAGGCATTTCGAGAATGGCCTTGACTTTAGAGCTCAACTTCTATACCACGGAGAGAAACTATGAATCCTAGGAGCTTTCTGAGAGAAGCACGAAGACACACTTCTTGTGTTGAATGTGAATGCAATAATTAATGAGGTGGTCAAAGATGGTTTTGAGGACGGTGAGGTGCTCGGTGCGACGTTTAGATTTGGTGAGAATATCATCTACATAATCTTCTAATATACGATGCATGATATCATGGAAGATGTAATTCATAGCCCGTTAATAGGTGGCACCAGCATTTTTAAGGTCGAAAGGCATGACTCGATAGCAGAAGGTCCCCAAGGGGTAATGAATGTGGTTTTGTGCTGATCCTCTAGAGCGAGAAAGATTTGGTTATAACCTGAGAAACCATCCATAAGTGATAGCATCTCATGGCCAGCGGTAAGGTCAACCAACTGGTCAATACCAGGCAGAGGAAAATCATCTTTTGGGTAGACAAGGTTGAGATCACAGAAATCGGTGCAAATGTGAAGTCCCCCTATCACCTTAGTGACAGGGATGATGTTAGAAATCCATTGGGGGTAGTTGATGGGTAAGATGAAGGAAACTGAGAGAAGGCGTTGAAGTTATTCTTTGACAAGAAGAGCAATGCGAGGGTGCATTTTCCTCAACTTTTGTTTTATGGGTTTGGCATTGGGAATGGTTACAATATTGTGGACCACGATAGTGGGATCAATGCCAAGCATGTCAGCATAGGACCAAGTGAAAGCATGGCTATAATTTTTAAGAAAAGAAGTGAGGGCTTCAAGAAGATCATCAGAGATTGGGAAATTTTGAGAATGTGGGGGTCGTCTTGAGTGTGGATGTTGACTTCGATAGTCGATTCATTCAACATTGTTTGCGTCTTAAAAGGTAATGACCAGTGGATATAAGATTCTTCAGTACCAAGGTAGGTGAGTATGGACTCATCATCCTGACATTGAACGACATTAATAGAAGGAGTATCATCCCCGATCATGTCATGATACAAGAAAGGAAGAGAGGAAGGAGCCTCGCCATCGTGGTGAGAGGTCAAAGGCCCCAAGTGAATGGTATTTATGGAAAAAAAAGGTAGGAGGGATAGATTCAGGATCCATCAACTTCGTTGGTGAAGGTGGTGAAGGTGGGGTAGGTGAAGAACATAGAGAGGGGTCAATGTCTTCAATGAGGTCAATACGGGGATTTTTAGCAGGTAGTTTAGTAAAACCGATTCCACTATGATCATTGTGATTATGCGTGGTACATGAAATAATGGTGTGACGCGACCTTGTTCGTAAAGGCCAAAACTAAAACCCTTCCAGAGCACAAGTGGTGTAGGAAAGTGTGAGCAAAGCGGCAAGCGGCGAAGGTCAGCCAAAAATGTCGGGTTTGTGATGGTGGTTCGGGTGTGTAAGTGGAAATGTCGGTCCCCGATAGGTAATATGGGTATGGAGGTGGGGAGGACCATAAAGAGGCGCTCACCTATGCGGTGATCATATTGAGGATCTTTGGTGAAGGTTTCCATACTCTTGTGGAGTAAGGAATGTATTGATATTATCAAGCGATACTCCCCCATAGTGAGGCATTGAAAAACACCTTCCAAGGATCGAGTGGTTGATATATTGGTGGCTGGAATGGAGGAAGCATTAGAAGTTAGATCGGTGGAGGTTTGGTTAGGTGGGAAGCTGATGTGTAATCGGTAAAAGCAACAAAGCAGCGGCAGTGAGAATAGAATATTTGGGCAAAGGTGAGGTTACAACGGCACTAGTGGATGGAGTCGTGTGTGAAGAAGATGTAGGTAGGGAGGTAGAAGCTTTAATGAGTACAAGGACATCATTGGGCGAAGAAGCATGTTGCTGAGTTTTGAAAGATGATGGGTCAGCTAGAATGGTATAGGAACGTCCTTCATGTTCAAACTTTACACATCGGTGCCAAGTAGAAGGAACACAACCCATGGCACGAATCTAGAGTGCTGGCCGAGCAACAAATTGTATTGAAATTCCCCTTGACCACGTAGAACAACCTCGGAATAGCACGGGGCCCCACGTGAACGTAGAGGATGATAGTTACGAGTGTAGGCGTGATAGCGTCGTTGAATGAACGCAACATGACCGGATGTTTATGCATGCAGTTTTTGGGTAGGTGCATTTGTTCGAATGCGTGAGAGGAGATGATGTTAATGCTAGCGCCCCCATTGATCATAACACGTTGGATGCGTATATTATCGATATGGACGGAGATGAAAAGTGTAGGATCTTGGTCATTGGTTTGATGGGGGATAATTTATTCCTCCGAGAAACTAAGGATAGCAACTTGGTGAACATGTGGAGGTGCTAAGGTAGATGGTAATTTGGTGAGAGAAATGACATGATGAGGTGTGATAATAGATGCTACATGTGTGGGGTCATTAGGTAAAACCTCAATAGATTGAAGGACCTCCATGAGGGCTTGACGATGTGACTCTGAGGTTTGGATGAGATCGTATAAGGACATTTTGAGGGGAGATTGGTGTAGTTGTTTGAGAATGGTGCAATGTGTGATGCCATTAGAAATGGGGGTATGTGGGGCGCATGAGATAGTTATCTTAGGTATGGATACTACTGGTATGTTAGGTATAGGATTGGTTGGTGGTTTAGTTACCTTTTCTTTGCCCTTATGTGCATGTGTAGTGACGTGTATCATGTTGATTTTAGGGAAGTTGGAAAATGGAGAAGGTGTAGGGTAAGTGGTATAACGACATGAAGGAAAAAACTTATGGAGGGGAAAAGCCCTATGAGGTCATTTGGGTGGAATGAAATTTGGGTGGTGGTGTGGCAAGTTCTCTTATGCAAACCATGTTAATTTTAAATTTCGGGGGTGGCTCTATGAGCTGTGAAGGTGGAGGTTGTGGTGTAGGTGTAGGAGGAAGATGTGAAGAAGGTGGCGAGGGTGAAATAGGTTCATCGTCATCAAAATTGGGGTCGAAGGGAATAATTGAATGAGGGAAGTCTTTAGACCCTTACGATTCTCAACATCATGTCCTGGCACACGATGGTAAGCACAAATTTTAGTATCATCAAACCTTTCCGTTTTAGCTTCAAGAGGGTTGTAAGGTCTAAGAGGAGGGAGGGTGATAGCAAAGCTCTCGGGAGTTTAGCCAAGATGGTGGCATATGATCCCACTAGTGGATCACAATGCGAAGTGAAAGTAGGTTTGGTTGGAAGATTGGGTAGTTTTACTAGTAGTTGAGGTGATGCAGTCTTTCTTTGTAGGTGCAGCAACAAAAAGAGGGGTAGGTTTAACCACCTCTTTGGAAATTAACGATTTTTTCGATTTTTGGTGCTTTTTCTTAGGTAGAGGTGTAGGGGGAGCACGTGATGTAGATGGCAAGGTAGATGGTGGGAGAGGACGAGTGACCCAAGGGGACAACTGAGGTGCAGCAGTAGGTGTTGGTCGAGGTCGAGAGGGAGGTACTAGGTGAGGTGGAAGAAAATGTCATAGGTAGTGAAGGAGGTATAGAAGGTAATGGTGGTATAGGAGGCAAAGAAGTTATAGATGGTGATGAAGGATGCAAGGTTCACCTAGGTAGAGCTACAAGCTATGGTGAAGGGGTCAAGGGAATTTTAGGTTTACCCCTGGAGAGAGTAGATTTTGTTAAGGTAGAGGGGTGAGGTCCCAAGATGGATGGTAGGGGTGAAGGTGATAAAGGTGTGGTTGGGGAGGTCAATGCATGCGGATTAGAAGGTTGGGTTCTTCATTTAGGTTTAGGGATTGGTTCAACAGGTATATGGGAAGATGTGGTCAAGTGTATCCTTACAGGAGGATGTGAAAGGTTTGATGTGGGTGTGACCCCTAGAACACTAGTGGGTTTAGATACAAGAGATGGTGTTGGAACACGTCGGCTAGCAAGTAGAGGGGTGGGTGTAGATGAGGATGATGTAATATAATATGTATCGAGAGTTATGTTCATGTGTGGTTTGGGTTGTTGAAATGTCTTCGGATAAATGGTAGAAGTGTCGGGGAAGATAATTGCATTTGGGTTGAGACCGGGAGTAAGAGATGCCCCCAAAGTGAAGCCCTATCAACATAGTCCAGTGGTCACCAAATGTGAGAACAGACCTTTGTGCTAGATGAGGTAGATGTGGGGCAAGTGGGGATTCTCGTAAAATGTGTCTAAGAAATAGGGAATTCACTAGCTTCGGCCTCTGTAGGTAAGAGAGCCAAAATTAGGTCCGCAAGATCTTGGGTAGCTGATGGAGAATGGTCACCGAGCGGTAACGGAAAATCTATTGGATCCTGAATAGGTGGAGAAGACGATGGGTACTCCTCTGTGGGTGGAGGAGGTACAATTGGTAGCAGCTCACTGGGTAGGGAAGTTGAAGGGGAAATGATATCGGTGCTAATGAGAGACTCCTCCACAGGTGTACAAGGAGGTGAAGGGATTTCCTCTATGGGTAGAGGAATGGATAAAGTAGGTTCCTATGCGGGTAGAGGATTTCGGGCTAGGATTTCCTCGATGGAGGGATAGGAGATATTTGGGAAACAAGTGGTAAGTCAGTAAAGATAACATGTACCTCATGTGTATTACTTTCGTTGTGTGAGGCATCACCAGTTTGATCATTAGATGGGGAATGATTAGGAAATGGTTTCTTAAATATATGAAGGTTTTGATTGGCATGTGCCTTAGGGTTATCCAGGACTAACTCGCCGCTCTCGAGCATGCCCTGAACAATGTTTTTAAAGGTGATACAATTGTCATCCTTTGTGACCATTTACATGGTGATAGTTACGGTAGTCATTTTCCTTATACCAGCCTAGTATGGGATGAGAGGAGTCAAAACCAGATGGGGTTTGATAGGAGGAAGGGTGATGGCATTAGCTTTAATAAGTTTTTCTAAAATAGATGAATATGGTTCCCCAATTGAGGTGTATTTCTTTTGTTCTCGTTTGAATTGGAAGGCTTGGAGTGGTGACAAATTGGATGAAGGTTTAGCCTGATTGGATGGGTGGCGGGGCCAGCCTTAAGTACCATTGCGTTGGTAGTTCCTTTGGCTTTGGAATAACTCGTCCCGAGGTTTCGAGGAGGTATCGCGTGATTTAAACGAGTTCTTGTTTTGTAATTGTATCTTCTTCTCTTTGATTACACAAATTTTGAGCTTACATGCCATGGTGAAAGCCTCGTCGAATGTACATAAATTTTGCACCTGTAAGGTAGGTGAGATATGTCTAGCACAGGCTCGTGTGAAGAGCTCTATGAGTTCAGTTTGTGGTAATTAGAAAGTGAGTTGGTTGATTAGGCTACGCCAACGAGTGAAAAAATCTACAATAGATTCATTGTCATATTGACGTGTGGAATAAAGATCGGTTATGGTAACCTTCTTGACGACATTAATTGAAAAATGATCCAAGAAGGCTTGGGCTATTTGGTTGAATGAGAAGATGGAATGTCTAGGTAATCCACTATACCGGTCAATGTTGGACCAGTTAGGGACATGGGAAAGGTTCGTAAAAGCAAAGCATCATCATGGGCAATTAAGTAACACCCATGTTTGAAAGATCACAAATGTTGTTGTGGGTCTTCCTTACTATTAAAGCGGTTAAATTTAGGCATCTCCCAATGTATGGGATATGGGCAAATGGGAATGGATGGGTGAATAGGCTCATTACAAATCTCATCGTAGGTGAGAGAATTGTGGGAACCGGAAACAGATGCTTCTAATGTCTGCATCTTGTCCATCATTAACTTGATAAAGTCATTGTTAGGTTGTGAAGATTGGGTACCCCTAGAGAGAAAGGAGGTTGTTGTTAGACATATGAAGAATACGACATTCCAGTATGGTGGTGTCGAATAAGGTGGTAGGAATTGAGAGGCAGGACATAGGGGTATATACCCGGACTGAATGACTGATGAAACAAGAGGTGGTCGGTAGTAGGTATGTGAGGGTGGGACACTCGTAGTTACCCTAGTAGAGATGGGAGGTAGAGATTGGGGAATAGAAAGGACAACGTTTTGAAATGGGGTAGAGGTTCACGACACAAGGGTGGTAGCGTTGTGTGCAGTATATATGAGACAACAGGTGCGGATGATGCTATGCTTTGGGTGGTGGATGAAGGTATGGTGGAGACTATGGGTGCTATAGAGGTAGTGGATGTGGTGGTCAAAGCTAGCATGGGACCTGAGCAGCTATTACACAATCTGGGGATAAAACGGGTGAGGTCACCGTGGTAGGAGGTGGAGCCGAGGTGGAAGCGATCATTAGGGATGGGGGTAAGGATACAGGCATACCATAGATTGATTAACCTGAGGCATCTCAAGTGGAGGCATGGGTGAGGTGGTGGTTCAAAGAATTAGGGTTCTGATCTAGGAGTCATGCAAACTCCGTGTTGCCTGTAGGAATGGTGATAGGTTGATTAGGATCCATGGATGATGAGATGGAAGGTGGTGAAGGACTAGGTGATGAAGGGCTAGGTGGTGAAGGGCTAGGTGGGAGCGGTAGTCGACTGGTGTAAAATACGAGGGTGCTTGCCTGACTACGGGTCAGCACCATGTGGGTAGGAACTGATTTGGCAAGACTATATTATGTCTGAATGGCACAGAACACAACAGAACTAGGAAAATAGTCAACGGTGAGTGAATTAGGTCGGTTGGTGAGCTGTAAAACAACACAGGGTGACCAACGTTGGTTTGGGTAAACTGATGTCGGTTAGGCTTAACAGTGCATTCATGAAGAACCAACAATCTGTTAAATGATGGTCCCAGACTAACAATTTTCACACAGGATGAGATGTAAGGTGACTGTGATTGAAGTAATGACAATATGAAAGGTGATAGGAGCCTTTTACAACTTAGAAAGTGAAATAGGTGTCTTTTGGATAGGTATCCAAGAAGACTTCAGACCCGACATCGATTGGGTTAAACCAATGCTAGTTAAAAATAACCATAACCAGTTACTATGAAATTGAGGCAGAGAATAAGAAAATTGGTTATGATTTAAAAATCAATTGTTGAATCAAACCCAAAAGTCTGAGAATGATGTAGATGTGGTCCAAGCACACTCAGACGAAGTCAGAATACACCGACTATGATTGGGAGTGTGCAAGGAAAGACAAAATTAATGATTGAAAGCTCTCTCCTCAAAACACAAATCAAGCAGAACACTAAGAGATAACATTCCTAGAGTGCCTATTCTATTACGTTTGTTCAAACTTATGTTATTTGTATGGTGATCATTATGAAACAGAATAATAGAATTTTTTGGTGAGGAAGGCCTCCTACGAAGAAGGAATTCTAAAGGGTGGGGTTTCGGGAATGTTGTGGTGGGGGCGAACTTCACTCGAAGTATGACTCGATAGAGCAGTGAGATGGGTGCCCACTGCATACCGTGATCATGTGATCACCTATAGCTTCTTCTAGGTAGGATGTTGTTTAAGAATGTATGTATTTTGAATTTTTGTGTGGTTTGGTAAGACTCACGAGAAATAGAAAAGGATAGAAGTTCTTTTCACTTGATTTCTTAGTTTTCTTATAAGTACTAGACGAAACATATAAGGTAAAGGTGGTAAGAGGAATACCTGTTTTGGGATGGTTGAAGGTTGTATGCACACGTATTTGAATTCTGAATCGAAGTGATTGTGAGACCTTCCTTTTGGCTAGGAGGGACTACCTATATAAGAATCAAAGCAAGACCACCAAAGAGAGTTAAACAATATATGCAGTGGATTTCCTAGCATATGCTAGATCCTGGAAGTGCGATACTTCCTAGATGGTTGTCAATCCACTATTTAAAACAATTCAATGCTGAAATAAAGTAAATATTGTCCTACTGTAGTTTAATATGATTTAGGCATCTCATACAAAACACAATAGGCTAGATCTAATCTAACAGGCTAGGCTAGAAGGAGATCCAGAGGTCAAGTAGGTTGGTTATAGGTGAATATGAGCTAACAGGCTAGGTTAGATACAAATCTGAAGGTCAAATAGGTGTTCAGGTAGGTATAGGCTAGGAACAATGAGGTCAGGTTGAATGTGAGTCACAAACAGGTTGTTGTTTTGGCAGAGATCAGGGAAAATAGAGACCGACCACGGTTCTACAAAACCGATGACGGTCTTACTATACCGGTGACGGTTAGAGAGAACCGATGATGGTCAGGTCGGGAACTGGTAAAATCACACAGTCTGAGTTTTGGGAGTTTTGGGGCAAAAGTGGAGTTGGTGGAAGGTAGGGATTGATCACAGAGGGGGTGTAAATATGTTGTGAAGGTCTGAGATTACTGAAGAGGTCAGATAGATAATTGGGCAAGGTATTAAGACGATTGGGTATAGAAGGTGGCTGAAACTGGAGAGAGGGAATGGACAAAGGGTGAAGGATTAAGTTCCTTTACCAAAAATATTGCAGATGTTGATAAGCAGATGAAATAGGTTAGAGGATGATACTTACTCTTCTGTGAGGTACGTGTCTGAAGAATGATGAAGATGTTTCTATGTTGGAGAATGCTGGGTAGAAAGTTTCATTGTTGGGTCAGTGTATTTGGTTGCCTTTTGTTGATCTCCAATTAGTATTCATTCTACTGCTACGCATCTGTAGAGATCGAACTCGCGATAAGAAGTTTCCCAAACAACAACCAACGACCAACCCGTATTACAAAGTTGTAGATGGGTCTAAATAGGCCATTTGGTCCATCCCGGCATAACCAGCGTCTATTTAGGGTGAACCGGTGTTGGTTTAGGGTGAACCAACATCGGTTTAGGTGAGATTTCTTGGGTTGTTCAAAAATCACCTGGGACGTTGCCCCCGCCATTTGATAAGGGTGTTTTCCTTTTCTCGGGGTGAAAACCGACATTAGGAGGCTTTAAATGTGAGATGAGGGGATGGGTCTAATGTTAGGTTTATTTTGGGCATTGGTTTAGGGTTTAGGTTAATGGGTCAAATGATGGGGGTGGTTAGGTGAGGTGCATTTAATAAATGCAATTATATTAAATAGGTGTGTGAGGGTAGTGAATTAATTTAATGTAAGTAATTAAATTAATATGTGTGTGGGTAAAAGGTTATTAACTTAATTAAATTAATTAAATTAATATATATGGAGGTAAATGGCATTAATTTAATTAAAGTAATTAAATTAAAATGTGTGGAGTGCAGGAGGTAGGTGATAAGGTGTTGAGGATGAGGAAGTGATTATATGGTTGTCGCTAGGGGACCAAGGTGATTACGATATGATTTCGGTGTGTATAGTTCTAGGCACAAATGGAATTTGTTGCTGAAAAAAATTATTGAATAAAAAATAAACCAATTTATAATATCCCATGAGGTATAGCTATTCTTAAAGGCATTTCCAAATGGATCACTTTGGAAAAGTTTGAATATTTTTTAACTATGGAATCATTGCGAATGACCAAAAGAGTGTTTTGGAAGCTATGGCACATGGCTGGTTTTAAAGGCTTCCATGGAGGAAAAAAATGAATTTTAAATGGAGTGATCCACATGAAATTTGTCTATTTTCATGTTGTGGTTTTGGAGGGAAAGCATGGCATTTGAAAAGTCACTTAAGTGGAGGTGGGATTTGGGCTTTATAAATGCAAACTTGAAAATGTGTCAACCTTTTCAAACTCCACTCCAAAAATGTGCTCAAAAGGGGTGAGGGCACACTTATGAAGTGTATGGAATATTGAAAAGTGTTCCCATGTATGAAGGAAGCCAAAACATTTCCCACACCTTGGGTTTTGCAATTTATCAATCCATAAAATCTCATCTTCTAATTTGAAGTTACCTTTTGCTTTTAGGCTGGACCAATGGGGTGAAGGTGCACTTGTGGAGGTGGGGAATCATAAAACACATTTAAAAAATTATTTTCCACCTTCCAAAAATTTCTCCATGCTCCATAATTTTTTTGATGTTACTTAAGTTGTTGACATTAACAACTCAAATGAATAATTAGAACGTGAAAAGTGATTTTGGGTCCAAGACCAAAACTTGAAATTTCGGGGTGAATAGTATATCATTTTTACTTTGGAAAGTGGCCAAAATTTCCAATGGAACCATTTAAAAATATTCAAAATTAATTCTCTTTAAATTGTGATTCAAATCACCCTTTTGGCATAAGAAGGTGTGACAATGAGTTGAGTTATCGCATGAGCTTGAGATCAATATGAACAAAACTAACATTTGGCCATGAAGGTAACTCAAAGAGATTTAATTTTGCCATTTTATAGGCTCCTAACTCAACCCAAGGTTCCCAAAACCTTTCATGCAAGTTCTCTCCTTTATAAAGACTAGCGTGCTTTAATGTCTAAAAGTTTTACATTCTCGATGCTTCCAAAACATTATCTTAAATATGCCATCATGTAGTAGACTCGAAAGCTTTCCAATGAATGTGGTCTAGGATTTTGAAACCATTAGAGGATTCGAAACCCTTCACACAATTTTACCTTCCTCGATGATCAAGAACACCTTTTCCTCAAAAAGCATCAGAAGTGAATATGTTCCCAAAACTAGTGAAAAGCTACCATAATATTCCCTAAATCATATTATCATGAAGTAGACTCAGATTCCTTCCAAATGACTACAATCCAAGCTCTCGAAATCTTTCCTACAAGTCAATTACTTTGAAAGAGACAATTTTGACAATTTTGACCAACTTTCTTGAGAAATAGCAAAAAAATAATAGGGTTGTTAAGTAAAATGTCTAAATATTTTACATGTCAACATCCGACTCATACTCGGGAAATTAACTTGGTTTGAGTGACAGACAAATGAGAAAATAAGGAACACTAGAATCTCATAACCTCAACTTGACTAGTGTCTTATCCATTGGGAAAAACGGACTCAAAGGGATTTTGGAATGAAATGAGACAAAAACACATGATATGAAATAAACACGCAACACAAAGGGAAAGGAAACACACCATGTGACAAGAAAGGAAACACACCACATGACAAAAACCTATATCACATATGGTACATGCGTGGGACAACCCGCTTTTAATGCAATGTTTGTTCTATTATGGATGTTTCTTGTTCACAAGTAGCCAAAAATGATGTCGCTCTATGAATCTATTCATTGGTTCAATGAAGTAGGACACTTTCTTCAACTAATTTGGAATGAAAGATGCTATAAGAGGCTTCCATGTATCTAAGAAAAGTATTGTTGCATGTTTCTTCTTGAGGAAGTATACGTGAATCCTCTTCCAAGTGAAGATCCATTTGAATAAGTCATTGTATTTGCTGCTCTAAAATTCAATTTCCATCTCCAAATTCATCCATGCTTTTGATTTACCATTGTCCACTTTACCATTGTCACAAGGTTGTTTTTATCCTATTAGGCTCTCCACATTCACAACAAAGGTTGTGCTCTCTAGTGGGCATTTTCTCTTTGCTTGTCATGCTCCACATGACCATTGTTTCTATGAGTTGGTTCTTGGTAGAGCTTTTGAGACTTTCAACACCATCATATAAATTTTCTTTCGTATGTTTCCCAACTCCTCTAGAAGGATATCCTTCACACACATCAGTTCATTCTCAATTTTTTTCTTATTATGGTGTGACTCACATGGTGTTTCATCTTATTGAAAGGAGAATGAACATAAGCTTGGGATAAAAATAATGAGATCATCATTCTCGTTGTGACCTTTTTGATCTACAATAGTCATCTCTATGATGGAGATATATTCTTCTTGATTGGAATCATCTTTGAAAGACTCAAGCATATTTCCATCTATCCTTTATGCTATCTATTTTTCCTCTTGGCAAAATGGGATAACTGGAAAAATTGTACTTGGGCAAAGTGGGTAGAGCTTCAATGGAAAAAATCTAGAAAACATGTATTTTTCAAGTACTTTTGGCTCTTGATGTGGTCTTGAGGTATTTATCTCCCATTACAGCTCAAGAAATCCATACTTAGCCAAAAAAATGAAGAAAAAAATTGGAAAATGAGCAACTTCGAGTGTATTGTGGCTCTAAAGGGTTCGGAGGAACTAGTTCTGGGGAACCTAAGTTCCCGTACTTGTTTTAGGTCCTGTAATGTAAAGGATTTAAGTTTGAATAGGGCTTGCCGACTAGAGACGAGAACTCGGGAACACATTCCGTTGGGGAACTAGTTCCCATGCAATAGCTAGAGCCACAATGAAGGGGTTTGTGTGTTGTGTGGATCGGAGAGCGGTGTCGATGGAACTAGCTCATAACATAATGAGTTACGTGGGTATGTGAGTTCCCTGCTTGAGGTGGATGGTCTCGCAACACAAAGGACATTGGACGAAGGGTGGTCGGGAAAACAAAGACCGAAGACCAAAGAAGACATGAAGGATGCGAAGATTTAAATGAAGTGCGGGGAGTTTGGGGTCATGGATGAACCAAAGGCGAGGAACATTTTCCCCAACCAATGAGTTCCCATGCAAGCCACAATGATTCACAATGCAAAGTGAGGGAGTAACGAGGGAATATAGTGCGGATGGAACAAGGTGTAGGAGAATCATAAAATAAATGCCCTGGTTTCCCAACTTCCTCCAATGCTCCAATCACTCACATTATCTGCAAACCAAATGGGTATACAAATATAAAATATAAAGAGGGAATATAAGTATTATTGCAACCGTGAATGATCATTTGGAATTGTGTTCCCCATGCATCTTCCATACCCGAGTAGGCATAAATTTTTCCCTAGGTATCCAAATCGACAAAATTTATATCATTGGAAAGCTCTCTTTACAAGCTACATCATGACGTCCCCAACTCCAAAAGTGTAGTTCTAGTTTTCCTAGCAGACAGCATTTAATGTGATGTGATCCTCTTTTTTTCTTTCATGAGTAGAGGAACATTGGGGAATGGGTTTGTAAGGGCTCCCAGAGACTCTTTTTTAGACTAATTAATGCATCTTTTTGACAGTGAAGGAAGAATTTCAGGTTTCCCTCCTCTTTCTCTCACTTTCTTCTATATATTGTAAAGGAGATTCATTTGTAAAGGGTTGGACATTCTTGTAATATTGGTGCATCCTTCTTCAAGTGTTGCATTTTGTACATCGATCTGCAGCCTCATAGTTGAATGTTTGCATGGTGATTCTTGCCTTTCTCCTTCATTTTAATGTATTGTGTATCCTTCTAAAGAAATAAAATACTTGTTTTGTGGCTATCAATTTGTCCTAGCTTGTGTTGTATTGCAATTTATTTCCTTTCATTACATTTCCAGGTATTCTGTGCATCTTCTATTCTCCTTGCAGGGTTCAAAATGTTGTGTTTCATGGAACTAGAAGTTTGAAGGTTTTTGGACTATGACACTCATGTATGCCCTCTCCTTTACCATTTTGCTTCCATTTTCCCTCATTTGAGAGTGTCTCTCTACCCTCTTCTTATTTTTATCCTCTCTCTTTAGTTTAGGATTCCGATTATATGCATCTCCTTCTCACCCTTGTCCCTTGGAATTATGGAGTAGAGTTAGATAGTTACATTTCCATTCCTAGGAGTAGTTTAACATTAGGAATAGGTAGAGAAACTAGCCTTCTTTGGAGGTTTGTCTCAAGTAGCAAGTCCCACAACTTGAGAGACAATCCCATGTTACCCAAAAACACTGATTGTTCATATACAAGTTCATGACAAATCGAGAGGGTGTTGTTTTTTTATGATAAAAGTTTTAGCACACCTGGTGGGATGGTTTAGAATTTAATATTTTCATTTTTCCAAGTTTTTGTGTGTATCTTGGTAAATTTCATCCTTTGAAGGCTTTGCATCAACACATCTAGCAAGTCCAAACTTCATATCAAGCTGGTTTGATAGTATTAGCACTCACTTTCATGAGAAGGATTCAGACAAGGTCAAGAACAATAGAAGAAGGATCATTTGAATACTTGCAGTTGTCACCAAGGAGAAGGAGAAGAGGCAGATCAGTTCAAAGATCACCATCTCCACCAAATAGGAATCTTTCTAATGCACCTCCGGTGGGTATTTCTTGCAGATCATCTAGAGCTTTAAGACCCATTGTAATCATGGCAACACAAAGAAATCTACCTTTTTCAATTTCAATAATGGTAGTCCTTTAGCTCTCAATACACAACATGATATACTAGTAGCTGCACTTAAAAGTATTCCTTTCTTCACTAGTGAAAATCATACTACCCCAGCTGATCACATTCAAGATGTGGTTAATGTTTTTTCAGTTCATGATATTATTGAAGAAGATGTTGCAGTTAGACTTTTGGCCTCCTCTTTCAAGGGAAAATATTTGCAATGGTATAGGAGTTTAAGACCAGGTTTTATTACCAATTGGGATCAACTTGGGACAGCCTTGTGTAATCATTTCGAGGAAAAATCAGATCACTGTGTCTTTAGTAGAGCAATTGGCAACAACATAGAAAGCCCCTAATGAGCAAATGGCAAAATTTAACATCAGATTTAAAAAAATTGAGACCAAATTCCTTGAGTGGTAAGGCCTCCACCCTAGCATGCATTTCTTTATTATCTAAAAGCCCTAAATAGTGAGATTTTAGTCATGATTCAATCTATAGGGGTGGAACATTTCTAGGTGCTTGTGATATTGTTATTAGAGATGATAATAGTCTTATTCAGGCTGGGAAACTTTCTCCTTGACCACCAATTCATATATTCCCAAATATTGAGAATCCCAACTCTAATCAAATCCCTGAGTTAGCACCTATCCCAACACCGAGAAATCAAATCTCTATCCAAGCATCTACTTCCTCAAGTATTTCTTCTGAGTTACAAAAAGTAATGAAACAATTGCAGAACTTTGGGAATGAGTTGGTATCCATTAAGATGTAGTAAGCTCAAAGTTTCAAACCCTATCAGCCTTCATATCAACCTAACACGGCTGTTACCAGCCAAACAAACCTCCATCCCAAGTTACAAATCAAAATAAAAACCAATTTCCCTCTGTTGGGCCATTTCAACCATATAACCCAAATGTAGCTAGTTCATCCCAAGCTCGGTTCCTGTCCAAAACAATCTTGTGCAAGATTATGAGTGGTTTTTCCCTTTTCATCTTCCACACAACCAAGCAACATGCCCCAATGGAATTTTAAACCAAGATTTAATGGTGCAAAGTACATATGTCCCTCAAGAAGTGTCGGTAGAGGAAAATCAACAAAGCAAATTGCACCTCAAGAGACACCACAAAGTCGTACTTCACTTGTAAATTGGAAAATGGATGACTTTTGTGGAGTAAATCAAAAATTTCCTCAAGGGATGGTAATTAATACTAGATCTAAGAATAGAACTATGGAGGAGGGAAATTTAGCAAGCTGTAGAACCTCTACAACCTTCTTTTACACTCCAAGGAAGTGATGATCCAAACGTAGCTCCAAATGTGCAAAATCAGCCTAAAGGACCTTCCATATCAATCCAACTGCAAGAAAAGGTTGTTGTAAGTAAGGTGTGGCAAAAGGATAATCCAATTCCTTTCAACATCTTTGAGCAGATGAAGAAAACTAACGTGAGCATATCCATATGGGAGTCATTATCAATTTTGGGACAAAGGGATATCATGCGGAAGCTATGAAAAAACATGAAACCTTCACCTTTATGTGTATCTTTGATCATAGGAAAACACTTAGTACACAATTGCATGATCGATTTGAAGCAATCCGTTCAAGTAATGCCAAAACAAATTACAGACCAACTAGGCTCCAAGTATGAATCTCTCACAAAAGGATTAGTACAGCTAGATGGGACAACAATAGGAAATATTGGGGTTATCAAAGGTTTAAGCCTCACATTGCATGCATGTCCTAATTTCTCAATTCCTTAATACATCTTCATAATTGATCTACCTCCACTCTTTTCTCTATGTCTATTCAGGGACGTCACTACCAAAATTTGAGGATACTTACTTATCATCTAATTGGTCTCATATGCTCTTCAAGACCATGTATGGCACTAAGAATACTATCAAGTCTAAACCTACAGACTACATACCATATATAACATTATGTTTCTGGCCCCATCAATGAATTACTCAAGAAGAAAATACTCATATTGAAGGCATTCCTAATTTTCTACTTGATGAGGGGCACATAAGCACTATAAATTTGATCCATATCAAGAGATTGAAGAGGTTGGCCTAGTTATTTACTTCCTACATATAGAAAATACACCCCTTCCTAGTGTTACCAAGCCAACTGATGAAGATGATAATGGCATTTGGTAGATGTTCTTTAACGAGATCAAGAAGCGAGACATAAGGTACAAGAGGAGTTTTAGTCCTTATATCTCCCAAAGGTATCAACTATTACTCATCTTTTAGGTTTCAATTCAGCTGCTCCAACAACACATCGAGTATGAGTCGTATGAGTCCCACATTCGTGCTCTACAATGGGAAAGTAATAAGAATATAAAGAATTTGCAGACCTTTGGAGACAATGAGCTGATTGTGAACCAAGTCAGAGGATCAAATGCAGCCAAGAATGACTTACTAAAGGCCTACAAACATAGGGTTTGGGATATTTTGGAGGATTTTAAAGCTTTCAACATCCAAGCCATTCCAAGAAAGGAAAATGAAGTTGCTTAAAAAATTAGTTGCAATTGGAGCAAGGTTTGACATTTTCAAGAATGTAAAGAGGTACAAAGTACAACCACACATCAAGGTGATAGTAAGGCATGTTGTACTAGACAATGAGACAAATTGGAAAGTATTCGAGAATGATCAGCAGATTGTCAATTTCATTCAAGAAGAGGCTGATTTTTCTTCAAGAAATCAGGACAAGCTAGAGAAGCAATATGGAGACCAAGTGGTTCAACTTAGATCAAACAAGTTTCTTAGGGGCCTAATGACCTTGGAATCCATTTTCAACCCCAATGACTAGTTCAAAAATAAAAGGCAAACATAACAGTCAAAGGTGAAGATTAAGATCTCTTCTCAGTTGGTCAAGGCAAATTACTTCAGATTGGCAAGGTAAGCACTTCATAAGAAAAACATGATTTTTAGAAATTTACTATGAATTTGCTGATATTTTTTCATGAATCTATAAAGACCTTAGAGGTTTTTACCCTATTTTAGCTTAGCACACCATTGAGTTGGATCCTACGGAAAATCTTGTTAGAAAGAAACAAAGGCGTGTTAATCCACATATTGAACCCTTGATGAAGAAATTATTGAACAAATTGATCAAAGTAAGCATAATTTTTCCTATCAAACACTCATCTTGGGTTGCAATATAGTCCCAGTATGGAAAACAAATGGATAAATCAAGTTGTGTGTTGACTTTAGAGACTTGAACAAGGCTTCCTTGAAGGATCACTACCCATTGCCCTCTATGGAACAAATCTTACAAATAGTAGCAGGTTCTAAAAGATTTTCTCTCCTAGATAGATACTCAAGGTACAATCAAATCATGGTAAAGGAGGAAGATCAATTCAAGATTTCCTTTACTACAAAATGGGGAACCTATGCCTACAAGAAAATTCAATTTGGTCTATCTAACGTAGGAGAAACATTCCAAAGGGCCATGGCTATGGAATTTTAGGGACTGATCAACAAAACATTTCTTATGTACCTCGATGATACCATAGTGTTCTCTAATAATGTAGTTGATTGTCTTCTCCCTCTCAGGAAAGTATTTGAAAAGTGTAGGCGATTTGGATTTTCTCTCAATCCTAAGAAATGCATCTTCCTAGCTCATGAAGGTAAACTCCTTAGCCATATTGTTTCTAAAGAAGGGTTAAGCATTGATCCGAAATATTTAATGTCATTCTTGCATTTCCCTTGCAAGTCAAAAGAAAGTACCGAAAAGCTTCTTAAGAAGGATCAACTTTTTCAAAAGGTTTGTTCAAAAAATTCCAATCTTGTCAAGCCATTGACATTGATGCTAAAGAAGAGTATGTATTTCAAATGGATAGCTGAAGGAAAGGAAAACTTTGAGGCTATTACACCGGCCCCAACTCTCATCAACCCATATTTTTCTAAAGACTTCATCTCGTATGCTTTTGGTGGTGCAGAGACAATGTCTACCATATTGGTGTAGTTCAAAAAGATGATTTAGAGAAGCTTGTTGTATTCTTCATAAAAATCTTGAAGATTATGAGGTAAGGTATTCATTCATTGAGAAGCATGTCCTTTCCATGATAAGAAGTTTAAATAAATTCAGACATCTAGTGTCCAACAAAAAAATCCATCTATTGGTTTCACACTCTGGTGTGAAATACTTCCTCTTGAACAAGGATCTGAACAAGAAAAGAGCTGGTTGGATAACCAGGGTGATGGAGTATGACATTGATATCAAGGTGACCAAGATAGTTATAGGCAAGGGGCTATGTGAGAAATTGGTTTCAGATCAACACATTGATGAAGAACCCATCCTTGCACTTCAAGATGACCAAGAGCAAAGCTAGCTAATGTCATGTTGTTGTCATCCTCAAAATTCCCCTCTTTTTGAAGTCAAGTTTCAAAAAATTTGAGTCAATACCATGGAGTATTGGATCGCGTCGAGCCTAGTATTGTTTTTTGTTTTCTATTCCAAGGAGAACAATTAGAAATTTAGGCATACATGTGGAGTTTTTCCTCTTTTGTTTATTTCTTCCCATAGTCGGGAATGACGGGCATATCTTCCCCGTTAATTTTTTCCCTAGCATCCATGAGTAGTACGTGGATATCTCTGATTGGATGTGGCATGGCCATGTTTCAAGAAATAGCGGAAGCCTCCACATGTCCAAATGGTGCAAATCCAAGGGTAGGGCCCAAGGACACTCCAAAAATAAGCGCAGGCTTTCAACATGTCCAGGGTCTAAAATGAAGACAAAACAAACCCAAATCAACTAAGTATGGAAGGTTCAAGCGGACAACACCATGTGCTTCATCGATGAAATTACAAGGGTTGAAGCTTGGGAAATTCTCAAACTTGCACCAATCCTCCACGTCTCCCGTGTCCAAAAAGGGGGGACAGATCCGATTTCTTAAATTGACTAAATGCAGGTCAGTGGAAGCCTCCACATGCCTTAACAGCACAATTTTAGTACTGAAATCAAAGGGCCAATCTTCAAATGAGCGCCAATTCTCCATGTGTCTAGAGGTCAACCTAAGTCAAGTGGGAAGTAAGCCCAAATCGGCTAAGTATAAAAGAACCGGCGGATCTCTCCATGTGTCAGCCTAGCGCAACTTCAAAGGCAAAATCCAAAGGTAGGTTCTAAATGAGTGCTAGCTCTCCACGTGTCCAAGGTCAGATATACGGCCCCACCAAACAAAAGGGAGAAAGTCAAATATTAAGCCCGAATAGAAAGTCAAGGAGGGGAAGCGGGCTATCGGGGAGATTTGAGAATTTGAGCCTTGTTTTCATTAAAGGGGCTTAAAGTTAAAAAGTGACTCGCATGACCCCGTCCATGCCAAGCAAAATTCATATATTAAACCCAAATAGAAATTCAAGGTGGGGAAGTGGGTCATCGGGGAGATTTGAGAATTTGAGCCTTGTTTTCATTAAAGGGGCTTAAAGTTAAAAAGTGACCTGCAGCCCTGCCCACGCCAAGGAAAAATTCAAATATTAAACCCGCATTGAAGGTCAAAGCAATGAGGCAAGCCGGCAGAAAAATTTGTGTTTTTGAGCCCACATTGAAAAAAGGTAAAATTATAAAAGTGACCCATGAATCTGTCTCCACTCAAGTAAGGCCACGTGTCAAGACCATATCAAAAGCGGGTGAGCGGACCAAAAATGTAAAAAATGCCAAATCTCTATAAAGTCACAAAATGCAAAAGGCATCCTCCACGCCCGCTCTAGTAAATTTCTCCCACGTGGACGACTCTGGTTTAAAGTTTCAAAGGCAAGATGAACGGTTCAAATTCAAAGTTACAAAACGAGTGTAATGGCTACATTATGAAAAGTCTGGTTTTTCTCGCCATTGGCGTTTCTTCACGAATCAAGAATCTGAACAGACACGAATGATTGAAAATATTGTAAAGTGTTTCTTGCTAACAAAGAAGAATTTGTAACCGTTTCTTTCAAGATACTTAATGGCTTCTTCATGCCATTAAAAGGGGGTTGGTGATTGATCTTGTAGACTCGAGAGTGCATTGTAACTGGAGAAAGCAAAGGAAATAGCCATTTTTCTTCTACTTCCCTCCACTCTCAAATTTCTTACATTCCCACATTATGTACAACTTATGTTTAAGCATCAATACAAGAAGAAGGATTTTGTAGCCTCTTTGATGATGAGATTTTAGAAACTTTGAGTTCCCAATCTTATCTCCTCTTATTTCCATTTGCAGGGTTGTTTCTTCTCATGATTGCATGTTTTGAAGTTTCTAGCTAGTGTGTGCGGGAATCTAATTTTATACCCGCAACATTAGTTCTCCTACCTTAATTCTCACTCCCTTTCCCCCTTTCGGACAAAGTCCTATCTAGCAAGAAATTGCTAGCTTTTTCGTAGGGTCAGTGGAGTGCCCCTGTTGGATCCCGGTCAAAAGGCCACCACATAAATCCATGCTTTCTTGTGCATTCATACATGGTAGCTACACGGTTGAGTAGAGGGAATTAGATTCCCGAGCATTGGCAAGAAATCCACAAGTTTTTCCACCTGAAAAATTTTCGCCAACATTTTGGCGCCCACCGTGGGGTAGATTTAGCAACATCGCACCTAATATACATCCGCAAGGTCTGAAAATTCAAAAAAAAAAAAAAAAGAGGTCATGAAATTCCATTGCTAAAAGACACACTTCTGATTCTTACACGTGTCTTGTCATATTCCCACTTCAAGAATTTCAAAATTTTGGCTGAAGGAAGACACACAAAGTTGAGCGAGGTCAAGAGGTCTTGATGATCTCAATTTTGAGGATTCACAAAATCAGAAAGAATGAATTAGAGATAATCCATACTTCTTATCTCAAGCCTCCTCTCCATCTGGCTCTTCACAAATTTCACCAAGCAATCCTATCAAAACTCCTGTGGATACTCCCCCTTCAAATTCTCCCATTTTTCAACCACCATTGAGCATTGAGCTCTTAGAAGAAGAAGAATTTGAAGAAGAATTCGTAGAAGCAAAAGCAGAAGTAGAAACGACAATGGCAGACGAAGAAGAAATACCTCAACCCATTGTTCCATGGGGAAGGAATACAGCCCACTTGCTCTTGAGCCACCTCTCCACGATCTACCAACAAGTTCCCGCAAGAACTTTCCAAAGTTCAAAGGTGATAACACACAACATCCTAAAGAACACATTGTTGCTTTCACGACATCATGTGGAATTCTTGGTGTCCAACATGAAGATGTTTCCGTGAGACTATTCATGGAGTCCCTCCAAGAAAAAGCAGCATAATGGTTCTACCTCCTTCCTGCCCGATCCATCACTGGTTGGGATGACATCAAGACTGCCTTCGAGGAAAGATTTAAATCAACTAAAGACTATCAAGACCTCTTGGTGTAGTTGGCTCAAATGAGGAAAGGAGAAAATGAAACCATGAGAGACTTTGTAGCTCGCTTTAAACGGTTTCTTCGCAGGATACCTGAAGAGGATTTGCCATCTCAAAACAATGTCAAGAGATTCTTCATCAATTCTCAATCATCAGAAGTAGGGTTTTTTGCTGCGAAGATCCCAACCAAGGAGCGTTGTAGAAGCACAAAGGATGGCCATTGAACTTGATGACGATCTCATCCTCTCTAGAAAGATCAAGAATCCATCAAAGGGAAAAACCCAACATCCTGGAGACGAGAGAACCAATCCATCACTGCAAAAGTTGGCGAATGAGATGGCATCTTTGAAGAGGGAATTATTTGAATGAGTATCTTCTCAAAGAAGCAACAGAAATTAGATTGTAGGAGCACCCCAAAGGCTCACCTTGGAGGCCCCACCCGTGAACATAAATTATATATTTCAAGAAGATGAAGAAGAGCTTGAACAAGAAAGTGAAGGTGGTGATTTCCTAGAAAATGACGAGTTTGAGAACGATACACAAATCAGATTCTGTGAGTATTTTGGATGTGATGAAGAAGATGAAGAGGATGCGTACAACTTCTCATGTGCAGTATTCACTCGTTCTCAGTCCAAGAAAAGATCATCTCCCTCCACTACTACAAAATAAAACAAGGTTGATGATTCTCCTATGGAAACTCCACAAAATAAAATAATCGGTCGAGGATCCTCACTTCTATCTTCCATAAAGTCTACGTTGTTGGATCTTGACCCTGTAGCAAGTAATAAGATGCCCGCAATCCCAAGTAAGTCTTTCGATGTCTCTTCCAAGTCTAAATCTAAATCTTCTCTTGTAAAATCTAATACCTTGAAAGCTCCTAGTGTACCATTCAAAATATCATCCATTCCTCAAAAATCAAATCCTTCTCCCAAGCCTATCCAGACTCAAAAATCAATCCCTTCACCCCCTTGTCCGCATCTTCTCCCTTTGACTTCATATAATATGTAAACAAATCCAAACTGCATATTACCGAAACCAAATATTTGTGGACTCATCTTAAACAATTTAAGAGGTTTGTCTGATATATCAGGAGTGGTAGTCTAACACCCAATGTTGTAACATCTAGTTCCAAAGGCATGCTACCAAATTCACATACAACTCCCTCACACAGAACATGTTTTCTTTGAGTGCATCAAAGACTAATAAAGTTTAACCTTTCTATGTCTCCCTTCTTGTTGGAGAATATGTATTGAAAAATTACATAATAGAATCTGGTGCCTCAGACAACGTGATGCCTTTGAAGGTCGCCAAGGCTCTCAAACTTTCCATGACTCCACCTAGTGGCTCTTGTTACTCTTTGGAGTCAAAATAGGTCCCACTTGTAGGGAAGGTCAAATATGCACAAGTGGCTCTCGCTAGATTTCCAGAAAATAAATTTTCAGCGATGATTTTAGTAGTATACATCCCAACCTCATTCGGAATGTTTCTGGGTAGAGATTTCTACCGAGATTTGGGAGGGAAAATTCAGATGAATTGGTCTTCTGCAACCATACCAGTGAAGGGAGACATGGAGAAATTACTTCCGAGAAGAAGATGAGGTACACGGTACGAAAGTCCTGGAAGCTCGAAACTAACATCTTGTATCAAGATAGCAGGAAAATGAATCACTTAGTGACAACCGAGGAGGAAGAAGATATTCCCATCTTGATAGGGCCAAATATGCCTTCTCAAAGAGATTTGGATTTTGAAGAAGCATTGAGGAGATTCGAGTTACAAGAGGGCAGCCTAGAATTTCCAGATGATGCAGACCACGAGGAAGAGGAGATGGTTATCGATGATTTTCAAGAAGAAAGATCAGCCTATATGCTTTTCCAAGATGAGGAGTTATTCTCATTCCCATTTAGGGATGAAGATGATCTCGATCAGGCCATCTATGGAGAGACAAAATCAGCTTGCGATGAGCCTTTGAAAGGCTTGAAATAAATCTCCATACAAGGACTGCTAAGAGCCACGGAAGAAATAGAAGACCATGAGATCAGTCTTGATCTCTTGATGCAAGCCACAAATCTGCAAGACAAGTGTGAAGCTGATTTAGAAGCCTTAACCAATGTGAAGGTTGGCCATATTGAAAAGTATGATGTCTCTTTTGAGCTAAAGTTTAATGGATGCAATAAAAAAATGGAGGTATTTTCTTTCCCATTTGAAGAGGAAGAATGTTTCCAAGATGAACAAACTAAAGCAAGAAGTTTTGAGGCCTTTGAATTTGAATCTCCTCTAGACAAAGGAGTGATAAAATGTAGCGGTTCCCAAGATGATGAGGTAATCCCTCCAGATAGTTTCCTTGAGCTGAAAATAAAGATCCTTCAAATGCGTACAAAGAGGAGCTACAGGAAACAATGAAGCATAACTTTGTGCAAAAATATTGGATGTAGTAGAAGTTGTGGAAGATCCTGAGCTGATTCTTGATCTCTTCACTAGTGCCATGGACATACAAGAAAAATATTATTTTCCCTCTGATCCTCCTGTCAATACTCAAATTCCTCACAGTGAAGTAGAGATAAAGGATGAATCAAATGTTTCTCATGGAGAAGATGTCAATGAGCATAGACCCGGAAACAAAAGTAACTCAGAATATACAAGGAATTTGAATGAAAAGAAGCCCTGGGGCAGCAATGAGATGTTTGATGGAGAATCAACTATATGGATAAACATGGAAGGAAACTGGCATGATGAAATTGATTTTAAAGGGCATGAAGGTAGTGGAATTTCTAAGCAAGGACTTGAGCATCAAGAAGCTCACATGGACTCACTCCTACAAAGTAAAAGTACAATCATGGAAGTGCCTGGATTTTATAAACAATTGAGGAGGGGAGGGTACTTTCTGGAACCCGTCAACGGATTTACAAAACATCATCACTCAGTGTTTCCCACTCACGGGTAAATTTTGAGAAATGGAAAGTGCTTCAGTGAAAGCGGGTTATCCCCCCACCTTGTACCATAGGTGATTTCTAGGTGTGTTTCCCTTCTTGTTGTGTTTTGTGTGTTTCCTTTTCATCCTTTTCATGTGCATGTGTGTTTCCTTCTTCTTTCTCTCTTGTTATAGGTTATACGTGAATCCGCAAGGCCCAATGGATAAGGCACTGGTCAACAAATTATATGGTCTGAGATTGAGATTCTGGATTCCCATGTCATGTCTTCACTATTCTCAGTCCATGTATTGTCCCCAAGCTAGAGCCAGTTATTGTCATCCTCAAAATTCCCCTCTTTTTGAAGTCAAGTTTCAAAAATTTTGAGTCAGTACCTTGGAGTATTGGATCGCGTCGAGCCTGGTATTGTTTTCCATTTTCTATTCCAAGGAAGACAATTAGAAATTCAGGTGTACATGTGGAGTTTTCCTCTTCTGTTTATTTCTTCCCATAGTCAAGAATGATGGGCATATCTTCCCCGTTAATTTTTTCCCCAACATCCACGAGTAGTACGTGGATATCTCTGATTGGATGTGGCATGGCCATGTTTCAAGCAATAGTGGAAGCCTCCACATGTCCAAATGATGCAACTCTAAGGGCAGGGCCCAAGGGATAGTCCACAAATAAGCACAAGCTTTCCACATGTCCAAGGTCCAAAATGAAGACAAAATAAGCCCAAATCGGCTAAGTATGGAAGGTTCAGTGGACGGCGCCACGTGCTTCATCGGTGTAATTTCAAGGGTCAAAGCTAGGGCGGTTCTCAAACTTGTGCCAATCCTCCACGTGTCCCAAGTCCAAAAAAGGGGACAGAGCCGATTGCTTAAATTGACTAAGTATGAGCGGGTCGGTGGAAGCCTCCACGTGCCTCAATGATGCAATTTTAGTAATGAAACCAAAGGGCCAATCTTCAAATGAGCGCTAGTTCTCCACGTGTCTAGAGGTCAACATAAGTCAAGTGGAAAGTAAGCCCAAATCGGCTAAGTATAAAAGAACCGGCGGAGCTCTCCACATGTCAACCTAGCGTAACTTCAAAGGCAAAATCCAAAGGCAGGTTCCAAATGAGCACTAGCTCTCCATGTGTCCAGGGTCAGATATATGGCCCCGCCAAACAAAAGGGAGAAAGTCAAATATTAAGCCCGAATAGAAAGTCAAGGCAAGGAAGTGGGCCGTCGGGGAGATTTGAGAATTTGAGCCTTGTTTTCATTAAAGGGGCTTAAAGTTAAAAAGTGACCCCTGCCCCACCCACGCCAAGGAAAAAGTCAAATATTAAGCCCGAATAAAAATTCAAGGTGGGGAAGCGGGCCGTCGGGGAGATTTGAGAATTTGAGCCTTGTTTTCATTAAAGGGGCTTAAAGTTAAAAAGTGACCCCATGACCCCATCCACGCCAAGGAAAAAGTCAAATATTAAGCCCGCATCGAAGGTCAAAGCGGGGAGGCGGGCACTGGAGCAATTTGTGTTTTTGAGCCCGCATTGAAAAAAGGTAAAATTATAAAAGTGACCCACGACTCTATCTCCACTCAAGTAAGGCCACGTGTCAAGACCATATCAAAAGTGGGTGAGTGGACCAAAAATGTAAAAAATGCCAAATCTCTATAAAGTCACAAAATGCAAAAGGCATCCTCCATGCCCCGTTCCAGTAAATTTCTCCCACGTGGACGAATCTGGTTTAAAGTTTAAAAGGCAAGATGAACAGTTCAAATTCAAAGTTACAAAATGAGTGTAACGGCTGCATTATGAAAAGTCTGGTTTTTCTCGCCATTGGCATTTCTTTGTGAATCAATAATCTGAATGCAGACATGAATGATTGAAAAGATTGTAAAGCGTTTCTTGCTAACAAAGAAGAAGTTGTAACCATTTCTTACAAGATATTTAATGGCTTCTTCACACCATTGAAAGGGGGTTGGCGATTGATCTTGTAGACTCAAGAGTGCATTGTACCTGGAGAAAGCAAAGGAAATAGCCATTTTTCTTCTACTTCCCTCCACTCTCAAATTTCTTCCATTCCCACATTATGTACAACTTCTGTTTAAGCATCAATACAAGAAGAAGGATTTTGTAGCCTCTTTGATGAGGAGATTTTAGAAACTTTGAGTTCGCAATCTTATCTCATCTTGTTGCCATTTGTAGGGTTGTTTCTTCTCATGAATGCATGTGTTGAAGTTTCTAACTAGTGTGTGTAGGAATCTGATTTTCTACCTACAACATTAGTTCTCCTACCTCAATTCTCACTCCCTTTCCCACTTTCAGACAAAGTCCTCTCTAGCAAGAAATTGCTAGCTTTTCCGCAGGGTCAGTGGAGTTCCCTGTTGGATCCCAGTCGAAAGGCCACCACAGAAATCCATGCTTTCTCACACATGCATACATGGCAGCTACACCGGTTAAGTAGAGGGACTTAGATTCCCAGAGCGTTGGCAAGAAATCCACAAGTTTTTCCACCCAAAAAATTTCCTCACCAACACATGACTACCCCTCAATGGATTCATGATGTAGTCAACTTCCTCCAAACAAGACAATGCCCCAAGATTGAATAAAGATAAACAAAGGTATTTTATACTCTATTCTATTCCCTATGTGTTTGTTAATGGCATTTTATTCAAGAAATATGTGAATTGCATTCTCCTAAGATGCATCCAAATAGATCAAATAGAAAAGGTATTCCAAGAGTTTCATGATGGAGAAGCAGGAGGTCATTTTGCTCCAAGAGTCGGATCTCTCAAAATCTTGAAGGTCGGGTATTATTGGCCTAATCTATTCAATAATTGTTATTCATGGATTAAGAGATACAAGAAGTGTTCTTTCTTCACGGGAAAATAAATACTAAAATCCCTTCCACTACATCCCATCTCAGTAGATCAGTCATTCATGCAATGGGGTTTGGATTTCATTGGAGTGATCAATCCAAATTCAAGCTTGGGCCACAAGTGGATCCTAACAACCATAGACTACTTCACCAAATGGACAGAGGAAGTTGCATTGAAGGAGGAAAATGAGGCTAGCATTCTAGAATTCTATGAAGGTATTGTGGTTAGATTTGGTGTTCCTTCCACAATTATTTCGATAATGCTTTAGCTTTCATTGGCACAAATATATCTGATTGGGATGTTAAGAATGGAATATACAGGCACATCTTAAAATTATTACCCCCATGGTAATAATTTGAAGATGTGCTCAAGTATATTCCATTTTTAACATCCCAAGGGTAATGGTCGAGTTGAATCCATAAGAACACTGTTGAGGATCATAAGAAGAACCTTGGATAAAAAATCAGAGGACTTGGCACACAAAGTTGAAATCAGCCTTGTGGGCTGATAGGATTACTCCCAAGAGATCAACTGGTAGCTCTCCCTACAAACTGGTTTATGGAAAAGAAGCAAGGATGCCAATATCTCTTGAATTGTCAGCATTAGAGCTTATCAAAAAGCTAGAGTTATTTGAGTTTGAGGCAATGGAAGTCAAGTATGCAGATCTCAAGGAGTTAGAGGAGCTAAGAAACCAAGCAATGCAAGCAATGGAAAATGATCAAGCTCAAATAAATATGAGTTTTGACAAGAAGGCCAAAGCCAGGAACTTCCAAGAAGGAGACTTAGTCCTAAAGTGGGATGCAAACAGATCCAAACTAGGTAGACACTTAAAATTTTATGCAATATGGAGTGGTCCCTACATCATTTCAGGGTGCAAGAAAAACAATGCTTTCCAATTATCAAGATTGGATGGAGAAGAGTTACAAATCCCAGTCAATGGGATTTATCTAAAGCATTGATATTGAAGTGAAGTTCCTCCCTTGTACATAGTATATTAGTTTTCAAATTTCTCTAAGTGCTTTCAACACATTTTCTTGTTGGTAGAGTAGTTTCAGTTTCATGGAGGTTGCGAGAGGAAGTATATGGAAAATATTTCCAAGGTGTCAACGATCGGTTGTAGTACTTCATAGGAAAAATGTAGAGCAACTAAAATCAAATGTTGGGGCAGCATTTGAGTACATTCATTCAGCCCCAATGAGATCAAAGTTCGGGATCAAAATGGTATGCATCTAAGATTGGGACTATTGTTTTTAGTATCTTCATAGCTTGTAGGGAAAACGAGGTGAAAAGTATAAATTACAATGATTTTCCACTCTCATAAATCTTTAAAAAGAAAATTCTTATAATGAGAAGTGCAAGCTCGGGCTTCAAGTCGGCTTCACATCTAAGCGATGCTTGAGGTGGATTCAAGGGTGAGTTTTGGATTAGTTTCGGTTTATTAGGATGACTCCATTCCCAATGGAAGAAACAAGGCCTTTGGTCATTTCAATCTAGTAGGAAAATCACCTCGTGAGTTGCCAAATTGCTATCCATTTTTTCCCCTTGGCAAAATGGGATAGCTACAAAATTTGGACTTCGGAATTTGGTAGAGTTTCAATGGAGAAAATCTAGAAAATAGGTATTTTTCAGTATTTTTGGAAATTTATGTTGTCTTGAGGTTTTTATCTCTCCATTCCAGGCTCAAGCAATCCATACTTGGCCAAAAACTAAAAAAATTGGAAAAAATGGAAAATGAGCAATTTTAATGAATTGTGGCTCGAAGGGCCCTAAGGGAACTAGTTTCTAGGGAACCTAAGTTCCCGCACTTTTTTAGGTCTGCAATGTAAAGGATTTGAGTGTGGTGTGCGTATGTGTACTAGAGATGGGGCGGGGAACAAGTTCCATCATGGAACTAGTTCCCCGTAGTATATCTAGGGAGGAGCGTGACAAAGGGGATTGTGTGTTGTGCGAGATCGAGTGGTTTCGGGGAGGCGGCTTAGAATGGAATGAGTTCCGTAAGGATGTGAGTTCCCCACAAAGGTGTTTGGTCCGCAACGCAAAGGACATCAAACGAATGGCATCGAGTAGAAAAATGATCTAAAGACCAAAGGAGATGTGAAGGATGCGAGAGAGTTAAATGAAGTGTGAGAGTTTGGGGTCGCGGATGAACCAAAGGGCCGAGGAACATGTTCACCCAACCAATGAGTTCCCTACAAGCCACAACAATCCATAATGTAAAGTGATGGAGTAGCGAGGAGTAGAATGTGGATGGAACAAGGTGCAAGAGAACCATAAAATAAATGCCTTAGTTTTCCAAGTCCCTCCAATGCTACGATCACCCGCATTATCTACAAACCAAAGGGGTATAAAAATATAAAAGATAAAGGGGGAATATAAGTATTATTTCATATGGTGAATGATTATTTTGACATGTGTTCCCCACGCCTCTTCCATAGCGTGATTGGGCATAAATTTTTCCCTAGGTATCCAAATCGACAAAATTTAGACCATTGGAAAGTTCTCTTTGAAAGCTACATCAAGACATCTTCAAATTCTTATTTTGATGGGAATAGGTGAAGGGAAAAGGAAAAAACATCCCAGATCCAAAATTATAGTTCTATTTTGCCCAAAGAACCAACATTTAATGTGATCTTATCCTCTTTTCTTACGCTACGAGTAAAGGAACATTGGGAATGGATTTGTGAGGGCACCAGACTCTTTTCATACCAATTATCTGCATCTTGTTTATACGTGAACGCAGAATTTTGGGTTTCCCTCCTCTTTCTCTCACTTTCTTCTATATATTGTAAAGGAGAATAATTTGGAATGGGTTGGACATTATTGTAATACTAGTGCATATCTCTCCAAGTGTTGCACTTTGTATGTTGAAGCTACTGCAACCCTCGTATTTGAATGTTTGTAGGGTGATTCTTTCCTTTCTCCTTCATTGTAATGTATTGTGCATCCTTCTAAAGTAATAAAATACTTGTTTTGTGGCTATCAATATGTCCTAGTTTGTGTTCTATTGTAATTTCTTTCCTTTCATTACATTTGCAGGTATTTTGTGCATCTTCTATTCTCCTTGCAAGGTTCAAATCTGTTGTGTTTCATGGAACTAGAGGTTTGAAGGTTTTTTGGACTAGGTAATTCATGTATACCCTCTCCTTTACCATTTTTCTTCCATTTTCTCTCTTTTGAGAGTGTCTCTCCACCCTCTTATATGTGTTATCACCTCTCTTTAGTTTTGGATTTCAGTTTTATGCATCTCCTTCTCACCTTAGTCCCTTGGAATGATAGAGTAGAGTTAGATAGTTACATTTCAATTCCTAGGAGTATTTTAGCATTAGGAATAGGGAGAGGAACCAAACTTCTTTAGAGGTTTTTCTCAAGGAGCAAGTCCCACAACTTAAAATACAATCCCATGTTTACCCAAGAAAAATTTATTGCCAATGTACAAGTTCATAACAATCAAAGGGTGTTGTTTTTAGGTGATAAGACATTCATCATTAAGAATGTCCTCTTCTCCAAATGGAAAAGAAAAAGCTTTGTATTCACAATCATATCCATTAGGTAAGTCTTCATGATGGTCTTGGGAATACGAGTATAAACTTAAGGCTCACATAAATGAAGCGCGTTGTATATCACTTTTTCCTCATGGTCCACATTACTTATCATCTTAGGGTTGCTTTTTGGCAAGTGAATATATCCATGAATCTTATCATCACTAAATAGAGAACATACATCCATACTCAATGGGAAGTACACATTGTCAAATTCTGGGTCCATCAAGTAATCTTGTTATTTTTCAACTAACTCAATCACATATAAGTACTCCATCAAGATGGGTAGCTCAGTAACTTCCTCTGAAGTTATGAAATATTTTCCATAATTTGAATATTTATACAGAATGTCTGCCCTTGGATCATCTTCATTTTGAATAATGTATGATGAGGTTAAACAAACAACAATAAAAAAATATTAGGTAAGATAAAAATTCTTCAAAAAAATATAATAATCCTCATTATTCTTTGATCTTCCAATTACATTAGATTCCTTTGAATTCCAAAAGACTCATAATTAAACTTGACTTCTAAACCAAACTTGACGACTTGCTATCTTTAGTAAAACTTACTATTTTTAGCAATAGCTATTTTTAGTAAGTTATAAATTTAGCTTTCTAGATCCTACAAATTTTTGCACATTAACCATGTGCCTAAAATAACTTATTCCTTGAGTTTCAACTCAATTTGACTCATGATTACAAAGATACAATATTTTGAAATTATTTTAAAAATGAAAAAAACTTTGAATCCCATTTTCGGACACTAAATGAATGATTTCATCCTTCAAAAAGCATCAATATGAAATATAAATGGCTAGTGTAGCTTACCATAACATAGAAATTTTTGATAGCTTTCGATCGAAAAAAAAGAATGAGGTCATTTTGACTCTCTAATCAAAAGATATGGCCTCTGCAAGATAGGCCATGAATCCACATCAGTGTATCTCGTCTTTCTCTCAGGGAGAAGTTTCTTCATTTTACCCTTGACTTGTATGATGGCACATGACCAATACATCTATATATCTCTGCCAACTTTCCCGACAAAACTCCAACTCAATAACATCCCATATGAAGTCGGAATGTCTCGGCACAAGTATGTTGATCTTGAATTTCTTGTTAGGAAAATATATAAATGCTACTTGAGCATCTTTGACCTAACCAATGAGGGGTACTTCTTTGGTCTCCATAGAGTAAAAATGGCCAAAAAAATGGGTGAGAGTGAGACCAAACGTCTTAGAAACTTTGGTGGGCATGACATTGTCATAAGCATTGGATTGATGATACTGATTACTCAATTTATACCCATTGATCAAAAAGAGAGGTAGAAAGATTCTACTTTCTCATAAGTGGAGGATGTTGAGATAATAATGTTCTAAGGAGTGGTACTAGTAGTGAGAAATAGTTCTTTAAAAGTGGAATATATAGAACATGACTTTGAAATACTTCTTTTGATAAAATGGACAAGTTTATCAAATTTTTTAGGATGAGTTCTCAGATAATCAGACTCATAAATTTTGACTTGGGACTTCTTAACATGGTCAATGATGTCAAAGGATGAATAAGTGGACACTTAAGGGATAATGGCATCTTTGATAGGAATATGAGTTACATCCTTAGGGACAAAAAGGTCGAAGCAGAAAGGGACATGACTAAGGAAGAAGAAAGAGACTTACCCGAAGAAGGAGATCGACTTTGGCTAAGGTGGTATTGTGCTTCTTCTTAGCTAATTCTATGGAAGTGGGTAGATTTGATTCTCTTTTTGGTGTTGTTTTTCGTAGATTCATATTTTTAGGATTCAAATATTTTGTTCGGGAAAGCAGAGGAAGAGGCATCTTTCTATGCATATGAGCAAGTGAGAAGCGCACAAGAATAGTTACTCATATCATCCATGGAATCCTTGGTATCTTTATCATATGAGTACTCACAATACCCAATGTTTTCATATCCAAATTTTTTTCTTACGCTTGAGTTACGATTCAACAATTTCATCTTCTACGTATTTTTGGGTTCCACATGTTACATTAACGGTGGAGACTCCAAGGTAATCCTTTGGGATTCTCCAGCAATCTAATTTTGGTTTTGGTTCGATAGGGGACATGTTGAGCCATTTTCTTCTTCATTGTAGTCAAATCATTGACCAACTTCTATAGCAATGAATCATTTCCTTCTTCACAGGAGCTTTGGAATTCATTTTTCGTTCAATGATTCTTAATCTTTCCGACATGATAAGATCATCTTCCACTTCAATAATAATCTCTTGAGAATTATCAAATGTATCTGGTTGAGTTATCCACAATATGAACCACACTTCGTGAAACTGAGCATTCATTAAGAACCTCTTTTGATTGTCTATAGTAGGAAGAGCACCAATAAGATTATTATTAATCATCTTGTTGAATTTGGAAACAAATTCTCTCATGGGATCGTATGGTTCCTTCTTCATTTGATCCAATTTAGTTAGAAGGAAATGAACATCTTCTACCAACTTGAAACTTGCTTCAAATTTAATTTTCATATCTTCCTAATCGGTGATTGAGTGAAATGGTAAATAGCAAAACCACTATGCATCAGCATTTTGTAATGATTCCATGAATAACGAGAACATCAACATCTTTATGTTCTAATCTAAGAACACCACAAAGTGTGATAAAGCTAATAATGTGATCATCTGGATGTTGCTTTCCATCTCCATAGAATTTGGGAAAATTCTTTCTCGATCCTCTGGGTAATTCATGAAGTGGGGAGTTAAATCCAATGGAACAATGTTTTGTCCCCAAGGCATAGGTGCAGTCATCTCTGGAGGAAAATTATTTAGTGGTGGTGGAGAGATGAGAGATGTAGAAGGACTAACAATAGCCTCTTCAAATGGATATTCTAAAGGAATTCCAGCAGCTTGTCTTTGAAACCATATAGGAGAAAGTATGAAATCACTTTGTCTTGCAACTCAAATACATGAATATGAAAGAATACAATGTCACTTGCTTGGTCACCTCGGGTGTGCCTTTGTCCTCCAATTTGTACTTCATGCTCCTCACTATTGATTTTTTAGCCTCTCATCTAGTTGGAGTCTTTTAAATAAATCATCCCGCTATTCTTCACCTTCTAGAACTCGTGAAGCAATATTGAAGTGGTTGTTTATATGGTTCTCCCAAAGAGAACACCTCTAATCTGCAACTATATTTTCTTAAGTATCTTGGAGCAGGATACTTGGTTTAACTAACTTGGGGCACTACGAGAGATGGTCATTTGCGGCGAGAGATATGGGTATACTCAAGTATAGGCATCAACACTCTTTTTATGATTTTGGAATGTTTTACTTTTTAGGATTTTGGAATATATGATTTTTATTGTTTTGTGGATCAATATAGGGTGCAAGAAAGAAAAATCTTCCCCACGATGGGCGCAAAAATTTTTGACAAAAATATTTTTTTCAAAGACAAAATGTGGATTTTGTCAATGCTCGTGGGACTAAGTTCCTCCACTTCAAGATGGGGCGGCTCCCATTTATTGAAAGCTAGAAAAATTGTAGATTACACTATCTCTTGGGGTAGTCATAGACTGGGGAATGTGTAGAAACACCTTTGTTGTGACTAAAACAATATCTAGAGAGAGAGAGAGAGAGAGAAAAAAATATAGGCAATGGAAAGAAAAATTAGGGGAATTGTATTAATGAGCTAAACCTATATTTCATTAACTATAATCTAGAAATCTTTCCAGTTGAATCAAGAAGATGAGACAAACACATGCGGTTTATAAGAATATGAAACAAAAATAAAGATAGACATAAAGTTCAAATACTGATTTCCATTCTATTTTCAATAGGCACAAATTCCTTCAACTTTTTACAAATCAAAACATGTGATCGGCTTAGTGACAAGATGAAAATGGAGGAAAATATTAATGTAATAAATAGAAGAATACGATCTGCTAGAGAGAGCAAAGACCGATTCCTTGGAATGGAGAGAGAATTCCAATTTATAGCCAACACAAATGAATCTTCATATTCCCATGTGAATTTTCAACTTGAAGTGCAATCTTAACGAAGAAATAGAAACTTTAAGTGAATTAAGTCACTTTTACAAAAATTATTTCTCAATGGAGAAATAGAATGTTAGAGAGAAAATATGAAAGAGAAGGTGCAATCAAAAAAAGATGATCTAAGATAAATTTCTTCTCTTTCTTGGTTGTGCGAGATGTATGTTGCAATTTGAATAGCATCTTCCTCATTTATTTCTCTAATTAGATCATATATTTTCTTAGACTTGGAAATGATGCTCCACATCTTATCCAAAATGATCATCTTTAGTAATACCTCAAAATCTATCTTCCAACTCTTCATCCTGTGAGCAATGGTACGATCAAACATGCCCTGATTTGATAATAAAAATCACAACATGAACCCTCTTGGATTTTACGAGTATCAAATATTCATGAGAATTCTCAATGGCAACATAGCAATCTTCTGAATTGCAACACTTCCTCTTTGTGAGATGGAATCAATCAATGACTGAATATACAATGTCTTCTTGAAGAATATGAGTACTTCTTGTTATGTCTCCTGAATGGAGGATGGTAAGGAGATCAAGAATACACCAGAACCATGGTTTTCATCATAGAATCCTTCAATTGATTCAACTAGATGTTTCATGTTCAACAATCCTCTTGTGCACTCTGGCTTAGGTTAGAAAATGATTTTTCTTTCCTTGAGTTGTTACATTGGTCCTTGATGATGTTTTTGGCTGCAACATGGATGCGGTCACCATGGATGAAGGACTCATCCAAATCAATCATGAATGAATTTTTTGAAAGGTTCTTGAGAGAAGAAGTGATGCTCCAATTTTGAGACAATTATCTCATTTGGATTAACAAGAAAGTGCAAAATCCAAATAAGTAGACATAATAGTGTGAAAAAACTTAGTCATCTATATCTCCAAAAATACTCCACCTCATCATGCAAGAGATGGATAAAATGAAAGGTTATTTTAAGAGGAAAATTTTCTCCAAATTTCAAGCAATTTAGCTTGTTAAGTCACTAGAAAAATGTAAAAACATTTTCAGTTCTTACGGGCACAAGTGGAGTTTGTTGATCGGGAAAAAAATTGTTGAATAAAAAATAAATCTGGGTTATGATAGCCCATGAGGTATAGCTCTTATTAAAAGTGTTTTCAAATGGATGATTTTGGAAAGATTTCAAGATTTTTTACCTTGGGATCATTGACAATGAGAAAAAGAGTGTTTTGGAAGATAGGACATGGGGCTGGTTTTAATGGCTTCCGAACGAAGTTTTAATGGAGTGTTCCACATGCACTTTATCTATTTTCATGTTGTGGTTTTGGAGGGAAAGCATGGCATTTGAAAATTCACTTAAAAGGAGGTGGGGTTTGAATTTTACAAATGTAGAGTTGAAAATGTGCCCCCTTTGCAAACTCCACTCCAAAAATATGCTCAAATGGGGTGAGGGCACACTTATGAAGTGCTTATAAAATTACAAAGTGTGCCCATGCATAGAGGAGGAAAAAAATACACCCAAGGCCTTGGGGTTTGCAATTTATCACAAAAAAATAGCACCCTACGATTTATCATGTATGTATGGATTAGTTATCAATGTTTTTGGGTACATTGGACCATCTCTCAAGTTGTGGGACTTGCTACTTGAGATGGACCTCTAGAGAAGGTTGGTTCCTCTACCTGTTTCACTGCTAAAACTAATCCTAATGCTATAAACAAAGCTATCTAATCCTAAACTAACATTCCAAGGGACCAGGGTTAGAAGGAAATGCATAAGGGAAATCCTAGGCTAAAAGGGGAGGTGATAGCACTAGAAAAGGGTAGATCACTCTCCAAAAGGGTGATGGCACCAAAACATGGTAGAGATGGCGAGGCAGGTGTGCCACGGACAAGAAACACGTAGATCCATCTTTCTCATGCATTGACAACACATGAAAATGGAACCTGCAAGCAGGAAATGCACAAAGACGCCGAAACCATGAACAGAGAGGCAAGATACAATAGAAATGAAAAAAGAGTGGACAGAAGTGCCACAAAACCCAATTTTATTGCTTGGAGGATTTAGAGTCGAGTTACACTTATGGAAGAAGGCGGGAATACATTGTAAAGACCAAGTTCAAGGTCTAAAACTTATGGGAAGTCGGCCACCATTTTGGCATGGTGTCATTACAACAAGGAGGGTGCTTCAATGAGCGAGAGCTCTACTATTTATAGAAGAAGAAGGAGAGAAAATAAGAAGAAAGAATTTGAAATCCAACCACCAACAACCAAGTAATGAATGCCCGCCAATCCGCTTGTAATGCTATTAAATGTGCCTCCCCATGTATGTTTGGTGTGTAGAAGAAGAAAGAAGTTCAAATCTAAATGAAATATGGTGGTTGAGTCGATTAGATGTCTTCATTAATGATCTGAGTGAGTTTTCCTTGTTTTCTGCCTACCAAATCCCACCAAAATCTGCTTTTGAAAATTCCAATGTGTATCCCATGTCAACAGCTTTCCAACAAGCTCAGGCACACATTTGTCAAAGCCACTGAAGAAAAATTTATTGTAATTTGTAGGTCCTGTGGTGAAAACTAAACACATAATGACACGCGACGTGTGTTGATTAGCTGAAGGATTGGCCAACTATACATTTATTTTGTCATTTCTTTCACGTGTCGTGCAATGGTTTATTGCGTAAGGATTCAAAGCACCCACTTGGCGTGCTTTGATAGGTTGTGTGTAACATAATCAATTTGGATAGGTTGTCACATGGCACGGATCAGCGTAGAAGATTGCAAGGTGCACACATGAGAGTAAGGGCGCGAAAATGTAGAAGATGGGCACAAAAAAGGGTTGCATCGGAGGTGCAAGAAAGATGCATATCCGAAAAGTGTACAAGTATGCAAGGGGGTGTGGGCATCTATTGAGGAATACACAATGACATGACAGAAGGGAAAGGGCACATAGACTAAACCGGGAAGGAAGGAAGTGCGCAACGCACAAGTGCAAAGGCTTGATGTGCGAGGGAAGAATTTGGTCAAGGAAATGTGCGGAACTCTAGAGGAAGGGCATGCGCGTAGAAGAGCATGTCGGGAACTTAGCCAAATTGGAAGGTAAGTATCCACATGTGCGCACAAGGAGTGCACGGCGAGTGGGAATGAAAGCGGTTGTGCAAAGCAAGGTGCAAAGGGGAAATGGAAGGAGATATGAGGAATAAGGGCAAAGAATCGCGTGAAGAAAGCACGAGAAGAAGCAGAGGAAAGAGGAAGCACAAGGAAGTATGAAGGGCCCACACGGACATACGGAAGAACTGTAACCAATAAAATTTTGCCAAGGGGACCGCGAGTGCACGCTTGACTTTGATGAGGCTAAATATGCTTCATCAATGAACAATGAATGCTCTCATTTTACGTCCTTTTAGCCAAGTTTCTGCATTGTTTAACTTTTGTTTGATCTAGAGATAAGTTAGGATGTAATTGTCCATCTTTTTCTTGATTTAGTTCTAACGTCTAAAAACTCTATAATTCCTAACAAAGTGTGTGGAAATTCAGGTTTTTGTGAATAAAATAGGTCACATTCGGACAGATAATCAAAGTATGAAGCAACCAAACTTTTTGGAACATTGGCTTCAATACGACGTAGCTCCAGAACCTCAAGCTTAGTTTTGGAACTCCATCACACAATTAAGGAACTCTATCACTTAGTTTGGAACCTTCGGACTTAGTTCTGGAACTCCAACACTTAGTTTGAACTCTTGTGCTTAGTTTTGAAACTCCTGCGCTTAGCTCCGGAACTTTCACAGTTAGTTCTGGAATAGTTCCCTTTGGTTCTGAAACTTCTCCAAAGTTCTAGAATCAATGGGGATCTATTTATTTTGACAAAATCCGATCTTAGAGAAATTAATGGGCCTTCCAATCAGGAGCAGATCACGAGATTGTTGATTCTTCATACTCCAGATCCGAAATAACTTATGTAGGATCAAACAGTTGTATGTCCAACAAGGTTTCTAAATTCCACATCTATTTTGGGCACTATTCGGTTCCACTTGAATCGGTAGACAACTATGGTTGTAAATGCATCTTTGGATGATGAAATATATATAAAGACTTGTAGATAGATTAAAAATATACAGATAGAGAAATATATGATATAGATATACAGTGAAGTTTTGTAAGACAGAACATTTCAGTAATAAGATAGCCATTTCGTTTTGAGAGAATCATACTTTGTCAAATCCTGATTCAAGGTGGAGCAAGGGCCCACTCCTCCAAGAAACCAGGATCCTTGTTTTATTGGTATTTATATTTCTAAGCAATTTGTGTAAATCTGTTAAGTATTAATTCTGTAAATGTTTTTGATTCTTCAGTTGAATTTTGTTATGTACTTGTCACTGCAGGTGTTATAGACTAGACTCTTATTTCCTTGCAAGCATTTTCACAGCATTTTCAAACGTGTGTTTATTTCCAAGCAAGTGTGTTTACTTTTGTAACGTGTGTTTATTTCGAAATTTATTTCATTATGCAACGTGTGTTTATTCCCATAATTTATTTCTGCAGAGAGTGTTTATTTCCAACAAGTTTCTTATAGTTTGGCTTCAATAAGGCTTTGACCAAGAAATCTTCAAGACACTACAAAAATCCCCCAGAAAATAAAATAACAAATACCTACAGTCAATTACTAGATCACTAGGATTCTTCTTGTTGCATATAGCTTCAGACACACCCCTAGTTTGAATATGACATCAACTAAGAATTGATTAAATGAAGGGAATAACGACACCCATCACAACCTATAATATTTGGACTTGAGCGAATGGCTATGTAAGTTGTCTAAATAACTAGGGGGTTATTTTGGACAACAGTTTGGTGACTTTTTGGGCCATTTGCCTACTAGATGAAGAGACCAGTAGCCTTAGAAACATCCATTCAAAGCATGGAGTCTACCGAGAAACATGAAGATCTGATCTGACTTTGAAGAATGCCTCTAAAGTCATTTGAAGAATGTTTAAACTCTAAACAAACCGCTACTCTCATATGAATATATTCTAATTTGGATTTATGAGAGTGTAAAAGCGTGCGTAGACTATTGGAACTACCTCTTTCTAAAAAAAGCGCCATCCCAGAAGCAAAAAAGGGTGTGTGCAAAACGTGTGATGGGAAGGAAACGACATCAAGGGAGCGCGGCGAGAAATAACTATTTACAAAAGCTTAAAATCATTCATGTTTCAAGAGGAAACATACAGAGTGTGTGCAAGCACTTGTTTTTCTAAAAGAAAACCTAAACTAACCTATACTAACCAAGAGGCAAGCGAAGGTCAAACAAAACCTGCAACAAGCAAGGAGAAGTAGTTGCCTTTCCTCACAAATTGTGACCATGTAACTGATTTTTCATTGAACATGGTCTTCATCAAGAGTGAAAACTGACTTGGAATTGGTTTTGAGCTTCCTCAAAGTATCAACAATAAATAGAATGAATACCTCCTTTATTTATTATGTATTTGGATTTGGGAGGTGTTGTTGCTAACCTTTAGCACGCTGAAACTCTACCTCATTCTCTTAAGTGAGCATGACCGGTGAAAACTCTGTCTTTAGCTCTAGACTAACCGAGATATTTGATTGGGCCCGATCTGATCCTTGGGTTTTGCTCATTTTCTTGAAGCCCAATCCCACATATGGGATTACCATGCAGACTCTCCTCCTAAAGGTGAGTGCTTGTAGAGGTTAGGTTATGCGTCGTTACGCCTCTACGACAACTTTGTCTCCTTCAAAATTGTGCCCTCGAGTCTAAGCTGGATTTCTTTTAAAACATATGCCCTATACTGCTCACTCTACACAATCTCATCTTCCCAATCAAATTCATACCATTCTTCAACAATTATACAGCCATCAAACATGATGATACTAGTTGGGGATGATTCATATGTGAGAATTTGTTCGTTTATGGTATAGTTAGACAAAGTAAATTTGAAAGAGGATGGGAGGATGGGCATGGAGGAGCGCGCGTAGAAGGAATGGAAGCACGCGCGACATGGATGGGTTTCCTTTGCCTATCTGAATGAGAATCTTCTCAGCTAATATGGAAATTTCAAATGCTTGAGGAAGAGTGTTGCCTCCTAGATGTTAGATTAATACTGACCAAATCAGCATCAAGGAGCTCAAATAGTAAAAAGAATGCCATACCTTATGAGGGTCTGAATTCTTGAGGAATTATGTGTCAAGTCCTTGTGAACTGATGTTGAAGTATGAGATATGCTCTATTAGTGCACATTGTATTGTGTTGAGATGTTCAATGAGGGTAATGACATCGTATTCTCCTTGAGCTGGTTGCAAAATTGTTCTCCTAGCTGAAACCAAGTGAAAATGGATTGAGGATCCAAACTCTTGAACCAATAGTTTACTTTTCCTCTGAATTATAGAACAAGAAGTTTGAGAAAAACATTTTCTTTGTTGGCATTATGAATGGCGCAGTGGTTGGCTATATCTTGAATATGATCAATAGGAGATTGATCTCCATTTCCATGAAAGAGAGGCAAATTTATCAGGGTTGTTTTGGGGATATCATCCCATTGCTGCAAATGGAGGGGAGAGGAACTAAAATGAGAGAATGGAAGAGCTCCATAAAGAGCCATGGATGAAGTGGGAATGTGAAGGTGAATGAAATGGAGAAAGGGAAGGAAGAAATGAATGAAGAAAGGAAGTGCATGGATGAGATAATGGGTTGGTTGAATCAGTGGAGTCATCAGATGTGCTTAGAATAGCCTCCAAAGGTTGGAAATTTACCAAGAACACATCAACTTGGAAAATAAAATAATAGGGTGTATCCTCTGTACACGTTGTTGGCTAGTGTACGTGTGCGTCCGTGAATAATTGTCTTACACACACGATGTCGATGTCTTACCCGTGTGTTGCACGCATATGTGTTTTCTCTCTCTCATTGACAGGGCGCGCGGAATATTGAAACAAGAAGATATGGATACTAGGAATCGCTAGATGTATTGAAAGTTGTATCAAAGGTTGACCTTAGCAAGAACACATCAAACATCTTTGAGATAAAGATGTATATCTCTTCAAACTGGTCCCACCGAGCGTGCCATAAGCTGTTATCACAAAAAAATAAAACCCTCGATTTTCATGCATGTATGGATGAGTTATCAGTGTTTTTGGGTAACATTGGACCATATCTCAAGTTGTGGGACTTGCTTACTTGAGATAGACCTCCAGAGAACGATGGTTCATATACCTATTTTTACTTCTAAAACTACTAATGCTGGAAATGAAGTTATCTAATCCTAAAATAAAATTCCAAGGGACCAGGGTTAGAAGGAGATGTATAAGGGAAATCCTAGGCTAAAAGGGGTCGTGATAGCACCAGAAAAAGGGTCGATCACTCTCAAAGGGTGATGGCACCAAAAAAAGGGTCGATCACTCTCCAAAAGGGTGATGGCACCAAAATATGGGAGATAGGGCGAGACGGGCGCACCACAGAGACAAGAACCATGTAGATCCATCTTTCTTGCACATTGACAACACATGAAAATGGAACTGCAAGTAGGAAATGTGCACAACATGCCAAAAATGTGAACAGAGAGAGGAAGGAGGATAATAGAAATGAGAAAAGAGTAGACAGAAGTGCCAAAAACCTAATTTTATTGCTTTGAGGATGTAGAGTCAGTTACACTCAAGGAAGAAGGTGAGAATACATTGCAGAGACCAAGTTCAAGGTCTAAAACTTATGGGAAGTCGGCCACCATTTTGGCATGGTGTCATTACAACAAAGAGGGATCCATTTCAATGAGCAAAGCTCTACTATTTATAGAAGAAGGAGAGAAAATAAGGAGAAAGAAGAGGGAAAATCATATTTGAAATCCAACCACCAACAACTAGTAAAGAATGCCTGCAAATATGCCTGCACATGTTGTCGAGATGTGCCTCATCATGTCTACATTTTGGCATGTAGAAGAAGAAAGAAGTTCAAAATGAATGAAATATGGTGGTTGAGTCGATTAGATGTCTTCATTAATGATCTGAGTGAGTTTTCCATGTTTTTCGCCTACCAAATCCCACCAAAATCCGCTTTTGAAAATTCCAAAGTGTATCCCACATCAACATCTTTTCAACAAGCCCAAGAACACGTGTCAAATCCCTGTAGAAAAATTTATTGTAATTTGAAGTGCGGTGAAAACTAAACACACAATGACATGCGGCGTGTCTTGATTAAATTGGTGAAGGATCGACCAACTATACATTTATTTTTTCATTTCTTCCACGTGTCGGACAATGGATTTTTACAAGGATTCGGCACCCCCTTGGTGTGCTTTGATAGGTAGCATGTAACATACTCAATTTGGATAGGTTGCCACGTGGCACAATGATTAGTGTAGAATATTGCGCAAGGTGCGCACACTAGAGTAATGGGCGCAAAAATGTAGAAGATGGGGCATGCAAAAGGGTTGTGTTGGAGGAGGAAGAAATATGCATATCTATAAAGTGTACAAGTATGCAAGCGGGGTATGGGCATCTATTGAGGAATGCACAACGACATAAGGGAAAGGGCACATAGACTAAACCGGGAAGGAAGGAAGCACAAACGCGCCAAGTGCAAAGGCTTAATGCGTAAGAGGATAATGCGGTCAACGAAAGCGAGCGCAAGGAAATGCACGGAGCTCAAGAGGAAGGGCACATGCGCAAAAGAGCATGTCGGGGACTTATCCAAATTGCAAGGTAAGTCTCCACATGTGCGCAAAAGAGTGTGTGCAACATGAGTAGGAATGAAAGCAAGTGCGCAAAGGAAGCGTGAAAGGGTAAATGGAAGGAGATATGAGGAATAAGGACAAAGAATCACATGAAACAAGAATGGGAAGAAGAGGATGGAAGAGGAAGTAGAAGGAAGTAGGAAGGGCCCACGAGGACACGCGGAAGAAGCGTAACCAATAAAATTGTGCCAAGGAACCGCTAGAGTGCATGCAACACGCAATATTTGGACTTCAGAGCCAGAATGGGTATGTAAGTTGTCTAAATAACCAGGGGGTATTTTGGACAGCAGTTTGGTGACTTTTGGGGCCATCTTCCTGCTAGATGAAGAGACCAATAGCCTTAGAAACATCCATTCAACATGGAGTCTACCGGGAAACACGAAGATCTGATCTGCAACTTTGAAAAACACCCCTGAAGTCATTTGAAGAACATTTAAACTCTAAACAAACCGCTACTCTAATAAGAATATATTCTAATTTGGATTCATGAGAGTGTAAAATTGTGTGTAGACTATTGGGCGTATCTTTCGAAAAGCGAAGCGGCATCCCGGAAACAAGAAAAGGCGCACGCAAAAGCATGCGCAGGAAGGAAATAGCATTAGAGGGAGCGCACCAGAAATAACTATTTACAAAAGCTTAAAATCATTCATGTTTCAAGAGGAAACATGCAGAGTGTGCACAAGCACTTGTTTAGCTGAAAGAAAACCTAAACTAACTTATACTAACCAGAGGCAAACGAGGCTTAAATAAAACCTGCAACATGCACGAGGAGAAGAAAGTTGCCTTTCCTCACAAATTGCGACCATGTAACTGATTTGGCGTTGAACATGGTCTTCATCAAGAGTGAAAACTTGACTTGGAATTGGTTTTTGAGCTTCCTCAAAGTATCAACAACAAATAGAAAAAAATACCTCCTTTATTTATTATGTATTTGGATTTGGGAGGTGTTATTCTCGACCTTTAACATGTTGAAACTCTACCTCATTCTCTTAAGTGAGCATGGTGGTGAAAAATTTGTCTTTGGCTCTAGACTAGCCAGATATCTGATTGGGCACGGTCGATCATTTTGTTTTGCCCATTTTCTTGAAGCCCAATCCCACATATGGGATTACCATGCAACTCTCCTCCGAAGGTGAGTACTTGTAGAGTTAGGTTACGCGTCGTTCGCCTCTACAAACAACTTTGTCTCCTTCAAAATTGTGCCCTCGAGTCTAACTAACTTTCTTTTAAAACATATGTCCTATACTGCTCACTCTACGCAATCTCATCTTCCCAATCAAATTCATACCATTCTTCAACAATTATAATCATCAAACATGATGATACTAGTTGGGGATGATGCATACGGGAGGGACTTGTGTTCATTTATGGTATAGTTAGACAAAGGGAATTGAAGAGGATGGGAGGATGGGCATGGAGGAACGTGCGCATAAGGAATGGAAGCACGCGCAACATGGATGGGTTTCCTTTACCTAGCCTAAATGAGACTCTTCTCAGCTAATATGGCAATGTCAAATGCCTGAGGAAGAGTGTTGCCTCCTAGAGGTTAGATCAATACACCAAATCAGCATCCAAGGACCTCAAAGAGTAAAATAATGCCATACCTTGTGAGGGTCTAAATTCTTGAGGAATTCTATGTCAAGTGCTTGTGAACCTGATGTTGAAGTATGAGATATGCTCTATTAGCGTGCATTGTATTGTCTTTGAGATGTTCCATGAGGGTAATGACATCTATATTCTCCTTGAGGCCCAGTCGTAAATTTTTTCTCCCAGCTGAAACCAAGTGGAAATGGATTGAGGAGCCAAACTTTTGAACCAATAGTTTACTTTGCCTATGAATGATAGAACAAGAAGTCTGAGGCAAACATTTTCTTTGTTGGCATTATGAATGGCACAGTGGTTGGCTATATCGTGTATATGATCAATAGGAAATTGATCTCCATTTCCATGGAAGAGAGGCAAATTTATCAGGGTTATTTTGGGGATATCATCCCATTGCTACAAATGGAGGGGAGAGGAACTAAAATGAGAGAATGGAAGAGCTCCATATATAGCCATGGATGAAGTGAGAACGTGAAGGTGAATGGAATGGAGAAATGGAAGGAATAAATGAATGAAGAAAGGGTATGTGTATGAGATAACGGGTTGGTTGAATCATTGGATTTGTCGGATGTGCTTAGAATAGCCTCAAAGGATAGAAATTTACAAGAACACATCAAGTTGGAAAATGAAATAATAGGGTTAGTCCTCTACGCGCGTTATTGGCTAGTGTGTGTGTGTCCGTGAATAATTATCTTGCATGCTTGATGTCGATGCCTTACGAGTGTGTTGCGTGCATCTATGTTTTCTCTTCTTTGTTAACGGGGCATGCGGACTACTAAAAACTAGTAGATATGGATATAAGGAGTCATTTATATGTGTTGAAAGATGCCTCCAAAGGTTGGACCTTAACAAGAACACATCAAACTTGTTGAGATGAAGATGTATAGCTCTTAAAACTGGTCCCACCGAGCATGTCATAATTGTTATCACGAAAAAACAACACCCCTCGATTTTTCATGCATGTATGGATGAGTTATCGGTTTTTGGGTAACATTGGACCATCTCTCTCAAGTTGTGGGACTTGCTTTACTTGAGATAGACCTCCGGAGAATGATGGTTCCTCTACTTTTTTTACTGCTAAAACTACTCCTAATGTTGGAAATGAAGTTATCTAATCCTAAACTAACATTCCAAGGGACCAGGGTTAGAAGGAGATGCATAAGGGAAATCCTAGGCTAAAAGGGACGGTGATAGCACCAGAAAATGATCGATCACTCTCCAAAAGGGGAAGGAAAGAGAGAAAACATGGGAGAAAGGGTGGACAGGCACGCCACGAGGACAAGAACCACGTGATCCTAGCTTTCGCGTGCATTGACAATGCATGAAAATGGAAGCTATAAGTAGGAAATGCATATAGCATGCGAAGCGTGAAAGAGAGAGACAAGACACGATAGAAATGAATAAAGAGTGGACATAAGTGTCACAAAACCTGATTTTATTGCTTGAAGGATGCACAATCAGTTACACTCATGGAAGAAGGAAAGAATACATTGCAGAGACCAAGTTCAAGGTCTAAAACTCATGGGAAGTCGGACACCATTTTGGCATGGTGTCATTACAACAAAGAGGGATCCATTTCAATGAGAAAAGATCTATTATTTATAGAATAAGAAGTAAAGAAAAGAAGTAGAAAGAAGAGGGAAAATCATATTTGAAATCCAACCACCAACAACTAGCAATCAATGCCCACAATGTTGTTAGATGTGCCTCCCATGTCCTTTCGCGTGTAGAAGAAGAAAGAAGGCCAAATCTGAATGAAATTTGGTGGTTGAGTCGAATAGATGTATGCATTAATGATCTGAGTGATGTTTCCCTATTTTTCGCCTACCAAATCCCACCAAAATATGTTTTTGAAAATTCCAACGTCTATCCCATGTCAACAGATTTCCAACAAGCCGAGCACACGTCTCGCAAAGCCCTATAGCAAAATTTATTGTGATCTTAAGGTCGGAAGTGCAAAATGAACACGTAATGACAAATGGCACGTGGATTGGTCAACTATACATTTATTTTTTCATTTATGCCACGTTTCATGCAATGGTTTGTCAAGGATTCGGTACCTAGTTGGCGCGCTTTGATAGGTTACGTGTAGCATACTCAAGCTAGATAGGTTTCCACATGGCACAATGACTCGCCTTACAGAAAAATGAGCAAGCGCGCACGCTAGAGCAAGGGGCATGAAAATGCGAGAAGATGGGCGTGCAAAAGGGTTGTGCACGGACGTGGAAGAAAGATGCATATACGCAAAGTGTTCAAGTATACAAGTGGGGTGTGGGAATCTATACTGAGAATGCACAAAGACAGAAAGCAAAAAGGTGCACGGACCAAACCAAGAAGGAAGGAAGTGTTTAGCGCATGAAGCAAAGGCTTAATGCCACAAGGAAGAATGCGGTCAAGGAAAGTGAGCGCGAGGAAATGTGCGGAGCACAAGAGGAAGGGCATGTGCGTAGAAGAGCATGTCGAGGACTTAGCCAAATTGGAAGATAAGTATGTAGATGTGTGTGAAAAGAGTGCACTGTGACTAGGAATGAAAGTGGGTCCATGAAAAGGGGAAATGGAAGTAGATAGGAGGAATAAGGGGAAAGGATCGTGTGAAGCAAGCGCGGCAAGAAGCGGAGGAAGAAGTACAAGGAAGTAGGAAGGGCACGTGAGGGCATGTGGAAGAATTGAAACCAAGAAAATTGTTCGAAGGGAATCGCCAAAGTGTGCGCAACCTACAATATTTACACTTCAGAGCCAGAATGGGTGTGTAAGTTGTCAAAACAACCAGAGGGGTTATTTTGGACAACACACTCCACACAAGCCCATCTTCTAATGTGAAGATACTTTTTGCTTTTGGGATGGACCAATGGGGTGAAGGTGGACTTATTGAGGTAGGGCATCATATAACACATTGAAAAAAGTGTTTTCCACTTTCTAAAAGGATGCCATCCTCCATAAGCGTGCCCAAGTCACTTAAGTTGTTGACATCAACAACTCAATGAATAATTAGAACATGAAAAGCACTTTTTGGGTCCAAGACCAAAAATTGACATTTTGGGGCATATAATATATCATTTTGACTAGAAATGGGCCAAAAAATCCAATGGAACTATTTAGAAATATTTAAATTGCAGTGTTTGAATTTTGAGCCAACTCACCCTTTTGGCATAAGAAGGCATGATAGTGAGCTAAGATATAGCAAGAGCTTGATATGAGTATGAACAAAAATAGCACTTAGTCCATGATGGGAACTCAATGAGATTCTATTTTACCATTTTCTAGGCTCCTAACTCCACCCAAGGTTCACAAAACCTTTTGTGCAAATTCACTCCTTTATAAATACTAGGGTGCTTGATATGTCTTAAAGGTTTTCATTCTTGATGCTTCCAAAACCTCATCATGTAGTAGACCTTGAAATATTTCCAATGACTATTGTATGGACTTGACACCATTGGAGGATCCAATAGCCCTTTGCACAAGTTGGTTGACCTTCCTCGATGCCCGAGTACACATTTTCCTCAAAAGCACCATAAATGAATATGTTCCCAAGACTAGTGCAAAGCTCCCAGAATCTTCCCTAAATTATATTGCCATGAAGTAGACTCATATTCCTTTCAAATGAAGCTGCAGTATGGGCTCTTGAAACCACTTGGAGCTCCAGAACCTTTCACACAAGTTAGTACTTGCAAAGATAAAATTTTGATCAACTTTCTCAAGATATAGCGAAGCGTTTTGTAAGCGTTGTCAAGTAAAATGTCTAAACACTTTACATGCCAACACAACATTTACAAATGAATAGTCACTCTTCTAGTTTGTTGAATCTAGTTAGCTTGAGCCAATGTTATGTTGACTAACCCTAGGCATGAACTTTGTGAATGTACAATAGGTATTTTCTTGGATTATGCAAGGTTGTGATTCTTTTTGTCTTGTTTTCCTCTGACTAATTTCCTAGAGTTTATACATAAATGAGCCAAAGCTATTTCTTGTATTCTTTAGTTTTATGTGTGATTTGACTTAGATCAAGGTGTTTTCTGATGCTTAGTAGCGAGAGAGAGTCTAGTATTCCTTTTTGTCATACCCTTCTCTTCTTTTTGAGTTTTTTTTTACTCAAATCACTTAGATCCATTATACATATCAGTAGACTCAACCTTAATTCATATCAAGATTTTCAAATCCACAACCCAAATATTTAATAAATGGTTTGACCGAGACACATCGGTCTCATCGCGAGTAAACATTTGGCTATATACTCTCCCAATTGAAGCTATATATCCCAGAGTATTCCATACCTTGAACCAAATTTCCAATAGGGCTCTAAAACAAGTGGGAGAAAGAATCGAAACTCCTTTCCCCCTTATTGTCTTCCTTTAAGCCTAGGTGACAAATATTTGCATCAATAAGGTGGATAGGAACTACCAAATAATCTTCCTACACATACGAGAACTCAAAAATGACAAACTTCAAGAAATATTAAAATGCACAAAATGGCTACTATATGGCATACATTTCAAAAAAATGATATGTCCCATCTCGTTTTGTTGTACATGTCTTCACGACTCTCTCTGATAGCACAAATTGCATATCTAAGGTGACTGACCTCATAACACAAATTTCTTCATCACTGATCAACAAATGAGTTACATTTGATTTTTCAATTCAGCCTATTTATAGGTTCATTACCCTTACCGAAATATATATAAGGTAATTTACTACAACTACTTATCTATCAATTTATCGCACAACATCTCGAGCTTCACATTTCAAAATTGTTAACCATCATTAGCGGTAGAACCTTGATAACACACTCTTACGTATGATATCGAACTCCTTACCTCTTGAGAAAAAAATCAAATTTGACACACATTTAAATTAAAATACTCTATTACAAACACTATGACAACATTTGTGCTCAATTTGTCAATCAATATTTCAAAACCACAATGCACACTCTATTAAACCAATTACTACAAACCTAAATCTCTCTCTATACACTTCTATTATCTTTTGATTTATTCCATTCAATTCTCTTATCCCTCTCATCGAAAGGGGGGGGGCATATATCAATGCTTGTGTCATAGGCCAAGAAATCATCTCAAAAGCAACATGTATCAAGATACTTCACGCTATAATCAAAATCACCTAGCAAAAAGTGATAAATAATTTACGATTCAAGTTTGCGACAATGTACAAAATGCACAAAATCTTTCAAGAGGGTCCAAAATCATATGCAAAAGGTTTAAAAGAGAAAAGTATACATCATCTTCCTCAAATGCGGGCGGCACAATATTGATTAGTGCTCACGTTTTCTATATTTCATTTACAATCATGACCCTAACTTATGCTCATCATTTTTATATCCTAAGTGTGCAAAACTTCAAGAGCAATATTTCAATATTTTGTACAAATAGTGGGGGCATGACATTGGCTCACACTCACTTTTATGATTCTACAAAATTATTACAAAAACTTGGCAACTTATTCCAAATTCAATATTATCAATTATAGGGTATCAATATCGATGCGGGAGCATCATCCCGATTGTTTGGAGTGGACAATAAAGGTTGAGTAAGCATATGAAAGGCACTAAGCATATATAAGGGATTGTCTAAGTTTTCTATCTCCATGTTTGTATTGTTCAAGTTCAAATTTGAAGGTACATTGTCATAATGAAAGTGAAAGCATTGTAACTAGGGGTAATTAGTCAAGTTTGCTTAAGTAGGAAGGTTAAATAGGTGTGTGTGAGTTGGCATGAGCTAGATAAGGTCATGAAGACCATAAGAATAGGTATGTAACAAGTGTGAGGTATTATTAGATGAATATTATTCTTTCTTGTTATGATTAGAGCATAGTTGATCCTTCTTAGGGTGACTTGGTCTATTTAGAAGCTACTTGAGCTTCTTAAGAAGCTAGAATAGGGATGCAAAACATAATGAATGGAAGAATTCGATGGAGAAAGTATGTAACACGTTAGAGAAGGATAAACAATGTATGGATGAAGTATGATGATAAATAATTTTATCATTTTGAATGAAATTAGATGTTTATAAGGGACTGTGCATGTAAATTGTACTAGGACGGCAGTCTCAAACCCTCGGTCCTCTTAAAGTGATTAGTTTTTTTTTATTGTCAAGACTAAAAGCTTCTACAGGCCTCAAGGAATGAAAGTATAATTTTTATACGTTTTGAAATTGTTTCATATGGTTTTTATAGCCTTTTATAGGTTCTCGGCCTCGAACTAGGGCCTGTCATATCTTTTAAGTGTATGGATGAATCGAGCTGAAATTTTTAAGATATATTTGTCTAGATGTGAAGAAGATATCCCCAAAGTTTCGTTGTAAATGGTTTGGTAGAGTAAAATATCTACTTAACAGTCTTTTCGAGCTAAAATGCAGAGTTACATTGTACACATTTAAGGAGAAAAAGATAAAATTGTCATTGATGGTTTATTGTTAAAACCCTAGACTAGGGATAGAGGTGGTATTAGATGTAATTCATGTATTTTAAAGAGCTCGAGAGACAAGTGCATGATTAAATGTCTTCTTTTTAGCAAAAATGATTGTCAAGATCCACAGAGGACTGTATTAAGTCACTAAAAAGATTAAAAAGGAAGAAAGCTAGCAAAAGCAACATAGGATCAATAGGAGGAGTGATATTACCTTGATCATGGTGAGAGAGGTCTTTTGAATAGTTGGTCATGCCTTGGAGACATTCAAATTGCATCTAAGGCTTTGAATTGACCATACAAGAAGCTTGAGAAGGTTGAAAATAGGGTATTCCAGTCAAAATGGGAGATTGTTGCTAGAACAAAATGGTAAGCAAGGTTAAATCTCTAATATGATGTCTCTAACATGTTCAACCAAGTATATAGGACCTTGTGACTCTATTTGGAGAAGGTGGACTCCATTGTAGGTAAAGTATGAAGAGAGAACTTGAGAGGTATGTCTAGAACCCTCATGAGTGGAGTTGTAGTATAAGAAAGTCTTATAAAGAGAAGATAGAGGTTTGTATACCTATAAGGAAGTGCTTTATGATTACTACTTGCCAAGGTGATGACTAACACTCTTTATATCCAAAGACAAGCATGACAAGAGAAAAAGGAGCCAAAATTGTACCTAGGACTAAATAGGGCGTATTGTAGTGATGGGTGATGATTTTGTACTTCATGCATGTTAATAGGGGATTTGAGATGTACTAAAGGAAATTGACATCTACTTGATGGTGCTCAGGTGATACAAGACCATGACTGAGAATTGGAGGCCTTCACTCCATTTGAACAAGGTGATATCCATGCATGACTCACACTAGGTACAACAAGGCTTTTAATTACATAATTCTCGATGAGTGAAATCGAGATAAAGATAAAGAGCAAGTAAGACATATCTATGTTATGATTGTGCATAGCCTAGTATCTTGACACTTGAAGTCTTTTATATGCATTCAAAAGGTGTTAAGGCTCACAGAACGAACAAGATAAGGAAAGGACACCACCATCATAAAAGGATAGTCCATAGGCACTTATTGAGTGAATAGTGGAATTGTGGAGCATGCTAATTGGTGTATGGAGTGAGATGAGATAAGCATGACTTGTGGAAGATAGTGTGTGATGGTCTAGGTCAAGTGAGTTAGGCCATCTCATGGGGGTGAGAAGGTATAAGGCATTGGTTTGAGAAAGAGAACTAGGGGAGAGTTAGTGGAAAAGCATGGTAAGTACATGGCGAGATGAGAATTGGGGTATTAGTCATTGATTATATGACTACAAATCAGTCTTGAACCCCATGCAGATATAGAGATAGGTGAATACACCAAGAAGGGTATGAGGCCAAATGGGTAAGAAGCCTAGAACATGATACTAGGTCATGAACTAATAGTGAGGGTGGATTTGTTGAGCTAAGAAGTGCATCATTTTTGTATCAAAGAGCATGTCTCTGATTTGATTTGTTAATAAGAATATAGATGTGTAAATGTTGAACTTTGTTTGATTGTGCTAATGATTGGAGGACAAGGTGATGCAAGGTTATAGGTAGGTGAAGGAGAAGAGAGAGACTCAAGTAGTCAAGGAAGAGGAAGAGAAGTGTGGAAAGAAAAGCCCAAGAAAGAAACTACAGCTAGCAGAGAGGAAGATTGAGCCAAGAAGATTGGCATAGGTGTCACTGAAGCTTACACAGGTGAAGAAGTTTTAAGAAAGAGGAAGAGGTAGCCAGATATCCAAGAAGCTTGGATAAGAGAGAGAAAGAAGGCTACAATCCAAGGTGATAGAGACTTGGATGAGAGAGACCATGGAAGTTATACCATGGAGAGAAGTAATGGTTTTGTGCAAGAAACAATGAAGAGGATGAGAGTGGCAGAGAAAAGAAGAGAAAAGAAAAGAAGAAAGAGAGAGAGATAGCTGAAATAAGGAGACATGTTGAACTCCTTGAGAAAAGAGATAACAGCAAAGAGGGGAAAATCTAGTTGGTAGAGCATATGAAGAGGTTGAAAGCATGCATGATGAGATGATGGATACACAGGAAGAGCTAAGCTTCATGAGTGAAGCATGTGAAGATTCTTGCAGAGATGAGACAAAGTATGAGTATGAAGACTTCATGGATGAAGAGAATGAGTGGTCCAGTGAATATGAGGAAGAACCACAAAGAGAAGAGAAGAAGAATGATGGAAAGTCCATTCAAAGGACATTTTTGAATACTAATATTATGTTTAAGTCTGATTTTGTAGGTATAAAAGGCAGCCTTTCCAAGGAAGAGATCATGACACCTATGGAGGATGGATCAAGCAAAGAGTCCATGATAGAAGGACAACAAAGAATGCATTTGAAGGCATTCAGACATGAAGGTATGCAGCAAGTAAATAGGAAGAAAGAGCAAAGGATGAGCATAGAGGATCTTGCAAGGGAACATGGATACATAATGCCCAAGTGGCTCAAGAAGACAATACCTAAGCAAGCATATGAAGTCCAAAAAGATACATATGGAAGTAAAGACACTAAAGAACTAGTTAGTGTTCCAAGAAGTTGCTGGAAGAAGAAGATTGAGGTCATTCCAAGAGAGGTAAAGAAAATGAGAAGCAAAGGTAAACAAACTAAATTTGATTCATCAATTGATAATATTTCAAGCATGATTAGTGATAGTGATGAATGCATGATTGAATTTTGCAAAGAAAGATGGGATGGACTAATGAAAGCATGTGAATGTTCTCATGAAGGCCAAAGGGAGATAATGAAGGAAAATGTATAATTCTTGGAAGAAGTACAGCAATGTCTAAATGATGAAGAGTTTGAGAATGATAAAAGCATTGTGTAAGGCACAAATCAGCCCAAAGGTGAAAAATTGATGGAGGCATGGGAGAATAAAGAAGAGAAGCCTCAAAATGGTAAAGTAAATCTTATTTATAATGAAAGTTTGAAATCAGATTGTGTTATTTTAATCGATGGCATTGATGATACAAAACTAATTCGGGAGATGTTACATTTTGAACAAGAGGAAAATGGATTTGTTTATGAGAAAATGGAGCAATTACAAGCTGAATTGAGTGCATTGGAATGTGTTATACTCCATGACTGTCCTAAACCAGCTGAGATGGAGAAATTTGATGGATGGAAGAAGGAACACGAGTTTCAAGAAGGAAAAATTGTGAAAGAAGAAGCAAATGCAACAGTCAGGAAGGCAGATTGGAATGAAAGGCTCATTGACAAGCCTAGAAATGAAGCAAGCCAAGCACAAAACAAAGATGTGAAGACCAAATTGGGATTGGTCAATGAAAAAACAAAAAGAGAAGAGGAGGAGCAGCAGCATGAAGAAGCTTCAAAGCTTCAAAATTTTGTGTCTAAGGTTGTTTCTAGTGTTGTGCATGCAGGTACAATAACTAATAAGGTGGAAGAAGATCAAGAATATGAGATGAGCTCTTGAAAGCAAGAGAACAAGTTGATCTTGAAGACATGAATCAAGATGAAGCAGCAGCATGGAGTCTATTAAATGAAAGAAGGCAAGAAGAAACAAGTACAAGAAGAGACAAAAGAGTAAGAAGATGAGGTATAGAGAATACACCCAGGAGATGCAAAGACTAGCATGGACAAGGATGACATGGGACTCAGGTACAAGTCAAGGAGCAAGAAAGAGATGAAGACTCATGAGCAGGAGCTCATGAAAACTTTCAAGATGGATAGCCTGATGTAGGAGCATCATCCTGATAGTTTGGAGTGGACAATAAAGGTTGAACAAGCCTATGAAAGGCACTAAGCATATATAAGGGATTGTCAAAGTTTTCTATCTCCATGTTTGTACTATTCAAGTTCAAATTTGAAGGTACACTATCATAGTGAAAGTGAAAGCATTATAACCAGGGGGTAATTAGTCAAGTTTGACTAGGTAGGAAGGTTGAACAAGTGTGTGTGAGTTGGCATGAGCTAGATAAGGCCATGAACACCATAAGAATAGGTATGTAATGAGTGTGAGGTATTATTAGATTAATATTATTCATTTTTGCTATGATTATAGGCATAGTTGAGCCTTTTTAGGGTGACTTGGTCTATTTAGAAGCTAGTTGAGCTTCTTAGGGAGCTAGAATAGGGATGCAAAACATAATGAATGGAAGAATTTGATGGAGAAAGTATGTAACGGGCTAGAGAAGTATAAACAATGTATGGATGAAGTATGATAGTAAAGAATTTGCTCTGTTTTGAATGAAATTGGATGTTTACAAGGGTTGTGCATGTAAATTGTGCCAGGACAGTTGTCTTCAAACCCTCAATCCTCTTAAGGTGATTAGTTTCTTTTTTATCAAGATTAAAAGCTTCTACAGCCTCAAGGAATGAAAGTATAACTTTTGTACATTTTGAAATTGTTTCATATGGTTTTCATAGCCTTTTATAGGTTCTCGGCCTCAAACTAGGGCCTATCATATCTATTAAGTGAATGGATGAATCAAGCTGAAATTTTCAAGATATCTCTGTCTAAATGTGAAGAAGATATCCCCAAAGTTTCATTGTAAATGGTTGGGTACGGTAAAAGATCTACATACTTGAGTCTTTTCGAGCTAAAATTATAGGTTATAAATGTACATATTTAAGGAGAAAAAGATAAAATTGTCATTAATGGTTGATTGTTAAGACTAGGAGAGAGGTGGTATCGGAGGCAATTCATGGATTTTAAAGAGCTCAAAGGCAAGTGCATGAGTAAATGTCTTCTTTTTTAAAAGAACTGACTATCTAGGGTCCTTGAGGACTATATTAAGTCACTAAAAAGAGGCAAAAGGAAGAAAGCTAGAAAAAGCAACATATGATCAATGAAAGGAGTGATATCACCTCAATCATGATGAGAGAGGTTTGTTGAATAGTTGATCATGCCTTGGAGACCTTCAAATTGCATCTAAGGCTTTGAAGTGACCATACAAGAAGCTTGAGAAGGTTGAAAACAAGGTATTCCAGTCAAAATGGGAGATTGTTGCTAGAACAAAATGGTAAGCAAGGTTGAATCTCTAATATGATGTCTCTAACATGTTCAACCAAGTATATAGGACCTTTTGACTCTATTTGGAGAAGGTGGACTCCATTGTAGGTAAAGTATGGAGAGAGAACTTAAGAGGTATGTCTAGAACCCTCATGAGTGGAGTTGTAGTATAAAACAGTCTTGTAAAGAGGAGATAGAGGTTTTTGTTACCTATAAGGCGGTGTTTTATGATTACTACTTGCCAAGGTGATGACTAGCACTCTTTATATCCAAAGACAACCATGACAAGAGCAAAAGGAGCCAAAACTGTACCTAGGACTAAATAGGGTAGTATTGTAGTGATGGGTGATGATTTTGTACTTCATGCATGTTAATAGGGGATTTGAGATGTACTAAAGGAAATTGACATATACTTGATGGTGCTCGGGTGATAAAAACCCGTGACTGGGAATTGGAGGCCTTCACTCCATTTGAACAAGGTGATATCCATGCATGACTCACACAAGGTACAACAAGGCTTTTAACTACATAATTCTTGATGAGTGAAATCGAGATAAAGGGCAGGTAAGACATATCTATGTTATGACTGTGCATAGCCTAGTATCTTGACACTTGAAGTCTTGTATATGCATTCAAAAGGTGCTAAGGCTCACAAAAGGAACAAGATAAGGAAAGGACAAGTACCATCATAAAAGGATAGTCCTTGGGCCCTTATTGAGTGAATAGTCCAACTATGGAGCATGCTAAGAAGGTGTATGGAGTGATCTAAGATAAGTATGACTTGTGGAAGACAAAGTATGATGGTCTAGGTCAAGTGAGTTAGGCCATCTCAGGGGAGTGAGAAGGTATAAGGTATTGATTTGAGAAGGAGAACTAGGGGAGTGTTGTATAGAGTGGAAGAGGGTAAGTACATGGTGAGATGAGAATTGTGGTATTAATCATTGACTATATGACTCGCAAATCAATCTTGAACCCCGAGATACGAGAGATAGGTGAATACGCCAAGAAGGGTATGAGGCCGATTGGGTAAGAAGCCTAGAACATACTAGGTCATGAACTAACAAAGGAGAGTGGATTTTTGAGCTAAGAATTACACCAATATCCTTGGTTCCCTTTCAAGAATTATTGAATTTCTGTAAGTATTGTGGGGGCATGAAATACTTCATTCATTTTTATCATGCAAACTTAGAACCTAGATCTATTTGTAGCAATGTAGTTTAATTGAGACAAGTGATGTGTTGGGTCTACCGACACCCATCGACCTTAGCCTCATTCCGATGAGAACCTTTGTGCTCCCACCTTTCAAAGTAGTGTGCTACTCTTAAAATCCCGTGTTTGGGATTATCGTTCCCAAAACTCATTGGCTAGATTAGCCGGATTTGTTTTACAATAATAGGGACGAATCACCCCGGTTTGCGTTAGTTCACCATGAATCTCACTTCAAAGTTTCAAATTTACAAATGTCACTTCTCCATGGCATACATGGGTCAATCGGTGGCTAAACTCGCCATTTTGCATTGTCTCCTCCAATAATCAAAACAACATGCAAACTCTCGTCCAACATCACTCATAAACATGTATGGTATTCAAACATGAACGCTTTCCTTCAACTAGATTAAATTGGGCGGGGTTGGTGGCGGGGTGGGTGGGCGGGGCAAATGTAGACAATTATAACTAGCACAAATGCAAATTCACATGGCACTTTTATTGACTTATGCGTATAAGGATATCAAATGGCGAAATTGCACTTAGTGTCATCATGTCTATCCTTTTGGCATTGTCTTGACTTAATTATGTGCATCATTAGCTAGTTTTTGGGTATTTTCTACTTAATTTTGCTAAGTCACATAGATCTTCCCATAGTAAAACTATTAATTTACTATGGGACAATTATAATCGGCATTAATTTTCTACTTAATTTACTATAGATCTTGAGGCACCTAGACAATATTGACCACTGTAGGATAGAATCAACTATTAATCTCGTCCCATAGTGGACAGTTTTGTCCCAAGCCCATTTTCACTAAATTTTTATTATTGGTCATTTTATTACCTTTGTTTGCAATTGTTTCAAGTTTGTGGGTTGGCTTTTGCATGCCACTAGATTCTAATTTCAAAACAAGACTCGTATATACAAAGATCACTAATAGGTCGACACATTTGCAAGCAAGTACAACAAGGCCGAATATAAGGGATAATAAGGGCATTATACCAATTCAATTGTTCGGTGCACTCAATGCATTATTCTAATTTGTAGGGTTGTGTTTGAAGCACATTCTAATTGTTTATATTGTGTTTATTATTACACAAGGATATATAGAGCTTGCAATATACAGATTACACTTCCACTAGGTGGGAGAACTACATTTGGGTATGCGCTCCACATAGGGCAATGTAGTACAATGCTTGGTTGATCGGTGGCAATCTCCAAGATCAATCCAACCTAAATATATTTTTACACTATTCCCCCAATCTAATGCCAATTTGAGTATTTGTACACAATATCCGGGGTTTGCCATGGCAGGACATTTGCAGGCATCTAGAGTGATTTGTAAACAAAAAAAAAAGCCAAAGCGAGACAAAGACAAAAGGGCACAAACTGAAACAAAAGTGTATAAATCAACCAGGACAAGTTTGGCAATGTAGTGCAATGCTCGGATTGATCGGTGGTGATCTCCAAGATAAATCCAACCCAAATATTTCTTTACCCTATTCCCCCAATCTAATGCAAACAAAGGCAAAAGGGCACAAACTAAAACAAAAGTGTTGAAACCAAATGGACAAGTCCACCATGATAGGTACAATCGCAAGCATCTAAAGTGATTGAAAGCAAAAAAACAAATGCGAGATAAAGACGAAAGGGCACACACTAAAATAAAAGTGTAGAAATCAATTGGACAAGTTCGTGAAACTCGAGACAAGTTTTGTGGGTCAATCTTGTGCGGGAGTAGAGTGAAGCACCAATGTCAAAGACAAAGAAAATACGAGATCATTACTCGCTTGCTCCTTCATTTTCACACCCAGATCAATTCATAAGCTCACAAAAAGCTAAGCGCACTTAGCCTCTTGTCAATTTCTATATTTAGCATGTGGTTTACTTAATTGGATGCCCTAAATCGTTTAGTATACTTTCAAATCTGCATATAAATGTGTAATTTATAGTCTTCTTGTGTATATTTACTAGGTTCCAATCATAATTACAAAGTTAACCCCAATAGGACTCTATTTCCAAAATTAGGGTTAAATTAAATACCCGAACACATTTTCATCACCATCTTCTATGTAATGAGTTTATAAAACTCTCTTGTTTAGTTGTAGTGTCCACGATTATCTCTTTTTACCTCGGGTTCTACTACTACTTTAAAAGATTCAATTGATAGTCTGCAGGAAAAACATCACCTTCCACTTGGACCATTATATTCCAAGCTTTGATTTATCCTTGCCTTTTCTTTATCTATCCAGTTGAACATGATCTCACCATAAAGATGCATATCCCTTTAGCTTTGTACAAGAAAATATAACCTTCTTAGATTCTTTTAAGGAATCACAGTACTTTTCCGTTTCGCAATCCAATCTACCAAAACCTTAAGACATTGACTTCATAAGTAATTGGGAATGTTTATTCATGGTTAGCCTCCAATCTTAGAAAAGAGCCTTCAAATATATATCTTTTGGGTTTTCTTAAAACTCGTTTACATCCACTTCGATGCTTCATCATCATTGGAGTCTTGGGTATGTTTTTCTTTTCTAAGCAGTTTCCATGGTTTCTAATGTTTCCTAAATGTCTTCATCATATCCACAAATTCTACTACTCTTGTGATCTTCCTCTCCTCTTCCAAGGGAAATTCCTTCTTGTGCAATTTATATTCTTCACAACAAAACACTACACCTACCCAACACTCGGTGTGCCATCATGTTGAAAGATGTCTCCATTGCTTTCTATCCACACTCACAAATATGAAAAACAAAATTCGCTTCACAAGACATTACCTTCTATGATATTTTGCACTTGCAATTAGAGGGTCTGAATAAAGGATTGTCTTATACTAATCAACCTAAATGCTCACGCAAAACAAGAATGGACTCACACAAGAAAAGGTCCATGTGTAACACGAAGCAAGCAGCTTCGATGTATTAATTGCAATGGAGGAAATACCAGTTCCAACCCAACAAATGATGGTCTTATTACATATCTTGAATCTCAAAAATTACAATAGCTCTCAAACGGGAAGTGCTACAAAAAAAAAAACATTACTAGACTTTGTAGGCCTCACAAATCTCTACAAGAACCGGATTTGGTCCCTTCTCATAGGTCGCAGCTACTCGTAGTCACTTCCTTCAGATTTCTATATTTTGAATACTCTAGTTTTGTTTCCCTCAATGATCTTCAACACACATATTTATAGGTCTATGGGGCACCATTTGGAAATTGATATGGTTCACCTTCTCTGTCAAATAACCGCTAGCTTGCGACTCTTTAGCTTCCATTGTTTATGCAGATCCAACTATCAGGCCCGTTACAAATTCCACATATGTTTACATACAACACCTTTAGGCAACACTTGTCTGAGTTGACACTTGTCATGCGTTTCTGATCCACCTCACAAAAGTGAACAGACAAGGAATGCATCACATGGAAAAATCTTCAATCAAATGGTTGCACGGGTTGTATAGGACATCACACGATACACAAGGATAAAGAAGATATGACCCATGCATTAAGATCTCTTGTTGAGCACAAGACTGGCATATCTCTGCAGTGCTCTCCAAAGTTGTTGCACTAAACTTTTGCATACATCTTCAACGCTTTGTTGAAACTAGTCTCTATTCTTCTACAAGCAAAGGCTGTGGGCACATAAGCAATGAAAAAGCAACTTTATTACACTATTGAGTATTTTTGGATAATGTGTTATTGTTTGTGAACCCGGATACTCCTGCATCAGCATTCATCTAACCATAATGGTGTGTATACCGGCAAATGTCCTGCAAAATGAACCATGGTCTTGCAGAAACCGGCAGACCCTTCTATGGTTCTTCTATGGCTTTAGGACAATCCTAAGTTAACATATAAAATGGTCATAAACTTTGTTCTTGCATATGAAAAAACATGATATATTGTGTATATTTTCAACTAGAATATCTGATTAGCAATCTACTTTAAAATTAAAAGCACCTTGTTTTGCAATGTAATCTGACATGCTACCATTCTGTCCAAACTTTTCAGGGTAAACTGCATAGAAGATTGAAACTACCCGACAAGCAATATGATGGAACAGACTTTGGGATGTATATAAAGTTCAGAAAGAACTTAGTTTTGGGACATGGCTGCATATTGCAAGATCAAATCCAACAAGGAAAATGGATCAAGGGAAATGACTACTAGATGACAGCAATATAATTGGCAACCCAAAGCAAGACTTGAGTAATTCTAAAGAATATTGCAAGATCAAATCCAACAAGGAAAATGGATCAAGGGAAATGACAACTAGATGACAGCGATATAATTGGCAACCCAAAGCAAGACTTGAATAATTCTAAAGAATATCATGGTTCAGTTTACATGCCATCGCTAGAAAGCATAACGTTATTTTAGGTATGTGGGAAAAATAGTATATACAAAAGCATAAAGAAAACACAAATGTGGCTACCTCTACAATGGCATAAAAGTGAAGTTTTTGCACATTTAATGAACCGTGAGGACCATAGATACACAATTAAATATTCGCTTGATAGCAAGCATTTTGCATGTCCTCTTAATGTGCTAAATAAAGAAAATATGGCACCTAAAGAACCAATGGATTCCTTTAGCCATAAAGCTAGAAAATGAATAATTACACCCCATGAAGTTAAGAATAAGAAATTGAACTTGCTCCAGCAAAGCTTAAAGAACAGAACAATTTCTCCCAGCTTGTATATACTATAAGCCTATCCTCTACATGATTCAGAATGGACTAACTTTACGTGCTAGCTTCAACAAGATCTCTGGTACAAGACGTCTTCTCGGAGGTGCATTTGCATCATTTGCTTGAGCCATTGGGTCTCCTGCATGAATGATGGCAAGAATATCCTCTAACAGTTCATCTTTCCCACCTCGCAAGGGGTCCTGCATGTTCAGCTACGTAGTCACAAGCAGCACAATTTGTATAACTTATAACTCACTTTATTCCCATACCTAAAATGTTAATGTAAAGGAAACTATACACTGTTTCAAAAATACAACGACATCTAACTTTTTTAGACATGTACTTACTTGTTAGGCACCTACCTCACAACTTAATTAACCTACTAAAAATAATTTGATCATATCCAATTAAACTCTCAGCAAATCAACCAAAAACAATGATAATATAGCTATGACACAATATTGAAAAGGTAAATGCTACTTGTTCAATCATAATCTTAAGTTCTTAGTCAGGTATACGTAAAACAATAACCAAATTCATTGTTTGATTAAGCTACCCCAAATCTCAAAAGCATTTCAGCTCCTCTGTCAACAAACAGCTCTACTCTGATATAAAAGTCTGTCTAGTATACTTCGATTCAGACCAAAACTTACCCAACTGAATGGAAAAAGAAGTATTTTTCCTATACTGATTAAAGAGGCGAGAAAATACCACATCAATCATTTTATCTCTTTCTATTTCAACTGAGAGAATAATTGATTCTCCGCTTTTGAATATATAATTAGTCACTTTGACGACAAAATTTATTTGCAATTATGTTCAATCATATAAAGCTTCGCATAATGATAATAAATTTACAATGCAGGGCCAAAGGTCACTTTTTTATAGATAAATTATTATTTGGGACAATAACCCTGTTGAATAAACTATATAAACAAATTCTAGATCCGAATTTGCGGTAATAGTGGTTGCATATGCTATAAAAGCATGATACAGATCCAACTACAACACATGTAGACATTTGGAAGTTTGTTCAAAGCACTCCAGGGATCTTCAGAAGTGCTAGCTCATTTCAAAGTAGTAATCACATAGGTAGCCTCCAAAGAAGTTGATTCCCTAGATTCTAAATAGGATCGAAAATATAGTTAAAATCATGTAAATCTATGTGTACTAGTAATTTCAAATCGACAAGTCTATCAAATACTTGAAACAATTAAATATTCCAACACAAGCATCTGTGGATAAACAGTCCTAAGTTGATTACAATGCAATTGCTAAAAACAGGATATGTACATATTTTAGATGTAGAAGGAAACTAGAAAGATGAGTAATTTATCTGTGTGCCTTCATGACAAAATACTTAGCATTAAGCGTGGACTTTCAACAACCAAAACAACAATATTTTAAGTCTAATTGGATGGTAAAGATGGGTTGTGATGTCACCCCTGTAGAAAGATCATAGTTCAAAAAATCGTAAATCGGGATTAATCGGCAGGCCAAATTTTGAATCGAAAATCGGGAATCGGCATTAATCGGCAACTTTATCGCTACTTTTAAAAACATTTAAATTCATAAAATATACTTAAATTAAATGTAAAAACAATGTTAAATAATGCGAGAAGTGACTCGTATAAAGTATACAGTATAGTATATACTATTATATTGTATACTAGTATAGTTAAATGTTAAATCGTTATACAGTATACTATTATAATGATGTTAAGTTGCTTGGTCCAAAAAGGTGCAAAAATGGATTTTATGAAAATAATAAAAATATTGCCATCAATGCGTAGAGCTCGAAAAAATATACACTTTTAGAGAAAACGGCACTTGAAACGGAGCCACAGAATGAAAGTTATGGCACATGCAAGTTTTTACTGCTACATCTTCCCGGACCCTTTCCAAAAATGGCAAATTTTTTTCCGTGCTTTTGATTTTTTCACCAAAAATCCAAAAAAGGAAAGAAATGCCAAAAAAGGAAAAAACGATTCCAGCAGGAGAAAACACGCCAAAAAAACGCAGAAGCTAAAAACGATTCGACCACGACGAAATGGAACGATTTTCCACGATTTTTCACACGGTTTTCCACGATTTTTGCAGATTTTACAACGACTGAAAATCGCGATTAATCGCCATTAAACAAATCGCGATTTATGGAAAGATAAATCGTTTTGCATGGGAAAAACGATTTATCGCGATTATCGCCCGATAAATCGCAATTTTTAGAACTATGAGAAAGATGCTTAACCTGAAATTCTAACAATCTAATCAAAAGTCATGGCAGATTTTCCAACTTCTATGTATGCTAATTTAGCTTTGTGTCAACTTTAAAAAATCAAAACAACATTTTTTGATTAAAATACATCCAATTTGTAGCAATGATGTTTTAAAAGCTGAGTGAACCGGAACCGGCCGATTCGACACCGGTTTAAGAAAAAAATGCAAACCGGTGGAAAAACTAGACCGGTGACCAGTTCTAAACCAAACTAGCGGTTTAGTACCAAACCGGTCGGTTCCATATGGAACCGGTCAAACCGGCCTTGGTTTCATATTGGACCGATCGAAGTGGCGGTTTTTGCTTTGAAACTCGTTTTTTTAACATAACTTTTAAGAAGCTTTTTCCAATCCTAACCCTAAAATTGTGTTATATAGACACCTCCTGTCCCTCGGCACGTCTATTTGCTTCACACCTCTCTCATTGAGCATTTGTGAGCACTTGGAGTTTGTGGGAGCAGCATTGAAAATACCACATCAATCATTTTATCTCTTTCTACTTCAACTAAAAGAATAATTGACTCTCCAACTTTTGAATATATAAATAGTCACTTTGACGACAAAATTTATTTGCAATTCCGTCAATCATATAAAGCTTCGCATAACGATAATAAATTTACAACACGGGGCCAAAGGTCACCTTTTTATAAATAAATTATTATTTGGGATAATAACCCCGTTGAATAAACTATATAAACAAATTCTAGACCCGAATTTGGGGTAATAGTGGTTGCATATGCTATAAAAGCATGATACAGATCCAAATACAACACGAGACATTTGGAAGTTTGTCAAAGCACTCTGTATCTTGAAGTGCTAACTCATTTTAAAGTAGTAATCACATAGATAGCCTCCAAGAAGTTGATTCCTAGAAGGCTAGATTCTAAATAGGATTAAAAATATAGTTACAAACATGTAAATCTATGTGTACTAATAATTTCAAATCGACGAGTCTATCAAACACTTGAAACAATTAAATATTCCAACACAAGAATCGTGGATAAACAGTCCTAGGTCCTAAGTTGATTACGTGAGAGCAATTACTACAAACAAAATATGTACATATTTAAGATGTAGAGAGGAAACTAGAAAGATGAGTGATTTAACCTTTTGCCTTCATTACAAAATACTTAGCCTTAAGCTTGGACTTTCAACAACCAAAACAACATTTGTTTAAGTCTAATTGGATGGAAAAGATGGGTTGTGATGTCACACCTATAGAAAGATGCTTAACATGAAATTCTAGCAATCTCATCAAAATTCGTGGCATTTATTTCAACCTCTATGTTTGCTAATTTAGCTTTGTGTCGACTTTAAACAACCAAAACTGCATTTTTGATAAAAATGCATCTGATTTGTAGTAATGTTTTAAAAATTGGTTGAATCGGAACCGGCCGGGTTAATAAAAAAAATTGCAAACTGGTGGAAAAACCGGACCAATGACCAGTTCCATACCGCACCACCCAATTCAATACCAAACCGGTCGACTCCATTAAAAACCAGTCAAACCCCGGTTTCATACTAGACCAGTCAAAGTGGCAGTTTTTGCTTTGAAACCCATTTTTAAATAACTTTTAAGTTGCTTTTTTCCAACCCTAACCCTAAAGTTATGTTATATAGACACCCCCTCTCTATTTGTCTCACACCTCTCTCATTGAGCATTTGTGAGCATTTGGAGTTTGTGGAGCTGCATTGAAGAGTTGTGATTTGGAGTGAGCTTGGAGCTTGGTTGGCATTCCTTGTGGGCTATTTGTGGTGGATTTGGCATCTACATTAGGAGGCTACAACCCATCTACAATCTTGGAGGATTTCTTGACTGGATTCTTGTGCCCATTGATCTTCATAGTTCATCTCATTGAAAGGTATGTTAAAAACATAAATCTGCCCCTATTTTTCGTTCACATAATATTGCAAACTTGATATATATTTCTTTTCTTGCAAAAAACATTAATACAGGTTTGCATATTTTTATTTTCAAATTTGTTTGCATTTACCATTCCTCCCCGAGTCAAAGACCTTACATGGAGCCATGTTGATGTTGATGATAATCAAGTGTTTTGTGAATACTATAAGAAACACATAAGGCGGGCGGGCGGTGGGGGTGGACGGGGGCACATCAACATAGATTGAAGCAACACTTGGCTGGTCAAAAAGGCCAAGTTGTCTCATGTGATGCACTAGACATAGAACCCTTTAGATTGGAAATGCAATGCATAATTGAGAAATATAATGAAGAGAAGACTGGGCAAAAAAAAGGCTAAAATAGGGAGAAAGAGGCAGCTTGCCATGTCCCAAACAAATACTAGTGTTGAAGGCTCTTGCTCTAACCCTTTTGTCAATGTTAGAGACCCTTTTCATTATGTTCCTCTCATTCATAAAAATCGGCCTCAAAAGAGGAAGTCAAAGAACATTCAAAGAATTTTTCCATCCTCCTCCACCCCTGCCAATGCCTCTAAGCCAAGTGAGAATCAGCCTACTTTAGATAGCCATTGGAAGAAGCAATACAAAGACTCTAATTTTGAATACATAGCTAGATGGTGGTATGATGCAGATATCCCCTTCAATGTTGCCCACTCACCTTATTACCAACCTATGTGGGATTCCATTGTCGTTGTTGGTAAGGGCTTCAAAGGCCCTAGTATGCATGACTTGAGAGGATCTCTTTTGCAGAAAGAAGTTGGGTCAATAGACGAATACTTGAAGGGTTGTAAACAGTCATGGGTCAAAACAGGATGCACCATTATGTCGGATGGATGGAGTGATGGAAAGAATCAAACCATAATAAATTTCATTGCCTCTTGCCCACAAGGAACCATGTTCTTGAAATCAATTAATGCATCTAATAGGGTGAAAGATGTAAACTTGTTTCAACTTTTGGATGAGGTTGTTGTAGAGGTGGGGGTGAAAATGTTGTACAAATCATCACAAATAATGCCTCTATGTTCTTGTTAGTAAGATGTTAGAGAATAAATACAAAACCATATTTTGGACGCCATGTGTTGCACATTGCATAGACCTCATGCTTGAGGATATAGGCAAAGAGGATTGGATTAGGAACATTATAGATCATGCCAAGAGCATTACAAAATACATCTATAACCACTCATGGGTATTGAACCTGATGAGGAAAAACACTAAGGGCAAGGAACTTGTTAGGTCGACCATCACAAGATTTGCAACGAACTTCCTCACGTTGCAATCTCTCCTTTTTCAGGATAAAACTTGAAAAATATGTTTTCAAGTGATGAGTGGAATGCATCTCAGTGGAGCCGCAAACAAGATGGGAAAGACACCAAAAAGAAAGTTTTTGACAACTCATTTTGGAAAAAGTAGTTGAGGTTGTGAAAATTGTTGAGCCCCTTGTTAAGGTGTTGCAATTGGTGGATGGGAAAAAATTGGCCATGGGTTACATTTATGAGGTTATGGATCGGCAAAGTAGCGATAACGGCACCATACAAGGATAGAGTAGAAAAGTATGGGCCTACATAGATAATTATTGAGAACAAATGCAATAATGAACTCCATCGCCCTATACATGCAAGTTGGATAATTCTTAAACCCAAGGTATCATTACAAAGCACAGCTTGGAGAAAGATAAAACTAGGAAGGTCAAGGATGAATTGTATGAGTGCCTAGAGTGCATGGTCCCCAATGAGAGTCAACAACTGGAAATACACCAATAGATTAGTGTTTCAATAGAGCCACGGGTACCTTTGGCAAAAACCTAGCAAAGATTAAAAGAGAAGTGGACCAACGAGGTAAGTTATTCCAAAAAAATTAAGCTCGATTGTTTAAACTTTAGAAACTTGAATTTTTAGCGTAAGTCACAATCTAAATTGTTGAATTGACTTTGTTTTTTAATCTGTTTTAATCATTTATTGCAGCACATTGGTGGAAGTCATTTGGTAGCCAGTGTCCTCAGCTGCAATATTTTTCAATTTGAATTATCAAACTTGTAGGGCTTTCAAGTGCGAGCACAAATGGTCTATTTTTTAGCGGATTCACACGAAGAAGAGAAAACGTCTAGAACAACATTGGTTAAATTATCCCATCGTCGTGCAATACAACCTCTAGCTAAGGCACAATCAAACCGAATAGAAGCCACGATACAAATCTCATTGTCTTGGATGATATTTATCCAACCTTGTAATGGGTAGAGGAGAGTCACACGGAAGAGTTTGATTTCGATAACTTGGGGTGAATGGCTTTGAATGATGAACCACTAGTAGCACCAGACATGGCAGGTACTAGCCGTGGTACTATGGCTATTGTAAATGTCCCTAAGGAATCGATGAGTATGAGCCAAAGGAACATGATGACATTGATGAGGATGAGGATCTCATTCTTAACAATGGTGTTGAGTTTGATGATTGATATCAGACATGTAGTAGCTTACTAGCTTGTAGCATATTGTTTTTTGGACACTAGCGGCCATTATAGCCTCATTGTTTATGTACTTTGTTTCGGATATGTATTGCACTTGGTGTCATTTTGTTATATTTACCCTTACATGGTATATACATGAGCGAACATTGCATATTTTGTCTCTAATTGTTTGGAATCGTGATTGTAATATTTTATGTATTTTTAGTAAACCGGTTCATAAATATTAAACTGGTCCGAGTCGGTTGGACCTCGATTGGTTCCCGAGTCCAATTCCAACTTTTAAAACATTAATTTGTAGCACCAAATTGCAAGCTGCCTTATTCAAAAAATTAAGAAGTCTAAATGGATAGAAAAGAAGGGTTGTGGTGTGACCCCTATAGAAAGATGCTTAACCTTAAATTCTAACAAGCTAATGAAAAGTTATGGCATTTTTTCCAACCTCTATGTTTGCTTATTTAGCCATGCATCAACTTTCGGATCAACAATCATGCCAATGTGTGGTATGAGCTTATAGGTATTTAGGCCTAAGATGGACGATAATCTTCAAGTAGAGGTTCCATAACCATCTATAGAGTCATAGTGGTAACAGTTAACTTGTTGATTGTCAAAAATTTAAGCATAATACTCGAAAGATGGATTTAAAAGAAGGCTAAAGTTTACCCATAATACTTGAAAGACAGATTAAATAAAAGGCTAAAGGGGGTTAGCATGGGTGCAAGCCACCTCCAACATTAATGAGATATAGTATACAAGATAGCCCTTTAGTGACGCACAACACAACCACCAAACCTCCAATACGTACCTTCAATCTATAGTCAATTCAGCATGGCCACATACTTCTTTTCATAATTACCATAGTGATGTTTTGCATCAGACTCCACATCTTTTTATGTAATACTTGTTACAAGTGTGACTTTAGCAACTTGAATCAACCCTCGTCTCTTTTAATCGAATAGATTGTTTTATTCCTAGACTTGTTATCAACAACATTCGTGATATTAACTCACAACTACTACCATCACCTGTGAATGCAATTAATAGATGAATAATTCACCGTTGGACAATGGAATTTTCTTAGCGACAGATATTTGGCAAAAAAATCTGCATGAACAACAGAGAACTAACTTTTGCATTTATATCTCACAAAATCAATTCCGCAACTTATGCTTTTACCATGTTCAATGATACCGATTTCGCAAAATGTATCAGACCTTTTGGAGAGGATACAAAGGAACTTTTCATGGTGCCTATTTGTAGACTTCATATAGCTTTTGGTAAGATCTGTGCAAATCAGAAAGGACCGTAAATCTAAATATTTATGCTAAGATGGATTTTTAAGTTCAAATGTCCTTTGGGCCAATATGGTCCTGTAAGAGTAGGACCTATCATAGCATGTTTACTTGTTTAGAAGATTGTTCCTACCAGTATTTAGTTTTATAAAAAAATCTCCAAGCTTTAATTTTGTGTCTTCATTTAGGATTTCATGTCCTAGGGTTCTGACTGTAAATATCTATGTAATATTGTAATATTGGTGGACACTTTGCTTTAAGACAATATTATTGTGACATTTTTGGCATAGTTACATTTATGATGGTAACATTAATATCTATATTTGGATTGTGTTGATTTATCACAGATTCAGTATTTTATTATTTCGCTCAAAATTTAATGTCACATTTTAATTTTTGATGGTTATAGCATTATTTTCATCAATCAGGTACTTTTGAGGTATTTGTGGGTGCAGGTGGGTGATGATCTTAGACCAGCTAGGCTAATGTCAACAGTGGTATCTGTTACAGTGTGTGTATTTTCTAGCCTAAGAATATTTACACACTTAGTAAGCTCAATTAGGGAGTTTGTTATTCATAACGAAGTTGCTTTGATTCAACTTTGGATTATGTATTTGTTTTTGTTGTGATTTACTTTCACTGAATTTGTTATTCACAACAAATTCATAAGTAGTAAATAACAACTTGTAAAGCCTATTTAATAGGCATTCCTATAAAGTATATAATAATCTTTGGGGAATTCAAATTATCAAAGTAATGCATGTCTTGACTTGAGAAAATTTGTGGTTTGTATCCTAGACTGCACCGAAACATTCCCCCCTTTCGTACCAGGCTGGAAACGTTTCGGTACCGATAAGGGTACAAAAGCGTTGTGGGTGCGTTTTGGGTACATACCAACAAGTTCAAGGTACACTTCGGGTGCGAAAAAATGTGCCCAAACTGTACCCGGGCCTGTGGGTACAACCCGTGGCGTACCCTGCAAAAAACGGTTTTTTTCGTAACTCAAAAAAAAAAAAAATAAACATTTTTACTTAAAAATAAAGCAACCTAATTTCAACCTAACCCTAAAAGACCCCCAAACACCTATTTATACACCTAATCCCTCTACTTTATTCACACACTCATTGTTTGCTATTTTGCTAATATTGAGCTTGAAGGAGAGAAAGAGAGGTTGAAGGAGAAAGAAAGAGCTTGGAAGAGAGAGAGAGCTTTAAGGAAAGAGGGATAGAGCTTGAATGAGAGGATCAGCTACAAGTCTACAAACAACGAGGATTTTTCAGGTATTTTTTATGCATTCAGGCATTCTTTTTTTTTTTAAATCTTTTGATCAATGTTTTGTATATGATCAATGATCGATATCATGAATGATGTGTTTCAAACACATCATTCAAGATCTAAATTTGTTTTTAATATTTATTTATTTTACGGTTTTTAAAATATTAATTATTTTTTTCGTATTTAAAGTTTAATATTGAAGTTCTATTTAATTAAACGTCTACCCTCTATGTATGCTCTCACCTCGCACCATTTATGGCGAACTTGGTGATCAGAATCAGAGATTGACATGTAGGGCTAACTATTTAATTTTTTTAATTAGTTATGTATTCTTTTTTTTAATTTTAAAGTTTTAAATTGAATTTTTATAAATTTAAATGTTTACCCTTTGTGTATGCTCTCACCTCGCACCATTTATGGCGAACTTGGTGATCAGAATCAGAGATTGACATGTATGGGTTAACAAATTAATTGTCTAATTTGTATTTGTTGTTTTTAATTAAATTATTTAGCAATGTTTTAAAAAATATCTCTTATTGTAGGTTAAAACAAATTAAACCTACAATCATGGCATCTAGTTCAATTTCAGTGGGGCAAGAGGGAGGAAATGTTCCGAGTGGCCTGACAATGAAAATAGATCCTCATTCTCCTTTATGGAGGCATGTGGAAGTGTTAGAGCTCGTTGTCGGTGGTGGTGTCCGTGTTTGGATGTGCCCCCATTGTGCCACCACATTTAAATCTTCGTATACCCATTTGAGAGCTCATCTAACTGGGGTATCGGGGACAGCATTAGAGCATGTAAGGTGGAAAAGAAAACAATAGCCATGTACCTAAAAGAGCAAGAGGATGCAAACTTTGAAATAACAAGAGCTCGCTCTAGAACCATTTCTTTACAACAAAGGACTATGGGAAAACTACCAACACCATCATTTCATCCTTTTATTGAGACTAATGTTGAAATTGTTCCAGTTGATTCCCCTTTTGATGAAGATACCCCATCAAAGCAAGAGAACAAAAGGGCCTTTAGAAAAAGCATTTAACATTGAGAAGAGAGAAATTGCAGATGAATTGGTGGCTCGGTGTATATATGCATGTGGGCTACCATTCAATGTCTTGAGGTCACCTTATTGGCAGCAGATGGTGAGAGGCATTAATGAGGCACCACAGGGGTATACAAGTCCCAACTATAATAAAGTTCACACTTCTCTTTTGGACACATACAAACATCTCTACAACCAATTAGAGATTCTTGGAATGATTCGGAGTCTCTATTATCTCGAGATGGATGGAAAGACTCAGAGAGGCAGAACTCTCGTCAACATTATTGCAGTATGCCCTAAAGGGCCAATGTTTCGAAGACTATTGATTGTGAAGGGGAAGTAAAAGATGCCCAATTCATTGCAAATATTTTCATTAAAGGTATTGAGTCGGTGGGCCCACAGAACGTTGTCCAAGTCATCACGGACAATGCCAAAATTACAAGGCAGCAGGGTTGATAATAGGGGTAGGTATGAGCACATATTTTGGACACCATATGCAATACACTCCCTAAATCTAATGCTACAGAAGATTGGGAAAATTGCATGGATTGAGAAAATCTACACGGAGGAAAACGTATTCAAATGTTTGTCACCAACCATCACATGTCTCAAGCCATATTCAGAAGATTCTCAAAGTTGGAGCTATTGAAGGTAAGGGAACAACTCATGAGCCATAACTTATAAGTTTTACTTTTTAAGTTTTTAAGTTTTTCATTTTAATATTTGATTTTAAATCAATTTCAATTTGTGTTGTTATTGAATTGTTTCCATTCATTTTTAATAGGTTGTTAAGACTAGGTTTGCCTCTCACACACTCGCCTTGACACGACTTGTGAAGGTGAGACATGCTTTGAGTAGCATGGTGATTGATAATGTTTGAACCTTCTGGAGGCAAGCTAACATAGAGAAAGCCCAAAGGATAAAAACATGGATCCTTGATGATGATTAGTGGGGAAAAGTTGAATATTTGTTGAGTTCCACAGAGTCTATTCTAAGTATGATCATATTTGTAGACAAAGATAATGCTTGCATTGGAAAAATATATGACGGCATTGACTACATGCTTGAGAAAATCTAAGATATCATACAAGCCAAAGAGTAGGACCCTTAGGAAAACTTTTACAATGAAGTTAAAAGTGTGGTCATGAAAAGGTGGAACAAAATGACAACCTCATTGCATCTCCTTGCTTATGCCTTAAATCCCAAATGTTACAGCAATGAAATAGTTGGGTTACTCAGCAGCCAGCGACCATATGATGACCAAGAGGTTGCAAATGGGACGAGGGCAGCATTCAGGAGGTTGTTTTCTGATCCAGCTATATCTAGTGTAGTCCACCATGAGATGGTGATGTTTGTAACTGGAGGAGGTAGCATGGGAGAGATAGAGGCTCTTTGTGACAAAGCCACCTTGGATCCAATCATGTGGCGGATTGTACATGGCCATGATACCAGTACCTCCGACTGTCATGCGATCAAATTGCTCACACAGTATAAAGTTTGTAACTTGTTATTTAATATTTTAATTACCAATTAAGAATTAAAATTCAAAATGATATCATTCTTTTTATATTAATAATACTTTGTTTTTACGAGTGTGGCTAGTAATTCTTTTGCAGAGCACAACTAAAGTACTTATGGCTTCATCCACTCAGTTAAACGCACAATGTTGGCATCGAAGAAGGCTGAGGATTTAGTATACATTCATTCCAACTTGTGCCTCTTAACGCATAAGATGGAAGAGTATACTAGTGGTCCTAACAAGCTTTGGGACATCCAACCTGAAACCACAGACTTTGAAGCTTTTGCTACTTGTTTGTCCAATGTTTCACTATTTGGCGTTGATGACGAACTTCCAGGGAGCCCTTCACAAGGGTTCGAAAGTGGAGCTAGTGGGAGTGGAGCTGCAAGTGCCATCCATGAAGATGATTTTGAGGATCATCTAGATGATATGCTCTAGAAGTTGAGTACTTGAATGTATTATATTATTAACTATCATGTTTATGAATCAATACAAACTCAAGTCTCAATTCTCAAAGTATTAGAAATTTGTTTTCATGTTCTATGAATGATTTTAAGTTGTATGAGTATTAAATTTCAATAAGTATGCAATGTATGAGTATTAAATTTCAATAAGTATGCAAATGCTTCTTTAAATTTATAATTTTATATAAATATATATATATATATATATAAAATGTACCCAAAAGCGTACCGTACCCAAAGTTTTTAAAAATTTGTCGTATTAGTGTACTATACCCATACGGAAACAGATTTAGTTTGTATCTCCAAATTAGATCTTGAAGGCTGCTCCCACATGGTATCGGAGCAGATTACCTCTTCGTTGCATTACATCTAACATTTGAAACAAACATTGATTTTGCATTATGGTGCATTGCCTTGTTGAGTAGGCATTAGAGGTACATTGATCAAGTAAGTGTAAGGTGTATAGCACCCAACTTGTTATAACCCTACAACCAGCTTGCTTGGCGAGCTCCTCTGCATCCATGTCACTCGGCAAGTTGCCTCTCAACCAACTTTGGCTCGCCTACTCACTCGGTGATCTCACCAAACGCCTCCTCACTTTGGCGAGCTCCCGTGTTCTTCTACACCTCTCCTTATCGGTTCAGCCATATCTTGAGTGTCTCGAATCTTTGGCGGTATATCTCCTCACCGCAACACCATTCCTAAACCCAATGAGCTCCTCTTCAAAGCTCGGGTTTTCCTTGATAGGCAAGCAAACCTATCTTGGCTCAATAAAGCAGTTCATGAACTCTTCGTAGTAGACCAGCAAAGTAGGGTTCATTCCCACACTTCAATCTATTACTCTCGCTCCCCCGACACTTTAATACTCCAACATAGTGAAGCATCAACATTAAATTGGGAACCCTAAACTCATTGCACCTTGGGTTCTACATTGAGCTCAACGATCCTTTCTTTCAATAACACCAAACATCAACGGCCTTATAGACCGATTGGTGGCGTTATTTGGCAAAATCATTGGAAAGTGAGATGGTAAAGGGTTGAACCCTCACCCTTCACACAATATTTTTTGAGGAATTCTTTTGGGAGTAGAAAATTATAAAAGGGGGAGAAAAATATAAAAAGAAACCTTTTTGAAAAATAAAAGGGGGTATACTTCAAAAAATTGGAAAGAAGACAATTGTTCTAGGGGGATATTATTCTGCCTACACATGTCCAAGCTATTTCTCTCTCGCTTCAACTTCTTCCTCTTCTACCATGGAGAACCAATTATTTGAACCGCTAAATACCTTCGACTATCATGTCCTGGAAGCCGAAAATGCAGCAGTTACTTCAGGTGGCCTATGGAGAGTTTTTCAAAACAATGTTCCTACATTCACTTCAGAAAAAGACAGCTACACCTCTACATGTGCATACGCATGCAAGCATGATGAGGCTCTCAAGCTAATTGGCCTATATCTTAGATAACCTGATGTTTCACATCTCGATGACAAGACTCGAAAGAAGTGTGGGATCTCTTTGAGAGTCTATTTGGGAAAGAGAATGAGTTCAAACTGTTGTAACTCAAGGCAGAACTGTCTACTCTATCACCCTCAAATTCTCCCACAATTGAACAATTCTTGGAAAAATTTAAGTTTTTCTAGTCTCGGTTGAAAGTTGCACGAGTAAACAAGCAAGACAAAGAGGTAATCTTTTTTTATTTTGTCCAAGTTAAATGATCCCTTCAGTGTATTTGCTTCTACTTTTTATTCTGCAATGGATGCTTTAAGAGATCAGTTTAAAATGCCTAGTTTTGAGCTATTTTGTTAAAGGCTAACTCGTGAACAAACAAAATTGATGTCACTTGATGCCTTACCTTGTTCCAGTCATGCTCTAGTTGCAAATTCTCCTAAGGGAAGTGGAAACCAAAACCGAAGATAGGACCTCCTAATAAACCTACAGAATCAAACAAACCAACGGAATCTACCCCTTTGTCTTCTAATCGTAGTAAATCAAAAAGACCATTCAAACAGAAGGTTTATGATCATTGTCTGTACTGTAGTAGAACTAATCATCCTGAATATAGATGTTATCGAAAAATGGAAGCATTGGAAGCAACTTTGAAACAACATAAGATTGTTTTACCTGCCCTCTCTTCTCATTATTCTACTAAGTCTCACTCAAGAAAAGGGAAAACTCTTTCTGCTCAAGCAGTTTCTCCTACATGTGATAAGATGGATAGTTGATTATGGTACTTCACATCATATAACTCATTCTCATGATTTGTTAAAATCTCTCTAAATGCAGCACTTCACCAATAGTCATGGGCACCTCTTCAAAAGTTAAGTTTTGGGTTCTAGTTCAGTGCAAATGCAGGACAAGTGCATCAATGATGTGCTCTTTGTGCCCAAAACATCATCTAATTTGTTGTCTATTTATCAAATTTGAAATTTTGGCTCTGGGAAAACTATGGAATTTACTCTAAATAATGTTGTAATAAGAGAATTTCAAGATCCACAAGATGTAGTTGCAACAGGTGTGGTGGACCATTGTTCATGACTTTATGTTTTTGATAAATTTGACACCTCTACAGGTTCTCTTGTTACTCGTGTTGATACATTGATCAAGTTGTGGCATGAATGCTTTGGTCACCTCAATTACAAGTATCTACAGCAACTGAGTTCCCAGCACATGGTGACAAGCCTTCCTAAGGTCTCCAGCAATGATGGTGTTTGTCCGGGTGCACGCTTGGCAAACAACACCAGGATCCCTTTCCAAAGGGGCACGCTTCAAGAGGTAAGGCTCCCGTCGAGTTAGTACATAATGATTTGATGACTTTTCCCACTCGCTCTTTCTCTAGTGCAAAAGAAGTACTAACTTTCATTTATGATTTTACACAAAGGACTTGTGTGTATTTCTTGCAAAGTATAAAAGCAAAGTTCTTGATAAATTCAAAGCCTTTAAGGAATTTTTAGAGAAGCAATCTAGGCTTCCTTTGATAAAAAATTTGTAGAGATGATGGGTGGGAATATGAAAGTAAAGCCTTCATGGAGTTTTGTATTGAGCTCGACATTTGGCACCAATTCACGGTGCCTTACACCCTAAACAAAATGTTGGTGAGCAAAAAAATAGAGCAATCAACAAGATGGCAAATTGTATGATACAATCGAAGGACTTAACACCTTAGCTTTGGGCTGAAGCAATGAACTGTGCAAATTACATCCAAAAATGCATACCCAACAACGCAGGTGAAGTACAAGAAACACAAGCAATTTGATCAAGTGAAAAGCCTAATGTTTGTTGACTTTGTCTTGAAAGAAAGGCATGGGCATTTGTTCCTAATGACAAGCACAAGTCTATGGAGCCAAAAAGCCAAGAGCTCATTTTTGTTGGCCATTGCGAGGATGTGAAGGCATATTGCTCCTTTGATCCTATCACACATGATGTCTCGTTTTAACAAGATGTTAGAGTTGATGAGAATTTCACTTCAATGGTGCCAACTTGAGTCTTTTGCACCTATGGTGTCTCCTCCCGCACCTAATAGGGAGGGTCTACTTCTTGATATCGATGATAACGCCCATGATGATCCTACTCTAACACCTCCTCCTCTAGCTCCTTTGTCCATGCCCAAGTGGGCACAATCTTCCCCTGCAGTAACTCGTTCTTTAGTTGTTGATCCTTTTGATACACATTGCACTTGTGCTTAGACATTTGGTATTGCTCTTATGAGCCATGCAATTCTAGTGATCCGATGTTGTTTTCTAAGGCGACAGGTAAACCTTAGTGGGACACAACTATGCAAGAGGAATATTCTTCATTGATGAAAATATCATGTGGGAATTGGTGACTCTTCCTAAGGGAGAAAACTTGTGCATTGTAAATGGGTCTATAAGACCAAACAATCAGTTGATGGTTTTGTAGGTAAGTACAAGGCATGTCTTGTAGCTAAGGCTTTTCACATGTCGAAGGAGTTGATTACTCTTAAGACTTTTGACCTTGCTGCAAAGATGGATTTTGTACATCTTGTTCTCTCCCTGGTTGCATCACATCAATGACCGATCTTTCAAATGGACGTAAAAAGTGCGTTAGTGCATGGTGATCTCCAAGAGATCCATATGGCACAGCCACATGGCTTTGTGCAAGACCCTTCACTTGTTTCGAGACTCTATCATTCTCTATATGGCCTCAAACAAACTCCCAGAGGTTGGTATGAGAAGGTGACTAATTTCTTGCTTTGTCTTTGGTTTTATCGTTGAGAGTCGAGATCACAACATTTCCGGATCTTTTGATATTGGTCTTGTATGTCAATGACCTCATCCTCATAGGTAGTTTTGACTCCTTGATTCATGACATACAACACAAGTTGAATGACAAATTTGATATGACAAATCTAGGACTTCTACATTATTTTCTCGGCCTACAAGTTCATCAATCTCCAAAGGGGATCTCGATAGGGCAGCAAAAGTATGCTACAAATCTTCATCAATTTTATATGGTTGCTTGCAAGCCTGCTACCATACCTTATCTGTTAGGTATTGAGTTGAATGCTACCTACAAATCTAAGTTGGTTGATCCCACTTTGTATAGACAGCTAGTAGGCAGCCTTTTGTACCTAACACATACACGTACCGACATCACTTGTGTTGTTAAAGTTGTCTCTCGGTTCTCCCATGAACCTCATGAGAGTCATTGGCAAGCAGCCAAGCATATTTTGCGCTATATGTGGGGCACCCTAAACTTTGGGATTCAGTACACACCACAAGGTTCTTCGAGAGATAGAGTCAAGATTCAAATTGGGATTGGGACGTATGTGTTGATCCCCACCAATCTACAGCTGGAGTTGTTTTTCACCTTGGCTTGGGTCCTATTGCATGGGCATGTAAGAAATAGATAGTTGTTCCATCTCTTTGACAAAGGTTGAGTATCGAGGTACTATTTAAGGTTGGACAAGAGGCACTCTAGCTTCGACAATTACTTGGTGAGTTTGGTTTTCCTCAACATAATCTCACTCCGATTTGGTGTGATAACTAAAGTTCCGTTGAGATTGCACACGTAAACAAAGTACATCAAGATCCACATGCACTTCATCCGGAGAGTTGTTCAATTGGAGTTTGTGCCTACCGCTAAGCAGGTTGCTGACATCTTCACTAAGCCCTTGGCTTCTCCTCGTTACCTTAAGTTACGAGCATTGCTTGGGGTGAAGGATTTTGTCCTTGGGGGAATTAAGCATGAAGTCCTCACTTCTCTTTTCCTTTTATGTTTGTACATGGGTACCTTTTGTCAAGCACAGTAATCGTGACCCATATTTTATTTGTCTATCCCTAACTTTCGCTTAAGGCAGGGTGTATGTTTACACACTTAGTAAGCTCGATTAGGATGTTGGTTATTCGTAACCAGGTTGTTTTTATTCAACAACTTTGGATTACATATTTGTTTTGTTGTGATTTAGTTTCACGGAATTTGCTAATCACGATAAATTCATAGTTATGAAGAACTTGTAAAGCCTATTTAATAGGTATTCAGTAGGGTGAAGAGTGAGAGTGCGAAGAGAGAATTGTGGAGAATATTTGGGAGAATGTAATAATCTTTGGGGTATTTCAAATTATCAAAGTGTCACATGTCTTGGCTTGAGTAAATTTGTTGCTTGTATCTCCAGATTAGATCCTGAAGGCTGCTCCCACAGTAGCACAGCAGCATGCCAAACTCATGTAACACACTTAGCGCTAGATGAAACACCTAGGCCTGGTCAACTATTATCCTAGACCTAGACCTTACCATGTTCTTTCGTGCTCTTTGTTTCCTTTTGATAACTGGTTTGTGTGTGCATAATATATATGTTGTGTCTTGATATTTTCTTAGGTGATGGTGTTGTGGGAATTTATCATGTTTTAACAAGTGTTTCTACTGTATGGGAAACAACCTTGGTTATAGTATGTATCCCTTACCAAGCTATGCACGAAAGAAACTCGAAACAATCTTGAAATGGTACTTCTCTGTACAGTAGTTGTAAGAACATATACTGGCCTAAATTGTGATGCACTACCGTATGGACTTGATAAACAACCATGTTGAATGGTTTGAAGTATTGGATGTATGAACTTATTAAGATGTGAGAAACTGTAGTTGTGCTTGGCAGTCGTAAATTAATGATGATTAAGACTTAATTTGAAAAAGGCAATCAAGTCCATGTCTGTTGTATAGATATTCTGCAGAAAAGTGCAAGATGAGATTTGGGAGTTGTTAAATGGTTATTTTTCTTTTATTGTACTTGTAGTGTTGTTAGTTTGGGCTTGTGTTCACATGGTATTGATGAGGAACAAAAATATTAAATGTGACTACCTCATCATATTGTACACAATCTTGAAAGGACTGTATTGACACTGTGTTGAGGTAGCAGTGTCCAAACCATTGAGTACTTGTTTACCTTCTTAAACGTCTCATGCAAAATAACATATCAGGGCATGAAGTATTTGTGGATCTAGATGCAGTAGATGAGCTAACTTCAATTCTTGCTTGGGACAGTTGCTGGGATATAAGTCCCAAACTATATCGATCTTTTTGTACAAAATCTATCTTTTTGTACAAAATCTATCTTGAGTCTTGAATAAAGTTCATAATATTCAAATTGGAGTGTGGCAGTTCAAATATTGAGCTAGTGACTAAAAGAATTTGGCAGTGTCGATGTGGTATAAGACAGTGTTTGATGATTGTAATTTAGTGTGTTAAATACTCACTCAAGAGATGCATCCAGTAAACCTAATTTGCAAGATATGCATGAATGAATACTAAATTAATGCCTGGAAACAGTATTTATGAACTGGACCCAGTGGGGAATTATGAGACCTGTTTCTTTGTAAATGTGAGAACAATGATATCTATGTTTCTTTGTTGTCACTTGTTTGATGAGCTTCTATGGATTGCATAAATGGCAGTTTTATTCCTGATGTTGTAGAGCTAATCATGCGAGCATGAACATCTGAGTTAAATATACTACTATTTGTCAATAAAAATTTGAGGAAGATACTGGGGAAACCATTCCTTAAAAGCTTCAACTTGTATGTTGAGGTTTTGTCAATTGTACCATGCTTTACTTGGAACATTAGGCTATATAAGAATGTTAGTTAGATCTTGTTTTGAATGCTTCGAATCAAAAGCAACATTGTTTCATATTGGGATGCTTCCTAATGTTGCACGCTTATCCTGCACACATGCACATCTGATGCCTTACTTTTAGCGCCTTAGCATGCTAAGCCTAGCAACATCTCCTCACAAGGCCACTTCATATTTAGTGTTCCTTTGTCTTGCTGCATGCTAATTTAATTCAAAACACACAAAAAAACTGAATGAAACCATAAAAAACGGCTAGAGTCATAAACGCTCTGATAGGCTCTCCTCACTTTTACATGAAAGATAGAAGACTGTCTCTTTGTTGATTTAATATGCTAATACAAAACAACAAATCTCACTCACAAAACGCTCGCTCACAAAACATATAGAAAGTAAATAAAGGCTAAAAAACAAATTTCTCTCATGGATCCTTCTACTTTGATACCAAATGTTGGCGATTTAAACCGATATCAGAATTAATTCTATTAGAACACTTATAGAATATTTATACATGTCACATGATTTTTATGATACATAACATATCTACTAGCACACAACTCTCTTAACATCTATTCTATGTGGGTATTATAGTCACCCACCGCACTGACTCTTAACCCAACTTATTATTATCCAATGGGTTTAAATCACTATTTAAACTTAACTAAGGACTTCACCAACTATGCTGTAATAATTCATAACAGGCCTTGTGTAATGAAGCTATTAAAAACTAAAGGAAGACTGATTTCTTGAGCAAACAGCATAATAAACCTCCATAGTTACCATGTTCAAAAAGTTCAGATAGTTTGAGAGGGGAAAAATGTTCGGAAGTTCGAAATTTTTCAATAGGTTTGGTTCGGTTCGGTTTAGAAAATTTACAAATATAAAATATATATATAAATAATAAATAATATACATATATGATGATATTTGAAAAGAAAAACCAATTACACATAATAATAAACAAATATATTATCTACAGAGTTTTTCCTTTATGTGCTTAGGTATTAGTGTTTCTTGTTTTGTTTTTGTTTTGTTTTTAAGTTCTTTTAATTTAAACACTTTCATTTTTTAATTAAAAAATAATAGTAATGATAATGTTAGACCGAACTTGTTCGGTAAGTTCGATCAGACCAAAAGTTTGGTTTGAACCGAATTTTCACTAAGTTCGTAAGACCATGGTGACTATGATAAACTCTCTGGCAGTTTGCTCTTTATTAAACTCATAGGTTCGTTGAATTGATATATATGCATAGGATGATCCTTATTCTTTCACATTTTGGTAATTACATGATGGACAATAACAAGCCTACCTTGATGGGGAAAATTGTAGTCATAAGAGAGGTAAATTATTAGGGCATTTTGCAACCCTCAATGAAATCCAACAATTAAACCATGTCTTTGTATTAAGCTACCTCAGAAATATAATTTGCACCATAGATTGAAACCTTGTTTATAACTTAAAAGGTAATTATCATAATTACCAAGAGACCGGTATGGGTGCAAGTACATGTACAGATACAAGGAGACAATGACAGGTACGTCATTTTTCAAAAACATAAGAGAAGGGTACTTGGAAACATAAAATATATATGTGTATATATATATGAAAGTTATATTATTTAAAATTTAAAAATATATGTAGATTTTAGAGGAAACAACATCATACAGCCTAATATTAACTTTTTAAAGTAAAGATTGTACATGTTCAAAAAAGAAAAGAATCACTATTATCTTTGATATCTCATCATATCTAGCGTTGAGTACAATATATATTTTTAAAAACAGAGAAATGCAAGTCTCCGAGATAAATACCAATGAATACCAGTCTCCGAGATGAGTACTAATTTTTGAGACGCATCTTTGGTGGTAGGAGCCAAGTCTCTGGGCAACACTGGAAAACATAAAAACCTTTCCATAAAATGTTGTGATATGTTACCCCAAGGTTGAAGCACGACGCAATGTTTTCCCCTGGCAGAATCTTTTGTCACATCAATTTTATTTAGCAAGTATATGTTCATATCAAAATTCATTAAATGTCAAACGTAGAGTTGCTATCAATATATATTCGCTTTGAAAAGGATTGTTTAGGGGGAAATTTTATCTTGTTTTTACAGTCATAAAAGTTGTGTAACTTCAGCACTTTGGGCCTTTCCTGATCACTTTTTGAGGAGGATACTCATAACAAACGTTAACTGCCTTATACGTATGGGCCATAATGCTCATCTCTGTAATCTATCATCCATTGAGAAAAAAACTATGTTCAGGATTAGGCGAAGACAGCATACCTTGGACTAGTGTGGTGATTGTGCATATGAGTTTACCAAATCTTGAAATCCGGCTCAACTACTTCATATTGAAATGATAAGCACACCATTTGACCAATTCTCCACAAAAAAATCCTTTTAGGAGTGCAGAAGTTACAAGTCATGAATCCCATAGTCTTTTCTCTTTGTATTTAGGGTTCAATGCTTGATTGTTTTTGAAATACTCTAGTTTTTCTCCTGTACTAAAAGTCCCATTCTCCTTTGGCATTGTCATGGAACTAGGTTTGGTGGCAGTTAAAAACTTCAAGTTTTTTTCCTTTTTAACAAAAACTAATAGCAGACTCACCGAGTCAGCACGCTGGACTTGCAAGTCCTGCCTGCAATCTCGGCAACTGTGATTCAAGGCCACAACCTCATTGAGTGTGTGCCTTATCCACGAGTCCTCACACAGACACAATGACTCAGCGAGTCTCATAATAATGCACCAAACAAAGACATTATTATACAAGATTGGCAACTATCTACAATTGAATTATAGGCCAACAAACCCAGTACCATTAATAACCAAATGGAAGCTTCTGCCATAGGCATTCATTAAACCCAACTTTGATGGCTCTTGACGAGGAAATCCCAGGCCAAGGGGAGCAGGAACTTTTCTTCGAGATAATAAGAAAATAATGATTTGTTCTTGCACATGTCATTCTACCATTCTAAATCACACCACAAATTTCAAAGTGCAAAAATCAACACATTGTAAATGATAATCACCCATGATTTATATTCACAGAGTGGCAAGATTGCTATGTCAGATAAAAGTAGAATTGCCCTAAGATCAATCAAAATAACTAAGAAAACATCAGTTAAGAGGCATTCTTGCCTGCAAAAACAAGTCTGTGTGAGTCTTGTCTTTGTATAGCCTTAGTTCAACCTGGGCTCCTGCCGACTGAAGCACATCAGAAAAACTTGTGCTGCATAAAATTATATAAAAGAGAATGTGATAATCATAATGTTGTTCAAAAAAAATATGCAGCAAAATAAAATAAGTGAAAGAGTCAAGTAGAACCATCAAATCTGTATTTATTCATTGAGTGAAAAGTAAACAAATCCCTCTAGAGTTTTTTTATATAAGCATGAAGCATATTTTACTCTTTAAAGTATTATGGCTCTCAAGTGCGAAATTTGTTAAATTTGAAGCTCTTCTTTTGAAGACTGACAAACCACTATGTTTTAAAACTTAGTTAAAAACTTAAATGGCTTTCAATGTGATTTCAACTGTGCTGCTTTCTTTGTAAAATGAAGAAGCACTAGCAAATAAAGTCGTGCCAAAATCATATATTGATACAATGAAAGACATTTTGTAAAATGGTTTTCTTTATGGGAAAAGATGTGTTAGTGTTAGGTTGAGATTCACATAAAACCACCCAATTCCTAATAATGAAACATGAAATAATAACTCTATTTTCCAGGAATGTTGCTTGGAAAAACTGTGTAATTATATTAATTAATTATCACTGCATGATCCATAATTATCCTGGTTATACCCATGTCTATTTCATCAACATGGATTCTAGTTAACCAATGTGCTGATCTAATGCACTTTCCTACTGAAACCAGCATACATGAGGCAATTGATGTTTATTACAGCTATGGCTGCCATCTACACCTTCATTCAAAGTTACAATGTGCACGAGTTCATATTCATGTTTGATATAGCTTTTACTTGCTGCTGCAAACCAAAAATTATGCTTAATACAGTTTTTATAGAATTTTTATGCTTGCTTAGCTTGAAAAGAGATTATTCTAGAAACTTAAATACTTCTTAAGTTCTGAAATTGAAATCAGCATGCAAGAAATGAACTGTTGGGCAAGTTAAGAACAAAAAAAAAAATCAGAAAATGGAAGGGACACAAGATCCAATGTGCAAAAGCTCCATCATGGAAATGGAATTGAGCCTCCCACTATTGCCAAAAATCAAGGTTGCAAAGCTCAAAGGCCATTGGCATCTACAGCATCCTGTAGAGCTTTTGAACCAATAAACAAATAAATGAGAAGCCATACTTAACAGAATATTTCAGATAAACAGAAATGAAAATGGCATACACAAGATAACACGAGTTATCTTGGGAAACCCTTTGGAAAAAAACCAAGCGCGGTAACTTCTCTCTCTTATTGCATTAACTTAACCGTTTACAATACAATAATGTACTTCCAAGTTCTGCTCTACCCTACTGCATGTCCAGCTATATGTAAGCACATCAATAGGAAACCATCAAAGCGGTTTTACAATACAATGGGTACCAAAACCATGGGCTAAGAAAACAACCCATAATGGTTCCCCATAAATCATGGGTTTTGACACCACCCATATACACGTATAGATAAAAACCACATATCTATACTCTCGGAAAAATAGGGATCCCAAAAAAATTCTCGAGGGCCAGCCCCTGAACCCCCGCAGCAGAGGTGTACAGTACTCCTAGATGTACAGTATGCAAAATATACAACATATTCTAACACATCTCATCATTATTTTTTACATTTTTTGCTGACATTTACACATTTCCCTAGGCCTGAATCTGTCACAAATGCACATGTGACAAGTTCAGCCAAGATTACACAGAAAAACTTATGAAGGCCATAACTTTCTCATACGAGCTCTAGCTTTGGTCCCATTTAGAAGTGTTGGAAAGCTATTGAAAAGCTCTATCCTTAGGTCTAGGTTGCATAAAGTTTCCAGCAGAATTTTTAAATTTCCCATGAGCATTAAACATGGGTCCTTATATTGAGCACTTATGGCTAGACTGTCATATGAGAAATCAATTGAGTATCCTCATGGACATAGAAACCATGTTTCTAAATATGACTAAAAGTAAGAGATCGATTAGCGATCATTACATATCTGGCTAACTACCACAAGAAACCAAGGAAATAGAGAATAAGTGTGCATGTCAATTAGGTGGGTGCTAAACATGCCCAACATTTGTGACGGGCTGAAAGGAGGTAATCAGCTTAATAGTCCTTAGGCTCTGTGTCAGGTCATAATATGGCTGAAACTGAAATTGACAACCTCACAAACAATAGGGACAGACACCACTTATTGACACAACGGAATTAAGTCCCCTGCATTTTGGGACCTAGGTGCAGGAACAAAACATCCCTTGGCGTGCCCCACCACCTTGCCCTTGGCTACCTGAAGATGGTTTAGCTGCTCCATACTGTTTTGGGTGCGTGGCTTATTTTTGCAAAGTTTCAGGAACACTTGAGCCTTGAGGGTCGTCTCATTCTGCTCTTAGACATCCCACAGACTTCCTGGCATCTATTTTCGCCATATGAGGGGTATATTGATAGCCATGAGTGTTATGCAAGTTGCAAAATATTTGATGCAAAATCGGTTCAATGTTCCCCAAGTTCAAGCATAGGAACAAGCCAGAGTAAGAGGAATCTACTAAGGAGGATCCCCAAGTCAAAGAACACAAGGGCGGGCTTGGCAATATGGACGTGAGTTGCGATTTTTTAGATTGGTCAAAAATAGCCAATGGAAGAGCTCAATACAGATTGGCAAGTGAGCCAAGACAATGAGATACAATCCAATTCTGAGGAAGAGCCTCTGCAGCCACAACTCACAAGCTAATTTGCACAATCTTAACATGGAAGTTATGAAAGGAGAATGCATGGTGAAGGGAATCTTAGAGGATACTCAAAGAGCCTCTGAAGACAAAGCATTGAATATAGAGACAACCTGGGAACATAAAATGCCATCAAATGGGGACTATCAGACATGCATAAGTGATTGAGAGCTTGTGCAGTTGCTGCACAAGTATCAACATTTGTTTCCCAATAAGTTCACATATATAAAAGTATTAATCCATCACTTGGGCCAATGAGATCAATGTCAAGCCGAATGTCATATCTCAAGCTATTAAAGGAACAATCGCACACACTCAATCCAAATGAAGGCTAAAGAAGGAAACTGATCTCATGCCGGAAGCATGACTGATCTACCTCATATAGAACTTTAATTGGGTAAGCCCAGAGGTTATTTCAACCACAGAAAATTGGTGGAATCATGTATGTTTGGACTATTGCATATTGAACTAAGCTTGTGCCAACAATCCATTTCCAATCTCATTCACAATTAAGATCTTAAAGCCGTTTCCAATCATGAGGTCTATTCATTCATGGATGTGTTCTCAGGTTATCTAATTCCCTATCACAATAGAAGACCTAGAAAAGAAAACATTTGCAATGGTTGAGGATCATTCGCATATAAGGTGATGCCATTTGGACTAAAGAACACATCCCCAATATTTTCTGATGTTGTAGTAGGTGCATTCAAATATTTCATACAAGCCTTCCTATGGGTCCACTTATATGATTGGGAAGTGTTTAGCCTGCTCGTAACATGTTGAATTGTGATAAATTTTCTCACAATGTCAGAGCATTAGGCATTGCACTAAAACTGCATAAGTTCTTGTTCTCCACTCCATTTGGTGTGTTGCTTGGGCACATAGTTTAAAGTGAAGGAATACTTGTTGATTGGACTCAAATTGCAGCAAAATTGGAGTTTTGCCACTGCAACACCGTCTAGCGTGCAACAATTTCTTACACATACAAGGTATGACATAATATTATCATATTTATCAACGACATGAATATAGTTTCATCCATGGAAAAACTTTTTGTGCAAAGATATAACTGGATTGTGGATTATTGGGAAGCATTTGAGTTCCTCAAATTGAAATTGGTTAGTGCACTGATCTTATGCTAACCAAATCAGACAAAGACAAGTCGGTCTACATGTGGACACAATGCACATGGTGATCTTAGTTGTTCTATCTTAGCTATGTGGGGAACATTGATAACCCTATGTATTTTTAAGTCGCAAACTATTTGACACAAAATTAGCAGAAGCAAGTGAACACTAGGAATAAGAAGAAGCCACCAAGAAACACAAGTTGCGTATAACCATAGGAATATAGATAGAAAGACAATAGAGATGGATAAAGAATAGGTTGTGGAAAGCACTGCATGGCAAGAGAATGAAACATAGAATCAATTGGAAAGGACTAAAATGTATGCGAAATGTATATTCTCTACATAGGTGGATATATAATATACGTTGTACTTAGCAAGAGAATGAAACATAGAATCAATTGGAAAGGGCTCAAATGTATTGAAAATGTATGTTGTCTACATAGGTGGGTATAATATTTTCGTTCTTCCTCATGACGAATGAAGATCTCTCGGTAAAGAGAATATTAAAATAGAGATTCTTTATTTTGTCCTAGAGCCCAAGGTTTTCTTAAAATGGATGAGTTACAAAGATATGGAAACAAGCATAAATCTTGGCAACAATGCTTTTTATATCCACTTTTTTTTCGAGAAGATCTTTACACAATTGCTCATGATCTTTATTTAGATAAATCGAGTTCCTCCAAGCCAATGGGATTTTTAATTTCTAATTATTTGTTTCCTAACAGTAAAATGTTCGATTCGTTGAATACATCAACAAATGATAAAATTATGATCCAAATCGATTTATTAATCGCAATACGAACTCTTATTCTGAATTGGTACTAGAAGGTTTGACAGTTATCTTGGAAGTTTCATTGGCAATGCAATCAAAACATTTTATAGAAGGAATGGATGGATGGAAGAGTATCCGATCAATCCATTGCATATTTACCCTTATGGAGGATAAATTCCCATATTCCAATTATGTATCAGATATACACATGCCCTGCTCAATTCATCCAGACATTTTACTCCATTCATCCAAAACTTTTGGTTCAGACCTTTTTTTGGATCTGAATCCATTGGATCGAAGCCATAGGAAGAGAATATCGACTGATTCAGCAGAAGCACCATGGGTACCTCCTAGTACATGGACCGTGGAAGAGATGTCTTACTATATGTACTTGCGTCTCGAGGACAGAGTTTCTAGGACTTTCCCAGATTTTGGGCACAGCAGGGGAATGGCTATTAAAGTATAAAAATTAAAACTTTAATCTTAAAATACATGTAGGATAGAATAAACAAATAACTTAAACAACTAAAATAAGCTAAAATTTCAATTAATAAATTACTAAATAAAACCATTGATCTATTAATCCATCTGAAATTTTGAATAATACATCAACATGTTAACTGAGAGATGAGAAAAACTATATATCGACATGCTAAGTCAAACTCAAAGCTAAGAAGAGTACACAATAATCTATATATCAATATGTCATGGGAAACACAGAACACGTGATAATTAATATATCAACATGCTAACACCCAAAACGGAAAAAGCATAGAATGCAGCTCAAAAATCAGTCATCATTAGTTTAGGTGTTTTTTAATATTTTTCCAATTTGCTTTTAGGGTTAGTGTTTTTATTTTTTGTTATTATGTTGTTTTAAGTGTGATTCTTGAAAACTATTTTTGTGTCTTTTAAAGGTATAGGCATCAGGACGTTGGGACCTCCCTCAACCATCCTGGGGACGTCACAACATCCCCAACGCCTCTCATAATAGGTAATAGGTAACATATTAAGGACGTCCCCAAAATGTCCTCGTGTTTCAAGGGGCGTCTTGGGTACATCCCCAAATTCTTTACCATTTTGGGGATGCAAAGGTGACATTTCATCACCATCATCAAGCGTCACCGGACCCTTGGGAACACATCCCCACATAACACTTTCTCTTACTATCATATGTTCAACATATAGGCTATGCCAACTTTGACACCAATAAGCTAGCAGCATATTGAGAAAAACAACTTACAAGTCAATCAAGAAACCAAGATTCCCAGCTAGTGCAAAAGAAGGCTTTGCTTCACAAAGGCAACTACCATAAAATGTGTCTTTTAGAGCTCCTTCAAATTTTTATGATGTAGTCATTTCATAACTATGGCAAGTCTGAGTAATTTATGTGAAGACACAAGTCAATCAGGAAAGTGAGTTCCTTCCTAGTGCACAAGAAAACTTTACTTTACAAACAAAACCATCACAAGGTACAACTTTTGGAGCTCCTTCAATGTTTACTTTAGTGGTCACTTTAGAAGTATTGTAAGGGTATTGTGTGTAAAAACAATAGAAAATTTGTATCCGTAGTTAATTATTTTTAAAATTGCTCTTACTGCTCACCTTTTCTAGCTAGAATTGATTTACTTAGGAAAGAGATGGCTGCTATTATATTTGGTGCCAAGGATGCTTTGTTAGGCATTCTTGCCTATATAGAGAGAGGAAGCCTTCATGGATGCCATGAATCTTTTTAATGTACTCTCTATTAGATTCTCAATGTAATCTTATTACCCTATGATGCAATATAAGGTGCACTTTCTCCTAATAAACGATAAAAAATTATTAATTTTGTTATAGTGTTTTATGATGATGGAATGATTAGAACTTGAGTAATATGTCTCACAATCACAATATCATTTCCCAATTCCCAGGTACTCACAAGTATGACTCTAGTCTCTTTGGAAAATGGGAAGATTCAACTCTTTGCTGAATTATTTCTTTGTTTTTTTCCATGTACCAAGTCTACTCTTATGCTTCAACTTGTCAAATTCTTCTTTTGTCCGATTCAGAATAAACCTAGGTAATAGATAGGTGAATGCATTTATATAGACAATGGTATGACTACCTATTTATTAAGTTCCCTTTGATTCCAATTGAGTGGATTTGTCATGAAAAGATACATTTATTTGTGAAGAATTCATATCTTTACAATTTTGTTTTTCCTGAGTTTTTAACATGTATTTGCGAGTGCAAGCACGAGTTAACTCTTCAGCTTTGCTGAATAGTTGACAAGAATTGACAAGAACAAGTCACGTATACTTAAAGATTTTCTTTGAGATCTTTTGTTTCACTTTATGGGTGGACAAGGCCATGTATCATATGGATGCAGTTCAACAAAACCTTAATAGCTTCATATACATGTAGATGTTCTAGTATCCCTTTTTCAGTCTTCTAGTGCAAGAAAAAATTACAGTTAATTATGCACAATATTCAATGCTTGGACAACATTACCTATAATATTATTAGCAATAATTTAAAATTTTCAAATCTTAACAAATTTTTTTCAATATTGAATTCTTAGTTTCTTAAAGTCCGTGATAGTATATTCATAATTTCCTCAAGATTTTATATACAAGATACAAAATCTTGGCAATTTTTCAAAGAAAACAATATTGTTTTACCAAAAATGAAGCTTTTTGAATAGCGCATAATTTTCTTAAAAGTTGCTAAAAATAGCCAACTATTAAATACATGCCACTAAAGCCATCTCTAACTATTATGCATGATATACCAATTGATTCGGCATGCTGAAGCAAAGAATTATTAGTAGACACTTGACTGCTAGTAAAAAACACTAAAAGAATGAAGAGAATGGAAGGCACACTGCTTGACATGCTCGTGTGTCTGCATCTTTATTAATCAAAAATAAGTCACATATTTTGTTTAGGTTAGAGCGTTACTAACCACGATTATGCGGGGCACGCCCCCTGTAGATGCCTAAAATTTGGTAATTACTAATTTATCGCTTAATAATATCAATTTTGACTTAATCCCTTAAATCATGACTTGTGCACTTACTCCAAGATTAATTACTATATCCTTAGTCCTATTGCAAGACTTGCTCTCCTCATTATATTGCTTAGTCATCTATGAAAATGCTCACATCAGTCACAAGCAGTTCGTTACTCTTGATTGTCATGCACAAAGCTTCACAACACCTTTCTCCACTCCTAGACCAAACCGTCCAACAGTTCGGTCTTGGGAAAAGCGGTCCCATCCAGGCCACCCAATGGTCATTTTCTCAATTTGGATATCTTTTATGGGTCAGCCTTAATGCAAAATTATATTCACAAAACCCTATAAAAGTAATTCTAACACACTCATTTACTCACCTAACATTCACCTTTCACTCTCAAACATAAATCACTCAAAAGGCATTAATAGCTCTCCTAAACTTCCCTAATGCAGCAGTAGACATTAGGAGCAACCGGCACACAAGTCTGAAGCACTCAAACCAAGTCCAAGAGTCAAGCTTCCCAAATCAAGAGCACTCAAAGCAAAGCCAAGCAAGCAAGACAAGTCATTACAAAGCATTATCAAGTGATCGGGTTATCAAATATAGTTGCATCCATGCAATATTATGTCACATCTCTAAGTGGGAATTACATGCAATTTGAGGCCTCTTCAAGTAGTGCCAAATGTAGGTAGTACACATATTGCACTTCAACCGAACCACTAACTTTTTGGCAAAGGTTTTACCCTAGGTCAGGATTTTGGGTCAATTTGGTTGATATCAAAGGGTTCGGCACATTTTCGCAACGTAATACTTCCCAACAAAGCACAAACCAATCACTCACAAAGGTCCAAATAGTTCTGAAAGTCTGATTTGCATCCGGACAAATCGTCAACAAGGCGAAACCACCAAATGGTTTAGTCCAAAAGAATGGTTTCATCCTAATTACGTGTAGATCCAAAATCAAAGACAAAGCATCTGATAGATCTTCACTCGGGTCATCCTCCTGTCACACTCATATAAGTCTCCAAACCAATCAAAGAGCTAAGTGCACTCATCTTCTCATGTCTTACTATATTTTGCACATGTTCTAATTGATCTATCTTCTAATGCTTTATATGTATGTTCAAATTTGAATGTTAATGCTTAGTTAATAATCTAAATATACATCATATTCTAACCTTAACTTGAATTTAAATAAGTAGCCATTCCTATTTCCCCCTCCTATACTTATTTATTTTATGGGTTAAATCATTTGGTGAACCCACTTATTGTTCGAACCCCTTGACCTGATTTGGCTTAGGTCACTCTATTCCAAATCAGGCCTTTGCTCCAACCCTAGCCCCCATGAGGGTTTCCCATTTATTAAATATGTTGATCAATTTGTGCATGCTCTTCCCTTCATCTATATCTATTTACCATGGGTTACCCATGTCCAACAAAAATCTTTGATGATATTTACTCAAGGTATATGGTTTTTTTTCCCTCAATTTGATTTGGGCTACCCTCCCTTTAACCAACTCCATGCCTCTCCTCGGTAGAAAGAAAGGAACAACCCTACAACAATACATGCCTTTATACTCATTTTGTCTAACCTCAATCTACAAAGCTTTATTACAAGCTCCTCGAAGGCAATTCAAACGGTTTCCTTCCCCACCACATCTAATTTTACAAAAGTTGCTTGAGTTCAACTTTGTATCCCTCCCTCCACTCTCCCTCCACCTCCACCGAGGTTGATACGAGAAAGCCTCAAGTTAAATCTTTTGATGCTCATGCCTATTGTGACTACCATAGTTGTATTGGGTGCTCCACTAACAAATGTTTAAGCTTCAAATGTTAACCAACATCAATTGATACCAATACTATTGAATTCAAATCCACCCCAAAGTAATCTATGCCTCTAGTCAATGAGAACCCTAAGATAATGAAACACTTCTTAATCATCGCACTTCTTAACCTAAGAGCAACTTCGGAGGTGCGTCATGCACAACCTCCTATCCATGGTGTATTGGTTGATAGCGATTCTAAGCACAACATGTGCACTCTCACATTGCTTACTTCTTTGGGCTATACTAAGCAACATATCCAATTCAATGCAAAATCTTCTAATCGGAGTTATGGGGTGTCACATTGTTCTCCCTCTTGTAGTGGGATCTTTGCTATTGTGGCTACATTTTTTTGGTTATTGATACTCTTGGGACATGTGTCATGCTTCTAGGATACCTTGGATCATAAGCTTAGGGCTATTCCTTCTATCTTCCATCATTGTATTAAATACATTTACTACTGATCAAGTTGTTATGGTTATGGGTATCCCTTATGAGGCTCCTTTACCCATTCCTTCTTCTAATATAGCAATAGTTTCTACCCCCATGCCTACTAAGCCTATTCATGCTATATCTCTATGCGTTATCTTACAAATGCCTTTCTCTAGGTCTCCTTCTACAAGCACTCAATTTCCTAAGTGTGTCCCTCAACTTCAACTTCACGTGACACATCCCGCTCCTACTCGCATAATTGTGTTAAATACACCTCCTATAACGAATTTTCAACATTAAAGGCATCCCTTATGAGCCTCATTTGCTGCCTCAGCTATTGTTCCTAATTCTACTCCTTGTGCGGAAACGGTCTAACCTATACTGCACCGCCTATTCAAACACCTACTAATCACGTGCTAAGCACTCCTTGCATTAACATGAGCAACTTTGTTGTTTTCTTGTTAATTTCTATACCGAGACCTTGCTTGATGAGGTCTAACTCTATGATGGTTGCATGGTGTAAGGCACTTGGGAACCCCGACCACGACTACATCACTTTCTCATGTCTCGTCCTTCCATGCCCTAGCACACAATGCCTCTGCATTCACTTGCGAACCTTCTCTTCCTTGTCATTCGTTCCTTAGTGCTTTTCCTAGGGCTTCCTCGAACGATGGCTCTGAGACTGATGTTGATAAGAAACACTGAAAAAATCAAAAGAATGGAAAGCACACACTAACATGCTCATGTGTCCATCTTTTATTAATCAAAAATAGGTTACATATTCTATCGAGGAGGTTAGAGACTTTGTGAACGGAAATACATTAACTAATAGCTAATATTTAATTAATATTTTTAATACATAATATACCAGTTGATTCAGCATGCTGAAGCAAAGAATTATCAGTAGACACTTGATGGTATCCAAAATCACTAAAATTTTGAACACTCCAAAGAAAAAGAACTGACACGTAATTAGGATGAAACAAAATAGTTGTAGATTTTTTTCTTCTACTTTAAATATGAAATATCAATTAGAAAAGGAATAAAAACCTAAAATCGAGAAAGAAGTATGACTAATTTTATCTATCAACCAGATTATTTTATTCCTAATTTCAGGTTTAAACACTGTCCTCTAACCTAGCCTCTATGTAGATCACTTTGGTTTGTTTACTTTAATTGAACTCAGTATTTTAACATTTTAGTGGCAATTGTCTATAATGCCACCTACAAGTTTTTTAAACTATTATTAAAATTTTGATGTTAGTTTCCACCTTCACGCAACTAGCTGCTGGATTTGCAACCCCAGTGGATTTCTGTAGGACAAACATATCCGCGAGGATTTAAGAGTGTCCCACTTGGTAGCAGAACTCCACATGTGATCTTGTCTCTGCTAAGTCAGTGGATACCACAGTTGCAATTGTGTCCTTGGGGATGAATGAGTCAATGGAAGTTACACTCAAGCAGCAATAAACAGAAGAATTTGCAACTAAGAATGTTGAAGGTTCAAACTGCATGTTGCTAGCTTTGCAACAAGGTCACAACCAACGGATTTTATTACTATTCAAATTTTTAATTTATGCATTTACGGGACACATGGACAGAAGTAGACACAAGAACAGCAACAAACAGAAGAATCGGCACCTTGGAACATTAAAGGTGCAATCTGCATGTTGTTAGCTTTCCATTAGTTATCAAACAATGGATTCTGTTGCCATTCAAGTTTCAACATATAAATTAGCCTATAATTTCAAATTTGAAGTGTTGACTTGGCATGGAGCCTTCATGGACCACTTCTACAAGCAAAATATGTTACTCAGACATATGTTGCCAGTGCATGGACACACATACCCCAAACATCACAATCAATGACTACTTGCAAAGAATATTCAAATAAGGAAAACTGCAAGTTTAGGCAGCTCAAAAAGAGGACTCTGACGGTGTCATGAGAAAGGGAAATTTTAAATTTACTGCAGATTGAAGATGAGAATTAAATTCAAATTCCTTGGAGCATGAAAGACACAAAAATCCCACCCAAAATAAAAATAGGAGCTTTCCCTTATTCTCAGCATGCATAAAGTGAGACTTAGTAGAGGAAGGAGAGCAAAATGTTTTCTGAGTTACGAGGAACATCTTGATGGTTGTTGCTTGAATCATTTCCCTATGTCAAACTATGATCAACAATGTAATGTCCCTCTTTTCCGGATAGTTCTTATCAAAGACCTTTGGCCCATTTTGTCTACCCGACGACCAAAGGGGGTGCATAAGAGTGACTTAAGTCACAATAAATAATTATAAAGTGCTATAAAAAAAAATTAAATTAAATTATTAAAGTACTTATTTTAATTTATTTGGCTTAATAGAAATAAATTATAATCCCTATGGTAAATACGATTTGCCTTGAGGGAAATATCATTGTAAAGGGATTTATTATATTTTATTCTTCCTAGAAAGGACAATGGCGACTTGGGCCAAAGAGGAATAATGAAGTTAGGAAGGATAAAATATTATTATGTTTTGTATTCCTCCTAAGGAAAAATGCGACTAGCTCTAGGAGTGAGAGAATTAGTAAAGTGTGCCAATGGTCTCCTCTGGGAAAAAAAATGTGACTTGGCCTAGGGAGGTGCAATAAGCTGATTGGTGGCTTTTGGAGGTCATTTTGGGGCCTTTTTCCTTTATAAGGAAAGGTCGACCTGCCTTGAGGTATTCCAGATTTTTCATATGATATTTTCTCTTGCATTGAGCTCTCAGCTTTTGCAAAAATTCCAAGGACGAAACCCCTTAGGAATTCTATCTCTTGTGGACGAAAACCCCAAGAGTTTGTGAGGGTTTTTCACTCAGAAATTCCCATTGGAGCAATCTGATTTTCAATCATTTCCAGCAGTGTATTTTGAAGACATTTTGAAGATAAATTGCAGCAGTACTACTCCTATTGGATCGACCCAGTTTGGGACAGATTTGGCATTATTTGTTGAGGTATTTAGATCTGAATTTATTATCAAATCATCTCCTAAATATTGTGAATAAAATCACAGAAGTTTCATAATTTTCAGAGGGTTTTTAGAGGGTTTTCAGTCAGTTTATTATTCAGATTTCAGATCTGATTTCTGAGTAATTTTGGCCTCTATAAATTCTGATTTTTATATGTTTGGGTTTCTAAAAATAGTAGCAATCATCTGAGATAGAAAGATAAATTTTTGGAAGTCATTTGTGTGGTTTTCTCTTCCAAACCCTAGTCGACTTGCCCTAAATTAATTCAAATCTGCCCTAGGGTAATCGCCATATCCTTTCTAAAGTTTGTTTTATTGTTTGGAGGTGAGAAATAATTATTTGGGGCTGTTTGGGTGTGATTGCATACAAAACCCTAGTCGCATTTTGCAGAAATTAATCCAGTTTGCCCTAGTTTATTTGCCATAGCTGTCAAAAAGTATATTTTGTTATTTTGTAAAGTGGGAAAAATTCATATTTGGGCAAAAGATCTATTGGGGATCTTTCAAACAACTCCTCATTTTATTCACTTTGATAGTAAGTTGACAGCCTGAAGAGGATAAAATTTAATTTATCACTTGCAGATGTGAATCTCTTTTACAACTATTTTCATTATTGGCTCAACCTTAGCTCTGATTTGTTAAGATCTAACCTTCTATACTTGTTTATTTCATTTGCTGAGTTCAGTGAATTTCTTGGATTTTTTTCTGCCATAAAAATTTGACTTATCTTACTATTATTTTCTTAGGAACTACTATGACTTTGTTTTCCCCATTTTTCTGGGTCCTTAGTCTTTCTCCTCTTTAAAATTTGTATTTTGAGAGATCCTTTTTAATAAAGGAATGAGTGAACTTGAAGCCAGCCAGCCATATGAAGTGTTGTATAAGTGCTCTTTTAATCTGAAAAATGAATATTCACAAGAATCAGAGATCCGGCAAAGGAATCAGTGAATCTTTTAGTCCTGTTGACACTAGAACACTTAGATTCCACTAGTTCTAAACATGTTTTCTTGATAAAATTGTACAACCATAGTTGGAATACTCGTACTCGGCAAATACTCGGCAGACCCAAAAAAAAACTCGGCAATATTCGGCCAAAACTCGGGAATACTCGACAACTTAAAAAATACTCAAATTTCTTTAAAAAACATAAATTTGCCAAAACCGTGTATTTGCAGCATTTTCTTTCATTGCTATTAATGCTTTCTTTTTGTATTTTTCCAGTGTTTTCTTTCATACGAGTTTTGGCGAGTTTTTTTCGAAGTTTGGCGAGTTTTTGGAGAGTACTCGCCGAGTTTTGGCGAGTACTCTCCAAAACTCAGCGAGTTAATTTTTGGCGATTTACTCGTTTGCATTAAATTTTGGTGATTACTCGAGGACTCGGCGAGTATTCCAACTATGCGTACAACTATGTGGATAGGTGCTGAAAGTTGTGTGGTGGGTACGTAATATTTGGAAGTGAGATGATGTTAGAGGTGTGCATTCTTATTTCCTTTGTTTGCTCTCTTTGTGGCATGTTTCTATTGGGCCAACTTGATGTGTTATCCTTGAGTTGACCTTAAATATTTTCTTACCTCTTTTACAAGTTTGAATTGGAGTTTTTCTTTGTACCAAAAATTTCAGCTTTGTTTTCAATTTTCTGCCTATTTGTAACTGATTTTAGTGGTCACTTGGAAGCTTATCCACTCTCCTTACCATTCCTCTCGTCCCATAGCTAAATCCGCTTGAAGGCGAGTTGCGATAGAAAATAAAGGATTATGGTTCATATTTTGTGGGATATTCAAAGACAATTTGGGTAGTATCATCAACAACAGATTTCTTCTCCAATTTTCTCTTCATTTCATACACACAGATTACTTAGCACAATGAACCCAAGGGCAAAGAGAGTACCATTGGGATTGACTAGATAGAAAGTCCATGTGGCATTGGTTAGCATAGAACAAGATCACTTGCCAAATTCGGGTGGTGAACACTCATTTCTTACTATCTTTCGATTTAAGGTTTTTGTCTAGACTGTTTCAGTATGGGTACGGGCATAGTCGGAATACTCGCACTCGGCAAATACTCGGCAGACCCAAAAAAAAACTCGGCAATATTCGGCCAATACTCGACAACTTAAAAAATACTCAAATTTCTTTAAAAACATAAATTTGCCAAAACCGTGTATTTGTAGCGTTTTCTTTCATTGCTATTAATGCTTTCTTTTTGTATTTTTCCAGTGTTTTCTTTCATACGAATTTTGGCAAGTTTTTTTCGAATTTTGGTGAGTTTTTGGAGAGTACTCGCCAAGTACTCGCCAAAACTTGGCGAGTTAATTTTTGGCGAGTTTTTGGCGATTTACTCGTTTGCATTAAAGTTTGGCGATTACTCGAGGACTCGGCGATTACTCGGCGAGTAATCCAACTATGGGTGCGGGTGCGGTATCTTTGAAACAGAAAAAAATTTAAAATCTCGGAGTAGTACAATGTGGGTATGTTTGTACAATATATTTTTAAAAAGTAAAAAATATAAATATATATAAATATTAAAGATTTAAAGAAAACAACAAGCTTATAGTCTCAAAGAACCTATAAAATATTAGAAGCCAACAACAAGCTTATTATGAATTAGAAGCCATCTAAAGCAAGATTTCTTTGATGAATACAAGAAGACCACAAAACATTAAATCCTAGGTTGTCGGGATACGTGAGTGCAGTACAGTTCAATACGCGGATACGTCAATTTTTAAAAACCCTTGGGTACGATACGTCTTGGATACGTTCGTACATATATATTAAAGAATTAAAATATATATATATATATATATATATGTCCATAAAAAACTGAAATAGTAATACAAAACTTGAATTGATGTTCAAAACATTCAATACACTTAAGACTTTGCATTTTCATTGATCATGTGGCTGCCATACATATGATATATGAATATCATGTCAACGTGAATACGAACAAAAATTGAAATTTGAAAAATATACTAGGGTCTAGGATCAATGTTCAAATTTTCAAAACATACAATATGCTTAAGATTTTACATTTCATTGATCATGTGGCTACCATACATATAATATAAGAATATCAAGTCAACATGAATTATGAATACAAACAAATCTAGAATATATCATCTAGACTTTCCTCAAAATCAAGTTCTTTCATGCCACTTGTGCTAGCTCCACTCTCCAGTCCTTGCGAACTCCCTTGAATGTCATCTTTGCTATCAAATAACGAAATTTGGGCAAGCGTGGCTGCGGAGGCATCCAAGTTTGTGGTCTCTGGAAGAAGATCTCAAAGTTTGTGAGGCCCTTTAGCATAGTCCTCAGACCTATGTTAGAAGAGGCGCAAATTTGAATGCACATATACCAAATCCTCGGCTTTTTTAGATGTCAACTTGCTTCTTTTAGCTAAGTGGATAAAGGTATAAGTACTCTAATTCCGCTCTGCGGAAGAATTACTAGCCACCTATTACAACAAAGTTAGAAAATTCAAATTCAAATTAGTAACATACTAAGAATGTGTGAAAAATAAATTAAATAATACTAAATAAAATTTAAAATATTCAAAATGATTATAAATGTTATACTGTGAAAGAAAGAACTTTTATAGCAATAGGACGTAAGTACTTGGCATCATGGCCATGTACATGCCACCATGTGGTTGGGGTCAAGTTGCTCTTGTCGAAAAGAGCCTCAATCGCTCCCATGTTGCCTTTTGAACCAACAAACATGCCCATTTCACTTCTGACCACACTAGCTATAGATGGATCAGGAAAAAGTCTTTTGAATGCTGCCCTGGTTCCATTTCCAACTTCGGAGTCAGAGAATGGTGCTTGCTGTTTGGTAGCCCAAGTACATCAGAGCTATAATACTTTGGGTTCAGTGCATAAGCAAGAAGATGTAATGAGGTGGTCATTTTATTCCACCTCTTCATGACCACACTCTTGACCTCATTGTAGAAGGTCTCTTCTGGATCTTGCTCTTTTGTTTGTATTACATCTCTGATACGCTCAAGCATAGAATCTATGCCATCATATATCTCTCCCAAGCATGCTTCATCAGTATCTACGAATTTGATCATGGAGAGAATGGGCTCTGTAAAACTCAGCAAGTACTCAACCTTGGCCCACCAATCATCATCAAGGACCCATGATTTTACCCTTGTAGATTTCTCTGTATTTGATTGCCTCCACACTATCCAAAAAAATGATCACCATACTGCTTAAAGCATCTCTCACCTTTATAAGCCGTCTCAAAATGAGCGTGTGAGAGGCAAATCTGATTTCTGCAACCTTCAGCAACTCCAACCTTGACAATCTCCTGAAAATGGCTTGTGACATATGATGGTTTGTAATAAACATCTGAATGTCATTTGCCTCAGTATAAATTTGCTTGATCCATGGGATTTTCCCAATCTTTTGGAGCATCAAATTAAGGGAGTGAACAGCATAAGGGGTCCAAAAATGTGCTCATATCTTCCTCTATGATCATTCCCTTTGCTTTATAGTTTTTAGCATTATCTGTAATGACTTGGCCAACATTCGGGGGCCCACCGAGCTCAATTGCGTCTATCAAAATGTCAGCAATAAATTGTGCATCTTTGTCTTCCTTTCACAGTCAATGGCTTTAAGGAACATTGCCCCTTTAGGGCAAAATGCAACAACATTTATGAGGGGTCTATTTCTAGCATCTTTCCATCCATCTGAAATGATGGAAATCCTTGTTCCTTCCATGAGTCTCTGATTGGCCGCAAAGTGTTGTGAATGTGTTCCACTTCCTTTCCCAAGAGTGTGGTTCGAATTTTTTTATAACTTGGGGATTTGTACCCTTGTGGAACTTCATTGATACCCTTCACCATCTAATGCCAATATGGAGACCTCAATACATTAAAGGGCAGCCCACATGCATAAATGCATCAAGCAACAACCTCATCAAGCAATCTCCCTCTTTTCAATATTAAATGCTTTCTCCAATGCTCCTTTTGGCCTTTTTCGTGAGCTCTCTAGACTCTCTTCATCAAAAGGGGAATCATGTGGTTGACTTTGAGTTTGGATGAAAGGATGAGAAGTAGGTCTAGGTGTGGGTGGTCGTGATGAAGGCCTTCTTTGCAAAGGAATTGTTCTAGTTCTATTTCTTTCAGCTTGTCTATCAACCTCCTCTTGCTCTCTTAGGTACTCTGCCATTTTTTCATTTGATATTTTTGGGCACATCTTTATCCCCACACCTCCAACACCAATCAAATGGATTTTCAATCGACTATATGAGTATTTGTATTGACCATGACATATCCAAATTTGACCCCCACCACCAACAAGGTTGTCTACCACTGTCACATGGCTCCAAAGAGGGAAATTAGGATCATGTCTCACAGGAACTGATGTGTTTTCAGCAGCTTTTTGGCCTTGCAATCCAGCTGAGTAGAACTTGATGCCATCCTAATCTGTTTTTGATCACCATAACGGCACGAGGTGAGAGCATACACAAAGTTAGGATGTTTAAAAAATTAAAAACATTTTGCCTTAACATAAATAAATTAGTTATGTCATCCTAATCTATTTTTGATCACCAAGATCGCCATAAAGGCGCGAGGTGAGAGCATGCACAGATTTAGGATGTTTAAAAAATTAAAAACATTTTGCCTTAACATAAATAAATTAGTTATGTCATCCTAATCTATTTTTGATCACCAAGATCGCCATAAAGGCACGAGATGAGAGCATACACAAATTTAGGATGTTTAAAAAATTAAAAACATTTTTCCTTAACATAAATAAATTAGTTATGTCATCCTAATCTGTTTTTGATCACCAAGATCGCCATAAAGGCGTGAGGTGAGAGCATACACAGATTTAGGAAGCTAAAAAAATAAAAAAACAAATACATTAACATTGAACAATGCATTTAAAATTTAAAAAAATGATTTTTACTAATTATTAAATTAAATAACCCTAAACTATGCCATCCTAATTTGTTTTTGATCACCAAGATCACCATAAAGGTGTGAGGTGAGAGCATACAGATTTAGTGTAGATTGATAGCATAAACTTTTTTTAAAATGCAATAAAATGAATAAATAAATAACCGTGAAAAAATAAAACAAAAGGATGAATTAAAAAAAAATTGAAATACTTATAGTGTAGATCCTTGTTGCAATAGATCCTTGTTGCCTCCAAACAAATGCTACCTCCAAGGACCAAATGTGATGTCTACTCTTTTAGTTTTGAATGAACAATAAATTTAAAACAATCTCTTCCTCTCAAGTCTCAACAATGGCTTCCTCTCCTTCTCCTCCTTGCAATGGTGGACTCCAAACAAAAGAAGCAATGGCTGCCCCTCCTTCCAATCTTTGCCTCCTTTAAGCTCTTCAATTCTTCTTTGGCTCCTTTGCTCATACACTTGCAAAAAGACAATGAATTGTTTATGTGATTTCAAATGAGAGGGTGAGTGCTTTTTATAACTTTTTGAGGTGATTAGGGTGTAATATTTTATTCATTTTAATATTAGGGTTTGGTTTTATGCATTGACTAAGTCAAAGAAAAAGGTTTTAATGCTTCAAATGACGTTTTTGACGCGAGGTACGTGGCGGGTATATGGAGGTACATCACAGATACATCCTAACATACCCGTTGGTACCTGGACGTATCAAGCGAACCCGAACCCGTACCCTCACGTATCAGGATCTTTGGATATGTATCGGGCGGGGTTCGAGGGGGTCTAGGCGAACCACGACTATGTAGATTAAATCTATGAGTCCATCTACTAATGTGCTCACAAACATTCCACTTATTGTTAAGGCCCAAGGAAAGGTTTGGGGAGAAGGCAATATTTTCATCGAGTTGTTTGAGGTAGCCTCTTGGAGAGGGGCCCTTTGAGCCACCTCGTAGTATCCCAAAAGTCATTCTCATCCTCCATAATTAGTCCAAAGAGAGGGAGCTGTGAAAGCATTTACGAGCATTGTATACATTCGAACTCGAGATTGAGGAAGCTTATAGAAAGATTTAAGGTCTGTCCATTCCATCCACTTCCCAAATTTGTACAAGTCATGAAATATTTTAATTCCTTTCTCAAACCAAAGGAGGCGAGAGCAGACCTCTTGTCAAGGCAAGGATCTTGTCAAGATATTTCAGATTCAACGAACTCGATTTGTAGGCTTGGCACCTAGTGTAAAAGGAAGAGAAGATAGGTTGGCCCAACCACCAAGTGCTTCACTTGTTCCCATGCCTTCCAAATTGATGAAGAATAAAGGACCCGTGAGGAGCAACAAGAAATCCCCGAGTTAGTAAGTCAACCAAATGAAGTCCTTTTCATCTCTCTTGACCCTTTGGAGCCTATTGGCAATATTGAATCTCACACAAACTTTCCAAGGTTCAATTCTAGTCAAAGCCCTCCAGTTTTTTTATTTTTGCACTTAAAAAAATGTGTGGGTATGTTGTGGGTACGTACCCACGGGCCCTGTACATCTAGGGTCAAAGGAAGAGAAGATAAGTTGCCCAACCACCAAGTGCTTCACTTGTTCCCATGCCTTCCAAATCGATGAAGAATAAAGGACCCATGAGGAGCAACAAGAAAGCCCTCAAATAGCAAGTCAACCAAATGAAGTCCTTTTCATCTCTCTTGACCCTTGAGCACTATTGGCAATATTGAATCTCACATGAACTTTCCAAGGTTCATTTCTAGTCGAAGCCCTCAAGTTTTTTTTTACTTTTTGCACTTTAAAAAAACCGTGTGGAGTACTGCAGCGTGGTACGTACCCACGAGGTCCGGGTACATCCAGTGCATGGATTTCCATACCCAAGGCCTGCGGGTACGTGCATTCGAACTATGCCCGTGCAGTGCGATCGGACACTGTCTTGGGGGGTACTTGGTGTTTCCAGCCAATCTAGGTTTTTGTAAATTGTTCTTTTAGATTTACCAATCAAGTAAAGTATCTCATTAATTTCAAGATGAATGAATTTGGGGTTCTCGGAAGCGGTAAACCTAAGCCTCTTCCCGTCTTTTTTAGTTCATTGCCGTGCCAATAATCGTTGAATATACAAATCGTGCTCTTTTATCACTTGATTTTGATAACAAATTGAATGCATCATAGGCATTGGGTGTTCGCATTAGTTTTTCTGACCTTGGGGATGGAGCAATGAAGTGTTGGCGTTGAATTTACGAAACTTCAGCGGTGTTTATCTTGTTGTGTGATATGTGACCATTATGACCTTGAAAGGTGATAGAATACGCTTGAAATTATGCAAAAAAATAATAATAATTCATCGTGAATTTCGCATGGAAGGTTCAGCTGAGAGTGAATGTAGCCTTGGGGGATGAATTTGGGCCTTAAGGGTATACAGCTTGTGTTTTAGAGCTATAGACTTCACTTTCTTAGAAAGGGCTATTTGGTGTTAAAGAAGCAAAGTAGCTGGATAAATTTGGATTTGGAACATTACCACAAGGTGAATGTGATTTCACTTTATGCAATTGGATTTTGAAGATATAGTCTTTGCCATTCTTATGACATTGGCATGACTATGCTGAGACTCATGTACTAGTACTTAGCGAGTATAATCACTTAATTGCATTTAGTTCTCATTACAACTGAAAACATTAGCATTTGCGTACATCTACACCATTCACCTACACCATAACATACAGATAACAATCACAAAACCTCCCTTTATGCAAATGGAATTTCATTCTGAAATGCATCCAAGATTCCCAATATGGGCTCTTAAATTTTGTAGACAAAAATGGGATAGATTTTAATATGCATGAAGTGAGTATTTAATTTTCTAGAATATTTGCACCGATAGGAAATGGGAAATTGATGTGGGTAATATTTCTAAAAACAAACAAAGAGTATAATAGATTGGACTAAGACATTTGCTACAGCTCCAAATAAGTGACAAGGAGATGAGGTTTACTTTAAAATCTTTAAATCGTTAAAAATAACCAAAAGTTCAATTTTATGTGGTTAAAGAGGCCTTGGATGATTGACATTTGGTCTGTGGCATTAACTTTCTTCCTTCTTCCTAAACAGACCAGTGGATTCATCCCTGTGGATTTGCATGTAAAAGTGAGGCTTCGTCACAGCGGCACATTTTTTTAAATTGCATCTACCACACTGAAAAACACATTTTGATGCCTTTTTCTAACTACAAAGAGATTTTTAGTGATACAAAAAGATGAAGTGGTCTTAAAACGAAGAATAAACTCAGTTCTACACCATGCTTCAGCCAAATCTTAATGCATATTTATTTGCTCTTTTCTGTAGTTCAAACAGTTTATGAAATAAATTACTCTGTCATATAGTTGCCTTAGCAACTATTGATGTTGTTTGAAGATAATGTCAAGGTGCCTTTACAGCTTGAGGACCCTGGATACCACTGGGAGTTGTAGTTCCCACAAAATTGCAGTGGATCATAAATTTTGTTAACCCAAATATTGCGGATTTGCAAACCCACAGCCTGAGGATTCCACATCATTCAGTCGAGAAGGTTCTTTAATTCTGTTTTCTAGAACCCTTGTTGATGGAAATTCCTTTGGAATCCTCCTTTACTCTTATTGACCTCATAAACTTTTTAGTTTTCTATATCTGTCACTCTTTCAATCCTCAGAATTTGTAAAAATTCATCCTAATTTTTTTCCTGAGAAGTGCTTCTAGTGATGTTTGTTTTAAATAACTCCATTTATACTAAAATTTCAATATGACATTGAGATCCTTCGTAAACCAGACTTTCGGATGCCTTATTTTATACAGCCAAGTTCTTAATCATGTGGCAAGGAAAAGCTCAATGACACAGAAATAGCAATTTCTTCACTGTTGTAATGAAACATACCTGGACTCTGCTGGAATAGAGTAATCTCCTGTGCCATGATACAGAAAAATAGGGGCAGAAGAGAAACTGCATCCTTATTAGATGGATTTTGTACCAATGTTTCTGGAGAAAAGCGATCCAAAGAGTGCTCCCCTTCCATTACACTGTAAAAGACACCTAAATTCAGCTTTGTTGACTTCAAACAAAAATAGACTGAGCGTTGTGAATGTGTGCATTTGTCGTGAGATGCAGGATATGTATTTACCTATAGAATGTTCACTGTCGCACGTGAGTTATTCACATAAAAGAATAAAAAAGTCAAAAAGATAGATCATGAAAATTTGAAATGGCTTGCCTCAGAAAAATAGAACGATATAGGCCTCGGTTATGGAAATGATCCACTAAACGTGTTAGTTTATACCTGTAATCACAAAAAAACAGAGATAGCTCAGGCAGAAAAATATCAACACTACTTAACTTGTTAAATCGGTTTGGCACATCAAATGAAAAAGTCATCAATGTATACACTGACTAGCAGTTCATTAATAGCAAATAATAAGTTCAAGCAATAAAAAAACAAGGGGATACATCCAATTGAATGTCCCTACATTAAATAAAAGATTTATCTTTGGATAAATATGTAAATTCTATAACCCAATCTCTTCAAGATTGCACGTTATCAGATTGGGAAGACAGTGGAAGCAAAGAACAATTGCATATAAGGTATTGCTATGAATCAAAGGCTTTCAATACCTGTTGAGTTAAAAAAGTAGAATGCAACCTGATAAATGGTAACTTGTGCTAGAAGTGCTGCTATGTTACCAGCTGGGAGATTGTCTTTGAGTTCATCTACATTACTCTCCATGATAGGTAACAGGGACCCGGGAGTAATGTTTATCTAAAAACAGGCATATTAATAGTTGGATTTTACAGTGTTCTTTACAAGTAACAACTGAATACTGGTGCACTTCCCACATTACAAAAACGGCGGATACTAGGCCTGCACATTAGATTGCAATTTGTGCAAAAAAATCATATAGTGCTTTGGCTCTTACAGGTTGGCATTTTTTTCATAGAAAAGGAATTACCAACTGATGAAACTTAGATAGCGAGGTCACAAAGCGACTAGTCCATTCCATTGCAACTAAAGTTTGCTATAATATTGTTGTCTGTGCATGCCTATGAATCATGCCTATATGCATATGTTAATTTATATTTGTTAAGAATTAGGTTTGATAATGTTTTTTAATCAAAAACTATACATAAAAAGTAGTGTTGGAGCTTGGGCTTGCTTTGCCCATATTAAAACCACATTATAAATTTCAATAAAGGTGATCAACAATTAATGCTTTTCAAATTATGGAATTTGTGATATCATCATGGACATGGCATGTAACAAGCCAAATTAATGTTTGTAAGGAAAGTAATCATGAACATTAAATGGTAGGACATCATCATTTTCTTTAAGTTGTTGAAGGTTGGAATAAGGGGAAAAATGTAACAATCGATCACGTGCAAGATAAATTGCATTTATAGGTAAATATAATACAATTATTTTCTTCAAACTATGTATTGTGATACTGGATTGTGATTGGTTGAAAATAAACTTAATTATTTGCAAAGGTGATTGCTATAGTTACATGCCTTCAGCATGAACTAATAATAATTACTTAAAAGTTTAAGTTTTCGTCATCTAATTAAATGCTATTTTGTAATAAAATAACAAAATAGCAATATAAGTTCGCTTGCTAACATCATCTTTTCTTAGAAGCTATGCACTGTACAAAACTGAGTTTGAGACTATTGTGAATCTAATAAAGTAAAAATTTCCAGTATTAATCTTATGTCGATGGAAACAAAAGACAAAACATTTGCAATATCCTTACAGTTGAACATATATATTGAATAGATTGAGGTCTCATATGGGTTACCGTAAAAAGGATTGATATTGAGGAAATTTACTCCTAATATTTTGGGAACACAGTGTTAATGCCTTGGTCTAACACTTATCAACAATAAGGTCAATGTCTACATTACTGAATCCTGTAAAATCAATCTTAGCCCATCAAGTGAGAAATAACATTATAAGGATGACAATAAAACGGAAAAAGCTAGGGTCATTGCCTACATTAATGAATTTTGTAAATGCAGACATAACCTGTTACATTAAGAATCTGACCAGGTAAAGTTGATACTTTAGAAAAGGAGGACATTAAATTATTATCCATAAACAACCAAATTAGGTCAATGGCACTCAAAGTAGAGTATTTTACAATCAGTTACATTACGAATCTTTTCCGACTCACAAGGTCGTAGGCCATTAACGTCACCTCCATCGCAGGCCGTGTTATGTCCCTACCGATGTGTTTCCAGGATCACCACCATATTTTCATTTTTGTTTGTGTTGTTATCTTATCAATGGTCATTCCCCGCGCTTGGGAATCCTTTTTCTTCTCATCTTCTTTTATCCTCTTTTTTCTCATCCTTTCCACCCTTTCTTCCTTCATCTATCTCTTTCAAACTCATGATCGATTCCCCCTTTGTGTCACCGGTCCCTAGTTTGAGGGGAGCACCTTATCAATCATCCTTCATCACTTCTAGTTTTTGTCTCATGGCTTGCCCAACGCAAACCACTCGACAAAAAGGGGCAAATGTAGACACCAATTTTTGGTATCGCTTACCCCTCATCCCGCATTCGCTCCCTTTTATTATCTTTATTCACATGCATATCTCTCTTCCTATTCGAATTCCCCTTTCCCTCCATAAATCCCATTTATTCGAATTTCCCACTTTCCTATATTATCCCATCATTTATTTTATTTCCCCTAATTCACCCTTAATCCCATTTAATTAATCCCTAATCATATTTATTATCCTAATCACATCCCATTTATTATCTCTAGACCCTCATTTAATATTTTCCTACCATTTATCCTCCCTAAATGCTCCATTTTATCCTCCTAGGCCCTCATTTAATAATTTCATCTCCCCTTGGCCTTTATTTAATATTTTCCCACCTTTTATCCATCCCTAGGTTCTCACCCACCTTCATTTAATAATTTCATCTCCCTTTGCCTTTATTTAATAATTTTACCTCCCACCTACCTTTATTAAATGCTTTCCTATCCCCACATCCATCCACTCACCCTATAAATACACCCATACCCCCTCCTTCAGGAGATCAAGGGATGCAATTTTGGAATCTTGGAGTCTTCTTGGAGATCTTGTGCCTCAACTTTGGAGATTTGGGGAGACTTCTTTCACCATTAACATACTTTGTGTTTTCCTTGCAATATTATCATATATATCTACCACTAACATTTTGTGCAGGTTCAGCTATCATCAAGAACTCTACTTCGGCCATCTCAACCTTTTGTTTCATCTGTGGGTCTTCATTTTAGCCCATCCATTTTCGTTCAATCCCTAACTAGTCCCAATCGCCGTCGACCCGACCTCATCCACATCAGTTTCTTTATTGTTCGAGACCCTCTGTTGCCGGATCTTTGTTTTTGTACCCATCTAATTTATAGATCTAGCCATCTGCCTCTCTGTCATCCCACATCTATTTTCTCGAGACCAGTCGCAATCAATCTGCTCTAGTCATTGTCAACCAGCCTGTTCTCATACCCTTTACCATCAATTAGCCTAATTTTCTTGCATCCTTTCATCCAAATCTAGATCCGATCTGTTTTCGGTCCAAATCCAAATCCAACCACGAAGAGCTTGCAAGCCTGTTTTTCGCATTTTCTTCTCATCAACCCCGGTCGCCGTCGACTAGCCCTCTGCTGAGACTCGGGTGTCGCCGTCGACCCCTGTCAAGTTTGGTTTATTTTGTCGTATTTAGATCAGATCTGCATTTTCTATCTTACACCTAGCTTTTCAGTTTTTGTTTGTATCAAATTCTGCATTATATCAAATCCATTATCCATCAATTTTATCCTATCTTTATCTACAAGAGGGTTGACATCCATCCTAGGAAGCTCACACTTCTCGGGACCGGCTTATGTCGGGCAACCCTCCATCATATCTACTAATCCATTTTTCTTCTTAGTCTTCTTTGTTGTGCAGGCCATCTAGCTCGCAGCGAGGAATTCATCTTTGCGCCCATTCACATTGTCATTCCATCTCAAGGTACCATAAACCCTTCATATTTTGTGTTGCTTATTTCCTTTAGTACTGGTTCACTAATCGAACAGAACGAGGAAATTTGGTCAACATAATGATCAGAAATTTATCAGAATAATGAATCCTCAATGTCATGCCCAGTCATTAATGAATTCAAGACATTATTCTACTAAGGTTTGAGCAAGGGATGGCAAGAAACTATGGTGAATCGCTAGTGAATGAATCGTTGCTGTTAAAAGCTAGTTAGGGGTCACAGAGGATTCTATACCTAAATGGCTACATGAAATCTGATGTACGTGTTAGACAAGCCATAGAATCACTACATAAAGTTTCGTCGAGATATGAGTTTCGATACTTGATAGACTTTCAATACACACATGGTGGAAGGTTGCATTGTTGGCAACCCATATATATATGGTTTTAACTTTTAGTGCAGAATAATTACCTTTTGCATACAGTGTTGGATTGAGAGATCAACAAAGTCTGCATCTGCTGACTGGCCATTTTCAGTGGCACCCACCCCAAAGAGTCTGAATAGTCACCCACAGGACCCCAAAATGTAAGTAGTCACAGGGAAATGCCTAGAAGAATCCAAAACATTTGGCAAATGAAGAGAAGAAGTTAATACATCCTACCTAATATATTAGATATAACCTTTCCAAATTGAAAGGCATGCACTCATTGATCTATCTATTCCAATCAAACAAACCATTTAGGATTGCACAGGCCTTTGAAATAGATGAGAATAATGAGCAAAGCAATAGGATTATAGGAGTATGCAGTACCTTCTAGAGTTGAGGGATTTGTTAACTTCTGTGCTCCAAGAGATCATCTACTTTGTACACACTTTTCAAGGCATGAGAACGAATGAAGCATAGCTTTTCACTGCCAGAGATTTTATCATAATGGGTTTCTCTGGGTAAATACTAAATAGTGGTGTCTCATGATGTGAATGTTGTTTTTGAGATGCCTTTCTTTTATATTGTCCATTCCTGTATAATAATGTGTGTAAAGGATTGGGCATTCTAATATTGCAAGAGAATGAATATTTTTGTACATAGTGGTATGGGTCATGTTTCAGAACAGCTACATCTATTTCATTTTCTCCACTTTTAGACTGTTATGCAATGCATTTTTATACAAATATGTACAAAAAAATGAAGACACTGACACCAATTGAAAATGGGACAGTTCATCTTCTTACGGTTACTAAAGGTTGGTGCCACACCCAAGTGGCTGAACTGAGATGACAATGAGTTGTAAATGTTGTCATAAAGTAGTTCCCAATTGTCAAATTTTTGTGGCAATAACTCATCTGTCACTGCTATGATTTCCATTATGACCCCATTTTCGAGGTGTTAAACAGGTTTAATTGTTTTTCGGTTTCTCGTATATTGGCCATCACAAAGTAATTCTACCCTCCAGTTTCCAATTTAACAGGGTTTGATTGTTTTTTTGGTTTCTCGTATATTAGTCGTCACAAAGTGAATTCACCTCTACATGTTCTAATTTATCTTGGTTTGATCGTTTTTGTTGGTTTCTCATATATTGGCTGTCAAAAAGTGAGTCCACCCTCCATGTTCCAATTTTAACAAGTTTCATCATCTTTTTGGCTTTCTCATATATTGACCATCACAACCATGATTTTCAATTTCTTTTTTTTACCATGTCAAAACATCCTTACAAACATAGCCAAACCAACAAAGTGGATCTACACCAATTACCTGAAAATCACAAAAATGGTCCTAACTGTTAGGAATTAGTCCTAACATGGGTGCATTTGTGAGTCTAGGTTATCATTATTAGATTGTGTTATATTATAAAGTTATGTAAGTTAATATTAAGTTGTTGACAAACAACTTAATATTATCATAATATGTGCAGAATATATAATAATGTTGTGAAAATGACTCGTAGGATTTAGGAGAGTGTTTTTAGGAAGGTCAACGGAAAATAGGTTGTGGGAGATTTAGGGAATAAAGGTGGTTGAACCACCCACCAAAATTTAGTGTGTGAGGTTGGTGGAGTTGTTATGGGAATGTTCCTATATATATGTAACCAAGGTTATTGATTAATGTTGAATGAATGAATTATTTGTGAGTTAAGCTCTCCTAAATATGGGCTAAAACCCACATTTGGTATCAGAGTAGGTTGTCATGGACCTGTCTGTACTTTACATTCGTTTGTGTTTTGCGTCAAAATGGATTATTGAGTGGTGTTGCAGTGCAAACCACATGCAACAACTCTTGCATGTTTGTTCATCCTTGCTTGCACATTTACAAGAATTTTCAGTGCAGACCACGCTTGAAAAATCCCTGTCATTCACCACTCACATGCATTATTCCTCTCTCCTTTCCACTTCGTTCATCTCTTTCCGCAGTTATTTTCACCCATTTTGTTCACTGTTGCATTCAGAAAAGTATAAAAATATCTGAGGTGCAAAATATATATGTATATACATACTGAAAACATTAGGAAAGACTGCAAACACAATACAGTCAAATCTGGAGTTTTTCAAGTCTTTGTTTGGCAGATCTGCATGAAGGAGGAGAAAAGCAAAGAAAATCTCAGTTTCTGGAGCACAATCACACGCTTCTTGTTTTCAGAAAACAACTAAGGAAATTGAAACCCGAGCTTCTCACAAAGGCATTCGGTTGCATTGCATGCTTGTGGATCAACCTTCATTGATCACAGATGCTTTGACTACATTCACATTTATTCAAAATCTGCATGTTACAATTTGGAGAAGTTTGAAGAATTTGCATGTATTGGGTTTCAGGAATTACATTTTCAATGCCCATTTTCATTGAAGGAGTTGCAGAGTTATAGTGCAATCATTAATCTCTACATCACGAGCTCACCCACAAATCTCAACTAGCCTTTGGGTTTGTCTTACCAATCTAAATGCCCATATCATAGTATGAGATTGCACTTCCTACAAATCTCAACCTCATTCGACATTGGCTCTTCGAGCTCCTGCATCTTGGCACTTTGATCTTCAACTCATCGTACCCTGCATTTCGATCTCAAATAGCTTATTCTTCACCTCTACTCAAGCTCATCTCTGCCCTAGGATGATCCATGCCGACTCAGTCATATATAGCTTGACATCCCTATCATGAGATGATCTAGTGGCACCTCAATTTGGCTTTAGTATCGAACTCGTCTATGCAATTCTCTATGCCTTTGCTTCAATAGATCGATTGTCTCCTCGGCGGCACAAAGAACCCCCAATCCCAACTCGGGACCTCTCCTTGCAACTATGGCAACGGTTTCAACTTGGCAATCAAATTCGGAAAGGTCTAGAGCTTGCCTCTCTTAACCACGGACGACTTCAACATAGACCGGCGGCAATTCCATTGCAACAGTTTATCCAAGACTGATCTTGCCATTCAAAACAAGCCCTAATCCTATTCAGGTAAAAGCTCTTATTATTTTTTAATTCAGAAGGTCAAGAATTCAAAATATAAAACAAAAATCCTATAACCAAGCATTTGAAGCGGTCAACAACCCATTTGGAGGAGAGTCTTCGATAAGACATTAGGGGCTAGATACATTGAGGGTTCGACCCTCTAAGAACACCCTTAAACATAAAATTTTGGTAAAAATTCCTTTAAAGGAATTTTTATTAATATGAACAATTTCTAAGGGGGTAATTGTAGAATGAGATTTTTTCGAAAAAGGGGGAAACTTTGTAAAGGACGTATAAGATATTTTCGAAAAAATTGTAAGGAAGATAATTTTGGATGCATTATCGGTTGCAACCGACATCCAAGAATATTTACATTGAGGGGGCGTAAATATAAACTAGGTGAAATGCAAATCAAGTGCACCTCACACGTTAATGGCAATTCAGGAAACAAGGCCAACCAACATCGCAACTCCCGAATGAAATGTTCTCTCCCCATGTTAGCACTAAGGGGGGGAATGTTAGGAATTAGTCTAACATGGGTGCATTTGTGAGTCTAGGTTAGCATTATTAGATTGTGTTATATTATAAAGTTATGTAAGTTAATATTAAGTTGTTGACAAACAACTTAATATTATCATAATATGTGAAGCATATAATAATGTTGTGAAAACAACTCGTAAGATTTAGGAGAGTGTTTTTAGGAAGGTTGAGGAAAATAGGTTGGAATAAAAGTGGTTGAACCACCCACCTAGATTTAGTGTGTGAGGTTGGTGGAGTTGTTATAGGAATGTTCCTATATATATGTAACCAAGGTTATTGATTAATGTTGAATGAATGAATTATTTGTGAGCTCACGCTCTCCCGAATATGGGGTAAAACCCACACTAACATAGATTCAAACACCCTAGAATTTTGTTTAGGACTATCACCCGGATCATCTTCAGTCTATCATGCCACAAATCTCATCCCGGCAAGGATCTCAATACACGGATGCAAGGCAAAATCCATATCTATTTAGTGCCAATGGTGACTCGATAACCACACAGGATCTATAGTAGTTGTTCATTTTCCAAGCAACATGGGTACAAGTGATGAAAGGGAAAACAAATTCCAAAGATCAAATACAAACCTCTTTTGTTGCAAATTTATTACTTGTCTAAATGTAAATAAAATTGTCTTTATTTAGATGAAGGCTAGGAATTCATGTACCATTACCACTGCCATAGCTCCACTTGCGACTCTGGCAGGAATTTCTGAAAGTGTACCAAGAACTCCATAGGCTCCATGGGGAGATTAAATGTCAAACAAGATTTCAAGAGGATGTTAAAAAATCTTTAAAAGGACAGGGAGAGAATTACCAAGACTAAGGAGCCCCAAGACACTCAGCTCACCCTTTCTTGGCCTAAGATCTAAAAGCCTAAGATCCGAACGCCTCAAACTCTATGAGCATCATCTTCCAATGAAGATCATATTCTAGCAGCAAATTTGAGCAAGGGTGACCACAAGACTGTCCACAGGAAGCCATAAAGGAGTTGCAGCAATACATTCAAGTCAAATGGCTGTCTTAATAGAGGCAAATACTAGCTTCATCTCATGAAAAGATTCCTTAGGTTGTTATCGTTCCTTAACTAATATTTTGTAGAAATATCGCCTTTAAATGCTTCAGCATAAGCCCAAAATCTGTCTCTTATGCTCAAATAGAAGGCACTATAATTGCAGTTTTGGAAACATTATCATCTATTGTGTTTTTGGGAACATGATCCTCTGCGCAGCAGAATCAATGATTTCAGCATCGTTGAAACGGCTACTATTCATGTTGTCAATACCGAAGTTTTGAACCGAAGTATCGATCCAAGTACGATTTTAGATAAGGGTACAAGGATCCAATATGCCGGTACAACAATTTTCGGGCCCATGTACAGCTTTGGGTACGGCCATACAAAAATATTCAAAATATTGTAAAATGCACCCAAATAAGTAAAATAAACAAAAGAAGTTAAATAGCCACAAAACATACTTGATAATTCAATGCCAAATGTCATGATATGCAATGGTCTATAATGTCCCCTCTTTAACACAAGCTCACCATGAGACCCTTTTAGCCCTAGTTGACTTCTCGTAGGCTCTGAGGAAACCCAAGGAAGTACTTTATCATAATATTTGTAAAAAAATTTAAGTTATAATGATTAATTAGAAAGGGGAAAAGTGTAATGATAAACTAAGACATAAAGGTGGTCACTTTAATTTAATAAAGTGCACCTACCACATGGAGTAGTGTGCCCAGAAAAAAGTATAAAAGAAGATCAAGGGTTCCTTTGTAATCATCTTGATTTACTATATTCATATATGAGAGAGCATTCTTGCTTCTTTTTAGCTGTTAAGGACGAAACCCCTTGAGAGCAAGCTATTGAAGACGAAACCCCTCATTAGTATTTTTTTAAAAACATAGACAAATATTTTATTTCATAGGAGAAATATTTTTACAATTACAACGATGCCAAGCTTGATAGCTATTTGTCCAATCCTGAGCACTATAAAGAAAAAATAAACATATCAGAAAACATTAAGGATAGTCAAGTTTTAGAATAGCTTGCATAGCTTCTTGATCCCGTTGAGGCCACCAAAGAGGAGGATCACCATAGCAGCTTATATCATGATTATCCAGAGCCCAATTTGCCAATGCATCTGCCACTTGATTTCTCTATCTAGGAATATGTGCCCAATTTGCCAATGCTTCTTTTTAGCTATTAAGGACGAAACCCCTCGTTAGTATTTAGATCGAGGACGGAAACCCTTATTTCTTTTAAATTTGAGCAAAAAAAGGAACGAATTCCTGCAAGGGCATCGACTTGAGAGAGTGTTGCAAGCATTTCCAGCATTTGGGTGTCTTTTGGGAGGCTCATTGAAGGCTGACATCACCCCCTCAAGGGTTGACGTCACCCTTAGGGATAGCTACAGCGCCATTAGGAGCTCTTCTCCAAGTTCCGGCACTTCATCCAACTTCTATCATATTTGTAATTCCGGGTTTGAACATCAGTTTGCATTTTATGTGTTGTTTTTGCATTGAAATCATTGGCTGAAGTTGTCATTTCCAGCCTGAAAATAAATTAAAGGAGGATTTGGTTGTAAAAATTATTGCAAGTGTTTCCCAAGAGTTTTTAATTTTTTTGCAAGGGTTTAGAGTGAAGAAATCAATTTCTTTAATTTTTGCATAAGAGTTTCAAGTAATTTCATATATGTTGTGTTTTTATTAAAAAAAAAGGATATTACAGTGGTATCAAAGCTTGATTCTCCCAGCCTATGGAGGAAAATCAGTTCTGAATGCACATAAGTGAAGAGGGTTTCAAATACCAATATCAAAGAAGAACTCCAGTGAAGGGTACCATGGGTGATCAAGATCAAAGACCACCTCCAACGGATGAGCTGAGTTTTTGCAGGAAGTCATCACTCGGGGTCAAAGAGAGATGCAGCATTCCTTGAGGGAATCTCAAAGAGAAATGCAGGAGGCTTTCACGGGATCCATGGCTGAATTGACTAGAGCTTTGCAGGGTTTCAACACAAATAGGCCAAACAATCATGGAGTGGGAAATAATGGTGAAGGGAGCTCCGCCTTGATAATGACGGTGAAAGAGTTTCAATCAAGCCTTCTAGAATTTTTAGAGCAAAATTTCTGCAAAAAGAAGAGCCACAAATAGAGATGGAGCAACCACATGTAGTAGAAGACATGGACACTTATGGTGAAGAATATGCAGCCCTAAATTTTGCAACACGTGAGATGTTGTCATTCAGGGACTTCTGTCAACTAAGGATGAATAATGGCCCCAGGAAGAACAAGGGATCTCACCAAGATCAACCATGGAAGGATCTACAACATAGATTGGGAAAAATAACTCTTCCCTCCTATGATGGATCAAACAAGTGTTCAGCTAGAGCATGGTTGCAGAAGATGGATACATACTTATCCTTGAACCCCATGTATGAGGAGGAAGCACTCAAGTTTGCCACCTTGCATTTGGAAGGAGTTGCACATGAGTGGTGGTACCATAGATTGATCACCCAAGGGCATGGATCTATCACTACTCTTGATGAGTTCAGCCAAAGACTCGTGGAGAGATTCGATAGAAAAGATCCAAAGGTCCATTTCAGGGAGTTGGCACAACTCAAACAAGAAGGATGTGGAGAACCATATTAGTAATATGGTTCCGAATGTGAGTGAAAGAAGGTTGGTTGTCTTGTTTGTTGAAGGGTTATCTAAACCTCTCAAGGGCTTGGTCAAGGCTTTTGAACCCTCATCCCTTCAAGATGCCATCAAGAGAGCACTAAATTTGGAGTCTTCAGCTCCTAGAGGTAAATTTCTGCCTTTTGGACAGCAAAAGGGAAACTCTTTGGGGCAGCTTAAACCCCCATTTCCGGGTCAACAAAGGACAGCTCCTTATGGCCAGCAAAGGAGACCATTTCAGCAAGGAAATGCACCACAAAGAGAGCTGCCAAAGTCCAACAAAGAAGGGGAGACATGGAATGAATTAAGGAGGAACCTTTGCTTCACTTGAAAGGATCCATGGACATCGGGACATCATTGCCTTGGGAGAGGGCAAGTTCACTACATTGAAGTAGTGTCGGATGAAGAAGAAGAAGTGGGGGTGGAGGAGAGAGATACGGGGGGGGAAATTGAGGAACAGGGGAAAGAAGAAGTTGATCACACGGATAAACCCTTGCCACGTTATCCGAGATCCTAGATATCACCCTTTTAGAGTAAGGGGTGAGATACAAGGTAAAAGAGTTATTGTTTTGATTGATAGTGGGGTTCCCCACAATTTTATTGATGCTGATTTGGTCACTAGATTGGGGCTGCAAGTGGAAGATTTCAAAGGATTCAAGGTGATAGTGGTTGATGGCTTCACCATCCCATGCACAAAGAAGGTACAGCAAGTTGAAGATCTAGGGAAGCATAAAATAGAAGATGACTTCTATGTAGTGGGCATTAGAGAGACAAATGTGGTCTTGGGAGTGCAATGGTTGCACTCACTTGGTGAGTTTACACAAAACTACCAAACAATGGAGCTGAAATTCAGATCAACAGGCAAGGAAATAGTGTTGTGTGGTATGGCTAATGGAGCACCAATGGTGGTGACAACAAAGAGAATGGAAAGAGTGTTCCATAGAGGGCAGATTGCATGGGCAACAAAGTGTCTTGTGACTCCCACGGATCAGATTTCAAAGCAACAACAATACCACAAGGATATTCAGCCCATCCTTGACAAGCATGCAAGAGTTTTCAGCAGTCTTCCACATGGTCTTCCACCGGATAGGGGTTTTGAGCATACCATTGAGTTGGAGCCAAGAACTAAGGCGGTGATTACTACTCCATACCGCCACCCTAGAGCATACAAAGAAGAGATCGAGAAAGCCATCAAAGAACTCTTGGAGATGGGGCACATAAGGCCTAGCTCGAGTCCTTTCGCTTCATCAGTGGTGCTAGTGAAAAAGAAGGATGGGACAATGTAGATGTGCATTGACTATAGACTCTTGAACAAGAGAACCATCAAAAATAGGTATCCCATACCTAGAATTGATGAGTTGATTGATGAGCTACATGGAGCCCTCTATTTTTCCAAGATTGACTTGAGATCTAGGTACCATCAAATCCAGGTAAGAGAAGAGGATGTGTACAAGACAACTTTTAGATGCCATTTTGGTCACTTTGAGTTTTTGGTGATGCCATTTGGATTGACTAATGCACCCGCTACATTTCAGTCTTGCATGAATCATGTGTTTAGTCAACAATTGAGAAAATTTGTTCTTGTATTCTTTGATGACATCCTTGTGTATAACAAGACTTGGGAGGAGCACCTCCAACATTTGGACATAGTGTTGGAACTTTTGGAGCAGCAATCACTCTTTGCAAAGGAGTCCAAATGTGAATTCGGTGTGACTGAAATATTGTATTTGGGCCATGTGATTAATGCTAGGGGTGTTCATGTTGATCGACAAAAGATCCAAGCCATCTTGGATTGGCCTCCACCCTCTACTATGACACATTTGAGAGGATTTTGGGATTTGTGCAGCTATTATAGGAGATTTGTCAAAGGATTTTCTCAACTAGCTGCCCCCTTGACTGATTTAACAAAGAAAGGAGCTTTCAGCTGGTCCGGAACAGCCCATTCCACATTTGACAACTTGAAAAAGGTAATGAGCTCATGTCCAGTGCTTGTTGTTCCTGATTTTTCTATCCCTTTTGTATTGGAATGTGATGCTTCGGAGAGGGAATAGGGGTTGTCTTGATGCAAAAAGGGCACCCAATTGCATTTGAGAGCCGGAAACTCAAGGAAATTGAGCGTGGATTTTTAATTTATGACAAAGAAATGCTAGCTATCATGCATGCTTTGGCAAAGTTCAGACTGGTCAAAACCGACCACAATAGTTTGAAGTTCTTTTTGGGGCAAAAGGATTTGAATGATAGGCAACAAAAATGGGTAAGCAAACTCCAAGCCTATGATTTTGATATTGAATATGTTAAGGGGAAGAACAACATAGTTGTTGATGCCTTGTCTAGGAAGCCTATCTTATGTGCTATGACAGAAATTACAAAGTGGAATGGAAGGCCTACATAACCGTTGAATATGCAAAAGATGAGTTTACAACAGCCATACTTGAAGGAAAAATTGAGGATGAAAGGTACAAGGTTATGGATGGACTGATTTTGTATAAGATTCTAAGATTAAGCACAAGGTTCTAAGGGTTGTTCATGATTCACCATTGGCGGGACATCCGGGCTACTTCAAAACATACAAGCAAGCAAGTAAGAGAGGTACTTTTGGAAGGGTCTCAAAGATGAAGTACTTCAGTACATTAGGGAATGTATCACATGCCAACAAAATAAGGTAGAACATGTTTTTCCAGCTGGTCTATTGCAGCCATTACCCATTCCTACTCAAAAATGGGAGAGCATATCCATGGACTTTATCACGGGGCTGCCTATGGTCCAAGGTAAGAATTGCTTGTTTGTGGTGGTTGATAGGCTCACAAAATATGCCCATTTCTTCACACTTCCAACCAAGTATAATGCTCCCTTAGTGGCTGATGTTTTCTTCAAAGAGGTATTTAGACTTCATGGGTTGCCAAAAAATATTGTGAGTGATAGGGACAGCAGATTTATGAGCCAATTTTGGCAAGAGCTTTTCCGATTGACCGGCACGGAATTGACTCCAAGCACTAGCTACCACCCACAAACTGATGGTCAAACTGAAGCAGTGAACAAATGGATAGAGGGATACTTGAGGAGCTTTGTTACAGGGCAGCAATCAGCATGGATTAAATGGTTGTACATGTGTGAGTATTGTTACAACACTTCCCATCATATGTCCATTGGAATGACTCCCTTTAAAGCTCTTTATGGGTATGATGCATTTTCCTTCATAGATGTGGTCTTAACAAATAGTAGAGTGCCTGGGGCACAAGATTTGGTACAGCAGTGTCAAGAAATCTTGGAAGTGCTCAAAGAAAATCTCCAACATGCCCAAAGCCAGCAGAAGCTATATGCAGACCAGCACTGTTCAGTGAGGACATTTGAGGTGGGTGACATGGTCTTTTTGAGATTGCAGCCCTACCGGCAATCTTCACTCAAACAAAGTGGGGCGGAGAAGCTCAAGCCTCGCTTTTATGGGCCATACAGAGTGCAGAGAAGGGTTGGGGAGGTTGCATATGAGTTGGAGTTGTTGAAGCATAGCAAGATACATAATGTGTTTCATGTTTCGTGCCTCAAGAAGGCACTTGGACAGCATATTATCCCTTCTGCAGAGCTGCCACCCATGGATGAGGAAGGCAAGCTAATTCTAGTTCCAGAAGCCATCATAAATGTTCGTGAGAAGAAGTTAAGGGGTCGGATCATAAGTGAGTATTTCATTCATTGGAAGGACCTACCTTTAGAGAATGCTACATGGGAGGGAGCAGACATTTTTGAGCACCCAAATTTGCTAGTGCTTGAGGGAAAGCAATTTTGGGAAGGGAGGACTATAATGTACCCTCTTTAGCACGAGCTCACCATGAGACCCTTTTTGCCCTAGTTGACTTCCCTAGGACTTAAAGAGAAATGCAAGGGAAGTTAAGGGATCAAATAATAAGTGAGTATTTGATTCGTTGGAAGGACTTGCCTTTAGAGGATGCTACATGGGAGGGAGCAGCCATTCTTGAGCACCCAAATTTGCAATTGCTTGAGGGCAAGCAATTTTGGAAAGGAGGATTGTAATGTCCCCTCTTTAACACGAGCTCACCATGAGACCCTTTTTGCCCTAGTTGACTTCCCAAGGGCTTAAAGGGAAATGCAAGGGAAGTACTTTATTGTTATATTTTTAAGTTGTTTTATTAAGCCTTGTAATATTTGTAAAAAAGCAACTTTAAGTTATAACAATTAATTAGAAAGGAAAATTGTAATGATAAACTAAGACATAAAGGTGGTCACTTTAATTTAATAAAGTGCACCTACCACATGGAGCGACCCACATGGAGTAGTGTACCTAGAAAAGGTATAAAAGAAAATAAGGGGTTCATTTGTAATCATCTTGATTTACTATTTTTTTATATGAGAGAGCATTCTTGCTTCTTTTCAATTGTTAAGGACGAAACCCCTTGAGAGCAAGCTATTGAGGACGAAACCCCTCATTAGTATTCAGATTTGAGGACAGAAACCCTCATTTCTTTCACATTTGAGTAGAGAAAGGACAAATTCCAGCAAGGGCATCAACTTGAGAGAGTGTTGCAGGCATTTCCAGCATTTGGGAGCCTTTTGGGAGGCTCATTGAAGGTTGACGTCACCACCTCAAGGGCTGCGTCACCCTTGGGGGCAGCTACGGCTCCATTGGAAGCACTTGACCCAACTTCTATCAGATTTGTAATTCCAGGTTTGAACATCGGTTTGCATTTTGTGTTGTTTTTGCATTGAAATCATTGGTTGAAGTTGTTGTCATTTCCAGCCTGAATATAAATTAATAAAATTCAGATTTGTTTTTTCATCTAAAATAAAAGGAGGATTAGATTCTAAAAATTATTGCAAGTGTTTCCCAAGAGTTTTTAATTTTTTTGCAAGGGTTTAGAGTGAAAAAAACAATTTCTTTAATTTTATGCATAAGGGTTTCCAGTATTTGGGAGGCTCGTTGAAGGTTGATATCACCCCCTCAAGGGCTAATGTCACCCTTGGGGACAGCTACAGCTCCATTGGAAGCTCTTCTCTGGGTTCCGGCACTTGACCCAGCTTCTATCAAATTTGTAATTCCAGGTTTGAACATCAATTTGCATTTTATGTGTTGTTTTTGCATTGAAATCATTGGCTGAAGTTGCTGTCATTTCCAGCCTGAAAATAAATTAAATAAAATTCAGATCTGTGTTTTCATCTGAAATAAAAGGAGGATTTGGTTCTAAAAATTATTGCAAGTGTTTCCCAAGAGTTTTTAAATTTTTGCAAGGGTTTAGAGTGAAGAAATCAATTTCTTTAATTTTTGCATAAGGGTTTCAGGCAATTTCAGATCTGCTGTGTTTTTAAATTTTTATTCAAAAGGGATATTACATGTCAAACTTAGAACAAGTACATTGTACAAATGCTACAAAGTGTACACAAAAATCAAAGTAAATTGGCATATTCATTATATTCATACTCAAATTGCTCTTCAATGCCTTCATCCGCATAGAGAGCATCACACCATCATGTTGTTCATTAGAACCACAGGCAATAGCAGTGTCACTCGCGCTAGCTCCGCTATGCAAGTCATGTGAAGAACCCTTTGGGTCAGGCTATGCGGGTATTTTAGGGTTAGTTATGTTTTTTACTATTTTTAAAAGTCCAAGTTTGATTTTTTCAAACAAAAAAATCAAAAGTCTTTTGACCAGGTACTTACCCTGTGCATACCTGCAGAGGAAACAGACCCATACAGGTACCCAGAATCTGCAGAGGGGCACAGCATTAACCAGTAACGCAGTTTTAAACACTCACAAGAAATTGACTGATTATGGAATTTTACTGCATTATTGGCGAGCGGTATGGACAATAGTGACTAGTATTGTCTTGGAAAATAGAGCCTCAGAAAGTTGTTTCTTTCCTCCAAAAAACTCAACTGTACAGATCCAGGGAATACAAACTTTATGGTGTATTTCAGTGCTCTGTATCAATCTTTATAAATTTCTATGTCTAGCATTGATGTTGAAACTCGTAAAGTATATGTTCTGTGTGCATGGTCTTTAACAGCCTTTTTCATTCTCTCATTTACATCAAATATCACAGATAATGCAGAGGTTGCTCTGCAATTTTGTAATTTCTTCTCCTATTAATATAAATATATTTTCTGTCTGCTTGTCAAGAAAAGATTTTAACATGAAGTTTGCAAAACCAGGTCAATGTCAATTTTCAATGGCAATTAATCTAAACGGTGATTCTTGCTAGAAAAACAAAAACCACTATCCTTAAAAATGTTGTTTAAATTAAAATAACACTGTTTCTGTGCAGAAACATCGTTATCTAAATCATTAACCCTTAGAATCTAAATGTCATCATAATTTGTCTTCTGTTATGTGTAATTTCCAATCTAATACTAATGACCTTCTATAAAAAAGGAACCAAACCGGTTACTCTAGGTAATAAGTGATGTAGGTTTGTATTGAATGGAGTTTGTTGTTTTTATCTTTTTGAACATATAACTTTATAAGGTAATTAAATATCTGTAGAAAAGGTGAGCCTGAAGGACAAGGTCCTGAGAAACACGGAAGCTAGACAAATAGTAGCATCTGTTTAATTTCTCATTCAGGTTATATCAATATACTAGTTACCATATAATGCCTTCCACTAATTCATTGCTCATGTTTTATATATTTTACGGAATGAAGTTAACTTTCCTTATACAGTCGTACCATAAACATGCCAGACAAACCAAGGTTCTAATTCATTTCTTATTCATGGACAAAAATATTGTATGAATATAAAGTTTTCATAAGACAGTTGTAACAGAAGTAAATCTACTCAAATCTGTATCTCGTGCTCATAAACTCAAAGAAGTCTTATCGAGAAACCATGTTGCTAAAAAGAAATTTCAAGACTAAATCATATTTGCATAAGAAACCCCTAAAGTGAGTAACACGACAGCTCAAATAAAACACTCAGGTATCTAATCAATCAACAAATCTTCATACCCGCCAGAAATACCGAAGTAAGCTTTAATCTGAGAGGTGCTCCATGAAAGATTTTCTCTTCCTATTCTAGCTTCTTCTATTGCTTGGTTAACCAGTGCACAGGTAGCAATATGCGCACCGGCTGACTGCCCAACCAAATATATCCTGAAGAAATGTCAATTGCTTAGGCATACAAATTAAAAATGATTCCACTCTAAGGTTGATACAAGTTCATTCATGCTATAAGCAGAATTAGTAAAATTGGAAACAGATGCGCCATTGTAAAACAAAGTAGCTATATATCACAAATCAAGTTCTGAAGAGTCGTAGTTTGACAACTACCTGTTTGGATCGCCACCATATTCTGCAATATTCTGGCATACAAATGAAATACCCTGAGATGCATCTTTAACCATATCACTAATGGTGCCTTGAGGAAAATTTCTACCAGAAACAACATTACAGATCAGGATCGCTCCATAAATTTCCATTCTACAATCAGCAATATTTAGTTTAAGATATTTTGATCATTACTAGCACCAGAGAGAAGCTAACCTGTAATCAATGCATGCAACGATTACATCTCTTTCCACTAATTCTTGTCCCAGAAGAGAACCCCAAGCTTTATACCTGCATCAACATTAATATTGCAGTTATATGCCCTTCTTCGTATCTCAAAACGCTTAAGGCTTTGTTTATTAAATGCATACTACTACACTAACTCTTGAGTTTAACTAGTAAGGTTCTAATGATGCATATTAGCGCACAATAAGTAGCATGTGGACTCATAAATTAGAATTTGAGTTTTGAACAAGAAAGCAAGAATAATCGACAAACTAGAGAATAAGTTTTACTCATGATCTGATGTGCTGCTGAAATCATTATCTTCGTATGTTAAAATTATTTAGCCACAAATGGCTAGTCTTTGGTCTTAAATGGAATTTTTGGGTATTTCTAGTCAAACAAATCAGCTTAGAAACCTTTTGAGAGCACACATTTTTGGTCATAGAGGCTACAAACAACCAGGATATGCCTCCACTATTACTTGCCAAATATCCAATAAAAAATACTCAGAAAAAGAGCTGACACCCATCAGGGAAGGGCCTGTCTTCTAATAAGGCATACATGATTTAAACGAATAGTTTGTCCAATGCACAGATTGATTATAAGGGTGCAGCCAGAGAAATTGTAAATTGAGCATGTGTGAATTGGACAGCATCCCCTGTCATCAGGACCATTGTGCCAAAACAGACAGTTGTAAAATATTGATGCACATTGCCCGAGCCTTAACTTTTAAGCCATACTACAATGTGGGTGAAAGATCCCTTTATGGATATTTTTGATCTGAATGGGATTTTAGGCAAATCCCAACTGAGAATGCAACTATGGACAAAATGTCATTAAAATATTATGCAGACCTGAATATTAGAGGGACAATGTGACTGATTTTTATTTTTATATGAAACTCCCACCAAACATGCAATATTTTTTATAACCCTTTCTCTCCAAAATAGTATTCAGAATTTATTGACTCAAACCAGTCCCTAGGATGGTGTATAAGACCATGCAACTCAACTTAACTGCTGCAAATAAATAACAGATATGGCAGCTAGGTTCTTTGGAGAAATCCACATGCATCAACACCCAATTCAAAGTATTTTTGCAATAAACTGATTTCAGAATTTTGACAGTCCATTAGAAGATAAAATCTGAATTTTTTGGAGCACATAAACAGGCTGGAAATTCACTCAGAAATCTGCAGACTTAATGCGACTGAAAATACACTTAAAACCCTTCTAAACATTCTGATGTTAATTTTTTTGAGCCCAAAATGACAGTACAACAAGTAGTACACAAATCAGATCTGAAAATACCTCTTAAGCAACATAGAACATCCAAAACGTGAGTTGCCCCTACTGGAAAATATGATAACTGCTGCTGCAATTTTATTCTCCAAACACACTGCTGGAAATGACTGACAAACTCGCTGCAAGTTCTATGGAATTTCCTGGGTGGAAATTCCTCTCTATCCCTTGGGGTTTTCGTCCACAAGAGGTATAAACTAAGGGTTTTCGTCCTTAGAATATTTAGGCAAAAAAGCTCACAGCTCAAATGCAAGAGAAATTCTCATATGAAAATCTGGAGTGCCTTCTTCAAGCAAATTTCATTGCTTAAATAGAAGAATTGGGCCAAATGGCCACCTCCACTGAACCAATCAGATTTTCCTCTTTATGAATGCCTAACCCACTTTCAATATTAAATTTAAGTGGTCACTACAACTATTAAATTAAAGTGACTACTAGTCCAAGTGGTGGGTGCACTTTATTATATTAAAGTGTCCACCTCTATCATGGCACACTTATTCTATTTTAATATTAAGCTTTACTAATTTATTATGTGTGCATTTTATAATGTTTTATTTTAACACTTGCACAAAATAATAAAACTAATAAAACTTAGTCACCACAAAGGTCATTTGGAAAGGTGGGACATTACAGTCCTCCCCTCCCGGAGTTGGTTGCCCCCAAGCAACTGTAAAGCTGGATGTTGAAGAATAGCCTCACCTTCCCAGGTAGCATCCTCTAATGTCAAATCCTTCCAACGAACTAAGTACTCTCGAATCACTTTATTCCGCAACCTTCTCTCTCTCCAATTCGAAGCTCCTCAGGGACTAAATCCAATCTCCCCTCATCATCCAATGGTGGCAACTCTAGAAGGAACCACGTGCTACCCTAATGCCTTCTTCAAGCAAGACACATGAAAAACATTGTGTATCTTACTTTCAGGAGGTAACTCTATCTCATAAGCCACTTGTTCAACTCTCCTCATTACCCCGTATGGGCCATAGAATCGAGGCTTAAGCTTCTCCGCTCCACTCTTCTTAAGAGTGTTATGTCTATATGGCTAAAGTCGCAGAAATACCATATCCCCTACCTCAAATGATCGCTCAATCTGTGTCGGTCCGCATATAACTTTCGCTGATTCTGGGCATGTTGCATGTTATCCTTAAGAGCTCTAAGGATGTCCTGACAATCCTGCAAACTCTCCCTAGCCTTAGGAGCCCTACTATCCCCAAATGCCAAATCAACAAAAGATGTCGCATCATACCCATACAATGCTGAAGGGAGTCATACCAATAGACATGTGGTAAGTAGTATTATAACAATACTCACATAAGTACAACTACTTTACCCATGCCCTCTGCTGCCCTGAAACATAGTTGCGAAGATACCCCTCTATCCACTTGTTCACAATCTCCGTCTGGCCATCTGTCTGCGGATGGTAGCTCGTACTCGGGGTCAACTCGGTCCTGCCAATCGAAAGAGCTCTTGCCAAAAGGTGCTCAAAAACCTGTTATCCCGATCACTCACAATGTTCTTTGGAAGTCCATGCAACTTGAATACTTCTCGAAAGAACAAATCCGCCACATGTGGGGCTTTGAAACTCGTGGGAATAGCAAAGAAGTGTGCATACTTTGTCAACCTATCAACCACTGCATAAATGCGATCATGCCCCTGCACCACTGGAAGGCCTGTGATGAAATCCATCGAAATACTTTCCCACTTCTGCTCTGGAATGGGCAATGGTTGTAACAATCCTACGGGAAATGTATGCTCTGACTTGTTCTGCTGACAAGTCATACACTCACGAACATGGCGAAGAACCTCCTCCTTGAGACCCTTCCAAGAGAATCTCTCTCTGACCTGCTGTATGTCTTGAAGTACCCTGGATGTCCTGCAAGTGGTGCATCATGAAAAGCTTGTAGGATCTTCTCCTTGAGCTTAGATTCAGGAACCAAATAAATTCTGCCCTTATAGTGTATCAAATCAGCGATTACCTGATATCGCTCATCTTGAATCTTCCCGTCCATAATCTCGCATGCAAATGAATTCTTGGAATACTCAACTAAAAGTTGAGATTTCCAATCTGCTGAAATCTCACTCAAAGAACATATGGCAGCAGGGTGTGGCTTCCTAGAAAGTGCATTTGCTACCACATTTTTCTTTCCTTTGACGTACTCAATGTCAAAGTCATATGCTTGTATCCTTCCGACCCACTTTTGTTGCCTCTCACTAAGCTCCTTTTGCTCCAAGAAGTACCTCAAATTGTTGTGGTCGGTCCTCACCACGAACTTCCCTCCTACAAGGTATTGTCTAAACTTCGCCAAAGCATGCATAATGGCGAGCATCTCCTTATCATACGTGGAGTACAACCTCTCGTTCTCCCTCAGCTTCCTACTCTCGTAGGCAATGGGATGACGATCTTGCATCAAAACTGCACCAACACCTAAACCCGAAGCATCACACTCCAAAATGAAGGGTCGCGAGAAATCTAGAAGAGCCAATACAAGACAAGTACTCATCACCTCCTTGAGCTTGTTGAATGCTACCTGTGCCTCATCTAACCAACTAAATGCTCCCTTTCGTGTAAGATTTGTCAAAGGAGCTGCAAGATTGGAGTAGCCTCGAACAAACCTCTGTAGTAGCCACATAGTCCTAGGAATCCCCGCAAATCTGAAATGTTCCTAGGTGGCGGCCAATCTTGCATAGCTTGTATCTTCTCCTGGTGAACCTTGACCCCGTTGGCCCCAATGACATGTCCAAGATACAGAATCTCCGTAAGTCCAAACTCACATTTGGTCATCTTAGCAAATAGAGACTAGACCTCCATGATGCTAAGGACCTCATCCAGTTGCCTCAAATGATCCTCCCAGGTCCTGTTGTAGATCAAGATGTCATCAAAAAACACAAGCACGAACTTCCTCAACTGTCGGTTGAAGAGATGGTTCATGCATGATTGGAAGGTGGCAGGTGCGTTGGTGAGACCGAATGGCATCACTAAAAACTCGTAGTGCCCGTAGTGACATCGGAATGCTGTCTTGTGGATGTCTTCCTCTCGAACACGAATCTGATGGTATCCCGAGCGAAGATCAAGCTTCGAAAAGTAGATGGCTCCATGCAACTCATCCAATAGCTCATCTATGCGGGAATGGGATACCTGTTTTTGATGGTCTTCTTATTGAGTGCCCGATAGTCGATACACATCCTCATGGTCCCATCCTTCTTCTTCACCAACACAACCGGAGAAGCGAAGGGGCTCGAACTAGGACGGATATGCCCCATATCCAAGAGCTCTCTGATAGCCTTTTCGATCTCATCCTTGAATTTCTTAGGATGTCGATAGGGCGTAGTGATCACAGGTTTGGCACCCTCCTCTAGCTCGATGACATGCTCAAATCCTCTATTTGGTGGCCTTCCGGAGGAATATCACCAAAAACAGGACCGTGCTTATCTAGTATTGCCTGAATATCAACATGAAATGGCTGCCCGCTATCTGAAGAAGACTCGGATGAAATGAAGCATTGGGCTGCCCATGCAACCTCTCCATGCCTGACAATGGACTCCATCCTATGTGCTGAAACAACTCTAGGCCCACCATCTGAAAGAGCCTTAAGTACAATCTTCTTCCCATCAGTCATGAATTCCAACTCCATCCGCCTAAAGTCCTGTACATACTGCCGAGGGACTGTAGCCACTGAATGCCCAAAACTGTATCAATCTCACCAAGACCAACCACATAGAAATCGTCGGTCAGTGTGTAATCCCCCAACTGGATGCTAAGCTGAGGAACCCTCTTAGTGCAACTCATGGTGAAACCATCCGCAACCCGTACACTGAAGCCCTCAAAATCCTCCACCTGTAGTCCACGCTTCGTCATAAACCCCTCATCGATGAAATTATGTGTGGCTCCACCGTATCAAGCAAACTACTCGTTGTCCTTTAAGTACTCCTTTTAGCCGAAAATGATCCTAGGGACTCCTATGTGTCCCCTTTCCTCGCCATAGGCCTAGGGGCCAACTCAGTCAGGCCTTGGTCAACCCAAGGGTTATGGACGTTGTGAGCTATTGGTATGAATATCTAGTCAGTTATAATTTTCCATGGGGAATATAAAGTGCTTTCGAAAGGACTAGATGTTATGTTTTATCGTTGGAAGGGCCACTTAACCCCTAGTGTTCTAATTTTGCGTTGGGGTCACCTTTTGGACCATGGCGACTTGAAAGGGAAAAAGTAACTTTAAGTTACTTTATTAATTTGGTCTTCCCTAGGGGAAAGTGCGACTTGGGCTTTTTAGGGTTCCTTGGCATGGGAAAAATTATAAAAGGAGTGGAGGGGTGAAAAGAAGATCATTCATGCATACACTTATATTTCCTTTCATGTGCTGTTGTTGTTTGCAAGTATCCGGAGTAAGATCCCATGGGAACCCTAGCTTCGGTGGTGAGAGATCCATCCCTAGCTAGTAGGGCACTCTTCGGTGGTGAGAGATCCACCCTAGTTTGTTATTTTTGGAGCTGAAATCAGGATTCTTTAGAGATATTTTCATAGGGTTTCAATGAAGGGTTTTGGAGGATTTTGGGCATTTTGGAGGAGAGATTTGGGTTTTTCAGGGCAGATCTACGGCAACTTTTTGGCAAAAGCATCGGTTTAAAGGCATTTGAAGGGTTTCCAGCCATCTCCTAGGTGGGGCGACTTGTTTTGAAGATGCAGATCTGTTTTGGAGGGTTTCCACTTCCTCAAATTCTGATTTGAAGGGATATCATCTCCTATATTTATAGATAATATTTCAAAGTTTCATAATTTTTGCATCTATATTCGGAAGATATTAATTTTAGAAGTTTGTCAGCTGTTTAGGGCACGCTGTAATTTTCTGGCAGCATTATGTTATTCGAAATATTCCAAAAACAGTTCTATAATATCTGTTATTGTATTCGCAAGCTCCATTAAAATTTCAAGAGATTTGAGCAAGTATTTTTGGAGTTATCCATCATTTTCTTAGCTGCCCTAGATTTAATTTTCTGCAAAAATCATATTTCTGTTTCACTGCAATTTGTCTATATTTTGCATATTTTTAAGTGGTATCCTATAAGGGATATTTCAATGATACCTAAGGACTCCTGAAAGTGTAGCAATGGTGACACTAGATGAATCCAATGCCTTCTCCTCTTCAAGCTCTACCTGAGGTTGCTCCTCATCATGGCCGCTATCGCTTCCCTCTGAATCGTATCTTCCCCATCGGAAACCAACTTAATGAGATGTACTTTACCTTTGCCAAGGCAACGTGTCCAGGCTCCCAATGTTCATTGCAATGAAAACAGAGCTTCTTCCTCCGTAATTCATTCCGTGAATCTTGATCCAGCCTGGGAGGTGGTGCACTCTTCTGTTGAGTAGTCGAGCGCTGAAAAGGCTTGGAGCTCGTGGAAGGTTTCTTACTGGACTGGTAAGAAGTGGGTGTGGTGTCTAAATCTAATGCCATCTGAATGGCATCATGCAGTGTCTAGGTTTAAGAGCCTTGACCCATCCTCGCATCCTGTCATGAAGGCCCTCTATGAAAAGCATCACTACCCTCCTCTCGGGCATCTCAGGAACCATCACCGCTATCTGTTGAAATTCGTTGATGTAGGCATCAACGTGTCCAGTCTGGCGAAGTTGCGCCAAATCTCTATAATAAAGCTCCACATCCTTGCGGTCAAATCTCGCAATCAACCTCTCGCTGAATTCTTTGTATGACCGCACAAGATCATGGCTTTGAGTGACTAGCCCATGATGCCACCAGTCGTATGCGACTCCCTCCAGATGGAGAGTGGCAAACTGAATGGCCTCCTGCTCTTGCATGGGCATGAGGGTAAGATAGGTGTCGAGCTTATGGATCCAAGCTCTAGCACTAATCTTCCCCTACCATCAAAAGTGGATAGGGTCACCTTGTTGGTGGCCTGTTTCAGATCCTGGTTCGGATGTACTCTAGGCCTCCGATCATGCTGGTCCTCAAACTGTCTCTCCTCTGAGCACAATACTGGGGAAGGGGAAAGGCATCCCTCACCTGCTTGTGGTAAATTCCTCCACTCCTCAATAGCTGCCATTACACTGTCTTGGAAATCCACTCCCTCGAGTGGGTCTTCAATTATTGGTGGCTCATCTCTCGGTAGGAAGCTAGGCTGCATAGGTCTATTCACAGTCCTAGTAGATCTCCTCTCCTCTGTATGTCTCCTCTCACGTGGAGGGGAATCTCTCACGCTACCCACCTCTGTAGGTGCCCTGTTGTGCCTTCTGTGGCTGCTAGCCACCGATGTAGATCTTTCCCTTCTATCATGCCTATCTCTTGGCCTACCCATGGCCATACTTTCCATCATCTGCCTCATGGTTTGTATCATCTCATGATGGGAATCGATCATACCTCTGAAAAGATCACGATCTGGGTCAACTGGCTCTTGTCGTGGAGGACTATGTGATCCTTCTCTCCTGGCCATGATTTCCACACTACTCTCTGTATCCAAATTTGCTAGAATACGTGCATGTCTCCTTGTATGATACCTGTGTGGTCCAACTTCTCTAGGCTGCATCAAACAAAACCCTCCAGGTGGGAGGATCGTTGCTCTGATACCACTGAAAGATCCCTTTATGGATATTTTTGATCTGAATGGGATTTTAGGCAAATCCCAACTAAGAATGCAACTATGGACAAAATGTCATTAAAATATTATGCAGACCTGAATATTAGAGGGACAATGTGACTGATTTTTATATGAAACTCCCACCAAACAAGCAATATTTTATAACCCTTTCTCTCCAAAATAGTATGCAGAATTTATTGACTCAAACCAGTCCCTAGGATGGTGTATAAGACCATGCAAAACTCAACTTAACTGCTGCAAATAAATAACAGATATGGCAGCTAGGTTCTTTGAAGAAATCCACATACATCAACACCCAATTCAAAGTATTTTTGCAATAAACTGATTTCAGAATTTTGACAGTCCATTAGAAGATAAAATCTGAATTTTTGGAGCACATAAACAGGCTGGAAATTCACTCAGAAATCTGCAGACTTAATGTGACTGAAAATACACTTAAAACCCTTCTAAACATTCTGATATTAATTTCTTTTGAGCCCAAAATGACAGTACAACAAGTAGCACACAAATCAGATCTGAAAATACCTCTTAAACAACATAGAACATCCAAAACGTGAGTTGCCCCATACTGGAAAATATGATAACTGCTGCTGCAATTTTATTCTCCAAACACACTGCTGGAAATGACTGACAAACTCGCTGCAAGTTCTATGGAATTTCCTGGGTGGAAATTCCTCTCTATCCCTTGGGGTTTTCGTCCACAGGTATAAACTAAGAGTTTTTGTCCTTAGAATATTTAACAAAAAGCTCAAGCTCAAATGCAAGAGAAATTCTCATATGACAAACTCACTAGAAAATCTGGAGTGCATTTCCTGGGTGGAAATTCCTCTCTATCCCTTGGGGTTTTCGTCCACAAGAGGTATAAACTAAGAGTTTTTGTCCTTAGAATATTTAGGCAAAAAAGCTCAAAGCTCAAATGCAAGAGAAATTCTCATATGAAAATCTGGAATGCCTTCTTCAAGCAAATCTCATTGCTTAAATAGAAGAATTGGGCCTAATGGCCACCTCCACTGAACCAATCAGATTTTCCTCTTTATAAATGCCTAACCCACTTTCAATATTAAATTAAAGTGGTCACTACAACTATTAAATTAAAGTGACCACTAGTCCAAGTGGTGGGTGCACTTTATTAAATTAAAGTGTCCACCTCTATCATGGCACACTAATGTCTTATTCTATTTTAATATTAAGCTTTACTAATTTATTATGTGTGCATTTTATAATGTTTTATTTTAACACTTGCACAATATAGTGGGCACAAGATGTGTGGCACAAATAGTCAAGACGAACCCTCTAACTCAAAAACATGTTCAAGGTTGACTAGCTTTTTTGTTTGTTAATCCAAATTCAATCTTCGTGAACTTTCTACTATGTTTGTGCTTATATGCTATCTAGTACACACCCAAAACTAGGTATATGATACCAATTCATATTACAAAGTCACCATTCATCAACTCAAATTACAATTAACAAAGATAGAGTGGCAAAAGAAATCCTTCATAGTATCCAACCTGGGGAAAAAAATCTCTAAGGTTCTATCACGTTCATTGTTGCATCCATGGATCATTTTTGAAGTGATGACAATCTGTATCTTCCTCCCCTCTTCTAACAAATTCTACTTCAATCGAACCAAGGAATTTTGTGAGTAACATCAACTCGTAGTCTTAAGAACTTCAATTTAGATTCTTTAAGAATTTCAATTTCTTCCTTGACTAGAAAACACCAACCAGATATATAGTGCAATATGAAACTATTTTGAAGAGTTCTAGCAGATAATTGTTATCACAAACATTTCACCACTAACAATATGATTTAGTTCTAGTATACACAAAAATTCAAGGCCATTTAAAATTAATTTCCGGGGATGATGGGCATATTGTAATGTCCCCTTTTCTAGATTAAAATAATTAATAATATTCTAAGTTGGGCCCGGTCATTTTTAAATCTTGGGCAACTTAATAATATTATTATTATTAAAATAAAAGGTATTTTTAAATACTAGAAGTAAAAAGAAGACCCTTAGCCTACATATTGTTTTCTGTTGGCTTAAGGGGTGAATAAAAAGGAGACTAAAATTAATAATTTAATTTTAGTGCATGGTAATTTTAATTATAAGCACTTTAATTATATATTTTTTTAAAAAGAGGGACTTTATGGAATAAAGTGAAATCACAAAAAGGAAAAGCATTAAAATATTAATTTATTTTAAATGCTAAAGTGGAGCGACCCAAAGTGGAATTAGAAAGGAGGGAAAAGGCATTTAATTTATTTTGAATTAATCCCAAAGTGGGGCGACCCATTTGGGGGAGTCTTTTGGGGTTTTGTGCCATCATTTGCCTATAAGAGGAGGTCACTTGGCTCTTTTTGGGATCATCTATCTCATATCAAAATTTACATGAGGTTTTTGGGCTGCTGCTCAACCTTTTCCACTTGAGGACAAAAACCCTCTAGTGTGGCTGCAAGCTAAGTTGCCGCATTCAAATTAGTGTTCGAATTCGCCGATGATTAAATTCGTGAAAAATTAGTTGGTAAAAAATCAACGATTAAATTCGTGATTAAATTCGATTATGAGAAATATATATTTTTATTAAATATATAAAAACAAAAGATAAATTCACATTTTAAAAGAGAGATAATATCACATTTCATTGATTTCATAAGTAGTTATTACAATAATGTGATTGAAAGCAAAAACTTCAAAAACATGTGCTCTTGAGGTTGCGACCAAGGTGGCAGTGGGATGATTAGTCCGAGGCTCGAGCACGGAGAATACTCGCCGAGTTTTGGAAAGCTATCTAGTATTTTTAATTACTAATGCTACTGTAGCAATCAAAGCTCATGATTCTTTAGGAAGATTACAAGAAGTTGCTTGGTCTAAAAAGGTGCAAAAATGGATTTTATGAAAATAAGAAAAATATTGCCATCAATGCGTAGAGCTCGAGAAAATATGCACTTTTAGAGAAAACGACACTTGAAACGTGAGCCACGAGAATGAAAGTTATGGCACATGCAAGTTTTTTGTAAATCTTCTCGGACCCTTTCTAATATAGGCAAAAAAATTCTATGCTTGTGTTTTCTTCACCAAAAATCAAAAAAAGGAAAGAAATGCCAAAAAGGAAAGAAATGCGAATTAAATCGCGAATTTCAACGCATTTAATTGGGCATGTTAAAATCCGGCGAATTTCGATTTTTTTCCTTGTAGTTCGTCGCCGAATGCAACAACTTAGGCTACAAGTGAGGCCGAAAACCTTTCAATCCCTTGAGGATTCTTCATCCAGGGGTTTCTATTGGGCTTCAACAAATTGTCAGTTGATTTTCAACAAGTGTTTCAGTTGTGAAGGGCTGTTAGGGCTATTCAGAGATTTTCAGACATCTCCCTAGGGTGGCAACCCCTACCTAGGAAGAGTTTGCAGATTTTGAAGGTACAACAACTCATTCTCCATCCGTGTTTGGGTTCTTTGGTTCATAGGAGGTTGTTTTCTATTTCCAGTGTTGTATTTGGGCTTCAGAATCTTCATTTCCAGCCATTTTATAAGATGTACTTTTGCTGTCATAATTCAATTCGGAAAAATTCCAAAAATATATGTTTTGGTCTTCCTTTGTCTTGCATTGGTTCCAACAATTTTATAAAATATTTTTTGAAGGTTTCTACATCAATTTCCAGTTGTTTGAATGTGTTTGTTGCCATAAAATATATATGTATATATATCAGTTGTTGCTAGGGCTTGTAGAATTTTCAGATTGTTGTCATAAAATAAAAAGAAGAAGAAAAGGGGGTTTTCAGAAATCTCCATTTCCCAATTTTGCCTTAGAGGGGGCACTACAGTGGTATCAAAGTTGTGATCTTCCCAGCCTATGAATCATGAGGACAGCAACTAATCAACCAATGTTTTTTCGAGTGAAATTCTTACAAAGGGAAAAAAAGTTAGATTTCATTCCAACGGTGGTGATACGATTAGAGCAGTTAAAAACAAGGCTGTAAAAAGAAGAGAAAGAAACAAAAATACCATAAGCTGCTAAGGAAGACATTTTGATGGTGGAGCATGAGGAAAAAGAGCAATCATAGCTGCTGGAGATTGAGAAGGAACAGCCCATAGAGGAATCTACCATACAAAAGGAAAGTGGAAAAGATGTTCTAGCACTAGTAGAAAAGAATTCTTCCCTTGTGATGAGGAAAGAGGAAGAAATCAGAAAACAAGAACAAGAGGAGCCCAACATACAACTTGAAGGTAAAAATTCTTTGACAATAGATGATGCCTCATTGACTTCTAATGATTGCATGTGGCAGCAAAATAGTGGGAAGATCAAAACAACAAGGGTTTTACTGGGTGAATACAAAGAGCTTAAGATGGAGGAATATACACCATCCTTTGAACTTCCAAAGGATGAGCCATTGACTGATTTTCATAACAGCATTGTGGAGAGAAGTGTTTGAAGAAAATATTGGGACTCACAGGTATCTACACAACTCCCAATTCAGCAAAGGAGGGTGAGCTCTGGTTGGCAGCCTGAGGTATGATAATGTTGATCATATTTCAGATCTGTTGATCCCTCCTATGTCACTGCAATATTTTTGTCATCTTGGACAGCATGCTAAAAAGGGTGATAAGGTGAAGGGGACAACTTGTAGTAAAGAGCACATAAATCCTTTTGCTCAAAAACAAAATTGTTTGAGCATAACAGTGTGGGATCCTGGTGCTGTTCGGAGACCCATTAAGGGTAGAGTTTCTGATTTCAAAATCAGTGTTGGTGATAATGTCATCATCACATGTTCCTTGATAAAAAGGAGATCAAACTTCAGCTTGGATGAACATACGAAATATGTTGTGAACACTAGCCGGTACATGAAAATTTCGTGTATGGGATCCAGATGATCTTTTGAGGATCAAGGTAAATGTCACTATTGAGTTCTCCATCTCTTGCACTTGGCATGAAAGAAGAATTATGAAGAGTCATATTAAGTTTGTTGTGTATTCTAACAACATGATGAAGGATGAGTCACTACAAAAGGGCTTCATCATTCCTTACACCATGGAGACACAACTCTTCAATGCTTGGGGAGGTATAAGGGGTGGACACAAGGTAAGTCCCACACTTTCATTTTTAGAACAACAGTCATGTCATAGAGATTTTCAGCTCCTAACTGATAAGCATACTCTTGGGAAAAGTCCTTCCATAAAAGTAGATGTTGAGTTCATGAATTCAGCAATTGGAAGTAGGCAAGATGGATGTTATCTTGTTGTCCAAAGCACATGCAAGTACAACCGTGCTTGGGGCAGCATGAATGGACCTTTGGGAGTCCATCATATGAGTGGAAATTATGAGGAAGATGCAAGCAATAGAAGAGAGCTAATTAACATGTCTATAAGGCATGATGAATCGGATGGAGTGTTGTTGAAAGCTCTTGTTTCCCTTAATGTGTTTGTCCTATGTGCAGGTCCAGGAATGGAGAAGATAGAAAAGAAAAGGCATAAGTGTGGTTCAGTCCAGCATGCTCATATGTATGAGAAGCAATGTAAAGAAGTGAAACAAGATGATAGTATGACAGCAACAGTTGAAGAGATGATTGATAAGGATATAACAGCAGAAGAGACTTGCCTCCAAGTCATCATGGAGACACGAGAGAGTGGCAAAGTGATTGAACAAGGATGTTCCCAAAAGGACATGCAAGGGGAAATCCAATTGCAACAGCTAGAGACAGGAGAGAAGACTCTCACAAGAGCAAGTGAAAGAGATTGGCAAGAGAAAGAAGACCTTCTCATTGGGACAGCAATTGATAGAAAAGTATATGCATCCAATTTCCATCTTGAAAAGTGGGTAGAGGATATGAAGAACGAAGAAGACAAGGATGAGATGGAGCAGCTGAGTTTATTATCAGCCCAAGCAAATGAGGAAGAATATGAGGTTGCGGCTGAAGATGAGGGAATGAAAGGGGTGTTTCTACAAGCCTCAAAAGCACACGGGAAGAAGTTGATACTGCAGCAAAGGTAAAGGAGTTGCTTGACATGTTTGGGACAACAATGAGACTGATTTTTTGTATTGCTGTCATCACCATCACCAGCCACCGGGTTACTCCATTTGCTTTCATACAAATAGGTTTACAAGAGCCTTCAATCATGGGAAGGAGTTCTTTTCAGTTGGTGATCACTAATATGATATTTTCAGTCCTTGCATGGCTGTTCTCAGCCCCTACATTGCCCAAGTTGTTGATTTTTGCAAGGAAATTTCATTTTTGTACCTGTTGTACCCTTTTCATGTTGTTGGTCATGACAATAACAGGTATAGGACTGCTGTTATCAGCTAAGGACAGCTGTAAGCTTGCACAAAATGAGGGAAAATCTTTGATGAAAGAAGTTGGAAGAAGGGTTCAGCTGAAGGAGATCTTCATGGCAGCCACACGGGTACCTAGTTGGATGAAAATACAAGTGATTGGTGGTTGTTGCAACTCATTTCCAGCCCATCTACAGTCTAATTTTTATCAAATATTGGGAGGAACAACTCGCCAAGTCATGAAAGGAACCATTGGAGCCCAAGGGTTTGATATCTCAAAACCTTCTTTGCATAAAAGAAGCCAAGTGGGACAGCAACAGCACAATGATGTGAGCATATGGCAGCTTTCAGCTTTGCGGGATTTTGTGGATGTTTTCAAGCATTTACAAATTTTGGGGGATCATCTTGAGGTTGGATGGCACTCATTATCCATTTGGGATATATCACACCATGTTCTTTGGCAGGAGTTATCCCATTTTGACAGTACAGGATCCAGGCTCTTCAAACACTACAACATGGCTCATCATTTTGGCATGAGGATACTTGGGCATATGAGCTTGCATTTGCTTGAGGGCAAGCAAATTTGGGAAGGGCAGACTATAATGTCCCCTTTTCTAGATTAAAATAATTAATAATATTCTAAGTTGGGCCCGGTCATTTCTAAATCTTGGGCAACTTAATAATATTATTATTATTAAAATAAAAGGTATTTTTAAATACTTGAAGTAAAAAGAAGACCCTTAGCCTATTCATTGTTTTCCGTCGGCTAAAGGGGTGAATAAAAGGGAGACTAAAATTAATAATTTAATTTTAGTGCATAGTAATTTTAATTATAAGCACTTTAATTATATTATTTTTAAAAAGGACTTTATGGAATAAAGTGAAATCACGAAAAGGAAAAGCATTAAAATATTAATTTATTTTAAATGCTAAAGTGGGGCGACCTCCATCCCCATGGGTTCTGCAAACTCAATTTTGTGATTCTTCCAAAAGGAATCACGGTCTTTCGGGGGCCGGGTGTATTCTTTCGTGACGAGAGGGGCATGCTCATCAAAGTTGGATCCTTTCGGCTACCCCCTGGTTCTAGTAATGCAGCTAATGCGCAAGCATTGCTTTGCATGGTATTAAGTTAGCCATGAACAGTGGTTGTTCTAAGCTTTGCATCAAAGGGGACTCACAAGTTATCGTTCTTGCCATTTGCAAGGGTAAGGCGGTGGCTTGGTTTCTTAATATTTTCATTAATCAGATCATTCATTGGCTTTCCTTCCTTGATGAATGGTCTATCCGCCATGTTTATCATGAAAATAATCAAGCTACTGAGATGCCTTAGCAAATTTTGAGGTTAATCAACAAGAAGAGGCCATCATTCATAATAAAGTTGATGCTTGGGCGCTTCTTGATGCCACCCTTCGTCATGATTACGAAGGACTCCCCTCACACGTGTCTAGGGGCATTTAAAGTTGGAAGGGTATTCCACCGCTCTCATTCATGTCATTCGCTCCCTTCCTTCTTTCTGCCTCCCTTCCCTTTGTTCATGGTGTTTCCTTCTCTCCTTACCTCAACTCTAAATCTGCGGCACATCTTTCATTTAGGTTCGGCTTCGGTTCAAAACATAGTCAAAAGAGTTTTGGGCACAGAGTTTTTACAGAGCTCGGGGAGGGCACGGGTTAACTCAGGGATAGTTGGTGTCTTCGTGTCAAATTCCCTCCTCATACGTGTCTTGTGTGCCGACAAGGCTGTAGCGGTGGCGGTTGTAAAACACTTCATCTTTCCACGTTATCATGTGCATTTGGAAGAAGCGGTGGCTAATGTTTGCCCTCTACCCCTGTGTTCGTGCAATCGGCCCCTCTCCATCCCCTCTTTGGGTGTACGATGGTCCGTGTTGAGTGGAGCGTAAGAATCGTGTCCTTCTTCAATTCGCGGAATCTATTCATCGAATTTGTTGTTCTCATGGAGCTTTTGTTTCGGGGTTCTTTCTTTAGACCTATATGATCTTGTCGCCCCCATTGCGCCTCCACCGGAGAGAGTGGTGGAATTGCAAGCCTCGGCGGGTTTGGCTTTTGCTTTCCTCAAAACGTGGCGTCACTCGGCTCTGTTGATCGGGCCGCGGCCGCATGAATTCCCGGATCTGTCCAGTGAAGGTGGAGATTCTCGAAATCTCTTACTTCAAATCTCTTACTAACTTCTTATCTTTGTTTTTGTTTCCTTATTTTTGCTTTGCGGTTTTTTGTTGGTCTCAAGGTTCTCGTCCTCATTTAGCATTCACCTAGTTTCGGCCCCTAGTCTTTGGGGACTGTTATTTCGGTTGTTCCTTCACGTTGTCATCCTTTGCAAATTGTAGGGTGGGGTCCCATCAACCCTCCGGTTCATAGCTCCGGTCAAAAGCATTTATCTATATTAAAAAAAAGTGGAGCGACCCAAAGTGGAATTAGAAAGGATAGAAAAGGCATTTAATTTATTTTGAATTAATCCCAAAGCGGGGTGATGCATATGGGGTTTTGTACCATCATTTGCCTATAAGAGGAGGTTGCTTGACTCTTTTTGGGAACATCTATCTCATATCAAAATTTACATGAGGTTTTGGGCTGTTACTCAACCTTTTCCACTTGAGGACAAAAACCTCTAGTGTGGCTGCAAGTGAGGACAAAAACCCTCCTTGTTTTCAGATTGAAGGACAAAAACCCTTCAATCCCTTGAGGATTCTCCATCCAAGGGTTTCTATTGGGCTTCAACAAATTGTCAATTGATTTTCAGCGAGTGTTTCAGTTGTGAAGGGCTGTTAGGGCTATTCAGAGATTTTCAGACCTCTCCCTAGGGTGGTGACCCCTACCTGGGAAGAGTTTGCAGATTTTGAAGGTATGGCAACTCATTCTCCATCCATGTTTGGGTTCTTTGGTTCGTAGGAGGTTGTTTGCTCTTTCCAGTGTTGTATTTGGGCTTTGGAATCTTCATTTCCAGCCATTTTGTAAGTTGTACTTCTGCTGTCATAATTCAATTCCAGCTGTTCGGAAAAATTCCAAAAATATATGTTTTGGTCTTCCTTTGTCTTGCATTGGTTCCAGCAATTTTTTTGAAGGGTTTCTACATCAATTTCCAGCTGTTTGAATGTGTTTGTTGCCATTAACAAAATTAAAAAATTAAAAAATAAAAATCAGTTGCTGCTAAGGCTTCTAGAATTTTCAGATTGCTGTCATAAAATAAAAAGAAGAAGAAAAAGAGAGTTTTTAAGGAAATCCCAATTTCCCAATATTTGCCCTAAAGGGGGCATTACACATGCACAAGGACAAAATAAAAATTTAAGAAGATGAACATTAATTAATGCCCATTTATAAACAAAAATTGATTAATGGAATCACAATCACTTAACAAATGAATACAGGGAAGCATTTAGTGCAACTCTAATGGGAAATCAAACAACTCTTGGACACAAATAAGCTAAGAGCTTCTAAAATATGTGGGTTCTTATGCATCACAAGCAAGAACTATAAAATCCATGGAAGGCAAGAGGGAACAGCTGATAAAATAAGTGATTAATTCCCACTCATAACATTCAAGTATTAAACGGAATCAGTAATGGAGACACTTGAAGACATCTGTTATAATATCTGTGTGGTATGACAGATAATTACTATTATTTCCCAGAAAAATCGTATCTTTCTCTCATTTTGATGAGAATAAGGCCATGGAATGGTGTTTGGCCATTTTCGGGATGTCAAATGATCCTGAGGATTTCTAGTTTTGGGTCCTGGGAATCCTCCCATCAAGCAATATAAAAAAGCTTTTTCTTTAACCATCAATAGTCTTTGTTCTACCCCTTCCAGAGAGGATTGAATTTTGAGAGGCGGTTCAATTTTCAGGTAGCAGCCATAGCCTTTTTGAGGGGAAGTTGGATCTGATTACTGACTTTTGGAAGTATTGGTGTGAGTATTTTACAAATCTGGCTGTTTTCCTGTTAAACTGCAGCCCTGAAAGAGGGATGGCATTCTGACGTGGAGGCCATTGCCACCCCATGTAGGGATTGCTTATTTGCAGGAATATATCAGACTGAATTCTTTTTCCAAAATCCTACGGTGTTCTAAGGGGAGACGAGCAGGGCTACAATTCATAGGTAGGGAGTATCACAGAGAAGCAATTATAAGGCATTGTCTTTATACCATAAGTAGTCAATCTTCAATTGCAATCAGATGAGATCGAATATATTAATTTAACTGCACTGGTAACACTCTTCATAATCAATATTGTCAGTCATCCTACTTGATGAACTACAACAACTTGCATCGCATTCCCTTCTCCATATAAATCTACCACATATACATAGTATGTGTCAACATGTCAGCTTACGGATCTAAAAGATTTGTGAGGATGGAAGTTGTGAAATAACAATGCTGCATCATTATGAATCTCAATGCATAAACTCCATTCCTTTCACAAAACTCTCGTCACTGGATATCTTTTAACCTTGAGTATTGTATTTTTCCTTCTATTTCATTGGCCTCCTTTTATTTTCCTTTTAAAGTCATAATCATCACTGTGCCTGAAAGAAGACGTGACCAGCTTATTTCTCCAACATTGACAGCTAGCTAACTAGAGCTTCAAGATCATTTATTGCCCTCCGTCCTGACTGTAAACATATATTCTTCAAATTCGCATCTGTAAATCCTTCGATGATACAGATGCGGTCAAATAAATGTTTTGATGGTTCAAAAATAGAGTCTCCTGTTATGGAGATTTGTCCATTGACAAATAGACCTTTAACTGACATATTTTAAGGTCATTGTTTCCTTACCAAGTCCAAAGTCAGTCTCTCCACATATCACCTGTTGAACTGGAATATCTTAGTCTAGACAGCAGTCAAAGTAGACCATATTCTACCAGTATGTATTTATTGGTTGGAGCTTGTACAGGGCCACAGGGTAGTCAATCTGTTTCCTTGCAAGGTTACTTAATCTGTGATGCCAGGAAACGCCTAGGAGGGTGGCGTTTCACCCCAGAAACGTTTCGGAAACGGAAACGTGGGGAAATGGTGGGGAAACGTGGCAGATGTTTCGGAAACGTCTGCCACGTTTCCAACGTTTTTTTAAATTTTAAAGCATCAAAACTTTTTAAAAATAAAAATAACTGCATTTAATGAACCTAAACCTAATCTACCTACCTAGACTTGCTAAAGACACTTCCTAAAAGCTATATAATGACATCTTGGGTCCATTCTAAATCACTCTCATTTTTCTCTTGCTAAATTCAGTTTTCGTGGAGATGATTATGAGGAAAATCTGGATGATATATTCTAGAATCTAGATTATTATCATGTATATGTGAATCATTGAAATTGTAACCATGTTGAATGATGAGTCATGACTCTTTAGAAGTTCAAATTTCAATGAATACAAAATATTTTGAGTGTTTTATCAATTATCTCTTATGGTCTACAATTATAAAATGAGTACTATGCATATATATATATATATACATATATATATATATATATATATATGTATGTATATATACACACACATATATATATACATACATACATACACATACATATAGACACACACACACACACACATACACACACATATATATATGTATATGTATATATGTATGTATTGTACGGACGTTTCCGGTAACGTTTCGTATCCAAGGTTTTTTGAAAATCGTCGTTTCCACGTTTCATATCCGTATCCATTTCCGTTTCCATTTCCTGGCAACATAGTACTTAATATAGCATAGTGAGGTCTAACCATTTTTCCGCCATCTAAAAAGGTAAGCAGGGCTCCAAAAACTTGCTTTTAAGTAGAAATAATGATAATCAAAATAGCATTAAGGTCAAAAACAGTATAGCAAGAAGGGGAGTTCAATCTTGTAAGGTTTAAGCAGCTTTACAGCAGGCAGTGAGAGTAAAGAAAACTGTTTCCTATAGTTTGGAATCCAATCTAAACCACACATGAAAACAAATTTGAATAGCAAACATATTCCTAAGTTTATTGTTAGACAACTTATGGAAAAACATTAATACTGGAATGAATAAGATGCCTGCTCTCATAGATAGTGAAAATTAGGTCAAAGCCACAGAACAAGAAGCACACGTTAACGTTCACAATAATAGGCATGAAGAGAGACGATAATATTTTAAAAAACCAACAATGCCCTATTTGTGTCAAACTTGAGTATACGTTGCTATTTAGTTTCAAAATAGTGCTATTTTATAGATTTAATAAGGGTTAAAAAAGTCTCACCCAATAATCCAGGCCCCACCAGTTATGAAAGCTACTACTGGTTTTGGTTCATGATTATTCTCTGGTATATACAAATCCAACCTGCAACAGAGTTTAAGTCATAGTCTGAGCCAATGAGCTGAGGACCTGCGCAGAGCATAAACTTTTATCCAATTGAAAAAGTAAATGGACACACACTACTCAATTCTATCTATCAGAAAATGATAAAAAAGGGCAGCCAGTACCTATTCCTGGGTTCTTCTCCATAAACAATGCTTCGATAGACACACTTTGAGAAGTAGTAGTAATATCCAACTGCGAAGCCAAACAAGCAATTAGAGACTCAATAACTTCTTATTCAATATCTACACTGAGATTGCAGAGCACTGTTGTAGACTGAAAATGCTATGACAGCACATAAGAGCATTATACATTTATGAGTAAAGCAACTCTCCTTTTCAACAACAAGCATATATAAAACTAAATGATTATCATACGTGATATTTGCATCCCCATACTGAGATATTACACCATCTAAAATCTACAGAATATATTTGGGGACTGCTTACCTTGAGAAAACCAGGTAAAAGGAACATCGCATAGCAGCCAAGAGCAAGAAACTTTGTAATCCACCTATAACCTAACCTGGATACAAATAAGAACCCGATGAAGGGAAGCTAAGTAGCATTAGGAGGGTCTCAAACATGTATGGTACTGCTCATGAATCTGCATCTTTAAACACAAAGTTTGAAGAGAAAAGAAAAGAAACAGTAAACAGTAAAAATTCCAAACTAAAAATCATGATGGTCATTACAATATTTTAATCAGCAAATATTATAACTTATAAGCTGTTTACATGCAGCTTCTGAGAAAATATTCTCATCTTGTAAGTAATTATTACAAACTACTATAAGCAGAGCCTATATTAGAAAAGACTGATAGATTAAGGCCAACCATGTTAAAAATTGAATGGCTGACTTTCTTCCTATTGCGGACTTGTCTGAATTCCTTCAATGGGATCCCAAAGGCCATAGTAGATGCAGAAGTCGGGAGTTAGGAGTTGCCCAGTTCCACTTCCACAAGGCAGCCACAGCAAACTGATTTTAGGGGCATCTGATGGATGTAATATGTATATTGATATTTCAAAATTCATATGACCCTATGAGCATCGTAGTTTGTAAATTTGTAGGTTACTCTTTTTTGGTCGAAAATTAACAGAGCATATACTTATGGCATTCTGTAAATTCGCTTCTCATGTCATTCAACAATGTTTTACACTTAACTTAAAGTTATTTTATGAACATAAATGTTTTTTAAGTAGCAATAAAGTTGCCGAGCAACGCCGATTACCGATTTCCGAGTCAAATTTTGGGCTGCCAAGTACGATTTTTCAAACTATGAGATAGGATCATAAGAAAATATTATCGGTCTGTTTGTGGAAACCTTTAATTGTTGATATTTAATTTTGATATATTGCAAGGGAGTCAGTGATATTTTTGGGATTGAGTTTTTAATCAATTCTAGAAAATCCTAGACTCAAAGAATTCAGGAGTAGAGCTAGCTCCGAGATCAGGTATGTTAAAAACAGATGAGAGAGAACCATGTGGCTTAAGCCTTACTACCATAGAGTATGGTAAGCTTGCTCTCAAAAATGCTTTTTTCCTTTTAAATTTTTCTCTAATGTGCTTACCTACTCTCAGGTTTCCTATTATTGGGTGACCACCTCAGTCAAACCTAGGATTTAAACACTAGATCAAACTGATAAATGCAAGCCAAGTAGAGCAATTTGATAAAATATGTTAATTCGATCAAACTGATCAATTAGAGAAGAATCACTCAATTAGAGCAGGACAAATTAACATGGTCCATTTGATCAAATTTAGAGAAATTAATTGATTCAGAATTTAGAATTCAGTTTGGTCTAGTTGATTGTATTGACAAAAAAGTCGACTAGAGAAAATTGTTAGAGTGCTGGAATTTAAAGATGAGAAATAAGACAAATCAATTAAGGTTTAAGCCTTTATGAGACGAATTGTGTTTTTAAAATCAATTAGAGTTTTAGACCAACTGATAGAATCAATAAGGTCTAATTGCGATTTTGAAACATAGATCAATCGAGGTTGAAATCAACATGGTCCAAATAAGTTCCAAGGCCAAATTCATATAGAGCTAAGTGATAAAAGGGATCACATTAAGATGAGAGAAATAAATGCTGAGTCTTAGAATTTGTGTGGAACAAGTTTCTATCTGCAATTAGGCGGGCTTAGGAATGCTGGTTGGAACCCCAGAAAATTTTAAAAAAACTTTTGTGTGTGCTTTTTATTTGAAACAAATTTGCAACTGAATTTATTTTGGCTTACAAATTTGGGTTGGAAACTAGAAAAAAAAAACCAACTGCTGGTAAAATTTATTTTAAAATAGGATTCAATCTGCATTTGGAATAGCTTAAAAGTACTGGTTTGATATTCAAGTGATTTTATTATTTAAGTTTGCAAATAAAGTTGATTGGGTTTCAAATGCCTTTTTCAAGCAACTTTATTGGTACCTTTCCTAGCTTAGAAAAGTCACTCAACAATTCTAGGAAAATTTACCACGTACCTTCATAGAATTTTTTTATTGATGCTCCATTCGCATTTCCACTAGCTTAGAAAGGACATTTGAATATTCCAATCAATTTATTGTTCATTTCTGCTAATTTGATTAGATAGTGTTTCATTTGTGTTTTACTAGTTTAGAAATGTACAAAATGTTGACTTTGTTTACTTCCATGAATTATTCAAATGCATACTTTGGGATTCAAGTTTGTGGGTGGATCTATACACTTTTGCTAGTATGCAAAAGACATTTGAATCATTAAAGTAACTTATTGGTTTTGCCAATTAATTTGATAGTGTTTAAATTGCATTTTACTAGCTTGATAATATATTCAATTTGTTGGAATAAGGTATTGTTTACTTTCGCAAGGTATTTAATTGTGCCTTTATTATTGAGACATGCCCATTTTCTTTGCTCAAACTTGGAAGTTTCATCAGACCTTATATTTGTGTGTTTGGATCATGTGAGTTAGTGCTTGTGTCTATGCATCCAAGTTTGGTGTCTCCTCTAAAGCGCGGTAAGGACTAACTATGAGTGGGTCAGTTAGTGGTTGTGAAAGATTAACCCATGGGGGTAGCTGTGCAAGCTAACTTTGTGAGGTTGTGTGGGGGAGCCAATTGCCTTCACGGAAAGGACTAACACACGAGCATACACAAGAAGAACTACATCTGGCCTCGATTCCTTGTCTAATATGTTGACAACATTGGATGAGCCAATGCCCATGCCTAATAGGCTCACAACATTTTTCATGTGTCCTATCGCTAACATGCTTAGAGCCATAAGCTTGAGAGTGTGTTACTAACCATTGAGGAAGTAATTAATTGTATTTTTAGTTGTCAAGTCAATGGGAGAAATGAATTGTGCTAAGTCTAGTTGTTTAGCACCTTGCTTGCAATTACAAAAATCTTGATTATCATTTGATGTTAGTCTGCCTCCGCTTAGCCATAGAAGCTGCTGAAACTACAATTTAGTAGAACAAAAACCTTGTTTTGGATTCTTTAGCCTTCTTAGTGCCTTGTAAGGTTAATTTTAGGCTTGTCTATTTGTTGTTGCTTTTACTTTGTTCATTTCTTCTTGTTATGTTGAATAATCGATATTGCGTGTTACATATAATTTCAGCTCTACTTTTGTGTATGATTAATGATGAAAATGTGCTTGCTTTTGCTCTTAGATAGTGATGTCTCGAGGTTTTTTGTTGCACTCTTGCTCATAGAAAAGTGGGGTTGACTTGGGGTCTTTTAGACAATTATATTATCCTTCTCTTTGTAACCCTTGGGCTCATAACATTTTCATCGGGAATGCTTAGTTGTAAATGCAAACCTTTTTGGGTTGTGAGAATAATATGTAAAGCTTGATGAGACATATGTTTCTTTGTTTATGAATATAATGTATCTTGTGTTTAAAACTTGTTCTTGTGCTCTTGGATGTGGAATAGAAATAAGAACTAAGTTGACATATAGGTTTACCGCGTGAATATGGACTTATGTAGTCTTAGTCGTTTTGCAAGTCGTTTACAAGCAAGCTGATTTTGAAATGAAAATGAAGCTTGTGGCAATCGCTGAATAGATGTTCTCTCTTTACCCCACACCCCCAACTCCTTGCATATAAACGGAGAAATTAGGGAGGTGGTAACAAGTATTAGTGTTAGAAGGTTGTTTGTGAATCTTGCCTGATTGTTTGTTTTAAAGCTTCTCTATTATGATACTTTGGATGTAAGTAATTAACAGTCCAATTTCCTTCTTACCCTCTTCTTTAATGTGAAATTGAACTAGATAATCAATATGATGTTAAGCCATATTGATTGTGTTTGTTTCCCTTTTGACCTCTTGATTGGATCTTGCTAAGTAGTTCTAAAAGGCTTGAATTATGGTGGAGATGAAACTTCCTTCATATATTGCTTGTATAAATTAGGATATCTATAGATATTAAGAACTCCACGGTTCATAGTTTGAAATTGTTGATTAAGTTTGTTGTAGTTATATAGATTGTGTAATTAGATGTAGATAGTATGTGTTGTTTCTTCCGATTTTGATTACTTGGATGTGTTTCAAAAAAAAAGTACATTTTTACTCGGGATTTTGGGTTAAAAAAATTAGGCACCCTGGAGAATAGAGTTGTACAAGGCTCCCCCAATTTTGAACAGATGCACCCCAATCAAAGGAGAAAAGCTTTAGTCTTACCATGGAGTAGTAAACATATCTCATGACTCGAAGAGATCATATTGTTGACCCTATTCTCGAGGGCTTCACTCAAGCTAAGGATAGATGCAATCAAGTGTGTAGAGGTTGCAACAAGAGTTGTCTCTACAAAGGAGGAAGACTAGCAAGACTCCCCAAAGAAAGTGTACACGATTCAGCACAAACCAATCAATCATCAACACCTACGCACAACCAACCACAAGAAGCAATGTTCAAGAAATGACAGATGAGTCCCCTGATAAGCCCATGTCTTTCTCAACATTTTGAATCATCATCACACTCGTTTCATCATTTGAGGGATACAACAAAGGCAATGGTTCTAAGTTTCTAAAGAAAATGAGCTATGAAGCCCAAGGTTTGGGCAAAAAAGGCCCATGCATCATAAATCCCCTCCGTGCAAGGAAAGGACCACGGAACATCGGTTTGGGACAAAGTGTTTCAAAGTATAAGCAAAGAGAGTTTCGTATACTTCTCTCTACATCAAATGCTAACGATGATTACACATCCCACTCTGCATTCCATAATCGAATGCTTTCAATTGTGTGTAGAAAGACACTAACCCAACATCTCCTTGACAAAGCTAACGAAGGCATGCAAGTATCTCAACAACACTCCTCGCAACCACCAACTCAACAAGCACAAGCCTCCCAAAGGTGCCCCACGCGGAGACATCCTCGAAAACACGAATAAACCTCTCACGGTGTTATATGCAATGCCAATTCCAAACATAATGCACACCTCAACAACATCCCACATTTCGAACTACATTCTCTTGCTTGAAATATATCCTCTCTATTTGACAATAGTAACAATGCCTCCGTCCTTCCTATGCCACCTTGGTAGCCCATTGTGTGTTCAAGCACTTCTCATCTAATCTAATCAACTCCATCAAAGTCTCCTAGTCTTTATGCATATGGAACATAGTCCTTAAGAAGTGAGCATATGAAGAATTGATGAGGAGCTTTAAGAGTGTTGCAAAAGTGCATGGTCATGCACTTAATAGTGGCAGACCTTTAAGTTGTGTTGAACTTGAGGAGTGATGCAAAAGTGCAAAGTGTGTTGCACTTAGTAGACTAGCCATTGGATTTATATTGCGCAGAAGGGTGTTGTAGAAATAAGGTCTAATGCACTCACAAAAACAGCCATTGAAGTTGTATTGCACTATATGGGTGTTGCAAAAGTAAAATGTGATGCACCTAGTGTAGGCATTAGAGTTGTGTACGAGTTTTGGAAATTGAAGCATCAACAGAGAGCATGCTTAAGGTGAATTGGCAAATAAATGAACAATAACAAAAGAGTAGACAAAAGTGTGAGTTTCCAGCAGTTGCGTAATTGAGGAAGTGACAACATCTCGCAAAGAAAATTAATAATAGGTGCATCAAAGAAGAGACAATTCTTAAAATCAAAAATTTGACCATCATGCTCACAATCAAATTAACCATGGGAATTTGATATAAGGACATTCCTAGTCTTCCAACAAATCCTACATATTGGACACCTTTCTTCCAATACAAGAAGGGATGACCCTCCTTTCTTCCAATACACAAAAATTAAGTTGGAACTGGACAAACATCCCTCCTCTCAACATATGATAATCGAATAGGTGAGCTCCATGTTGAGGTGGTTGGAGAAGGGACGACTACTCTATCTCTCAACACTTGAAAATCAAAGAGGTGAACCCCAAATAGAGGTGTTTGGAAAGGAACAACCGCTGCTTTTTCTGATATATAAAAATGGGGTTTACCAAGCAAGAAGTAAAACTTTTCACTTGGTCAAGCTAACTCAATCCTTCTCACAAAAGTGTACATTTCAAGACACGTACACAAGGGACAACCGACCCTTCTCCCAACAACATGAAATCCAAAAGAGAATGGAGAATAAAATGGCTGACCCTTTTCCCTATAACAGAGGATTGAGTTACTAGGCAAGATGAAGAATTTTACAATGGAACTATTTCAACTACGAAGGTAGATCATGTTTCATATAATGACATGCAAACACATGTCAAGGTTTCAATGTAGGCATGTACCTCATCTCTTTTGTTTGTAGTTGTGTAGCTAAGAATTCGACTCACTACCGAATATCCTGTAACAATTGGAAGAAGAATCAAGAACATCCTCAGACCTAAGAAAGTGAAAAACCCGAAAATTGTACGGTTAATGGGTTGAATAATTTAATGTTTTTGCAATAATGTGGACGCGCAATCGGTCACCTACCAATAGATTTGCTCATTAATCATCAAAGAAGAAAGGAAAGATAATTCCAACATAAAGTAAGTATGGCGAGAATTGAATGCTTTTGATCCAAACCATGAACGAAGTTGGGAATAGATTTAACATTGCTATCAAGAGCTCAACTTTGAAGAGTTTTCTCATCAAGCCTTCCAATCGACATGGTAGCAATACTCAAAGATAGGAACAATAGGTCAAACTGATGGAGGAGGAAGTCTCACAAGGGATCTTTCGGGATCAAGAAGCCCCCATTAGCATGACATTAAACCACCTCGCTTGTATGTTCATGTAAAGAAGAGGATACAACTAAAACTCCCCTCGCTCAAGCAAAATTGCTTGCACAAACACCTCGTTTACACCAGCGCGTCGAGTGACATTAAGGGTAGACTAAATTTGTATTCATGAGCAGGCATGGAGGATGATGTACATGGGAGCAAAGCACCCGGGGGTAGTGCGGGGAGGTGGCAAGGTCCACGAGGTTTGTGTCAAGTCAAGGTGAGACCGTAGCCACTACAATTGTATTAGAATAGGTGACTCCAATGGCTACAAAGTGTTGGACCATCCTCGTCCAGCCTGACTACCAAACTTAGTAAGTAGTTGAAGGCCTCGGTCATATGGAGAAATTCGTTAGCCCCCTTTTTTGTTTTTGTGTCTTGAGCAACCCACCTTGCTTGAATCACAATTGCATGCATTTTCAAGTTGAGTTTTGCCATTTAACCCACCTGGTTCTAATGGTCATGGTACAAGCTCTTTCATGAAATATATTTTATTGATTTGTTTTTAGGGCCCCTTAATAGAAGTTAAGTAATTTTGTCTATAAAAATAATAATAATATTAGATTAATATATTATTATAATAATAACAGCAGTAGTAAAATAATAAGAATACAACCCTTAAAGAAATCTCTAACCTTAGTTTCTAAGGAAAGCTATGTTTTTGTTTGGATGGCTTCTGTCATGGAAGTAGCTGCGCCAAGTTTAGTGGTGTCAATGGCATGTGAGTCATTTGATCGGGAATAATTGAAGACTCTAGATGACAGTGTCAATTTATATGATGATCTCATCAATGCAGGAGACTCGAGAGTAATGTGATAGTATCCAACTGCATGGGAGGAAGTGCATAAAGGATGATTTCATCAATAAAAGAGAGTAATATGATCATATTCAACTGCAAATCGGGCTTCATATACCAAATCTGATATGAAAATGTATGCAATAATTTGATCCACAGGCTAATAAATAGGATGGACTTTCTTGAAAAACAGGTTTGGCATGGATGAAAAAATGAGTGCAGGAATGTTTGTTTGGGTTGGATTTAGGTTGTTAAAAATGCCGTATGAGACTAGGCTCAAAGTTTTCTAATTTGTTGTGCCCATTGTTACACCTTCCAAACAGATATATTTCTAATTGTATCAGATGATGCCTCACTTGTTCGATCAGATGTTCCTCACTGTTTGCACAGTTGGCAGCTATAACTTCTGTACAGAGCTTTTATAATAAACATGTCTTCCATAAGTGTAGGTGGATTGGCAAGGGCGTGCTATTCATGAATTTGAAACCCTAAATGAACAAAATATAATAATATATAAATTAAAAGGAAAGAAATTCCCTTATGAACTTCTATATGGCCCTGTTGAGCATGTTCTCTATGATTTTTTTATTTGCTACGGTAAATACTATTTATGGCCAGGAAGTTCCGAAACCCGAAATTTGGCCTGTATGGGGAGTCACAGTTTGTATACCGCCCTGAGACTCGAACCTACGTCAGAACGGCAAACTCCAGCCAATCTACCACAAATATAGGCCACAAATATGTTCTAAACGGTGCATTATCAGTATTTTAATTAATTATATATATCCCCTAACTCAAGTAGCAGGAAAACTCAGCGAAAGCCACAATTTTGTAATAATCCAACGTGATCGGATCGATTCCCGCCAACGCTTTAAAAAACCAAAAAAAAAAATTTGATACCTTTGCATAATAGACAAATTAAAGATGATAGGCAGGTCTCCTAGAATAAGAGAAACTTACCCGAGATATCTAAGCAATTTGAAGCTCAATCTGGTAAGCAGATATGTCTCTGATGCGGCATGACCAACACCATACCTGAAGGACTGCTGTCTTTGTCTCGGCCCTCCCATTTCACAAATATCACTCTCGCTCGCGCACCTCCGCCTCCGTTGGCTGTTAATGAGGGGCTGTGATTGTGCCCCTTCTTCGTCTAACGACAGATGACGGGAAAGTGCCGCCTCGCTGTTCAAATTTTCCCGTAACGCTGAAAACCGCGAGAGATCTGGAATTGAAATTGGATCCGTAAGCACGGAAATTTCCTCAATTGTGCTGCTGTTGCGCTTCAATTTGTTCACCTCTAAGGCGCGAGATGGAGAGGGTATTGCTGTTGAAAAACCTTCGATTTTAAGCGCAGAAGGTCCCATTGAGAACATGGAAACCTTCTGCTGCTGCTGCAGATGTTCCTCCGCGGGATCTACCGTCGGGGTAGTTATTTTTTTCCTTTTTTTTTGAATACTTCCGAATTGAAATTAAAAATGAAACGTACGCGCAAAAACAACTGTAGTGCTGAACTTGTCCCGTTTTTTCGGCTGTTCTACAATCTTCTAGCATTTGGGGACCCCGTTTTTTTGTGGTCCCATGGACGGTTGGGTGTCGTGGCAGTAAGTAAGCAATTGCATATGAGTTGCATGTATATTCGGAGGGATGAATGAACGAAAGTTTTTAAAGATGTCCACGAGACGAAAAAGTCTATAGGATTCAATGTTACACATGAATTGTGAAGTATGTAGGAGTAGCGATTGTATTTGAGGTGTCGGAAATGTTGGAAGTAATGTAACTCTAATGTTTTTTTATGGATTTATTCTAGTATTTATTTGGCAATACGAAAAATTTAAGGTAGTGGTGTCATTTGTTTGTGCAGAGAGGGGATTTGATGAATGTTATGAGAGTGGAAGGATGGAACTAATTTTAAAATGTCGTAGTGAAGGAAAGCTCGTGTTTTAAAGATGTGGAGGAAGGACCTCTCACTACCGTTCAACATACTCCTTTGAGTGAAGAACAATAAACAACAAGCTTTTGAAGGGTTTATTATCAATATGTTTAAGAAATGCAAGAACAATACCCGCACTTGGATAGTTCTCTCTTGATGTATCCCTTTCTTGGTCTCATTTTCATCAATATGTACACAATCATCATAATCTATTGTTGGGTATTGAGCCAAAATATGAGCATAACAAGAATATTTTGGATACATTGTTTTCACACAAGAATCAACATTCAACATATGTGTGTTAGGATGGGGTTCACATCAAACTATGGATGTATAATATTAACCAACCACTATTAATATCCCACACAAACTAGCATGTTTTCCTCGATTGACCCTTTCATCGAGGACTAGAAAGTGTTGAGCAACTACCGAGCCTTATCATTTTTATATATCCAACTCTTGTTAATATCCCAATTCAAGTAATAATGAACTTGGGAGTTAAGTGTCACACATAAATCATAAATCAATAATGCAATATACACATAAAATATGTACACAAAATATGTCACGACTATATTGAACCTTTCGCTAGAATTTGTGAATTCCACCTGTGACCCACCACTCACCAATCTCCATATCGATAAATGCATGAAATAGATTGAATGTTCGGAGATCGGAGGCAAAAATGAAAAAGAAATCATATTAATCATTGTTTATTGCATTATCAATGATTAGTAACGTTTATGAAGAGGTTGGGTAGCTTTTGTGAAGAGGGTGGGAGGATTTGTGGAGCCCAACTTTACACTTTCCAATTAAATTTACTCGAAAGTTTCAAAGGTCTTTTCAACTAACCCTTTTTTGTTTATTTTGCATTCATTGCAATCTATGAAACTACATACCTTTTAGGAATTTTGTGGAACATTTTGCACATATTGTATACATATCTATAAGGGCACTTACAACTAGAACATCTAACAAACATCCCTTCTCCATAATGCTTCGGTGGATCTCCACACCTTATTTCAAAGCTCTTATTTTGGCACATTTTTGACATTCCACGCAAAGCATATTGAATTTTGTTCTAGTTTTCGTTGACCCTTTATCCCACCTTTGAGATTTCGCAAGGTTGTCTAATTTAATTTTCTTGTATGTGAGTGTTTGAATTTGAACTAAAAATCATAAGCTCCAAATAATATTTTTGATCCAATGGGCATGAGATCGAATCTCGCCCCTTCAAAAGGTAGATTTAAATCCTAACAATTTACCATACTTCTTGATGTGCTCACCCGTGACCAACATTTATGTGATGAAGACATGAATTGTGGTTAAGAAACAATTTAAATGAAAAGTTGCTCGAAAACTTTAGGGTTTACAAAATGGAAAGAAAAGTTCTGATGACACAAGATAAAAGTGGGAATTATAGTAGGGTTTGGGATGCGATAGACACCACTCTGTGAGTAACTATTATGGAGGTCTTACCTTTACTAATAGTCAATCTATGTGTCCAAGATGAATAATATGATCATACTACGCACACTTTGGGTAGAGGATATGGTTTGGATAGATGAGTAGAAATAAATCACCATTCGTTACAAAATGGACCTACTCTCTGAGAAGAAATAACTTCTCCAATCACCCCAAATGGATATTGCTTGAAATAATTAGAAACCTATTCACCTACTCCAACCCCTATCCATCTTTGATGCCCTCTCTTCTTAATAAGTTAATGGGAAACAATGCATCGCCTATCTTAAAATGTCGATAAGATTCTTGCAGAAAGGCTTAACACTTTCAAAGAATCTCTCCCACAATAGGGAATGCCTCCTCCATCAATATTTAATTTTTTATTTTGTTTTTAATATATTAGTGGTATTTTATTCAAAGAAATCATGTGCATGTTATATGCTTCTATATTTTGCATATTTCTAAAGGTGTTTGAAATTATATTCAATATTAAATTTTCTTATGATTACTTTCTTATGTTCTTCATACCTTGTTTCAAATATTCTATGTTGGTACACATTAGGAGGAGGATGGAAAACTACAAAGTTTGGATTTAAACCTCTTAAATTGATCAAAAGTATTTACTAATAACAGTTCTAAAGTATTTCCAAGTTTTTATTCACAACTTATGGTTCGTGTTATTCCACCGTAATAGATTGCAATACTTTGAAACCTCACCCATATGTTCATGGTACCTCCATCGCCATCCATGTATCTCTAACAAATGTTATACACACCCTAGTAGTGACACATTACATACATTTGTCTCCAACATATGTCATACTCACTCTAACAATGGTGTAATGCGGTTTATGCAGATCCACAACGAGTGTGCGCCAAACCTTGTGGTATATACCATTAGTTATGACAAGGTCTATCACATATATATACTAAAGGACAGAGGATAATGCATACCATGAGATTTTGATAACTTGGTACCTCCATCCCAACAAAGGCTTAGCTAGTGTGGGTTACGGGTAACACCCCCTTTCACACAACATTGCATACCATTTTTTCTATCGAGAAATGACATTGTTCATGCAACTTCACGCTACATCATGTCGTGCCATGTGGCACTCCCAAGGTTTTCATTATACCAATGTATCTCTCTACATATTGTTCATCTTTTAGTATAGCCACATAACATTCAAAAGGTAAAGAGTCACATAGAGTCCTAAAATGATTCAATTTCTATAACGATTATTTATATCCTCACAACATACTATACATCTATACATGTACCTTGTTTATAGATAGCAATTAGGGTATAAGATAAATAACCATACTTTTTCTCAAGAGTATGTCATGTACATGACACAAATAGATAAAAACATTTGTTGTTCAGTTATATTATCTCTCTCTCAATTTTTTACATATTTCTAAATAACTTCCCCATACACGTATAACATACCTAAATCTACCTTGATATGTTGTCCATCGAGTCACTTGTACCCTAAATTAATGGTATAATAACAATTCACCATCTTCATCTGACAACCCATCGAACAAGGTTGTAGTATCCGAGCCTCGACATCAAGCTACAAGACCCACGAAACTACTTCCCATGTCTTTTCGGTAAAGTTTATATGGAAAAGGACAATAAATTACAAATGATGAAATATGAAATCTCAAAAGTGCTTATAAAACAAAGGAGATTCATGTTCGTAGTCTCGCAAAGGTCCTTAAACCGGTAGTTCTATGGACCTCATTATTAGGTGAAGCTTATAATGGTTAAGTCCCCCTAGGTTTCAACTAAATAAAGGTGTTCATGTGTTTGAAGGAAAATTATTGCCCATCGGAAATGCAATAAATAACTAATTAGGTTGATTAAATTCATATTTTAAAATGACCTTTTTATGAAGATAAAATGAAGATTGCACTTCTAAAAGTATTTTCACCCATCGAAGTGAAGGCAAGCTCATAGTCTTTGAGGAAAATACTAGAAAAAGAAAGTTTGAACCAACCGAGGATTTATTCTTGGAATCCTTCAAAAATGAATATTATCTTGAAGATGGTTATGAAGATTGTTACATTCATGTAAAACAATTGTGATAAGAAAATAACTTGTCAATCCAACCCTACACCGATGCATTCGATTATCTTTATACAAATCTCATCCCATTCTATTTGGAGGAGCATAGAGTTTACAAGTACCATGTAGTAGCCTACAACCATTTATTCTATCCAAACTGAAGCTAGTTGTGGTCGAGATGATGGTAGAATTCGATCGTTATGTGGCAACCATTGAGGATGATTCTAAGATGTAGGGCAAGTGGGACACATTATATCTGCACCAAGGAAACCACATTCTTTAAACAATAAGACACTGTAATCTAAAATATGTAATGATGTGACAAGCACAAAAGTATTAGTCACTTCGGTGTATCTAGTGTTGTCCTTAAGAGACCTTTCCAATGCATGCAAAAACAAAGGATAATGTAGTAGCGCAATGTTTAATTTGTTGCGTAATTGGCTAGTGTGTAACATTATTTGCATAATCTTTTTTAAGCCGTGAACTTGGAATAATTGAGTGTTTGAAGGCGTGAATGTTAGAGAAGGTCAACTAGTTGTGTTTGGGTCTTTTTATTGGGTTCTTTGAATCTTTCATTTGAATTCATTAGAATTATGATTCATAAGAGGTGGCATGAATGACTATATAAATAGATCGAAATGCCTTAGAAAATCAATTCAAGTTTGAGGGAAATCTCAAAGTGTTTGAGAGAAGGATATGGATGCGACCTCAATGCTCACCAAATCATGATGATGGTTGATTAACCATAATAATAACAATGCGAAAAGAACTACGCCTAAGAGTGATTCAAGTATTAAGTAGCAGTACATAGAGGATTTTTAATGCCCATATGTTGTGTAGAAGGTTGAATCAATGGCGATCAATTTGATGTTGTTGTTCCTCTGAATATGATATTCCCAAGTTGTGTTATTATTCCAAGATTGTGTTCATTTAATTTTTATGTTGATGTGTGTTTATTTCTTTCGGAGATGTTATTCTGCGTGTATTTTTGTGTAGTGAGATGTGAGACAACTCCTTGTTGAACAAACCACATACCCGCGTCACATATTCAACACTCTTTTTATTTAAATATATATACGAACATTATGTATCTATGTTATATAATTATTCACATATTTGGTCTCATTTTAATGTTGTGTTTTTTACCATTGCATATTATTTGTAAAAACTTGGCTCGATAATCACATTATTGTTCAAAATTCAATACTATGATTCTCTTCATTATGTTTTGCATTGGATACTATTTTAAAGAAAACTTTCCTTCCTAGTTATTATAATGTGCATGACTATTTGTTTCTATTTTCAAAGAAAAGGTACATGGAATCCAAACCTTATGATTATATCTAAACATAAGAATCTTGCAATCTAAATCGTTTGTTGTACCCATATTTACAATTTCCCAATTATTAATTGTTAAAACTTTTAAATTCATTACAATTTTTATTTGAACCTTTATATGTTATATGCTCATTCACATATTCAATTTCATTTCAATGTTGTGCTTCTCTTCATTGCTTTTTCATTACATATTATTTATCTAAAAAACCCTCACTCAATAATCACATGATTGTTCAAAATTCAATAATACGCTTATCTTCTTTGTTTTTGAATCGCATATTGTTTTTAGAAAACTTTTCCTTTCTTGTTATTATCATATGTCCGACTATTAGTTTGTAGTTTCAAATAAGATATACATTTATTTTAAATCCTATATATCTCACACCAACTTTTTGTAGCAACGTATTTCATAATAAGTTGAAACTAATTATACATTATTTTACTTCCTAATTCTCTTTACCTTTCCAAACACATAATACATAAAAGTAGATATTCACTCGAAATTGAATGAATATTAATTTCAAGCTAGCGGTGTTGCAGATGTCCAAAGAAAAACAATCATATCCTCATCAATTTTCTTCTTTTTCATATACGCAACCCAAATACATTTTGAAAACCGAAAAGAAATTCCAAGTTCTGCTCTAGAGTCTAAATCAAAACTTATTAACGGATGTTATCTACTTATTTTCTACATCGCTTTATTTTTTTCTTCTCAATATTCTCAAAACATATTCAAAACTATATTCTAAAAACTATTAAACTAACTAACTAACTAATTAATCGTATATATATATACACACACACACGCACACACAAAACTCACATTACATAATTTCTTGTAGTCTAACCAATGATCTAATTTCCCCCTTTTAAAACGAATATATATGCACAAATAATAAAAACACTTTTCACTTTTTAGTACCCTATTAATATTTTACACTTTTTTGCTCTTTTCTTTCAATATTTAATTCTTATGCATGCTTTACATCTACTTCAAATGGTACATCTACTTTAAATATAAAATACAATACAATTTACAAACTTTCATTTTACTTTGCCTTTCATTATTCTATCAAAATGTATCACCCTCTAAATAACTCTTTCCTTAAATTTTCACTAATCTATTAACATATTTTATCAATATATTTCACCCCACTATATAATTTCATCTTTACAAATTATTTGCATCTATTTACATATAAGTTACAAATTAATTTACAAGCTATCACTTTTGTTGTTCTTTCAAAATTCTATGCTTTCGCTTTCATTTGATTTTCACTATTCAATCAACATATATAAGCCCTCTACATAAACTTCTCCTTATGTATATTATTCGTTGGTAGCGTTCACCTTTGAAGATGCCCTTGCTGGAAAGTGTCAAATTCGGTGATTAACTTTACAGGTTGCCGGATTTTAGATATTTTTCTACAATCCTAGATATTTTTACTATCCTAGATATTTACAGTCCTCAATTCCTTTCAAATCTCTTAACCTATTATAAATTTGTCATTACACTTATTTTGAGATCCATCCTCACCTTGGCATAATATTTTAGTGTCGAACACACTCCCTATCGCAGATTTCAATCTCAATTCCCTCCCTGCTCTTCCACCATGATCTTCTTCACAACTTTATAGATATCATTCCCTTCAAATTTTCCATGTTGTCCTCTCTCAACCTCCACTCCAATCTTCAACTCCTCCACGATGAGTCTTGGATTCAATCCCTGATCCTTCTGCATTGGCAAAGCGATCAAAGGCAACCCCGCGCTCATCCCTTCCATCAACGAATTCCACCCGCAATGCATCAAAAACCACCGGTACAATCATGCCACAAAATCTCCCTCTATAGCACCTAGCGAGTAATAAGCCCTCACTCTCAAGTTCTATCCTTAACACCAAAGTGAAAAAATAGTCGAACCTCCATGCAATGCCTAGTTGAAGGCATGCGTCGCTGGTTTCCAAACCCACAACAATTTCCTCGATCTGCTCTTCTAACAAAACCACCTTTGTTCCAAAAGTCACATAAACAATTGAAAAAGCCTCCTACTTTTCTAGCCACCGTAAGCTATAAGCATTAACGTCCTCTACCTGAGCCCCTAATCACATGGCAACAGAGGACCTAATGCAAACACGAGTTTTCCTAAAATTGTTTCTAAAAAATTCTAAATATTTTCTTAACTTGAATTTCAAAGAAACCACTTTCTAGGTGATGGCATGGAGGAAGGGAAATGGATGGGAGGCTTCATCAAGTCTCATGCGGTCATTTCTTCTTTTTTTAGCGGCCTTGTTTTGCCCAAAAAATAGCCAGTAGTCACAACGTTGAAGCTGGGAAATGACACGGTGGGTATTGCTAAATGAGCGGCAACCGCAAGAACGCAATGTTGTATTGCGTCAAAGACCACTACATTCGGACAAATTTTGTGCAAGAGAGCTTGAAAAGGTTTTTCTAATTTGTCCATGGATTTTTTTAATAGAGGCGTGAGCTGCACTTTGTTCTCTTTGAGAAAGAAAGGACTAATCCTAGAAATGTTAACAGGGGTTGAAAGGAAGGATATATTGACGCCTTTGGCGGCCATTGTTGTTGAAATTTGAATGAAGGCAATGATATAGCCGTGAGAGAGCCATGGGAGCGTCAGAACATGTAAGCTATCATCACGATTGCCATTGCCATTTTTGGAAGTAGAGAATAGGTATCTCCATCTTAAGTAATTCACAAAGGGATATCAGATCAGTATAGTCTACAATAGGTATCCACCCCAATTTTCCCTCGTTATATTTAAAAAGATACGAGATATTGACCATTGACGACTCTTGGGAATGGGATAGGCTCTTGCATTGATATGTGTAATCGAGATATTACTACCTTACATTTAATTAGACAATGGTCTTCACTATAACCATTGTTATTGCGGTCAAATTCTGATGAATTTTCCCAGAGTTAATTTCCATCATATTGTTTATACTTGCCTATATTTTCTCGATTGCTTATTTTAAATTGTCCTATTTGAGAAAGTATCTATTTATTTACATGTATGTTAAGTGTGGAAGTTTGATAGGTGTCGATAAAGTGTATGACCAAATGAAAGAACGAGACATCTTCTCATGGAATACGATTATACAATTATAGCAAACAAAAGACATGGGTTTCCTCAAGAGACAGTCATTTCACTATATACAACAAACTTGTCTCTAACCATTTCAATTTACAGTTGTCAGCATACTCCCAACCTATGCCAAAATACGAGCAATGGAACAAGGTGTGGACATCCCTCAAAGCATAAAAGATAGAGGAATTTTGTCAGATGTTGTAGTTGCAAATGTTTTGGTAGACATGTATGCAAAATGTGGAACATTACACAAGGCACGTGAACTATTTGACAAAATGCCTAAAAAATGTGGTTTCATGGACATCATTGATTGTAGGATATGCACAATGCAATTGGCAGGTGTATAGCCAAATTCCACATAAACTGTGGGGTTATGTGGAAGTGTTTGTTTGTTTCTGTAGATCACATATGAATATAGGCTTAGGAGTATTTACATCCATAATGCATTTGGATTTGGATCCTAAAAATGATGCTTATTTTCTTCTCTCAAACATCTATGCAGAAGTGGGTAGGTGAGGTGAGGCTCAAATGATACGGAAATTGATGAAAGATAGAGGAATTAAGAAGATCCTTGGATGTAGTTAGATTGAAGGCCATGATACATACATAAATCATAAATCACATCTACAGACAAAGGAGATCTATGTAAAGTTGAAAAAAAATCACTTGAGAGATGAAGGCAACAAGTTATTTTCCATATTAAATACATTTACTCAATGATGTGGAAGTGGAGGCAAAAGAATTATTTCTCTGCCACCATAGTAAAAAGTTGGCAATTGCATTTGGTTGGTTAAACATGCCCCACTGGAACAATTATTACAGTTGTCAAGAACCTTTGATTATGTGCTCATTGCCACACTGTAATGAAAATTAACTCCAAGATTGTTGCAAAATTGTTGTGAGAAATGGGAACCATTTCCTTCATTTTAAAAAGGGAGAATGTTCTTGTTGCGATTATTGGTGATGTTAAATGAAGCAATCTAAAAAAATAAGCTTGCACTATAATAATGTGCCATGTGCCTGATTATTCTCAGTTTCTAGAAAAAAATTTGTTTAGTTTTAAGTTTGCATATACTTCGTTGTAAATTACAATTCCAACAAACTTAACATTGTTATCCTCTCAGCGTAATTTGCAACTCATGTGCAATTGCTAGTAATACAATTTAGTCATTTCTCATTCATCAACATTTTCAACCAAATTTGTCACATTCTCCTTTCACATTTTAAAAGTTCTTTGTTAAATAAAAACAATTTAATGGCCACTCTGATGTGAAAAATTGTCCATTAACAACTTTAATATGTGATGATGACTATTGTCTAAATTGGCCACTATAACTTTTATTTATGATGAAAATAATTGTCCATCTACAACTTTAATATATGATGATGGCTATTTTCTAAATTTATAACTCTTATTTATGATGATAATGATGGTTTATCTATAATATTTATTATGATGGCGAGGATGATTTTTAGTATTATTTTTAATCAAGTTAATTTAAAATTTATAAAAATATATTAAATATTTAATTATACATTTTAATTTATCATTTCCTACACCAACATAATATTATAGCTTTCACTTTAATTAAATAATTAAAAATAACCAATTAATTTTTTTATGTGTTGTATAAAGACTAATTGAAAATAATTTCAGCTCAATATAGTCACTCATGAAGAATTTAATTTTATGCCAACTTCAACTTATTACGAGAACATGCTCTGATCTGCAGATTCAGAGGACTTTGGCCGAGCCTTCCGATCTACACGCATGGATCTCCAAGCACTGGACTCCATTGATCGCTGGGAGGTTAGACTTATACCCATGTGCTAAAGGTATCTTCATTGTAACTTTTTCTTCAATAGCTGACAAAAACTCCATTGCTTCCAAGCTTTGGGTTTGCCAATCTAAGCACCTGGTCATTAAATCCTGGTTCCCCTCTTTTAACCCGCTCACTGAGTCTTTTTCATGCAAACCTGTTTGGATCCGATTACCCCATTTACCCCTCCAATTCTGGAGTGGTGAATGTTTGAAATCTATTGGAAACACCTTGGGAACTACACTTTTTATAGATTCTCAAACATCTGATTACACCCATACTACCTACGCTCGGATCTTGGTGGAACTAGACACGGCTAAAAACCTTCCTGCAACCATTGATCTCAGAGTGCAAAACAGAACTTGGTCACAACCTTTAGATTACGAAGGTCTTCCATTCCGATGCAGAAGATGTTTCTGTTTAGGTCACACCTCTACTAATTGTGGGATGGCAAAACACCAACATGAGAAACGCAGCTGGTGGAAAGATGCCCTCCCGGAACACTTGGTTTTCGGTGCAAAAGAGGACCTAAAATCAAATTCAAATGCAGAGGTTGAATCTGATTTAGTCCCTGAAACCCCTTTATCGGAAAATCCTATTGCCGATAGCAAGGAAAATGCAACAAATTTATCTCATTTAGTTGTTGACAACAAGGAAAAATAAATAAATTTATCTCAAGAAAACAATGATGTTGTTTTAGTTGGAATTATTACAACTATGGAAAATACTCCTTTTCTAACCCTCCATTCGTGGAGGCATCATCAGGTTGGGTAACTGTCCGTAAAAAGAAAAAATTTATTTTAAAGAATGCCACTTCTCCGCCTCGATGATTTGTTTCTCTTTTGGTGTTCGACTATTCTACATTGTTCCTTGTCTTTGCCGTGTTGTTTTGGATCTGCCATGGTCGTTGCGATGTTGTTGCAGACTAGTTGTTGTTCTTCATTTGTTTTTCTTTGGATTGATCTTTGGGTGTTGGTACTTTTCTAGCTGTTTGTTTTTCTCTTTGTTGGGCTTTCATGATTCTATCCTGGCTTTTGAGCCTTTCTGTACAAGGGTATAGTCCCTTTCAAAAAACTATTTACCAATAATAAAAAAACTTATTACGAGAATTTTTGGTTTGGGATTTGGTGCTCATTGACATATTATTACATTTCCCCTTCTTTATCATTTCCCACTGTGTATTGGGCCCTTTGAGTCGTATAGATTTGTGTACGCACACATAGATCATCACGGTGCTTTGTTTTCAATATTTTCCAATCTCCCACCATATTTTTATTTCCACAAATACATATTGTGTTTTAATATCTAATCGCAATTTTTTAATCATGTTAATTTACTCTTATACATCCTATACTTATGTGCAATATAAGTTTTAAAATCATCCTACATTTTTTCCACGTGTACCTCTTCAAAATATTAACTTTGTAATGGATTGTTTTTAAATCAACAAGTGCATATATCTAATCGAAATATTAATTTTAAAGTGCTATTTTGGAATTGTCACATTGAAGGATTTTACAATGATTAACAATTCCATTGCCTTCTCCACTTATTTGTCCTTGAGTGGTTACATGTGACATCAATCTAGTTAAAATTTGAATTTTATGTCTAAGATATTACAAACTTTGGATCACCTTCTCCAACAAAAAAATTGTCTTACGACAAGTCACATAGATGTTATATTTAAGATTGACTTGTCTCTACAACAAGTCAAATGGACATCAAGGGTAAGATCAACAATCTTTCTTGACATGTCACATTATTACACTCCACCACTACCCCGATTGCAATTGTAATTTACACCCATTGGTGTACTTAACTCCTCATTAAAGGTAATAACTTATTACCAATGATGTCATTTATGTGTTTTTTTGTTATTGATTGAAATTCACACTTCTATTAATAGTACATAATAATACAATGCTACCCATGCGAAAAACTAGGTGGAATGGAAGCACGCCGGAAAATGCAATGAAATTGAGCTACACAAGCCTCGAGAAACCAAAATAACCTCGTATCAATGTATGTAATTACTACATGTATAACTAATAAAACATTTTCAATAAAAAAGGTATAAAATCAAATCCCAACAACACAAACATCAACGAATAAAGTATTAAGAAACATTAACAATGAACATGGTAGTGGACGAGAGACAATGGAGGGGCATTATTAGGCTTGTCACCCCAACCACTACTCACAAAAGGATATAGATATGTCATTTTGAGCATGGGTTCCCAATCGTCGTAGCATTTTTTCTTCTTCTTCCTCGACCTATCTCGGTTTGTGAGATTGGAAGTGGAGAAACTAGCGTGGCACATAAGGGCCACACCTGTCTTTACCACCTTCAATATATTTATTAAATAAAAACCAACACGAGAGAGGAACAAAATTTCATTGGCTTCGCTAATGATAGCCCCCAATAAGTTGGATCATAACCTTATCAGTGATAGACTAAACTAGCAATTGTACTTGAGGTGTAAGAAATGTCGGAAGGGTTGCAAATGCAATGCTTTTATAGAAATGCATTGTCGTGTAGTAGGAGACACAATACTTTTTTGGTAGCACGACCATTTTTATGTGCTAGTGATAAGGTCGCATGAAGACAAACGAAAGTGGAAAATGTGTACATTTCTAGAGTCCCCAAAGTGGGTCATTGTATTTACTTGGTCAACTAATGTGTTTAGTGTCCTCCTAATTTCTATATATGTCTATACATTAATACTTATTAATGTCCAACATATTTGATTGTGTCGTGATATTTTAACCTAAAATTTTGATTCTATTTAAGAATTTAAAAACATAAATATGTGACCATGTGAAAAGAACAAAAGAAAGCATTTAACTTGAAAGTTTATGAATATATTACAAACCATCCGCTCACTACTTTTATGTCTTCACCAACAAATTACACCAATATGAATTTTAAAATCATATTTCAACTAACAAATACCTTGAAGCCCCTCTCATGAAACTTCGTTCTAATGGGAAAAGATCGTAAAAGACCAATTTCTCAATGTTAAAACACCCTAAAATACAAAATAAAATGTGTTATATTAATGTACTCATCCTCTTGTAATCCATTGAAATTTTTAGATGGTCTTTTTTTATAAATATTTCGAGGCTATGAATTCTAGGTGGCATGTAAAATCATTTTATAGATGCATAATGAAATCTTCTTATTTAATACAAGTCATCGTAGGTTTGAGTCTCCATGACAATGAATAACGCCGATCAATAAATGCCCAAGTTACTCACAACATCCTACACAATAACATTTTCAAACACGGGAAACTAAGAGTAATCTACCAATTTGTTAGAGTTGTGTTCATATTACACTACTTAGGAACTAGTTTGAGTTAGTTGTAGGGAGTTAATTTGTTAATTGTTATAACCACACTCGTTTATTTTCCAACAAACTTGGTTCCCATATGGTTATAATCCAACATGATTAGTTTCACAAGTTGTTGGGTATTACAACTTTACAAATCCTACTTAATAGGCATTCTTGTAATTTTAAACTATCCTAGATTCTTAAAATTATTGTTGAAGTTATTATGTTATGCATTTTCTGATCGAAGGGTGTTTGAATTGGATCGAAGCCGTAAACTTTGATAGGTTTATGTCGATCCTTATTGAAGGGCCTTAATATATCCGAGATCCTACATTTTCACATTGATGAATCCAAAACTCCAAAAGAGGTATGGGAAATATTTGAAGGGCTCTTTAGTAAAGTAAATGAATTGAGTATTGTAGTTAGATACATAATTGAATGTTTTTTCGCCTTTTATTTTCCTTCCATTGAAGAATTCTTGTTGAAATTCAAATTATTAAGATCACAACTAAAAGTTTGTGGTAGATAAAAAATATGAGTAATGTGTTTTTTTTTTTTTCTAAATAAAAGGTCCCTATAATGTATTTGCTTCCAAATTTTACTCCACAATGGATGCCTTAGAAGAAAATTTTTAAATGCCTACTTTTGAGCTATTATATGAAAGGCTTACTCATGAGCAAACAAAATTGTGAGCACTTGATGCCTTACCTAGCTCGAGTCATGCACTTGTAGCTAATTCTTCTAAAGGAAAATGGAAATCAAAGCCAAAGTTAGGACCTCTTCAGCAGTAATCAAATGATCCTTCTCTTATCACAACTGAAAGCTCTAAACCTTCCAATTCTAATTATCAAAAAAAAATCACACAAAAGAAGGTTTATGATCCCTTTCCATACTACAACAAAACAAATCATATTGATTACAAATGTTATAAGAGAATAACAACATTGGAAGCAAAAATGAAGCAACATAAAATTGATGTTCTCGGTCCTAATATAGGAAAAGGAAATTTTCTTTACGAAAGGGATTGTTATTTTTCCTAAGATAAATGGATTTTTGACTCTGGTGTTTCTCATCATCTAACTCACCCACATGGTTTTTGAGTTCTCTTTCTAATTACAAAACTTCTTAGATACTCATGGGAAACTCTTCAAAGGTTGATGGTTTTGGGTTCCGAAATGGCGCAACTACATGATGGGTGCATCAATGATATACCCTTGGTACCTGAAATCTCATATAATATGTTGTTAATTTATCAATTTTGTAATTTTGGTTATGGCAAAATTGTGGAGTCCAATCCACAAAGTTTTGCAATTAGAGAATTATCGATACTCGGGATGTGGTTGCGACACTTGTGGTGGACCATTGTTCATGTATTTATGTATTAATAAGTTTGACACCTCTATAGGGTCATCACTTCTTTGTTCATGTTAATCTGATGAGAAAACTACGACACGAACATTTTGGTCACTTGAATTGTTGGTACTTACAACAACTAAGCTCATAAAACATGGTGAAAGGTATTTCAAAGGTCTCCAGTTGTGATGGTGTTTTCCCATAATCCATTCTTGGAAAACAACACTAAGATCCCTTCCCAAATGGATAATCTTTGAACGTTACTGTATTTTGATTTTATGACTTTTCCAGCTAGGTCATTTTTCTGGTGCTAAATGCGTACTAACTTTCATTGATGATTTCACTTTATGGATTTGGGTATATTTCTTGCAGTATAAAAGTGAAGTATTTGATAATTTCAAGTCCTTAAAGGTTTTTGTAAAGAAGCAATCAAGACTTTCAATGAAAAAGCTTCACATAGATAATGGGGAAATACATAAGTAATGTTTCTCATGATTGTTGTACTGATCATGTCATTCTACATCAATACATAGTCCCGTATACCCATCAATATAATGGAGTAGCTGAGCAGAAAAACCAAACACTCAAGGAGATGGTGAATTGCATGATACCGTTCAAGTACTTGGCACTAGATTTTTGGGTTGAAGCAGTAAATTGTGCAAACTACATCTAGAATCACATTCCTAAAGAAGCTTGGTCAAGTGAGAAACTTGATGTTTTTGGATTTTTTTATCTTCAAAAGCAAGGCATTTGCATTTTTTCTTGACAATAAGTGCAAATAAATGGATAAGAAGAGTCAAAATCTCATATTTGTTGGTCATTGTGAGAATGTGAAGGCATATTACCTCCTTGATATTATCACAAATGATGATTTGTTCAAAAGAGATGTTAGAATTAAAGAGGGTCTCATTCCTTTAGAGTTGAATTCTAAGCCTTTTCCATCACATTCCTCGCCTCTTGTACCTAATAGGGAGGGTATATTTCTTGATTTTGATGAAGTCACACGGATGATCTTGCTTTGCCCCTCATCCTACACAATTTTTTCCCAAGTGGGCCCAATCCACCTTGCAAGTAGTTGGTTCCTTGGTTGGTGATTTTTTTATCCTAATTGCACTCGATCCGAGACTTCGGCATTGCTCTTATAATCCAAGTCATTTCTACTTATCCAATATCATTTTTGAGGTAGTGGAGAAACCTAAATGGGAAGTTATCATGTAAGATGGGTATTTTACACTCACGAAGAATAACACGTGGGAGTTAGTACCTCTTACTAAGGGAAGAAAAATTGTTCATAGTAATTGGGTTTGTAAGACCAAATGTGCAACAAATGGTTCAATAGATAAGCACAAGGCCCATTTTGTAGCTGAGATAGTCTCACAAGTCAAAGGGGTGGATTACTCTTATACTTTCACTCAGATTACAAAGATGAATTCAATGTGCCTTTTCTCTCCCTCGATGCATCACATAGGCGGCCAACCTATCGGATGGACATGAAGAGTTCCTTCCTTCATGGCAATCTCCAAGAGGAGATCTATAAGGAGCAACATCAAGGATTTGTGTAGGACTCTTCCATGGTATACATACTTCGTTGTTCTCTTTATGGGTTGAAAACAAGATCATTGAGCTTGGTATGAGAAGATTGATGGATTTCTATGGAGTTATGGCTTTATCGATGTGAATATGATGATAATATTTACATACTAAAGCAAGTGAAGACCTTTTGATTTTGGAGATATATGTTGATGACCACATTCTCACAACTAGTTTAGACTCCTTATTTTAGGACACAAAGCACAAGTTGATGGAGATATTTGACATGACAAACATGGGACTTATGCACTATTTTCTAGGTCTTCAAGTTCATCAGTCTCTCAAAGGTATTTATATTGGACAACATAAGTATGTCACAAATATTATTCATCATTTTAGCATGGTTGGCTGCAAGCCTTTTCCTACACCATATTAGTCATAGATTGATTTGACTATAAACTGTGCAAATCAAAATTGGTTAATCCTACCTTGCACAAGAAATTGGTTGGTAGTCTTTTATTTTTGATACATACACGCCCGATATCACTTTTATTGTCAACTTGGTCTCTCGTTTCTCCTATGAGCCACATGAGCATCACCGGTAGGTAGCCAAACGTATTTTGCACTATATTCGTGGCGCATTGAATTTTGGGATTCAAGTACACACCACGAGTACATTCTCGTATTAAGGAATTCCTAAACTTAGATTGGGGTGGATGTGTTAATACTCGTCAATCTACTTCTAGATTCATCTTTCACCTTATCTCTAGTCTTGTTGCATGGGCATGCGAGAACTATACTACTGATTGCATTGTCATCAATCGAGGCAAAGTATAGAGGTACTATTAAATTTGGATAAGAAGCTCTATTTCTTTGACAATTACTCGGTGAGTTCAAATTTCCACAAAAGGTTCCCTCTTTGATTTGGTGTGATAATCATAGTCTTATTAATATTGCACGACCCCGTTGAGCACCAAAACACCGAGCATATAGAGATTCACATGTACACCATTCGGTAGTTAGTCTAGGATGGATTTGTTCACTTGGAGTTTGTTCCCACTTTTGATCAGGTTGCTGACATCTTCATTAAGCCCTTGGCTTCTCCTCATTACCTTTAATTGTGAGTGTTACTTGGGACGAAGGAAGTTGTACTTGGGGGGTTTTGGTTGAGTCCTTCATTCTTATTTTTCATGTTTGTATTTGGGTACCTTATCAGGGCTAATAGTCGAGACCCACTTTCATTTCCTTTTTCCCTACACCTTCACTTGAAGGGGGGTGTTAGAGTTGTGTTCACATTACACAACTTAGAAATTAGTTCGAGTTATTTTCTAACTTACTAGTTAGATCGTGTTCACACTGTAAGTTTGTCATAGGGAGTTAATTTGTTAATTATTATAACCAAACCCGTTTATTTTCCAACAAACCTGGTTCTCTTATGGGTATAATCCAATTGGATTAGTTTCACAAATTATTGGATACAACAAATTTGTAAAGCCTATTTAATATGCATTTTTGTAATGTTAAGTTATCCTAAATTATTAAAATTGTTGTCGAAGTTATTTTCAATGCATTTTAGAGTATGAAGGGTGTTTGAATAATATTGAAGGATTAAACATTTTGATAGGTTCCTGCCTAGATCCTCCTACTCGTCTAATACAATTTATCATTATAATGTCACCTAACTTCCACATTTTCGGCAAAATTAAAGAAAATACCAAAATCATCCTCCATTAATGAATGGGGTTATTCGTCAAAATCCGAAGATAGTAAATGAACAATACAATAACAAATTAAATTAAATAAACATTAGTACATGTACCACATGTAGATAAGGAAAAGTGTGGGCGAAGGGGATCATGGTGTGGCAACATCGCTGCCTTGTAGTCCCCCAAAAAAAGAGACGGCTTCCAAATCTTATTTTTAAGAATGTGGTCATAGAAACTCCAAATCCTCTCTCCATTTTTACTTTGATTTTTATGGAATTATACGTTTATTTTCAATAAATGAGAATGAAGGCATGGAAGTATGTGAATAAAGAGTTTTTTATTTCTTTCAAGTGTAAAGCACATTTTTTTGTTGTCTCAATGTTTCCTTCTCTTATTTCATCATGTTCCCATGCCTATGTAAGTGGTCTACTTCAAATATTTAAGCTATAATTTGTCATTTATTCCGAGATTCTCTGAAAATGTATGAAAAGAAATACATATTTCTTTTACAATTGAGGAAATTTGCACTCGGCACAGTATGATTTATGTGGGTTCGAGTGTGTGCCTTCAGTGTGAGTTTTTGTGATATTATGCAACCTTTGGGAGTCACCAAAAAGATTTATTGCGATAAATTACCTTAATATAATAACTATAAAAGCATCCAATGATGGTGTTGATAGTGAGGAGGCTAAACTTGTTGAGCTGCACTGAATATAGCCACTTGTGATGCCCTATTTGACAACGCCAAATGCTTATCACAAGGAGAGAGCTCCAGCGTGGTCTGCGTTTGCATATCAGCTGTCAAAGGAATCCCTATATGTGATGGCTCTACAAAACATAAATCCATCCTCCTTTTACACCAACAAATCGAGCATGGTTGAATACCTTGTTGATGTCTTTTGAATTGTCAAACTCTTAACACCAAATTAATTTGAATTGCACTTGTAAACACGAATCCATGTCATTCGCTTCCTCAATACCAAAGTGGAGTTTGTGTTTACACTTGCCAATTACATTTGCCTAAAAGCTTCAAAGGCCTTTTCAACAAACCCATTTTGTGCATATTTTGTAGACATTAGTCCGTAAGAGCACATTTTCTAAGCTATTTTGTCAAATAGTGAACATGCCTTTCTAATGAATAAACTTTTAGTTGCCACTAGAAAGGGTTGAAAATCTGGACCATCAGAGAGAAATATTTATTAGAATTTCTCACCTTAAATCCCCTCTTTCTCGATGTTGGCGGTGTTCATTTAATTTGGCGTTTGACGTTGGTGGTGTTTGTGAATTAGATTTGTAATTAATTAGAATGGCAAAAGAAAGATTACCCATGTTGGGATATAACAGGAGGTTACGCATCTGGCGCAAACCCTTGGAAAAATTATTAGCACATGTGTTCTGGCATCCCTCATGTACTCGGATTCAACATATGGGCAATCAATGCTTCAACCATATTACTTGTACCACTCTTGATATATTAGTATATGATGCTTTTTAATATGCCGCGTTGTTGCGAGAGATAAATTTGCGGTATTACTAGATGTCACCTACACCACGTACCATAAAGTATCTTGTTACTTACTTACTATATCGATTGTCAATAAATTTATAACAAAGACGCCCACAAAAATTTACCGAAAAAACTTGACACTTTTCGACAAACTCTTCCACAATAAAGAACACATTCGACATAAACATATGAAAATTTCAAATCCCATTGAGTCATATGTCTTCTCTTCACAAAAAAATATTATTAGAAATGTTTGATCTTGACATATTCACAAATAAAATATCTTACACGTTAGAGCATCATCTTCCATGATTTATCGAAAGTAAAAATGCTTGTGCGCACACGAAAAGCATAACCTTCTTTCTTATAGAACAAGTTTATGTTTGTTTCCCCTTGAAATAAAGTTTAGTCAAACCCATTTATCACGCAAGAAAGGGTGTTTTAAAGAAAAGCATTTCTTTTAAGTTTCGTTGTCTTATCTTTTAAGTTAGCATAATATTCTAGCATAATACTTTTTTCAATTAAAAAAATCATAATAATTTGTAAATTTCGAACTCTATTCCACCAATGAATTGAGGAAAGAAAGTCTATCCTAGATATTTTATTGAATTTTATGTATATCCTTCTTGTTGATTGAACACCTGTTTCCACGAGGTCTATTTTAGTTTCGTCAACTTTGCTTTGATATCCTCGTTTTGCTCTTTTTCAACATTGTTCACATCGGCAGTTATATAGCATTGAGCATAACAATTAACAATTTTTGCCCTTTATCAATAGTATTATGTCATGTATCATCATATTTCATTTGTTTTATAAAGTGTTGTATTAAATTTTTGTGAGAATATTCTGCTTGTTTTTATTGAGGAATATAATATTATTTTTGTTATGAACTATAATTTTTATCATGAAAAAGGATTTGGTAAATAAATTAAAGAGATGTTGCGTAACATTTAATGGAGTCTATCTCCTCACCACATGTGTCCTTTCATGTCGATTATGATTGGTTTCCCTTCCATCTTTTCTCCACCGTGACGTTGTTATTGTTTGCCTAGTTACTTTTCATTTTGACAAACCTATGAGTCTAAAGCCGCATGTTTTTACTAATTATAGACTTAAGACTCTTTTTATTATTCGAGTTTTTTGAGTTGTTCTTCATAATATAATATTTGCGGGGCTTGCTTATAAGCGATGCTCTAGTAACAAGTGGGTTGTCTAAGGTGGGATAACCCACGTCTGTTTTTCCTAAAGGAGAGGAGAGGAGAGGAGATTGGAGGCATACCCTAAAATTTCATGTTGACTTAATCTTGTGGATCTAGATGAATGTTGGGCAAAAGCTTTAACGTGATAATAATGTATGTCAATCCCATTTCACACACTCTTATCTATTAATTTCTTGTATTGGTTTCTTATAGTACTTTGTCAAATGAATATGATAGATTGGTTCCAAATTCAAATTTCCCATATGGCATCAAGACTTTGTTTTATTATGTTTACAATAAAGGAATTGGCTGGGCATGTTTTCAAATACAAGGTATATATCTCATCGCCCAATTCTCAAACAATTGATTTTGTTGTTGTTTTTAATGGATTCTAATGATAATTATTTTTATTATTAGGTATTACACATGTCGAAAGTAGCTAGGCTCTTTGGGACATGAGCAAGTAGATGCCTACACATTTACTTTCGGATATTTTACTCTCCTCATCGATAAACTTTGAATATAGGTTATTTTAGTGTCAATGATCACTAATCTGTTTCCTTCATGTTTTGGTACCTTGCATGGTGTATATTATCTTAAATATGATAATTGTTACAATGATGGCTCAAAACACAAGTCTAGTAATTTTTATTTCAAATTATAATTTTCAATGTTTAGAGAATTATGTATCCATTTTATATGAGGGCATTCATTCTCATGCTTTACTCTTATAGGCATCAAAGATGTGCGATGCACTTTTGAAGATCGAAGATCTATAATATATTCTTCACGTGAATGGTAAGTTATGCCAAAGTTAGCAATGCCATTAGAATCTAATTTCTTTTTTGAGGAATCACGCTTGAAATTTGTGGGTTATGATTGTGATTCACCATTGATGGAGTGGATGTTACCACTACTTGAGCTCCAAAATTGGAAGTAGTTGGAGAACAACATAAGACTCTAAGGACAAATGGGAAAGGATTTTTCGAACCATTACTAATCTATCACAAATATCAATCGTGTTGATGATATTTCTTGAATCAAAATAATTTTGAGGACTGATTTCCATGTGCTTTATAACATAATATCATGTGTTGATATCAACGATAAATTTGCATAGTATGAATGTTGTGGTGGATGAAACAATAAAGAATTTTCATTGTTCGAGTCCATGGTAGATTAGTTTAATACATTACTATTATTTTATAAAAGCAAACATTTTTTTCTTCCTTTATCAATGAGTGATATAATTATTGTTGCGAGGCACCTTGATCTAGACTAGACCTTGAAATGTTAGAAATGGGAAATGGTCATATGACTATGGATGAATACGGTTCACATTTGAGCATCTGGGCCTCGTGAAAGCAATCAACTTCTAATTTCATCATAGATTAAATAATTGAGTGAGTGAATTAATAAAAAGGAATAAGACCTTGTTGAATAATTAGTTACTCAACCTATTAATTTTATGCCTCGGAACCTTTGTTCATTGATTGTGATGTAACATCAATGATTAAGTTCTTGATGCTCTCTAACAACTTTATGTAGACCACATGGGAATACAAGGGTAGAAAGTAAGGAAACAAAGAGACCTTAAAGGTGTGTGTGTGTGTGTGTGTGTGTGTGTGTGTGTGTGTGTGTGTGTGTGTGTGTGTGTGTGTGTGTGTGTGTGTGTGCGTGCGTGCGCGCCTTTACTTTAGTATTAATGTTGTTTCTTACAATCACTCACAAATAATTAAAGATAACACAACAACATTATTAAAATTGTTGTATCTTAAGTACAAATTTTTTTCCCCTATTAATCACTAATGGTATGATTGAAATTCAATAGTGGATTTCTCAAGTAGCTAAAAATGAGTTATATGGTAAACAAAAAGATCTTAAGATATAAATTATATCACTTGACTCTTTTTGTGTTGACCTATTCTATTTATTGGTGATTTCCTTGGCATATCTACTTGCTTTTATCTTTGTTCTATTAGTGCTTTGTAATCTACTCGCATTTTCAATAAAAATAAAAATGAAATTGGTGTGATTGTAGACACTCATTTTGGTAATTCATGTCTTGTAACAACACAAATTGTACAACACTCTTGCACTAGCCCACACTTGCTTAATTTGACCAATTATGTTATCCTTAGCTATATCTCACTCATGCTTGCAGCATGCAGGACAACTTATTTGTTTGTATAATGGTCATATTAATCCATAAAATCAAGGCTATACCCTCACATATTATAATTCCAAATTTCAAATTACTCACATATGCATATGGGAGCATAGAATCCAGAAAGGGCCATAACACCCATACACTATTGGTTGACCTGACCATTTTGGTCCCTCTTCCTCTAATGGTACTTTTATCAATTTGAATTCCTTTGGTACACTTCTATTTGGCCTTATTCAATTTTTCCATATCCATAACACATATATAAACAAGTTATTCATGTCTCATTAGAGAGGGCATTATATATACTTGACTCATAGCATTCCAATGATCAAACACAAAGAGAAATTACAAGAAAAGATACTTCAAGAATCCTTGAGCCTCACATATCATGTATACTCAATCTAGGGTAGTCATCCACTCATATCTGCAAGCACAAAAGGCACATTATCAAAGTCAAGTCAAGTTAAGGAAAAGGTCAATGTACAATCACATTGTTGCAAGGTCGTGATTATAAATATGGTTGCATATATTCTAAATATCACATGTTAAGCAATAATGTCATGTGGTTTGAGTCCTCTTTGGATTAGTGACAAATTCGGTGGTATACTGGCGCCGTGAGCCCAACCAATGTTTCTTTTGCAAGACTCTATCACCATCTAGGTTTTGAAGATTGATTAAGCTGACAATGAGCATCAGAGTGTCAAAGGTCCAAATTATAGATAGGAGTATATGAGGAAGTTGTGTATAGACCCGATAAATTTTGTAGGAGCTAATGCAAATATTTATCAAAAATATAGAATGACAATGACAAATACATATTGAGTATGAATATAATAATCAACCACAAAATATAATTACTATATTCTCAATTCATACGTGATACTACATGAGAGGAGAGATTACAAATATATAGGAAATTCATTTCTATAAACAGGGATGATCATATCTCCATAAATGACTCATCATATCCATAAGATCACTCTCAAACAATAACAAACCTATATGTGTAATATTGTTGTTACACACACTAATATGACTCTCAAATATTCTAACAACTAGCAAAAATATACCCACGTGATTTATTATTATAAATCACTCACAAACTATAATGGAGCACTAATAATTTCTTAACAAACCTAAGAATTTTTAGGAGTTGAAAGTGTCGAGGGACAAGGGTGTATATAAAGGGCCATAACAAGGGTATGCTTTGGTCTGTACCATATGCTTAGGTTTAGGCAACATTTCGAACATAATTTCGGAGATGAAGTTTAGTTAGATCATTTATCACCATTTCTAGTCATCTAGTCAACCCGGATCAACACAAACACCATAATATTTTCTAAGTCTCCTTCTCCTTCTCATTTTTAGTGCTTTGATCCATTTAATCTATTGGTATCTATCTTGTTTCATGCATTATCCTAATATTGTTGCAATTAGATTTGAAAACTAGTTGATTAGGATAATCTATAATTGGTAACTAACCCTTAAAGATTAACTATTTAGGTTAAATTAGTGATTATGGATGCTTCTTTTATTTTTTTTTACAGGTATGGGAAAGTCCCCTTCCAACAAAGTGTAATGGTAATCTTGTGGAGAAAAAGAAGCTCGGGAAATACATTCACTTGATGAAAAGACATTGGACTACATCCCTCTATTTTAGTCGGGGTCCAAAACTAATGTGTAGGGTAATACATCACAACATTGGAAAAACCAACATAGGAAATTTAACTATAAAAATACCATTAAAGTTATATGTTTTCTTTAATTTCACTCATTCCATGTTTTTGTCTCGGAATTTGAATATTAGAGCATAAAGAACTGGTACCAAACCACCAAGGGAGTAGAACAACATCAATGAAGGATCATACTTGCAAAGTGTTTGTTATGACACTAGTTTCTCATTTAGCTCATGTTGTTCTGTCACTTCACATGTTGATTTTATAATAATGGGTGGTTTAAATTAATGTAATTGGTACCGATGGGTGATGTTGATCCTCAAAGAAGAGTTGTAGTATTGTTACCATCATTATTTCTACATGTGTGCATGTATACTTTGCTTAATGCTAAATCAAATGAAGCAAGAACTACCACCTAAAATAGTTCTACAATTTAGCTAAAACAAAGCATAAACACCATCATGATAAGAATTAAACAAGGGTTAGATGCTAGCATTCATCAATACAAACTTTGAAACTAACAATGCTAAATATCTAAACTCCTCTATTCTCTAACAACAAATAAATGAATGGACCTAAGTAAGCTCCATGGCTATCAAAATAGTTGTCCTTAGTATGCCAAGTAACTTAGGAATGAGGGCCTATCAAAGTTGGGCTACAAGACCCCTTTGACACCTCCCATATGACCTAAGCACTTAAGAAAGAGGCTTAACTCTTCAAGATGATGAACTCTCAAAAGGGCAAGGTGCAAGCTCTTAGTCTCTTTGCTATATGCTTTGCATTTGCTCTCTTAGGAGTTTAGGTGTAAGTAAAAAGGTAGGTGGAGGGCTCTTTATATAGCCCAGAGGATAAAGGATTCAACACATTCTCATGAATGTGGGATAAAGGTGAAACATGATTAGGAATGGATAAGGTTGCTTTATTAAAGGTAACCTTACTTTAGAAGGGTTTAATACATGTTTAGTAAGTCATGGGAGTTGGAGGTATTTTAATTAATCAAAGGTGATTAATTAATAGGTAGGTGTAAGCTTATAGAAGCCAATTAGAGGAATATTAGTGCGATTTAGGCTATTATAAGGGGATTAAATCAATTAAATATTGATTTATTGGTTAAATGGAAGGGAAAGCTAATTAATTAATAATAATTAATTAGTCTAGGTAGAAGGGGTGATTTATTAACGGAAGGTCGTTAATTAGGGTATTTGTTGGATAGGAAACTTAATTAATTAGCTTAGTGTAATTAATTAATGATGATATGAGGGAAAATGAGTGCTTTTGACGATATGTCGTTGATTTGTGAGAAAGGGGATAATTAACACAATTTAAGTATTTAAATTGCTTGGGCGTAATTATAGGTGTCTACACTACATTTATTATTTTTCCTCGTTTCCTAAGATCCACCAACTTCGGTAGTATTTGACATATCATGACCTTGTTATATATAAAAATCATAATATATGAGTTGATTTTATAAACTACCAATTCAATGTGAAATATGTGATGGAAATGTGGAAGGGGATGCATTAAAGAAGTAAAACTCGAGGGAGAAAAATAGTGGGAGAGGAAGTGGGGTGATGGAGAAGGGATTTAAGGGAGGAGAATTCTAATGAAAAGGAAAATGATGTGGAGGAACTAATGGGAAACTCTTCTTTCCTATAACCATGTGCCATTTTGTTAATTGTTATAAGGAGAAAGGGAGTATAGTGTGAAATTCGTTTTAAGGAAACATATTTTGGAGATATCTCATAATGCAAGGAGTGGTCGATCAATACTAGCTTGATATGTCAATAGTTGTTTGTAATTTACACCCTTCTAGTTTTTGGGTAATTATAACACATGTAAATGTAAGGGGAATTCACTTGTGCATATCAAGGCACACTTTAGAGAAGGGTACATGTGCAAAGTGGACCTAGCATCCCGGGGTGGAGCTCTCTTGCATATTTATGATTAGGGTTTCTTTCTACCTATCAAGGTAATGATTAAGGTTTCCCTCATCAAAAATCTGATGGCATCATCCGCCTTGATGTTGGGATGAGAAAATGAAAGTATGAGAACAAGAGGAACACGCACACGCACGGAAGTAGGAGTACACGGAAGTATGAGCGGGGTTGCGCATAGAACTACACATACGAGCAAATTAAGGACTTAGATATTTTCTCGGAAGTAGGCTAAAAATAGACTTGGAGTGCCCTTCATGCAAATCTTATCTTGGTGAACAAGTATTAGTTATTTTTGGAAGAAAGCATATGCTTTAATGTAACTATTAATAGGATTAATGTAGGATGTAATTAACAAATCTATTATTAGCAGATGGATTGTAAAGCATACATGTAAGTACACATGGCTATTTTGAGCACACCTATTATTAGGAGAGTGCATGGGTGGTGAAGGGAAAGTCCCCACCCCTATATATATTTGTTGTACTTCATTGTATTAAACACCCGTGATGTAGTAGTGTTATGTTGTATGTTATACCGACATGCATGACTGTGGACACATGTTTTGGATGTTATGAATCAACTTCTTGTTATGTAGATATTTTTGTTGTTCAATGGATAATTATGGTTGGATTATGATCATTGATGTGTTTGAATATGGTGATGTGTTCTTACAGTTGATCTTAGTCATGGCTAACTGCTATGTTTCAATATAAGCTCATGATATGATATATGCAAGTGTCCTATACTCAATAATATTAAGAATCATCTCAAACACTTATAACATTAAATTTGTTCATTTTGTTTAACTATAATTATATTATTGTTTAAGTTATAATTACATTGTCTTAAAAATATTTTGTTAGCAATCTATAAAATTCATTTGTATTTCATAATACTAACACTAACCTTAAAACACAAGATATAGTATCATCATTAACATTCTTAATTTGAGAGGGTTATTATAATTCAAGTACGATATATTATTAGTATAATTTATTTTAAAAAACAACATAATAATAAAAAATTGAAAATAATAATAATTAAAACTAATAATATAATGGCATAAACATGTTTGTGCACTCATCTCTTGAATCACACAACTTGGTTCATAAACTTTTAAATTAGGACAACCAAATAATATTCAATAATATGAATTGTTCATAATTATCTTTCTCTTAATTAATTTGATGAAATACAATTTTGGTATATTTCTATTTGTTTTTTTTCTAAATTAAGTAAGAAGAGTCCAGGGATTTTAAGAAATTTATTATTAAGGTTATTGTTAACAAATATAAATACAAATCATATATTAAAAAAATCACATAATTGTATTTTTCTTATATGATTTTTGGTCTTGTTCACTTTGTTGGATATTTGATATAGTTTAAATTTTAATTATGTTAAAGGTCATTATCATATTAAATTTTTGAATTAAAAAAATAAAATAAAATTTAAAGTTTAAAGAAATAAAATTTATCCAATATTTTAAATAACATAAATTAAGTGTAATGTAATAAATTATTCACTTAAATTTATTTTTTTGTAATATTTTTAATTAATTACAAACCTAAATTTGACATCCATTTAACTCTCAATTTTTAAAATAAGGGAAAATTTTATTTACATATACTAGTGTGAATTACAAAATTTTAATTACATAAATGAAAACGTGTGGAAAACCATTGTGTTTTCAACGTAAAAAAATACAAAGGTTTTCCGCATGTTAATTACTAAATCTTAATTACATCGGAAAAAAATATGGAAAACCATTGTCTTTTTCAACGTGTTGAAAATCACAGTGTGTTTTTCAACGTGTTGAATAAAATTAAAGTTTTCCACACATTTTGACTTATGTAATTAATAATAAATTTATTAATTAAATAATTATACATAATAAATATAATCTATTATTGTCATATTAGTGTGAGTTACAAAATTTTAATTTCATAAATGAAAACATGTGGAAAACCGTTGTGTTTTTCAACAAGATGAAAAACACAAAGGTTTTCCACATGTTAATTACTAAATATTAATTACATCAGTCAAAAATGTGGAAAACCATTGTGTTTTTCAACGTGTTGAAAACCACAATGTGTTTTTCAACTTGTTGAAATGAAAAACACTAAGGTTTTCCACATATTAATTACCAAATATTAATTGCATCAATAAAAAAATGTGGAAAACCATTATGTTTTTTAACGTGTTGAAAACTACAATGCGATTTTACAACTCCAAGGTTATTTCCATTTTGTTTACGACATAGGAGTAGGTGAACCTCCAAAGTCTTTTTTTCCCTTTTAACAAATTATTTAATGCTCCACAAAAATGGTCCCTCCCATGTCTTAATATGATATATCTACCATATATATTTAATGGGTATATAATATGTTCTATTGGTTGTATATTTGTATTATATGAAATCTAATCTTTAAATAAACCATGTAGTGGGCAAGATAAAAAGTAATATAAAATCTTGGTTTTGATCTTGATACGTAAATAGCTTTGATATCTTGGGAGACTATGAGACCATGTTCTATGGATTTTTAACTATGTTATTCCCCAATGCAACAACATGCGCAATGAATTGGAAAAGGAAAAGAAGAAGAGCATTAAAAAGGAAAAGGACATTCTTCATTAAAATTTGTAGGTTGGTCAATTTAAACAAAGAGCCATTGTAAGAAATACAAAATCAGAAACAAGAAACTTGTGATCACAAGATTAATGTAGGGTAGGGACTAGGGTGAAGTGGGGTGGAGCTCATTTTCTTTTAAGGTATGTTGTTTATGGGATCTAAGACAGAGCGGAAGAAAGGATACATTGGTTCAGAGGATTAGGGACTTCCCACTTTGAAGGGTTCCAATGAAAAGAGCACAAAAGCAACACTCGGAATTTTCAAGGAAAAGGTGGTGAATGTGTGAGGTCGCCGCCTAATTATTTTAACTCCTAAACAGGTTAGGAGACTAAATCAACACCTGTAGACACCCTAATTTCACATCTATCTTAAATCAATTAATTCCCCTTCCTCATTTCCCACAAAAATACACTTCAAATTAATCAAATATAATTTGATTAATTATCCATTTCAAAATCCAAAAATAACCCAATCCTCACCACATGTCATTATTCTCCATATTTTTCTACTATTGAATTAAAAATGCAAATTCAAATCATCACCCACCCTTCGTGGTCCCCACTCACCTAAAATCCTCCACTTATGAATTAAAAATATAATTCAAATCCTCACCCATTTTTCGTGGCCCCCACTCATCTAACCTTGCCCACATTTTCAAACCACTCACCTAATCTTGCCCACATTTTCAAACCACTCACTTAATCTTGCCCACATTTTCAAACCATGATTACTTAAATTAATCTAAGTTAATCACTCTCCCAACCTATAAATAAAACCTTACCCCTCCCCTCTAAACACACGGAGAATAAGCTTGAATGCCATATCTAAGTTCTTGCATCCTTTGAGCAAAGAACATCCTTTTGCCTCGTCCTAATGCCCAAATAGCCTCATAATCTTTTTTCCCATCTGGTGTAAAGTAAGAGGATCATTGTTGCAGGAAGGTCTTGCTCCGTCTTAAAGAAAAACACCTACATATCACACAATCAGGGCCCAATCCAAGTTTCCTAGCTCATTATGAGGTTTCTTCTGAACACGAAGGAGGAGGTATGATTATTGGTATTTTACTTGTTAGTAGTGTATTTTCCTAGCTTACATTCTAGCACGCCCTTACTTTCGATCTATTACCATTAATTTCCCAATTAGTGGTTTTATCTATTCTTTGTTTATTATTGTTCGTTATTATTTCCTTTTCTATTCCTTATGGCCTTCTTTGGTTAACCTTCATGCTTTGGGTAGTGTTTTTGTTGTGTGGTGTCTTGTGGTGTATCTGCAGGTTATAACAACAATGAAACTATGACGCTCATCTGTCTTTGATCTCCTCGGTGCTTGGTGTTTAGTTCCCAGTTCTGATTTTGTTATTCACTCATAATCTATAGAAACACATGAACTAGTCATTAGTTTATCATCTTACTGTCATGGGACAACCAATCCGGAAAATGTATTTATTTATTTACTTTTGCTAAAATAATTGCTTTGTAGGAAGTTAATCATTTTTTTTTCTTTTATTTTAGTCAATCATTTTGTGATCTAACTCTTTCTTTCTGTTTATTGTTCTTTTTTAACCTTGCTGTCAAAATTTTAGCTTCTCAGGTGAAGTACAGAAGTCAGAAAATAAAAAAGCAGCTCTCGGGACGTTTTCTCACATTCAAAATTTTCATTTAGAGTGCTACCAGTAGCCCATATTCGGAAGCCATAACTTTTGCTTCGCCAAATTCGGAATGAATTCATTTTTTTAACGGAAAGGTATCGAAAAGATCTATACAATGAAACAATAATTTTTAGATTTAGACTTATAGAAAAATTTTGGTTTCATTTATTCTAACACCTATCTTTTTAACCAAAAACAACAAAATTATAATTTTATTTTTTTCACGTAACAACCTCACACGTATGCTCTTTCCTCGCACTTTAAAAGTGATCTTGGAAATCAGAAATGTGAGGTCACCCAAGCTCTGCAAAACAATTTTTTTCTTTTTAATTTTTAATTTTTTGCCTTACATTTCAATTTTCCATGACAACACTTCTAGGTAACGTTTTCACGCTCTTCTTTCATCGTTTTTATTTTTGTGAAAATAATCATTATCGCTATTTCGTAATCATAATTAATTGCAATAATTATTAACATTTAAAAAAATCTATTTCAATTGTATCCGCGTATGCTCTTTTCTTGCACCTTCGAGCGATTTGGAAAATCAGAATTGGTCACAATTTTTTAGTTTCTTGTTCTAACATTGCAGAATCATCTAGCTTTGTTTTCCAATTGTTATTTCAATAATTATTTTCCTTTGTCATATTATTAATATTTGTTTGGTCGTTGGTTGTGTATGCTCTTTTCCTGCGCCTTCGAGCGATTTGGAAAATAAAAAATAGCCACAATCACTTTTCTAACATTTCGTTTGCAGGATAACTACTAATTTGTTTTCTGTAGAACCGCGTAAAAACAAAAAAATAAAAAAAATCCCATAAAATACCACCATTCAAAGAAAATTGTTGAAACCAAAAAAAAAAAAGTACGCTCAGGTACGTAATTATTTTCTGCTAGTGATTTATTTTAAGTTGGAAAGAACCTTGCGTTTAATCACTTTATCATTTTTTTTTACACGTAGACGAGGTGGATTTTATCGCCACCAAAGCTACACCGGTGACATGGACTTGACTACTATGCACCAACATCATTTGCATCTACATTGCACTTTGAGACCTAGTCTCATCACAGTGTTCGGTATTTACCTCGCCGCTGCTCTTCACTTATAGGTAATGCTATCGTGCAGCGCATGCGAGTCATGCCTAAATAGCTGTAACAACGAAGCTTGAGCATCGTCCCTGTAAATCTTCGGGGAGTTATGAGGACACCATACACATTCATCCCTCCATCACCTTCCACCTTTTCACAAAACCTGTTCTGGACGTGGTGATTCACTCCGAAACAGGCAAGTAAGAATTGGTGATTCTCCTCTAGTGCTCTAAGGGTTCCCTGTACCAATTCTGTCCCCGTACAGAATTAGGTATATCAGGACTAGGGTATATCGAAGGACGCATCTTCTTGGAGTAATAAGAGCCTACATCCACCATTTCACAACATACTTGTATGATTGCATGAAACAATGATCATTCCTGAAGAATTTACCTCATAAGCCAAAACAATTAAATCCACATGATTGCTTGTTGTTTGAAAACAAAATAGTTTAGCATTGTTTTATCATAAAACTTGGCTGATATCAATGTGTTCATTGTAAAAGTTCAGATCCTAGTTGTGTTCCACAAACAAATCAGTTCTCGACCAATTCAATACCAAGTGAAAACATCCAAACAATCCAACAACATAGACCAAAACATCGCACCAATTTCATTAGCTTGCTTCATCCAACAATACATCTATCATAGCTTGTCTTGGCTATATCCAACTGATATTGAGTGACTAGCATTCACTCCCCATATCGTCAATTGTCAAAACATCCTTCATAGCTTGTTTCCAGCTATATCAAACTAATATTTGGTGACTTGTTTGAGTTCACTCATTATTCATCCACCATTGCGTTTATCCAAATCACGGCCCAACACGAATTCTTTTATAACTCATTTTGAGTTATATCACAACCATATCGCGATTAACTTTATCATATTGAGATAACTTGTTTGAGTTACTCTCCTTATCAGTCATCACGATCTTATTCAAGCTAAATCCAAAATAATCGAGTTCTCATTTCCTCACACTTGTTTAAAATTCCTACCCACTTTTCAGCTTAATCAGACACATTTCATCATGGTATTCACTCGCAGTCACAATCATGAAAATGACAATGAAGAAGTCACACAACCAGAACTCACCAATGAAGAACAAGAACAAGTCAATAGGGTGATAGAACAAAACAAAAATGAATATCTGTTACGCATCCTAGCCATGGGGGCAAAACTACCCCCTGACTTCGGGACGGAAAATTTAAACAAACTCATCGACAACGGTGAATCAAGTTATCACAACGAAATACCAAACAATCCAAATGGTTCTTCGGCTGAAGAGTTATTCACTAAAATCCAAGACTTAACAAAGAAACTTGAGGAAGCAATGACTAGAGCTGAAAGATTAAAATACCTCAATCTAGATTCCAATACTCACGACATGTTTGATAAACCGTCCCCTGCTTCTCCATTCGCACAAGAATGGAAACTTATGAAAGACACCATTCAGGGACTACAAAAACAATCAAAACAATTCAACTTTGAAGAATTGTGTCCTTATCCATTTGATACAGAGATATCACGATTACCATTTCCGTCATCCTTTGAAATCCCTAAGTTTGATAAATACAAAAGCAAAGGCGACCACCGTGAACATGTCAAGGAATTTTACATGCAATGTCAGGAAGTTGCCTATCGATTCATGTACCTTTTACGATTATTCCCCCAAAATTTAGGAGGACAGGCTTTAGACTGGTTTTCCATTTGCCCAAAGGATTGGTCACAACATTTACAGACTTATCAGAGAAATTTGTCAAATATTTTTCCTATAACCTAGATTCAGAAATAACCATGTTTGATCTCGCAACACTAGCAAAGGCCAAACAAAAATTTTACCTCTTTTTACAACAATGGCTTTGAATTGCAAGCCGATTTCCCTACTCAATTCCCGAGAGACAACTAGTTAGCATTTTTGTCCTTAATCTCAATGCCAAACTATCATTCCACATGCAAATGCATTGTCTGAATAGTTTTGAAGAAGTCATCGAAAAGGGGACACATCGAAAAATCCCTCATTTCTAAGGGCTTACTTAAAGCGGTCTTTAGAGACCAACCTTATCGAGATACTCCTCAGAACTAGGACAAATCTAAATTCTTTAACCGGAATTGAAATATCGTCAATGATGGCATTACTGATTCCCGCCATGTCTGAAATGTCCAAAACCATCCCACCAACACATTAAAATATAAACAACCAATCATTATCCCTAGAAAGGAAGTTCCTTCTCGGGATCGACGAAGAGAGTACACTCCTCTTGAAGAAAGTCTATCTAGTGTCTTTCGTCATTTAGAAAATGCTAATATAATTACATATCCCATTGTCAGACCCTTCGAAGGACAACCCAAACCAAATTGGTATAAAGACAACGAATATTGTGATTACCATCGCATAAAAGGGCACTCCACAAATCGATGCATGTAACTCCACCATTACGTCTAATACCTAATTGAACATGGAGACATAGAAGTTGAAAATACTTCGAGACCAAAAACCTAATGAAAAACTTCACATGTTCAAAAATCTGTTCCCTAACCATGATAGCAATTCAAAAGATAAGGGTCAATCATCAAGCAATGTTGAGTATGACTCGGTCATCTCGACCATAGATTATGACCAAGACTTAGTGGCAACTATAAATATCAGAACTGACTATGCGATCACCACTAGATAGAAACAAATGTGGGTCCCTACAACAAAAAAATCTGCCACTTCCTCTCCGGCATCACCTCCTAATCCGCCATCTAATTCCGCTGCCAATTCCTCTCCATAACCTACGCCATCATTTAATATTGTCAAACAATTAGAGAAGGCTATCGCACAAATTTCAATCATGGAACTACTTAATTCTTCTCCCGCACTACAATGCATCCTTATGCAAACATTGAATAATGCTTATGTCCCTGAGGACATCAATTCACAACAATTCCAGGCTTTAATTGCACATCTTACAGTCCCCAATCCTATTTTATCTTTTGGTCCCGATGACTGCTTAATCTCAACATCGCTAATAATCATTCTTTATACATCGAGGTTATGTAACTCATCGTAAAATCAAGCGCGTCTTAATTGACAATGGATCAACACCATTCGTGGGTATGATAATAGTGAAAAGAAAGTCGAAGGCACAATCACGTTGCCTCTCCAAGTTGGACCCATCACCTTAGACATGGTCTATCATGTGGTAGATGTAGAAGTTGCATATAACATTCTTTTCGGCCGACCATGGATTCATGCCATGAAATCCGTCCCATCAACATTCCACCAATGCATTAAGTTTCCTCATTTGGACAAAGAATTTACATTACGTGTAGATCCCCAACCTTTTTAGTATTGTAGATTCCTCGAAGGATGGTATCGACATGATCACTATTTTCCATCAACAAATAAATATGCTCCACCTCGTATAATCCCTAATGAAACACGCATTGATCCTGATACACTCCCTAACAATGATCTAAAACCATCATCTCATAACCAAAACACATTTTCCAATCCATTATCATCCACTAGTCAACCACCTTCCACCAGTCCTCCTCCCACTAATCAATCATCTTCTTCCACTAATCAAGCTTCTTCTTCCAGCAACAATTATTCTTCCACCACACCATCTTCTCCATCCAACCACACCTCCTCTATTAAGATACCTCCTCCCTGTGAATAACCAAATTTCATCCTTCAATCCACCCCCTTCTTCTTATAACCCATTCTCTTCATCTTTTAAGACTACCAAACTAACTTCCCCACCACATGAGGTACCTATTGGTCCCCCATCTCACACATTTAAAATCATTGACACGGGGATCTTTGTGAATATCAATTTCAAAAGATGGCAAGACTCTTTTTATATCACCAAATCCCCACATAGCTATGGCAAACCTAACGCTCCACATCTCGAGAATGCATACCACTTACCAAATGGGTGGTCGGTTTGGAAAAAGTTTGGTTATCTTGCAACGAACATATTCCAAGTTCTTAGGATCTTGGTTATATAATGACGACTTTACTCCATGTTATGAGTCCCTTAATTTATCAAAGCTCACCGAATAATGAAAAACATGCGATGGAAGGGTAAAGGACTCGGTCCCAAATGAACAAGGTCGTTTAAACTCGATAAATTACACACAACATCACGGTAAACATGGTCTAGGTTTTAAGGTGTTTGATGTTGCTCCCATAATAATTTCAAGTGACAATGATGACACAGTTCGATAATGACATCGAGATCTCCATGTAGTCTTTTTGAGGATCTCGTGAAACACATCTTTCCTTTGAACATTTATCTATTAATGTCATCAATTTTGAGCCTACACATCTGAGTCTCATAGACCATGGCTAACCACATCATGCGGCCATGGACATGTTCCAAAATGATGAAGCCATCAAATAATTCCTTAGAACTCGTGACCAAATCCCTACTTCCGACCATAAAAAAGATTTGAAATCAATCTAAATGAATCAGCCTATTTTGGTGAAGAGATAAAATATTTAGATCCTTCACCCTCAGAAAATTTGGATCAAAAGCGCAAACAGAGAATTTCCCATATTCAAAACCTCACCGCCACCCTATCCACCAAACATGTCAACAAAAAGTTCCAACAAACACCCGACACTGATGACCTACATCAACCATTAGCATCGTTCTCCAAAAAGGATACATCTAAAATGCTTGTAGAAGAAACAAAAGACATAAACATTGGCACCATTGAACAGCCAAAAATTTTACAACTTGGCATTAGTCTGTCTGACCAAGAATGCATGGAATTCACAACACTCCTTATTGAATTCCAAGATATATTTGCATGGACATATAAGGACATGCCAAGCTGGAGCAATCTCTTGTAGTACATCTGGATGTAAAACCTGTAAAGCAAAAACTACGCAAAATGCATCCCCAAGTTACATTGCTTGTCAAAGCCGAACTCGAGAAACTCTTAGAAGTTGACTTTATCAAACCTATTGATTATTTGGCATGGATATCTAACATAGTTCCCATCACCAAGAAAACTCCTAGCATCAAAATATGCATAGACTTCCGTGACATCAACAAGGCTTGTCCCAAAGATGACTTTCCCTTGCCAAATATAGACATGATTGTTGATTCTACGGCAGGCCATGAAATGCTCTCCTTAATGGATGGATTCTCTAGTTACAATCAAATACGTATTGTTGAAGGAGATCAACATAAAATGACATTTACTACACCATGGGGCACCTTTTGTTATAAGGTCATGCCTTTCGGCTTAAAAATTTTTGGTGCCACCTATCAACGAGCAATGACTGTCATCTTCCATGACATGTTACATGATATCATGGAAGATTATGTTGATGATATATTAGCAAAATCTAAAACACGAATAGGGCATCCAAGTGTGTTGAGACGCATTTTCGATAGATTACGCGAGTATAAGGTTCGTCTTAACCCAAAGAAATGTGTGTTTGGAGTAACCTCTGGTAAATTATTAGGGTTTATTGTCTCACGAAGAGGCATAGAAGTGGATCTTGCCAAAGTCAAAGCCATTATGGAAATGCCTCCTCCTCAAAACCTAAAACAATTACGCAGTCTTCAGGGAAAGATACAATCTATTCGACGTTTCATATCACAGTTGGTTGACAAGTGCCATCACTTTAATCAGTTGCTCAAGAAAGATGCACACTTTCACTGGAACCACGATTTTCAAGACTCTTTTGCTAAGTTAAAAGAATACCTCTCTAGTCCACCTGTTCTTATGTCACCAATTGCCGATAAACCTATGTTGCTTTATACATCTGCCATTGAACATGCCATAGGAGCTCTACTAGCACAACATAACGATCAAGGAAAATAATAGGTTGTATATTACCTTAGTCGAACACTTATTGAGCATGAAGTACGTTATTCCCAAATCGAAAAAGTATGCTTAGTGGTCACCTTTGCATTCCATAAGTTACGTCATTACTTGCTCAATCACACAACTAAGTTGATTGCCAAAATTGATCCTCTCAAGTATTTGTTGTCCAGACCCATTCTCATGGGAAGAATGTCTAGTTGGGTCATATTACTTAGTGAATTCGATGTCAAATTTGTTTCGCAGAAAGCAATTAAAGGACAAGCCCTTGCCGACCAACTTGTCGAGGCACCCCTTCCTGGCACAGAACCACTTTAGTTCTCTTTTCCTGATGAAGATATTCTACACATAGACATCGCGCCAACTTGGACTCTATTTTTTGATGGATCTTGTAATCTCCATGGCTCAGGGGCTGGTATTTTGCTTATCACACCCAGTGGACATGTTATCCCCAAATCATTTCGCTTAGCATTCCCATGTACCAACAATATCACAGAATATGAAGCTCTCATCGCAGGATTAAAACTGACTATATCTTGGAATCTTATAGAATTAGCTGTATTTGGTGATTCTTTACTTATTATCAAGTAAGTTACCAATGAATACCAGGTCAATGATGAAAAACTTATCCCATATAAACGCATGGTGGATAGTCTTCGAAGCTATTTTTGATTAATTAGCTTTGATCAAATTCCCATAATTCGTAATAAATCTACCGACGCTATGGCAACCATCGGATCCCTATTAGAAATCACATCTAGTCAACCCCAGGCACATTTTCTTGTCGAACATCTCTTAATGTCTGCCTATGATATTCCTGAAAACACTATGGTATGTGATATCGTGGGTCCGAATAACCCTTGGTACCATGATCTTTATACCTTCATTCATGATAAAACATTTCCTGCCGACATGAAACCAATGCATAAACGTGCTTTAGCACAACGTGCTTCTCGTTACACAATTTTAGCAGAAACTCTTTATAAACGAGGATATGATGGCACCCTGCTCCGATGTCTTAATCAGGAAGAATCCTCGAGTGTCTTAGCTAAAGTCCATTCTAGTATATGCGGAGCACACACAAATGGTATCGCCTTAGCCAAGAAAATCTTACGAGTTGGATATTATTGGCCCACCATGGAAAGTGACGCATGTCATTTTGTCAAACGTTGTCAAGCATGTCAAAAGCATGGAAATCTTATCCATGCACTTCCCAGACATTACAATCGATAACCACACCATGACCCTTCTCTCAATGGGGACTTGACCTCATTGGTAAAATCAGACCAACATCTTCGATGGACATAAGTTCATCATTACCGCTACTAATTACTTCACTAAATGGGTAGAAGCTATGCCTCTCACTTATGTTACCAGTAGCCAAATATCAAAATTCATTTTTAATAATCTCATCTGTCGATTTAATATTCTATCCACTTTGGTTGCAGATAATGGCAAATCATTTAAAAACTAGGATGTAAAAGACCTAGCCAAATGTTTTCACATCAAACTTAAATGGTCCACTCCATATTACCCTCAGGGCAATGGTTAAGCGGAAGCAACCAATAAGACCTTAAAATCCATCATGGAAAAGATTGTCAACACCCATGGACGTAATTGACATACTCAAATTTACCCCGCTCTTTGGGCTTACCGTACATCTTACCGCACGCCTATCAGAGCCACCCCATTTTCCCTTGTTTATAGTTGTGAAGTCATTTTACCTATTGAGATAGAACTCCCATCTTTGAGGATCTCCCTTAAAGATGTAATTAATGAGGATGAATACTGACAGTCACGACTTCAAGAGCTTGAGCTTCTCGATGAAAAATGACTTAATGCTCTCAATCATCTTCAAGTTTATCAAACCGACCGTAACTTGTGATTATCATAAAAAAGTAAGACCCAAAGAATTTGAAATTAGTGACCTCGTTTTAAAAGAAAATCAAAAGAATACCACTAAAGAATGAGAAAAACAAAGAAAATTTGAGCCTAATTGGTTAGGACCCTATGTAATCATAGCTAAATTTGGCTCTGGAGCCTATAAATTGGCCTTTCGAAGATTGTCAAGATCTTGATGAACCAATGAATGCGGTTCATTTAAAGAAATTTTATCCTTGAGATGCTCACTATTCAAAGATACAATGTGTACATTGTTCTTTTTGTCTTGTTTATTTCTGAATAATTTAAATTTATTCATTTCCATTGGCAGATATTTTCTTTATCAAAATCACATCTTCATATTTATCATCATGAGACAAGTGCTAGTATAAATCCTATTAGTTTGTGAGCATCATACTTCTTCCATTTTCAGTTGCTTTCCTCTATGGTCATACTTAGAAACTTACTGATGGTAATATATTCCCTTCAAATACATTCTCTCTTTCATAACAAAGCTCTAAACTTCGTTACCCAGTTCGTTTGGTCGTCCATCTTAGTCTTTGGTGTTGAACCCTCACGTCCTACTAGTTGTGTGGGGCTGAGATTGGGGGCAGATGTTTCTTCCTAAATACAAAGCATTATTGTAAAAAAATCCATCAATTCAATAACTTATGAATAATTCATTGTCATATCTTTTGTCCTTCATAGTCTTTGGTGTTGAGCCCACACTTCTACTTGGTAGTGTGAGGCGGGAATGGAGGAAGGTTCCCTTACTGCGTCTACGTCTTGTCTTTGGTGATAAACACTTGCCTTTTACAAGTGGCATGGGGCAAAGCGTAGGGGGTCATTCTCATAAAAGCATCAAAACATTGCAAAGTATTAAAAAAATAAAACAAAACAAAAAAAGACAAAAAGAGAATTAACTTACCTATATTTTTCCTTCGGTGATGAGCCCTTGCTTCTCACTAGTAGCATGGGGCAAGGCATAGGGAGTCATTTCAAAAATACAAAATCTTACAGTGCTTACAAATTATAGAATCTCCAAACACGTAATTTAGATACCTAAGTGAAGAGACAACTATCCCTTAACCTCATATCTTATCAATCAGAGGCCACATAATTGTCTAAGTCTAACATGTGACTCATAAAGTGAAAGCCATTTTTGAAACTGGTTCATTACCGTTATGAAGAATGAAGTCACAATTTCCCAAAGGGATTGTTGTTAGCATTTGTCTCTATATTCATTATCTACCTCCTACGTCCTTCTTGATTCTTGGTGATGAGCCCACACATCTTACTAGTTGTGTGGAGTCAAGAATGGAGTTGGAATTCTTTTCATCATATCATCACCACCATATCCTGCCAATGGAAAGAGAATTTGTGTTATTCTGAGCATAAGTTACAACACGAACACGAGTACATACGGATAATATCCATGTTTATCGCCTCTCAAAAATAAGTCTGCACTCTGGTCCATAAATTGCCAATCATAGTGTAAAAATCTACAAACATTTGAAAATCGTCAAAAATCTAAAAACAATGTAAAAATCTAAAAACATTTGAAAATCGTCAAAAATCCAAAAACAGTGTAAAAATCTAAAAATCCAAAAACATTTGAAAATCGTCAAAAATCTAAAAACAATGTAAAAATCTAAAAATCCAAAAACATTTGAAAATTGTCAAAAATCTAAAAACAGTGTAAAAATCTAAAAACCCAAAAACATTTGAAAATTGTCAAAAATCCAAAAACATTAGAAACACTCGTCAAAAATATAAAAACATTAGAAAGAATCGTCAAAAATTTGAACACATTTGAAAATCGTCACAAAATAAAATAAAATAAAATAAAATCAAAATAAATAAAAACATTAGAAAAAAATCATCAAAAATCTAAAAAACATTAGAAAATCTATATATATATATAATAAACAAAAATAAAAATATTGTAAACTCCACAAAATCGCAAAAACTCTAAAATAACCAACACAATTCAACCTTTGAACTATTATCCCTAACGTATGATCCAATCACCTTATGACTACCAAATTCAAACTACTCCTCGCGTGAATCCTCGCTTGGGTCAAATCTGGCTCTCATTATTTCCTTGTTTGAGGACAATGACCCAATACTTTACTATGTCCTCGTACCCCTGCTTGGGGGCACATCCAATCAATCCTCACTGTGGAACACGTTAGGGACATGTTTATTGGTTCTTGTGTTGCATTATTAGTTGTAAATTATTAATTACTTTCTTGCATCTTGATATATTATAGGGGCATCTTGATTTATGTATCCTAGTGTTCTCTCTAATATTCTTACGTTATCTGATTGCATGTCATACTGGGGCATCATACTTTCTTGATAGCCTCTATTTATGCTCTCTTCCATTTGCATATCGTACTGGGGCATCAAACCTTTTTGATGGCCCCTGTTTATGCTATCACGCATATTACAGTCTAGTCATCCTGATCTTTTATATCACGATACATCTTGTTATGTGCTATATTAAAATTAAGATGCTTTTCGTCACGTGAGTATCTTCCTGCATGATCAACATCTTACTTTGCATCCCATCCATTCACCCATACTAATACATTCCCAGTTTGGGAATCCTACTTGATCATCGTTGCAGTTTGCGAATCCTACTTGATGATCTTTCTCAAGTAGCATTCTCTATCCAACAGCTCCTCCCCCACCATGCTCACCATGTATTTGATCCATTCATCCTCACTCCTCATTTTTACTCCTCTCGCCACTTATCCCCATATTACCCTTCTCAGCATTCCTGTCCCCTCTCACCCATTTGTATTCTTTCCTTTCACCCTTTTGCTTCCCACTTGACAATCTTACTTAATAACCCCTTCTATATGGAATCCTCGGTGGAGGTTTACCCTCTCCCTAAGATCTTCCCACTGTAGAAGCTTCTTCACCACCTCCCCTCTCATCAAACAAAAATCACCACCACACACATCTTCCCATTCCACCTCTTCTGCTTCCCATTCTCACATCATTACTCTCACCACACGGGCATCCCAATTAAGGATTCCCCTCACACTCTCCACCCTCCACTACATATATTCCTTCATCCATTCATGTTACACTCCTTTGTTTCCTTTCTTTCTTATTATCACCTCATCTCATATCATATACCACTCAGGCATACCTCACTCACTCTTTTCTCATCCTTCCCCAAATCCGTCTTATGCTTGGTCATCCTACTTACATGCTTTCGTAGTATGAAAAATTCACTTGAGGGTTCCCCTTCAGTCCATTTTGTCATACCCTATTCCCACCAACTCTAACATCGTCCTTCTTCTTCCTCACTTGGCGATCTTACTTAACCATTCCTATTTGCATGACAATCTTACTTGAGACTTCCACTTAAGGTTGATCGCCTATGGCCTTCCCCATCCCATCATATTCCCCCATCTTATTTCTCCCCGCCTCTCATCGTGATCATCTTCTTGACCTACCATTCCACCCCTGTCCCCAATATCATCTTGTCTTTCTCCTTGCATATCATCCATGTCGGTTGGGTGATCCGTGAAACCTCTCCAAAGACATGACGATCTTACTTAAGAGATTCTCTTAAGCATGAAATGTCATCTTACACTCACCCATCACTCTCTCTCATCATCCATCTTTTCTCTTCATTCCCCATCATCACATTTTTTACCACCATTATCACCCTCCTCTACTTGGCAATCTTACTTAACCACTCACTTGGCATGGCGATCTCACTTAAGAGTCCCTCTTAAGGATGATCTATCTCCTTGCCTTTCCCCATCACTACGCACCCTTCACCCTTCACTTTTTCTCGGCATTCCCCATTATCACATCCTTTCACCTCCTTTTCGATTCTCGCAAACACCACTTCTCGCTTGACCACTTGTCATCTCTAGTTTTGCTCGCTTGGCAATCTTACTTAACCACTTCCGTCACATGACAATCTTATGTCAAGGTCCTCCCTACACTTAACTTGTCATCGTGAACTTCTCCCCCACCTCATTCTTCGTTCACTTTGTTGATCGCTTCTTCCACCTGGTATCTCCTACTACCCACTTTTTCCTCCTACTATTATCCTTTCTCCACATATCCTCTTACAACATACATCTAATCTCTTCCGCCTACAATCACGTTCTTTCCCCCCATTTTCCCCTTCTTGATCCATCATCCTTCATACTGTTTCTTCCCATTCTTTTCATGTCTTGGTTCTTCATCCTCACTTCGTTCATCCTCATCACCCGCATCCTCTCCTCACTTTCACCTAGTCCCAACTCATCCACTTCATCTTCTCAAATTCCCCCCACATTTCTACCCACACACGCATTCGCCATTATTGTTAACACTCCTATATCATTCTTTCATCATCATCTTCTCTTCCCGTGCTAATAATTGTAAACGGGTTTTCCTAAAAATCATCAATCCTCATTCTGCACGACCTCATTCACTCCCTTGGACCTTCTAGAGTTTCCCTTCATTCCTTCCCTCCTCTAAGCCCACCACTCATTGTAAAAGGGTTTTCCCTAACGTCCCTTTGTTGGCGTTACCCTTTCCAATCCTCATTAGCTTTCTCATTTTCTTCATTTTTTCTCTCACCCTTCCCCACCACTCATTGTAAAGGGATTTCCCTAACATCCCCTCATTGGCATTACTTCTTCTCTCCCCCATTCTCTTTTCTCTCCTATTCTTTTCCCTCAATCCCACCATTTCTTATCACTTCTTACCCATCTCTCCATCTTCTCTTTGCCCTCTTCAATATCTTTACTATCTTCATCATACATCCTTTTTCTATTTTCTCGTCATCCTAGTATCCTCATTTCATACATCTCCGCATCTTTTCCAATCGATGTCATTCCTCCCCTCTTTCTTCTCTGAACATTCCTTATACCGTTTCCTTTCCACTTATTACCCCCCGTATGTACTCCTTCTTTCTACATCATTTTCTTTGTTATCCTCTTCTCTCTCCCACCCCTCATCTTATTTCCCTTCCCCGTATCGTCTCCTTCCCCTTTTTCCATCATGTTTCCTCCTTACTTCCCCATCGATAACTTTGGTGACTTCGAGCGTTGTCTGTCTTTTTTATCATACCACCCTCCACATGCATCTCCATGTCTGCATTCCATATTCTTTGCCTTGGTTTTCCTCGTAATGACATGATTCCTTCAATCTTCTCCTTGTATTCATTCTATCTTCCTTTCCTCTCCCTAATTTTCACATTTCTTCTAACCACTTCTCCTTTTCTCTACCACCCTTACCTTTTCCTTCATTCTCGTATCTATTTCTCTTCTTTTCTCTCCTCTTTTTCACACTTTCCTCGCCCCTCATAGTTTCTTTTTTCTCCCTTCTACTTCTTCTTTCATCCTCTTTCCATTTTCTTCCATTTCACCCCTACTCCCACCTCGTTTTCTCCTTATTTATCCTTTCCGTTTCCTGATTTTCTCAGCTCTATCATTTATTTCACTTCCACGCATCCCTCTTTACTATCTCTGTTGCTTCCTTCATTTTGCACATCTCTCTATTTTATCCCTTCACCCTCTACTCTGTCATTTTCTTGTTTTTGCCTTGTTTGTCCTTCATCATTCCCTTCTTCCCCTATCATCCCTCTCTCTTATTTCTACCTCTTCCATTCTTTTTTTCCCCTCCCCTATCTCCCTTACTCTTCTCGTAATCAACCCCCAATCCTATCCATTCCCTTTTCTCTTTCCCACACACCCTCACACCTAGCATTCAAGGCCGATTGAATCCTTTCTCCATTTGCATCGTGCGGTCATTCCAGTCTCTTCCACTCCATTATCGTCCTCTTCTCTGCATAATTCATTTCTCTTCTTTTCGAGAGTTCTGTCGTATATTCCATTCTCGTCAGTCCTCTCGAGGGGGCATCATCACATCTATCCATAATCACATCTTCTCATGACATTTTTGTCTTGGAGGATACTATGATATCCGTCACTCACCACTTTCTATTCTCTCGCCAACAAACATTCTCCTACCTTTTAAAAAAGTAGATTGAATTCTTCCCCATACAAATCTACTTTTTTTGAAAGGACACTACTTACATAGTACCCTTCCAAAGAGGGGCAAATGTAGACACCCCAATTTCACATATGTCCTAAATCAATTAATTCCCCTTCCTCATTTCCCACAAAAATACACTTCGAATTAATCAAATATAATTTGATTAATTATCCATTTCAAAATCTAAAAAATAACCCAATCCTCACCACATGTCATTATTCTCCATGTTTTTCTACTATTGAATTAAAAATTCAAATTCAAATCCTCACCCACCCTTCGTGGTCCCCACTCACCTAAAATCCTCCACTTATGAATTAAAAATATAATTCAAATCCTCACCCATTCTTCGTGGCCCCCACTCACCTAATCTTGCCCACATTTTCAAACCATGATTACTTAAATTAATCTAAGTTAATCACTCCCCCGGGCTATAAATACAACCTTACCCCTCCCCTCTAAACACATGGAGAATAAGCTTGAATGCCATGTCTAAGTTCTTACATCCTTTGAGCAAAGAACATCCTTTTGCCTCGTCCTAATGCCCAAATAGCCTCATAATCTTTTTTCCCATCAGTGCAAAGTAAGAGGATCATTGTTGTAGGAAGGTCTTGCTCTGTCTTGAAGAAAAGCACCTACATATCACACAATCAGGGCTCAATCCAAGTTTCCTAGCCCATTCGAGGGTTTTTACGGACGCAAGCGAAGGAGATGTATGATTATTTGGTATTTTACTTCCTTGTTAGTAGTGTATTTTTCCTAGCTTATAACACCCATCACTCTAAGAAATAGTGTTCTATCACAAATGTTTACATAATTTTGATTTTTTTAATACAAAGTACAGTGACATATTAATAAAAATTCAGCTTATATACATAAAGCTCATGAGTTTGAACTTGGGAGTCACGGGCGTCCACGAGGGAATAACACTGGTGCTTATATTACGCAAATTCTTCAATTGTCTGCGAATTAGCCAAAAGCAGACCGAGATGAAGAGAAAATAAAACTAAAAGCTGTCTGTTTACGGAAAAATAGGGGTGTGGTGGCGGTTTTGCGGTAAACACGCATCCTCCCAAGCTCTTAAATGGCCTCGCCTTGACCCACGATTTTGGTGGCGGGATGACAGTGTAAATCAATTCAGAATCCTCCTCCCTATCATACAACTTGCCAATGACCATTGAAATGACTAGAATTGGCACCGTAAAAGGAAGACACGTCATGGCCATTATATGGTGCATGTTATGTTCCATGGGGAAGTTTTATGGGGCCACACATACATAGGTTTATTCTTTGGGGATGATATCTCTCACCATCGTAAATGTAGAATTCAGTACCTACCGCCATATAGATATCCCACCACCTTTTCACTAGCATCTTTATGTCATCCTTGTCCATGTTTTCCTCCTTCCTTGTGCATCTCCATGGCTTCGATCCTGCACCACCATAAGGGAGAGGAGCCAATAGTGGAGCATGGACCAAGTAATGGTGAGGGTATTTGTGAAGTGAGTGACTAGTACATGTACATTTGTCATTCAACATTTGAAAAAAAAGTAGCTAATAAAATGTGTCACATCAAATCACATCAAAAATCACCCAATCACATGATGCCACATAAGTGGAAAAAATGCATGACATAATGCCCTACTAATGGTCCACCCTTTTTTTCCTTTGTATGAAAAACTACTTGATTTAAATCCATTTAAAAACCACTTTCCATAAAATAAAAATGCTCAAAAAAATATTTAGATTAAGAAAAAAATCTTTTAAAGGGTATTTTTTTCAAAATTTGATATATTTAAATGTGTGTTGTACACCCCTCAACTTGGGTGCACACCTACTGGCTCCTCTCCCTTAATCTAAAGTCAGGACAAAGATGTAGTTCTTGTTAATCAAGTAACACAACTAGACAAGGATTAAAATGCTTACGACATCATTGTAGTGGATGAATTTTACTATCTCCATCTCCACATTTTCTGGGTGCCACCACAACATAGCCAACACCAAATTATAGACTAGGGGAATGGGCTTGTAGATCTTCTAAAAAAACATGTTCTAGAATTCATGCTCTCAAAAGGCGTGGGAGGGGTGACCTTCGGGTTTTGTAGGAGGGTGTTATAGGTCTCTTTATCGGGCTCAAATACGAACATGCCAACATTGAAGTATAGAGTAGGGGCTGCCCCAATTTGTAGGGCCATTGGACCTTCTTAGGGAACTATTAGCGTACCCAATCTTGTACTGGGGAGTATGAATCCACGTCTTCTTGTAGAAGCAATCCATAACGACATAAATATGGTTGTTTGGTAGGTCAAAAAGGTGATCAATGTTGTCGTAAACTTGAATATCGCATCCAAATATACTAGTAATTGTTGTGCGAATGTGCAGTGATGGAGACGTCTGCATTCGCACACCCCTCATACATTGAATATATTTTTAGCAGCAAACAAATAGAAATTGAAGAAGAAAGAATATAGTGTCACCCTTTTGAATTGTTAGTTCCTCGTATGGATAAAAATTGAGATTAAGATGGATTGTATGCAAAACCTTCACTGTTGTTATTTAAAACTACAACGTGCTCTATGGCGTTGCCACATTACATCATGCAATACCTCTTTCCGAATTTTCTCACCCTTATTGATATTTAATACATTATTTTCTCGCCATTATTTTTATTTTTTCTCACTTATTATTATGTCGTAGGCATTTTTTGATTGGGAAACCCTTGGGTAGCGTTCTTCATTGCGTTTGGGTATTGCAATTAGGGTTTCGGGAGACATGCTCGGGATAGATTGTGTGTACATATTATTTTAATGTTTAGTTCTTGAAATATGGTAGTTATAAACCTTTTTAATATGAGGTTCATATGGCCAAGTTTTTATCGCCACGCTCACTAGAGTTGAGGGCAATTTCACATTGTGTACCTTCTACATAAGCAACGATTAAAAGCATCCTTAGAACTACCATGAGCAGGTTGGTCATGGCTCACACACTTACTAAGAATCCCGACACCCTCCCGACTCCTTCCGTTGCCATCAACATAGGTGTTAGGGCGTGCAAGCAACCAAACTTCTACGTTCTTCATCGAGTTTGTGTGTTGCAATTAGGGTTTCGAGAAATATGGTAGATATAAACCTTTTTAATATGAGGTTCATATGGCCAACTTTTTATCACCCCTCATTTCATAGTTATGTCGATGACATTTTCACAATGTGAAACCCTTGCGGATTTGTGTACACCAATTTAGTGCACAAAGACATAAGGGAAAACAATATTATGTTGTATTCAAATTTTATTGTGAAGATAAGAGATTTTGGTCTAGCTAAAGTCATGTGAAGTGATAAGGGATTCTCTCGTCACGACCGATGTAGCAAGGACATATGGGTATTTGGAACTAGAGTGTGTAATAACTAGAAACATGAGTAAAGAGCCGGGCATGTATATATTTGGAGTGGTGGTATTGAAAATTCCATGTGGGCAATGATTTGTTAGATTAGAGCTTGGATAAGCGATTGGAGGAATTGGCTTGGGGTTTCTATGAACATGGGACAATTTTGATGTTGTTGATGAAAAAATAGTTGGGAATTTTAAAGCAGAGGAAATAAAATGACTGATGTGGGTGGGATTTTCTTGTTTGCATCCTAAGCCAAAATCGTGATTGATAATAAGAGAAGTAGTATCAAAATTGAAATTCAAAACTGAAACGCCATACGTTCCTCTTAGTTTTCCTACACTGTTTGCAGCGATACTCTTCATTGGGTTGTTACGTCGTCTTCAAGATTATTTGGGTATGGAAGTTCAAACTCCTCCTTCTCATCAAGTCCCTTGACTTTTAGTGCATCTAAATCATGTTTCGAGAACCAAATTCATGTCAAATCCTCTATTCTTTCACTATGAAGCTCATTATTCAATTCCCCATCGAGCAATAATAATGTTGTCATATTACAACACCACACCTTGTAATTATGCTGAAGGTGTTTCACTAAGTTATGACGCCAAAAGTGTTTTCACAGTGGGAAACCCCTGGGGGCTTCTGAAAATGTACAATTAAAATCAACGGTTGCAGGTTGATTTGTACATAAATGTCAATTAAAAATATGAACCGTTCGTCTCCCAATTCCTTCATGCTCATGAACATGTTCCATCACAACCTCCATCGACCAATTAATCCCTTGCTTGCTCCCAATTTAGAAGAACATCTGCTATCCACGTCGACGCATGACCGTCCACACTAGACTCGACATTCTCCAACCCAGGAAGACGCTCATCTAAGTCATCGGAAATGGCAACTGCCACTAAAGAGGGAACTGAGCATCACAAGCTCACAACATTATTTCTTAGAAGCGATACCAAGGCTGTATGGTTTTGTTGCATAGTGGCTCCGCATGCGGTGACATGTTTTGAGAACATGAGAACATAAGTATTTTTATTTTCTTTGCATTTACAATTTTTTTGCTCTATTAACATGAGTTTGAGAACGAACAACTAAAATAAAAAAATTAGGAATGAATATGTTAAAACGAAAATAAAGACACGAGGTTTTCATATTTTGTTACGATGTAGGTGTGCATTTTTCCTTGCTTTGGGTATTTTTATTTAATTAATAAAATAATGCATTATGATGTCTTAAGCTTACTCAACAAGGCTTTCATGCCAAAAAACACATGTTCCGCTCTAATGTGGTATGCAAGAAAAGGTAAGTTAATTATTCACTATAACTAGCAATTACATCATCTATTTAATGCAATGTTTGTTGAACATTAATTTTTTTAATATCTACAATCAAATCATTATGTCTTTGTTCAATAATAAATGTCTTAATCATCGCCAACTTGAAAAGCCCTACTTTTTATTGGATTTGTAACTTTTAGAGATAGTTGCAATCATATTTTTATGATTTTTATAATGTAAGCATGGAAGGTAAACAAAGAAAAATGTAAGCATAAGTGAAACATGGTATATACTCTAAGCAGGGGAGCCAAGCCAAGTTCTTACAAACTCACAACTCCAATGACAATGTCAGTCATATTTTGATGCTATGTTGTTTATCAATAAATACTATACATTGGATGACAAGGATGCCCTAAAGAGTACGGAGGAGAAGAACATAATCTTACTACACTCAAATATATGCAACCTTCCTTTTTGCAGGTGGTGGTGAAGGAGACTTTGCAAAGCCTCCAAGGATGGGGAGAATGTGGATTTCATGTTCAATGGTCTACGCCTTTCCCCCTTTGGAATGGGTCATCATCGTCCCTTAATAGCCTGCGAAGACCTCGAATTTGGAATTAGGTTACACATTTAGAGACTATGTTTCCTCCTCTACTAGGCTTTTGCATTGTGCAAAAATTCATGTTTTTTTGTGGGTATGTTGGTGTGCTCATTCACAACATCATGTGCATTTTATTGATGTCCTCCAACTGTCTTATAAGATAGTATCTCAACCTCGTGTATTTTTGTTTCATGACTCCATTTCACCCTTTTTATACATTCGCCACCATCCTCCCAATTTGGCCATAAAACAAGTTTATAACAAGACAC